>OY728125.1:148025383-149297242 GCA_963277665.1 Viscum album
ATCCCCAAAACACTTGAAACGACCCTGAAATTCTAAATGGAGCCTTTCCATTGTATAGATGCAGCAGATAATGGTAAATTCACGACAATACAAGAGTTTCTAACCCAATATACTTCCCCTCTACTAATTTAGACGCGATAACAAATGCCCTCAGCCTTACACCACCTCCAGACTCACGACTGGAAGAAAGTAAATGCTAAGCCACATGGGAAGGAGGGAAGCTAATCGTATCTTTGCATAAATATCAGATTTACCTTTGTTTCCCCAGTGCTTATAGTAACCTCTCTCCAACGTAGGCCAATATGTTCCTGAACTAACCCGATTATATGTAGAAGGAAAAATAGTAGGACATCCACAGGAGGGACCTTTCTCTGTTGTTGGTTCTAAAAAGGCTTCCATACACACCCTAGCATGAATATCTTTCTTATATTTGGGTAATTGTTTTTCTATTTTGAATAGTTCATGAGCCAATAGAGGTGTTCTGGTAACATTAACCCATGTTGTAGCCAGAGAAATAAACTCATCATACATTTCCTCGAGAATTGGAATTTCAGTTATTTTGAATATGTCCTAGAGACTAATACCAACTTCACCATGCGTCAAATGGAAGGAATTAATTTATAGACTCCATAGGCTGAGTAATTAAATAATGAAATCAATTTTATAAAGATAAGTTTTCCCCATCTAGATAGATTCATGGATATGAACATCTGATTAATCTTTCTCAAATTTTTCACAAGTCAGTCACACACGAAATGCCCACATTCATTCAGGTTTCACACCTCCTTTAGAATAAAGATCCTAGTCTTCTTTCCAACCATTAGACTAATTTGTCTGAGAATCCCAAAAGGTTGAATCATAGAAATGTGTCCTTGGCTCTATAACATGATCCTTCATATCTAAAGTACAACCACTGTGATGTAGGATTCAACCAATAGGGACCTTTCCTTCATATACAAGAACCCCCTTTCACTAATATTCATGCAGTTGCAGTTGGAGTATTGAAGAAACCAATTCTTTGGAAAATACTTCTTGAAATATGGAACATGGGAATTTTGTAAAATCCTAGGTCCATACAGGGGTAGGTAAGGACTTTGTGGACATTCACTTTGATATGGAATTAAACCCCCCGTAGGCCAGGAAGAGTACTTTCAACAACCTCATAATAGTCTGGTCTGACGATCTTTATAATTTCATTTTGATAATATTTAGCTTCTTCAGTAGAGGTTATCAAATAATTCATTTTCATGAAAAATAATTACCAAACTTCCCCTATTAGGTTGATATTTTTACTTAAAATTCAACTAAAAGGAAAAGGAAATCAAAAATATTTTGCAAATGAAGCTGTTCGCGTAGGTCCTTTGATGAGGTCCATCGTGTAGATCATTCGACAAGGATCCTCACACAACTCATTAAACGAATTCCTTCCATGTAGCTTCATCACCAATGTAGTATCTCCTTTAGAAAAGTTCAAGGAGACTACATGAGAACACAACACGTTGAGGCCAGACAAAAAGGGCTACGCAACGAGAGATGGAAAATTTGGAGGCGCAGGTGTAGAAAATCACAAAGGATTGAACCTATTTATAGCTATCTTTGAACCTGCACGACAAAACTACATAGCGTACCTATGAGAAGTAGCTCTGTGGAAAACCTGCGCTGTCTAGAAACTAACCCATATTCTTTTCCCCGTTATTTTACCTCAGGACTCAACCCTCTTTCTAGTCAGATCCAATCCTCTGGGGGGGGGGGATTTTTTTGACACCACATAAGAATAAAAAAAATATTATAAAGTTATCCTTGTAGATTTCAAAATCCAAAGGCAAGGTTCAAAGAATTGAAAGGAAAGACAAATCCTCTACAAGGCTGCACGAAAAAGATGCAGGACAGATCTGCACGACAGACCTGCATGGAAAAGATGCGCAGCAGAGCTGTGCGACAGAATAATTTCTACACCCCTATATGCCAGAGCTGTGCGGAGAAGCTGCATGAAGGATCTACACATACGACGTTCCTTCGACCAGGACCATACATGCCTATAAATAGGACACTTGGGCTCCCCATTTCAAGGACTAAAAAAGTTGAAAGATTCCCAGAAGCTCCCATTGTGTAGCTATTTCACCAAGATCACTCAAATTGTCTCAGGTAGCTCTCTAAAGTATGAGAGAAGAGATAATTAAATGGGATAATCATGTTTTGAAAGTCATTTCACAATTTTTACATAGGTTTGGTTCTCTTATGTGAAATACATTTTTCAATCATCATACACACCTGCACGACATACATGTGTGCCACACATGTGTGGAACACTTTCATGGCATACCGGCGTGGAATAGTTGTACGGTATATCAACATGGGGTACCTACATGGCACACTTTAACGAGGCACCTACACAGTAGAGCTTGGTATAAATCTCACATACCAACTCAGGTACCCTCGTTAAAGCCATTCATGGCAGGGAATCTCCTTCCTTGGTTCCCTTATCTAAAAGGGACTGAGTTTAAGCCTCCACCAAAACTTCCTAACTTATCAAACCTTTGGGAAAGACACATTAGAGTGTCTCCTTTTTGGGTTTGTATATCCATAGTCATAGGTTTCCCATATTTTTTTCATAATGGGGTTAGGGTTTATAGAGTGTCTGTGGGTTTTTATATCCATAGTCACATGTACCTTTCTCTCAAAAACATTGTTGGGAAGTTCCTTGTTTGGAGAAGGGTTTGGGTATTGGCCTCTCCCTTCTCAAAGAGATGACCCGGAACCTCAGGTCTCTGGTAGGGAAGGTGCAGTTCACACTTTATTTTCTACACATGTATAAGAGAAGTCCCTATCCCTTACAAGGATCAATTTTAGGGAAACCATCCTGGTGTAATCCCCTATCTTTTCTTTCATTAGGTATCATCATTGCTCCACATCTCTTCTCCGGTGCCAATGACCAGAGGAGAGATGGGCACAGGGACTCTCGTTACCCTTTCACTTTCCCATTGACCTTTGTCACCATGTGAATCCATCCTGGTGTAATCCCCTAACCTTCATCCCTTCCTCCTTTCATTAGACCCCTGTATAATGTAAAGTGAATAGAGGTAAGGATCATTGGCTCACCCTCTTCTCGGGTCAACTCAGGCCTCATCAACTGTCGCCTCCATAGGTGTGCCCTATTCTACCAGTGGAGGAGGAAAAGTGAATGTGTCATTGTTGAATCTTTCGCATCCTCTTGTTTCTCAAATAGAGCATAACTCATATGGGATTAGAGATTCGTGATGATTATAACATGTTCACAAATACACATGATTGAAGGAACTACGAGAACTCTAATTCCTATTCAAACCAGGATACATAGGAATCCCTTTCAGGGCCTGAGCTCACTCGAAGGAACTACGAGAACTCTGATTCCTGTTTAAAATATTATACATAGGAAGCCCTTTCAGGGCCCGAGCTCACTAGAAGGAACTACAAGAACTCTAATTCCTATTCAAACTAGGATATGTAGGAATCCCTTTCAATGTCTGAGCTCACTGGATATCCTCTTTCAGAATCCAATCCTAATTCCCTTAATATGGGCATCCTTTTTAGGAATAATCCCCAAATTAAATCCCCAAAATCATCAAGGCATACTTTTTTGGAAGTAAGCCCAAGATCATTTCTCTCAAAGGACTATACCCTCATATGAGACTTATCGAACTACGTGGGATTTGATTCCCATCCACATGGGATACGTAGGAAGCCTCCTTGAGGTTCAAACCCAACATTTCTAATCAACCATGTTCTCATTGGTCCATATTCTCAACAGGGTCTAATCTAAATTAGAAACCCATATCCTTTCCAAGTTCATTAGGTTGTTTTCTACAAAAGTCCCACACCAAACTTTGACTAAGAACCTTTTTCTTAGATGTCCTTAACACATGAAATTAAACTATATGGTTAGGTCCTTATCAAATGAAGTTAAAAGGTATGATGTGTCCCATTAAGCAGAACCGAACTATAAGGGTTCTGATTCCTTTTACAAGTATACGTAGGTAACCCATGTCATGGGTACGATCCTAATATCAAAACAAGCCTTCGTCTCCCTGGATGACAATAAATTCAGAGTGCCCTGCTGAGTGGCTTAAAAACCATTATCATCATAATGATGATTAAAAGAATCTTGAAATAGTATATCTGAGGATACCATTGATGGAGAACCCCGAATACATATTTATATCTCCATTAATGAAGAACCTTGAATGCATACTGATGATTCTAAATTTTACACATTTTAATAAATGGTTGTAAATTCTAGGGGAAACTTATGTTACACTTGGTGAATTAAGAAGGATTCATGAAAATATATTAAATTTATAAAGAGAGTCCTAGAGAAGAAAACAATTCTCCCCAAAAAGGGTGTGATGAGTCCGACCACACATCCACTCGACCAATGTATGTTCTTATGTATCGTAAAGTTCAAACTTAACGAATGTCTACCTATGGAAAGCAGGCCCCCTTTAGATAAATAACTGTTGGAAGTTTCATTTTACATGAATTAATCCAATGGAAACCGCCTGGAAGCAGTGATTCATAAAACTAGAACACACGTTTCAAGGAACTACGAAACAATATATAACATACCATTTGATAAAACTAAAAAATAATTATGCATATATTTTGAAAAAAGTATCCCTTTAGATGTTTAATTCAAGGGGATGATGTCATAGTTATAAGTATAATCACATATTTAATTGTGATAATTATAGTGAAAAAATACATACCAAAGCAGAAGCATAAATATCATTTTATAGTTTATGATTTATTGTAAAATGACCTCCATCACTTTTTAGTGTGATCATTATCATTAACTAACTCACACACACTAAGGAAAGAAGAAAATGAAAACACTAAAAGTATAATGTTCTCTACTCAAAATTATTAGATAATCCTTCGAATGATCTAAAATCACTTGATATTATATGATCCACTAGAATCAGCATCTCATATAAAAATGAGAAGGGTGTATCATTTACTTGTGATATAAGAATATAACATCACCATCTCCTAATAAGTCTCTAAAAAATGAACAATTATATTATATTTTTTGAGGTAGGGATTATCCTTTTTACTCTAATGATTATATTTTGATAACATAATAGTTCTCTTACACTTCATATATATATAGAAAAGGAGTAACTTCTTAATTCTTCCTCAACACATGTCATAATTATGATGATCGCACATAGAAACCAATCATGTATACTCTTTATCTTTATTTTCTTAAACTTTCACCACTATAAGTCTTCTCCCTCTTCTCTATTATTCCTATGTGCACTACCCTACACACATTAATTTTCCATGATTTAGAATTTATCTTTAATATAGAATAAAGTGATTTACTATAATCTTATATATCTCATGAATAATTTCATCAATTATTCATTCCTTCACTACTGTAAATATTTTCTAATAAACCATACAATGGTCCACACTTGATTCCATGAATGATCTTGTATGATTATATATTCAACCAAAATAAAATATTTATATTCAAATTTGAATTTGAATTTAAAATTTATAACTCAATTTAACCACCTCTAAACTTATATTTCATAATTTTGATCCATTGGATCATTCATGACCACTCATACACTATTGATGTGATTGGTGACATCCCCCCCTGAATGGATCGAAGGCCTTTATTTATTTATTTATTTTAATAACCCCCATTTCAAGGGATGAGGTGAAACCCTTACAGGGCCCGCAGGCTTAGTGATTATATGGATCATAGTCTTAAGTGACATTATATGACCCAAACGTCTTAGGGAATTCAACTAGACTATAACTATAAGGAACTTCCCCTCCCCAACATCTGTATCATGATGGTAGATCTCCACCTTTTCATAGCTGTCTGGGTAGGCTTCCTATGCAAGAACAGGATGGTCCTAATGGCATATACATACCCTCTCATTCTTCCAAATCCATTGGTTTTTCTCTGGTGAGTGCGCCTGCTCTGAATCCACCTCTGGGGCTGCTCCTACTCTAGGGCTGCTCGTTTTTTTATCCCATAAGTCATTAATAAATTCATATCATCTAATCCACCCTAAATCCAGAAACTATTTTGACCATGAATTATTTTTTCTTCACCATGTTGTGTTATATGTCATTTTAAAAACATTTCACTAAACATAACCATCACCAAAAAATTTTGTATTCAATTTTAGTTTAACTATTATAAAACCCTTTGAAACTTCTTTCAACACACCCAACACCATAAAATGTTGTCTGCTAGTTATTTTAAATATATATTTTCTCCAAACATGTGTACATGAAACACCACATGGAGCTCTTTAATTGAAACCTTAGACAACCATCATGCCTATTTAATCAAGTCATCTACAAAAAATTAACTGGTATGCGGTCTTCATTATTTCGATTCTTAGAAAACTAATCATTTATCAGAAAAGTAAGGAAACTGATATGATGAAAATAAGAAACTTACACATCACCATTATATGATGAGTTTTATGAAATTATAATACTGTTACACTAGACACCACTACTACCTCCACTATATGTTTTATCATAACAATTTTTCATAGGGGTTTCTTATCAGTTGAAATGTTCATTGATATTCCAATTTCAAAAAACATCCCTCATCCCCTTGTTATGCCATGTTCTCTATTACACCATGATGTGGTCAAAACCCTTTCCTCATACCATGACATGTAAAAATTTCCATACCCTATAATAATAATCCTTTTTCGCTTTCCAGACCGTCTTCGTGAACATTTCATGCATGAACATGATGTGGTGATTTCACCTTTATTTAGAATAGCATAAATAACACTCTTCATTTTCCAAATTTATAATCAACTTTTTCCTCACACAGTAAAATTTATTTATGTGAGTTTGAATATGATTATGTATTTATAAAAAAATCCAATATGATAAACATGTCCACTTAATCACTTATCCAAATCATATTCTCTATAATAATATCATATGATAGAGGATTATTTTTTAACTTTATATAATAGAAAAATCTCATTAGGTCCCAATAATTTCTCTATGGTAACCTTCTTCTTCATAATATTAATAATATTCCAAAGAATTGTTCAATCAAAAAAATATCCACTTTTTTAATTTGTTAGAAAATAAGTAATATAAATCAATTTCAAAAACATCACACTTAGAAATGGATCATTATTAAATAATTGTAATCCTATGTGATAAAAATAGTTTTAAGAAATAAGAATACTTAATAATCATATCATGTTATCCACAATAGTGACTTAAATTTATTTCTTTATATCCCTTGAAACTTCCTAATAACAATAAAGAATGTAATAGATATCAATTATTAATCAAGTACAACTATTCATTCATTTTATAAAACTATACCCTGAACCTGTGTATAAATAGTTCCCCCATATATGTTCACCAAATAGGTTGGAATATTTCACATGATAACTTCAAAAATTACCCCATATGATAAATTTATCCAAATAAAATCTTCATCCTAAACAATATATCCCTCCCCAATCAAGTTAAACACATGAAATTTGGATTAAAAATAAAGATATTTATGTTTTCTTCCCCCCTCTTTTACAAAAATATCCAAAAAAGTGAGAGAGGAAAAATAGACACCATACATTATTGTTTGAAGAATGAAGGATAAGAATTATTAAACCTCCATGGCTTGGTATTCATCTCCCATTTTGACTAGAAACCACTTGGATCATCCAATTTTTTATTAAACTCCCATTTCATATGAAGGTTATACATATTCTTCTTAAAATTAGTAAAATGGAATGCTAAATGAAATTTATTATTGATTTAATTGAATTATTATTTTTTAGAATGTTTATATTAAAAATACTATAATAGTATCACCTTCTTCATATTTCTTTCTATAATATCTTCTTCTTGAGATAAAATATTCATATTTTTTCTTAAGTAGACTAGTTTTTTCACTCATTTTGGAGTAAATAATCACTATTATCTTCGCAAAATTTTTATTCTACTTGTGACGATTATTTTTATTTGTTCTTTATTTATATTATATCTAACCTAAATTCCTTTTATATATTTTTGTCGAAACTATTTAAATAGTAGTATCATGAGGTACACACCCAGGATATGACCTTTTTTATCACATATCCCACACAGTTCATTTAAGTATTCAAATGATTCTTTAATTTCAGACTTTATTATTGAATAAAATATTACTTCACATTATTTTTTTTCAAGGTTTTTCACCCCTACATTTGTGCCTTCCATCACTCTTTATAAAATAAAATACACCGAACTTGAAATACAAATATTGCATCATATACCCATAGCCTCTACAAAACTAACAATGACCATTAAAGGTCAATCGCCTTCCTAAATTGTTAAACTATCAATAAGTAATACTTATATGAAATTAATCATTTAAAAAGAATTTATCAACTCTATTTCATCAATAATAATTTTAAGATACTCTAGACATGTTCCTTTTCATTATTGACATTTTTAATGAATTTTTATCTTCACACACAATTATAAATTATCATTTAATATTATACATTATTGAATACAACATATTCTAAATAATCAATTATTTTATACTTTCTTCACTTCTCCAAACTTTTTATAAGAAGAAAAATTTACTATATTGAATGTATGATCTTCATGAATCACTAACTTGGATTATTTTTAATTGAAACAATCTTTAATTCTATCATTAATGTTAACCTGATGTTTTATTATGTTTTTTTATTTGGAAAAGTGGTTATGAGTTCTTGTGAGTATAATATATTTAGTTATGAGGGTTGTTTAATCTTGATATTTTTATTTGAATTTTGTTTTAGTGGTTTGACTAGTTGTTTCCCTCTCAATGTTAAATGGGTTAATGTTAGTTTATGTATGGAGTCCCACAGTCATTCATCTCAAAAAATATGATGTTGGTTCAGTAAGTTCTTATTTGTGATGGTTTAGTATTTATGTTTTTTGGTTTAATTTTAAGTTTTTTAACTTCTATTATTTTTACCCTTTATATTGATGATGTATGATAATGAAGGTTTCATAGTTCAGGATTCTCTGGCAGATTGGTTTTGGTATGTATATAGTGTTCAAAATCTTTGTCTTAGTGATGATTTTTTTAAAATAATTGTTTATTCGGTTATTGGCTTCAATGGTGATATGATTTATGTTTTCTATAGTGTTGGTTTCATGATAATTATGGTAGGAAAAATGAATTCAATGGATGTGTGTGATATGAGTCTTGAAGTCTCCTCATGTGACATGTACCTAGAAATGTTGTGTATTGATATTTTTTTAATTTTTAATTTCATATACGGTTGAAGTTTGAATCCTACTTGAACTACATTGCTTGATTTTTTTGTGTTGTTTTTTGTTATTTTTTGAAAATAAATTGTCTATCTTGAAAATAATAATAAATAGAGTTGTTGGTATTGGAACCTCTACCACTTGAGAAATAATCACACTTTCATCACAAGTTTCATCCTTCTTGGAAAAATAAATCCTCCTATTAGTAAAAGAAAAATTATTTATTGAATTTTTTAACAACAAAACACTTATAAAATTATTATAATTATTCCTTAAAACTTCTTGAGGGGAATATTATTCATCTTCAATTTAATATTCTTCCATATTTGGATAGTTTGTAATAAAATTTGAAATTCTCCCACAACTGAAAAAATTCAAAGGTAACTTACCATGAAATTTACCATTTCCTCTTTGGACACTCCTTGATATGAGTGATGTGAGATTTTGAAAAATCAAATCCAAATCTTCATCCAAATACGAACTCCCAACTTCAAATTTATATTCTTCCTCGATTTTTTTGGGAACCTTCCAATATTTATGACATTTTATAATATTTTATTTTCAGTTATACTATTTTTATTATAGATACATTCTATTCTCATCTCATATGAAATGAAGATTCTATAAAATCTATCATAAGGAATTTTTTCATGATCAAGACCCTTTGGAGACAAAATATTGGAATTAAATTTATCCTAAAAGATATGAAGTATATTATCAACCAATATAGAATCTTTAAGAGTCTCACCATAACCTCTAATGGTGCTAACCACCTTGGACCTTGTAAAGAAATAATTGAAAAATTAACTTTCAAGCATACATATATTTTTATAATTAAATAAAAAAAATTAGAATTTTTGATTTTTTAATTTCCTTCAAAGGTATTTTGTATCTTATCCCAAATACCATTTCCTATATTCATCTCTATAACCTCTATAAATTTATTCTCTAAAATTAAGGGAAAATGGAATTTTTTCACACCCATTAAACTCTAAATTCTTCATAGAATCGTGAATCAAATATATTCCTTATAAAATAGTTAAAAATATATTTGAAACAATATATATAACTTATATACCTAATTAATGAAATTATGAAATCATTATTTCCTTTAAAATATTGAAATTTTACTCTTGAATGTTGGAACACCATTGTTGTTCATTGAATTAACATTACCCATGATAGGTATAAAAACATAGACCACTACACCAACACCACTAAACTCTTTAAAAATAAAATAAAATTGTTAATCGCTTTTGAAAGAGATACAAAAAATAAAATTCTAATTGAGTTAAAAAAAATATCAGAGTAAAGAACTTCAAACTTTTGATCTTTAGAGGAAACCAAGTCACTCGAATACCACTTGTTGTGGACCCGTGCATGGTAAGTTCATTATGGGTAGGTGAATTAGTGAATTATGTCCATTTTGTTTAAATTTATAATTTCTGATAAAATAAACCTTTTTCACCTACTATATTGATCAATATTAATGACTAACTAACACATATAGAGGATACAGACAAACAAGTGGGACACTTGATGTACCTGGTTCACTTATCACAATTTGTAACTAATCCTTAGCATGATCCAGACTCACCCAAGTCTATAAAATCCAATAAAATTACCATCATAGATACAAATAAATAGGCCATATCATTTTATAATGATAAAATAATACAATATTATTATATCCTGAAATGTTTCCTGGCATAATGAACCATTGTATTGTGTTTTTATGGAATAGATTATCTTTCTTCCTTTAGTGATTTTCTCCAAACAATATGATAATTCTACGAAAATTATTCTCTACATAGAATATTGTGACTTCAATTTTATTCCTCACCATTAAACAAGGATGTGATAATCAAACACACAAACCAATCCTATAAGTATTTCTTTTCTTCGTATTCTACATGAACTACTACATGTATTCTTCTTCTTGTCTATAATTCTTATAAACACTACACTACACTCACTCCTCTTCCATACTTTACAATTTATATTCAATATAGAATACAATGCTTCACTTTACTCTTATATTTATACCAAATAGTATTCTCCAATATTATTTCATTCACTACTACAAACCTTATTTTTTGATTCAATATTAATCACTCAATGATTGATTCTATATGAGACCTTGTTCAATTATATCTTCTATAATAGTATCATCTTTACATTCAAATTTTAATTTCAAAATCAAATTCAAATTCAAACTTCTTTTAAATTCATCTCAACCTCTCCATATTCTTTTAAATCCATTTGATTACCCATGAAATCTTAGTGTCCAATGATATAATTGGATAAATTAGTGATTGAGTATGAGTTTCCCTTATGTCATCAACTAATCCATATCATCAAATCCATGAAAAATATGGAAAATGTTTAGATCAATACCACTTATCTCTTCCCCATGACATATTTTATACTATTTTGGGAACATTTTACTCCAATACCTTCACCATGGAACATTTTATATTATTTCATTTTATCTATTTTTATTTTATTTGGAACATTTTTTATACACTCATCACCACCACATGTTGTCTACTAATCATCGATGTTAAGTATTTTCTTCTCTAATAGTGGCATGTTCCATGAAATAGATATTATCATTTGAAACTACAAACAACTATTGATATGGTTTAATCCTTAAAAAAATAAATATTTAAAGTTTTTAGAACTTCTAAAAATGGAAAAAAACCACCATGATGTAGACTTCACCATTTTGATTCCTAAAATAATTAGTGAAATAATGAAACTTATGCACTCTAAATAAGAAAGTTATGAATCATACTTTTATGAATAATTATAAAAAATTACAATAATCCCACACTAGACACCATGAATACCTCCACAACATTTTTACAGATCATTGTTTTGTTCAAGTAAACTTATTAATTGAAACGATCACATAAAAACCCATTTAAAGAAACATATCTTTATTTCCTTTCTATGAAATGTTCTCAATTTCACCATGGAATATTCAAAACACTTTCCTTAGACCATGGTATTTCAAAATTCCCATTTACTAGAAAACCAGTAGAGACCCAAAGATTTATGTACATGAACATTACATTACTTTTGCGGAATACTTAATACATGAAAAAAACAGACGCCCAAAGACCGTATTAGTTTAGTGTCTTCTAAAACTTCTAATCATGGTGAAATATCTTCAACATCTCCCATAAATATATTCCCCTTTTGTTTTTTTACCTAAAACCTCTCTTTAAATCATGGGGAAAGAAAACATATAATGGGTGACCTCAAATGATCAGTAAGGGAAAATATTGAGAACATAAAATAACCCATAAACATTTGAGCATAAAACCATGAACATAAAACATCAAAATCATGAGTAATGGAAAACTATTGGCAGTACATAATCCATAGATCATAAAGGAACATTAATCGTGATAAAATAGCATGGAAATAAAATATTTAATTGTGGAAAACCATTAAGCACATGTTATGATTTCCATAGTATCCAAGGAATTGTTGCCAAGACCATCATAGTGGACAAAGTCCATTACTGAACTGGGTTTACTTGCTGTAACAACCCACCCCTACCTCATTGGCGTGAGGAGCCGATGAGGGTTACTTGGCGTTAAGCGATGTTCCCAAGGTGCCAAAGGCTGGAAATAAATGTTGAGGGCTCCGAGGACAAATTGGGGAACAATTTTCCCTTAAGACAAAACCAACCAAACAATCCACAACGATATAATGCATGTCGACAAAACAACTAACCTCATACATTAACAAAGGCAACCAGATAAACCATAATGATCTCACATGTCAACACAACCCAAAAATGACATCATAGTACTATGCAGAAGACTAAACGAGAAGACACCATAAGCCATGAGACCACCATATCTCCACACCATGCTCCAATCTCCAAGCTCCACCAAGACATCACACTACACCACTAAATGAGGTCGATGCCTTACCTTTGTCCACGTCACGGTACACAACATCTGCAAAGACACCATAGTGCCAAAGAAGGGGGTGAGTACTAAAACTCAGTAGGATTTCCCCAAATGACTTCCCTACACACGCCACTAGGCTAAAACCATTAGCACATTTATATAAAACAATTTATATAAAATAATCACAAGGGAAATTATTACCATAAGACAACCATGCTCTTACCAAGCCATCACACCCGACCCCAGAAACCAAGGGAACACCAAAAAACAAGCCATAATCCATATCAACCTTTATATGTAGGCACCACAATTCCATCTTGCAAAGAAATGCACAACAAACAACCATAACGGTGAAGCTTCTGTCCAACCCGTTTATTCATTCACAATTAGTGGAACTTTTCGTCCACTTATCTTTAGATAGTGGCCCTTCCGTCTACTATCCATCCCCTTTTTGAATTGGTACTTCTCTCCATGTCCACAAAACATCCCAACCAATCACAACCCAATATATAATCCATTAAAGTCACAATAACATCATGTAATCAACCCATTCCTTTACATGTACATTCACTTCAATAAATTACCCATTTATTGAAAACCATTTTTCCATGCCAAGCCCTTTTCAATAAAAAAACCTATTTATTTTAATACCATCTCAATCAATCATTTCACAAATTAATCATATCATCCCATTTTAAAATCTTCATTTTAAAATCAACATTTATAGCATCTCACCATAAAACCCCATTTTCCCCAAAAATCGCCTAATGGATTTTCAACCAAATTTGCACATCCAAACACAATTAATTTCAAGCAAAAAAAAATTAATCATAATGAAAACCATTAGATCTAACCAAGTGGAGTCGAGAGAGAATCCACCTACCTTTAGGGTTCCTAAGAAATCGACCCACAAAGAACCGCGCCTCAAATCTGGAGAACGCACCATCGAAACCTCTCTAGATCCATTTCCCTAACATCCACAAGCCTTAATATTAACATCCAAGGAAAACACAACCCTATATCTACACATATCAAGTGTAGATCTAGAAAACCAAGAAAGAGAGGGATGTAGATCTAGAGGAAAACACAAGAGAGGAAAGAGGAGAGACTTACCTGGAAGAAATCACCTTCAAACCACCTTGAATCCTCTTCAAAACCCTCCCAAAACGAGTGAAAGAGAACCATTAACCCCTGAGAACCCAAAATACCGAGTGAGGGTCGAGTGGGAGAAAGATAGGAGTGAAATGAGGCAATCCCGAGTGACCCCAGGTTTTAAAACCCTAACTTTAAGTGGCTGTACAGTTAGCCCGCACGGTTTGGAAAACCGTGTGCTAACTGTGCGCACGCCACTGCCTCAAGAGCCATATTTTGCACGGTTTCCTCACACGGTTTGGCAAACTGTGCACAGGCCGTGCAAGGCCTACTATCTCAAGAACAAGGGTCCACATGGTTTCCTGGGGAATCTGCACGATTTCCACTAATCGTGCTCAAACCGTGAACCCCTTTAAAAGCCTCCAAACTTATTCAAAACCATTCCAAACTCTCCCAAACTCTTCCCAACTCATCTTATGTACTTTAAACGCATAAAAAATGCGTAAACAAAGGCCACATACCTCAAACCAAGGGTACTACATTCTCCCCACCATTGTACTTTCCATCCTCCGAATGTAGTGAACCCGCCCTTTGCCTAAAGAGCTTGGGCCACTGCTCGATCATCTCTTTCTCCCGCTCCCAAGTCTCCTCTTGAATCTAACCATGCTACCACAAAACCCAAACTAAACTGATTCTTTTACCATGCAAGACATTCTCTTTCCTATCCACAACCCGCACTGGCATGTGCACCAACGAAGCATCCGGTTCTAGCTCAACATGATTCCACCGAATCACATGGTCACGATCTGGATGATACTTTTTTAACTGCGACACATGAATCACATTTTGCACCGTACTAAACCGAGGTGGAAAAGCCAAATGATACGCCACCTCACCAACTCGTTAAAGAACCTCAAAAGTTCCAATATACCTCAGAGATAGCTTTCCCTGCTTCCCAAACCGATGATGTACCAACCTAGGAGAGATCCTCAAGAACACATGATCACTCACCTCGAACGACAACGACCATTGAAGATGATCCACATATGATTTCTGACGACTCTGAGCCATCTTCTTTCTCTTCCTGATCAACTTGATCTTCTCCGTAGTCTCTTGGACAAGGCTTAGTCCAACCATCGAGGACTCGCCCGTTTCCACCCAACATAGTGGAGAACAACATGGCCGCCCATACAATGCTTCAAACGGAGCCATCTGTATGGATTCCTGATAATTTTTATTGTACGAGAACTCAACCAACGACAAGTGATCCTCCCATGAGCCAAAAAAATCCATGACACAAGCCTGCAACATATCCTATAGAGTTTGTATCATCCTCTCGGATTTTCCATCCGTTTGAGGGTGATACGTCGTGCTCATAGTCAACTGTGTCCCAAGGTCTTACTATACGGATTTCCATAAATGAGATGTAAACCTCAGATCTATATCAGATACAATCGAAACTAGAACACCATGCCTCTTTACCACCTCCCGGATATAGATTTTGGAAAAATCCTCCATCGTATGAGATTCACGAATCGGGATGAAATGGGCCGACTTCGTTAGACGATCCACTATCACCAAAATGGCATCGTTCTTTATGACCATTCTTGGGAGACCTATGACAAAATTCATAGCTATCTGCTCCCAATTCCAAACAAGTATTGGTAAAGATTGCAACATTCCTGCTGGCCTATGATGCTCTGGCTTGACCTGCTGACAAGTCAAGATTTTCGAAACAAACTCAGCCACACTTCTTTTCATACCAGCCCACCAGAACTACGCTTTCAACGCTTTATACATTTTCTAAATTCCAGGATGAACATCCCCCCTGGAATAATGATACGCCCTGAGAAGATCCTCCTGACACACAACTAGTACAACCATCCGATTCCGAAAACACAAAACTGAATCTGCATTTAGTTGCCAACCCTCAATGGTCTCCCCACTATTGAGTCTCAACCCCATGGTCACACACTCCGAATCGCATATCTGTGGCTCTCTAACCAGGCTAACCAAATCAGGAATCAACAAAACTGGAAATAAGACTGCTCTATCGCCCTTGTCCTCACATTACAACCGCATATCGGCTATAAATGACGTCAACTGCCACTAGTCTAATGCCTATTTCACCATTTGAGAACATGATTTTCTACTTAATGCATCCACCACCAAATTTCCCTTACCTGGTGTGTACATAAAGTAAAAATAAAACATCTGGAGATATTCTATCCATCTCTTTTTCCTCAAGTTCAAATCCCTTTGTGAGAAAATATGTTTCAAGATCTTGTGATCTGTATATACTGTGAATTTCTCACCGAAGAGATAATGATGCCATACTTTCAAAGCATGGACCACTGCTGCCAACTCCAAATCATGAGTTGCGTAGTTCTTCTCATGCACTCTCAACTGTCGTGAGCCATACACAACCACATGATTACCTTGCATGAGAACACACCCCAACCCTGATCTCGATGCATCGCAATACACCACGTACCCTTTTCCTGGTTCTGGAAAATCAAGATTGGTGCTAATGTA
This sequence comes from Viscum album, assembly GCA_963277665.1. Taxonomy (NCBI): domain Eukaryota; kingdom Viridiplantae; phylum Streptophyta; class Magnoliopsida; order Santalales; family Viscaceae; genus Viscum; species Viscum album. The sequence continues at coordinate 148,042,234 of OY728125.1, forward strand.
ATACGACCCTTTAACTCTTCAAAACACTACTGGCACTGTTCATTCCACTGAAATGGAGCATTATTTCTTGTCAATGCTGTCATCGGTGAAGCCAAACATGAAAAATCAAGAACAAAATGCCGATAATACCCAGCTAGACCAAGGAAACTCTGTATCTCAAACACATTATTTGGCGGTTTCCATGAGATAATAGCCTCTATATTTTCCTGATCCACTGAAACACCCCTTTCAGAAATCACATGGCCAAGAAAACGAACTTCCTGTATCCAAAAGTCACACTTTGAAAATTTGGAATACAACCGATGATCCCTCAAGATCCCCAGCACTGTCTCCAAGTGCTGATCATGCTACACCATTGTCTTTGAATACACCAGAATATCATCCAAAAACACCACCACAAATGAATCCAGATATCTCTGAAATATCTGATTCATCAATTCCATAAACACTGCTGGCATATTTGTTAGAATGAAGGGCATAACCACATATTCATAATGGCCATATCAGCTTCTGAAAGCTATTTTAGGAATATCCTACTTCCTCACCCATAATTGATGATATCCCGACCTTAGTTAGATCTTGGAGAACTACTGGGCTCCCCTCAACTGGTCAAAAAAAATCATCAATTCATGGAAGTGAATATCTATTCTTTATCGTAACTTGGTTAAGTCTACGATAATAAACACATAACCTCAAAGTTCCATCAGCCTTTTTCACAAACAACACCGGCGCTGCCCACGGAGATGTGTTAGGCCGGATAAAGCCTTTGTTTTCTAACTCTTCCAACTGGACTTTCAATTCCCTCAATTCAACTGGTGCCATCCGATAAGACAGAAGTGAGATAGGACTGGTCCCCAGGAGGAGATCAATCATAAACTCCACTTCTCTTACGAGAGGTATCCCAGAGAATTATTCAGGAAAAACACCCATGAACTAGTCCACCACTGCCGGAGGAACACTCTACTCAACACCGTTTACTGATTTCAATGACAATGCTGCCAACTGATACGATAACGTACCCACTGCTGGTGCCAACAATCCCGTTGCACCCTTCCTTTTATTCCTCTCTCCTCTAAAAAGATGTCTAACACCATTATGTGTCATAAAATCCACTGTCTGCACATCACAATCGATGTGGGCCTTAAACTCCACAAGACAATCCATTCCCAGGATTACATCATACCCATCCATCTCAAGCATTGAGAAATTCCACACTATCTCAACCTCGCCCACAGAGATACAACATTCTCTACACAAGAAGTCTTGAAACTCTCTTCGACCCAGAGGAGTTTGAAGTTTCAAAAGAGAGGGCATCCTTTCTACCCTTAAACCCAGAAAATCAACCACACGTGAAGCAATAAAAGAGTGTGAATCACCCGTATCAAACAACACTTGAATCAAGGTATAATTTAAAAGAATAGTACCTCGCACCGTGGATGGTCCCAACTGATCATCCACCACAACCTGTTCAGCTCTGAACATGTGCTTTCTTGCCACATTCTGCTCTTTATTTCTTTGCTGAGGCGTCGTGGTATTCTGAGAATCACCATGACCCACTTTACTCTACTGTCGAGGGGTATACTGCTGCCCCTGTCCCGTTGAAGCATACAACATTTGCGATCCCTGAGGATTGTAACACGCACCCAACCTTAGAGAATTTCGACAATAACGTTGCAGATGCCCCATCTGCTTACAATTATGAAATGCTCGAGGTTGTGTTGTACAATCCCACTTGATGTGGCTCATGGAACCACACTGAAAACATCCCGTCTTGCTCTGGGGCTTCAGAGGAAGATTTACTGATCCTGTTGTCAGATTATATTCCATATTCCCACCCTAGGAATAAGTGTCCCTCCTTCACTTAAACCCAGCATTAGAGTTCCCACTACTCTCCATGGGTACCACCATGCTTCCTCCGCCCAGAGCTCCCAATAGATCCCGCTCAGCCACCGAGGCTCTATTCACTATCTCTGTGTAATCATCTATACATAGAACCACTATCTTTGAACAAATTTCTTGCCTTAACCCCGCCTCAAATATTCTTGCCTTCAACGACGTGCTACCCGCCACCTCGGGTGTAAATTGTACTAAGTTCATGAAATTAGCTACATAATCCATCACAAACATAAGCTCTTGTTTCAAACTGAAGAAATGAGTCGTACTCTGAATTCTGAATGTATGTGGGTAGAATTGTTTGTTAAACAATTCCTCAAAGCCTTACAACATCATACCCTGGTCCGTCCCTGCTTAGACCACCAACTCCCACCACGGAAGGGCTAGATCTTCCAACATATAGATGGCCAAATTTACGTTCATCTCTACCAACATTCCCAAGATCTCAGAGATCTTGTTCATTCTATTCAACCATGCTTCGTCCCTTTCTAGATCTGAATCACCCTCGATGATGGGTGGATTCTGCCTTTGAAACTAAACTGCATGATCTATATGCCTTGGTTCTTCTGTTTTATTTCCACTTCCCACAACTTAGAAATATTGCACTAAACTTTGATATAGCTGCTGGTTCACTTGAGGCTTAGGTGCAACCACATTCTCAGCAGCCTCCTCTGGTTGGTCTCTACGACGCCTACCCGGTGCCATTTCTATAAACAGAAAACAAACAACCACGAGTCTCACTTCTGTAGACATCATGAAATCCCCTTTCAAATCACATTACACAACACTATTACAACAAGGCTTTCCAGCAGTTCACATTTCCCATGGTTCACCATTTTGAAAATCATACCATTTTCAAAATACCAAATTTATTCACATTTCAGTTTCACACAAAATTCATTTCTTAATTCAGCCCATAGATCATTATACCCCAATGAAATATGCATCCTAGAGGGAATTCATTTCTACCATGCATTCCATACTCATCTCATTGGCTACACCCACGACAATGAGATATCCAATGCTTATAAGTGTCTCCGTGAAACTTATGTACCCAACTCCCTAGTAACTTGAATTTCAGCATAAAAGGGTTAGCTACGTCCTTTTTTGCTATACATTCCAAGTTCTGACATTCCTACGCCATGATACCATCCCAACTCAAGGAACTTACCATAACTAATGTCAACACCAAATCCAAGAATCAACTCCAAAGGACCGAAAAAACTGATACCACTTGTAACACCCTGCCCCTACCTCATTGGCTTGAGGAGGCGGTGAGGGTTACTTGGCCTTAAGAGACATTCCCAAGGCTCTAAAGGCTGGAAATAAATGCCGAGGGCTCTGAGAACAAATTTGGGAATGATTTTCCTTTAAGACAAAACCAAACAAACAATCCACAACCAAATGATGCATATCGACAAAACAATTAACCTCATACATTACCAAAGACAACCACATAAACCATAACGATCTCACATGTCAACACACACCCAAAAACAACATCATATTACTATGCGGAAGACCAAACAAGAAGACACCACAAGCCATGACACCACCATAGCTCCATACCAAGCTCCAAGCTCCAAGCTCCACCAAGAAATCACATCGCACCACTAAAGGAGGTTGATGCCTTACCTTTGTCCACAACATGGTACACAACATCTGCAAAGACACCATAGTTCCAAAGCAGGGGGTGAGTACTAAAACTCAGTATGATTTCCCCAAATGGCTTCCCTACACACACCACTAGGCTAAAACTGTTAGCACATTTATATAAAACAGTTTTATATAAAATAATCACAAGGGAAATTATTACCATAAGCCAACAATGCTCTTACCAAGCCATCACACCCAACCCCAACAAACAAGGGAAATCCAAACAAAAAGCCACAATCCATTTCAACCTTTATACGTTAGCACCACAATTCCATATTACAAAGAAATGCACAACAAACAACCATAACGGTGGAGCTTCCATCCAACCCGTTTATTCATTCACAATTAGTGGAACTTCCCATCCACTTATCTTTAGATGGTGGACTTTTCGTCCACTATCCATCCCCTTTTTGAAGTGTTACTTCTCGTCACGTCCACACAACATCCCAACCAATCACAAACCAGCATATAATCTATTAAAGTCACAACAACATCATGTAATCAACCCATTCCATTACATATCAATTCACTTTAATAAATCACCCCTTTATTGAAAACCATTTTTCCATGCCAAGAACATTTCAATAAAACAACCTTTTTATTTTAATACCATCTCCATCAATCATTTCACAAATCAATCATATCATCCCATTTTAAAATCTTCATTTTAAAATCAACATTTATAGCATCTCACCATAAAACCCCATTTTCCCTAAAAACCCCCAAATGGATTTTCAACCAACTTTGCACATCCAAAAACAATTAATTTCAAGCAAAAAAAATTTATCATAATGAAAACCATTATCTCTAACCAAGTGGAGTCGAGAGAGAAGCCACCTACATTTAGGGTTCCTGAGAAATCAACCCACGAACAACCGCACCTCAAATCCGGTGAACGCACCACAGAAACCTCTCTAGATCCTTTTTACTAACATCCACAAGCCTTAATATTAACATCCAAGGAAAACCCAACCCTAGATCTACACACAACATGTGTAGATCTAGAAAACCAAGAAATAGAGGGATGTAGATCTAGAGGAAAACACAAGAGAAGAAAGAGGAGAGACTTACCCAGAAGCAATCACCTTCAAACCACCTTGAAACCTCCTCAAAACCCTTCCAAAACGAGTGTGAGAGCATCCTTAACCCCTGAGAACCCAAAATCCCATGTGAGGGTCGAGTGGGAGAAAGAGAGGAGTGAAATGAGGCAATCCCGAGTGATCCCGGGTTTTAAAACCTTAACTTTAAGTGGCCACGCGGTTAGCCCACACAGTTTGGAAAACTGTGCGCTAACCGTGCGAACGCCACTGCCTCGAGAGCCAGAGTCCGCACGGTTTCCTCACATGGTTTGGCAATCCGTGCACAGGACGTGCAAGGCCTACTGTCTCGAGAACAAGCATCTGCATGGTTTCCTGGGGAATCCGCATGATTTCCACTAACCGTGCTCAAACTGTGCACCCCTTTAAAAGCCTCCAAACTTATTCAAAACCATTCCAAACTCTCCAAACCTCTTCCCAACTCATCTAATGTACTTTAAATGCATTAAAATGAATAAAAAAGGCCACATTACTCAAACCGGGGGTACTACACTTACCATTCCAGCCCTATATTAATAAACCGGATTTTACTTGTCGTTCCAGCCATGTCTATCTCATGAGATATAAATTTTTACCCAATGCATTGGAGGGAGATATAGGTCCCACCCATCTCATAATGAAATCATTATTTTATGTGCCACAAAATAAACATAAATCATTCATCATAACCCATCGAATAAAATGGGTTTCATAAACATCATCCCATCATAACATAATCCATATCAAACAATGGATATCATTTCATCATAAAAAAAATCAAACCATGTAAATAATTAGTACATTATACTTGAAACATGACTATATTAAAGAATGTCATCTTATATGGAAAATAGTCTTGATAAAACACTTGAAATGAATTCTTGAGGAAAATATCCTTTCTTATTCAAAAACATTTTTTTTATCAAAATGCCATGCAATTTTAAAAGAAAAGGATATTGTTTAAAATAATCATCAAATCATGTAGAAAACGATTCATGAAAATAAGGCGTTATAAAACCGTAAAAAATATGTTCATGCCGTATAAGTTAAAAAAACATTCTTCTTGTACTTTTTCTGGAAAAGTCAAAAAGCACCTCATATGGTAAACAAAAGAAAGATTCCTTCCATACCATGTGGTAAAAGCCAGAAAAGGTTAAAAATGACTTTAAACATACATGGAATAATTGTCAAAATTTTATGAAAACATTTTGAGAAAACATGGATATGGATGATAAACATAACCTGGTAAATACTTATGAATAAACAATCCCGGATAAGAACGAGATTGGAATAATTATCTCTTACCACTTATAATCAGTGGAATCATACGTGTCATAAAATAAAGAAAAATACATGGATATGTAAATATCATATCATTCATAATAAAAATCATAAATCATTCATGGTAAGTATAAGCACCATACAAAAGAAATTGGTGGTGATTAAGGCATATGTCTCATAGAAATAAAAATGAGACGAAATAATCCCTTACCTTAGGTCCGATATGCTTTGTACATATCCAAACCGCATGTATAATGATTTAAATAATGTCATTTCCTTATTCCAAAATCATATTAATTGATATAATATCAAATATGGTCATATTCTTATCTTCTTATTAGTAATATTTCATTGCTACTTGTTATTAGGGTGATCATTGCTTAATGTTCTTATGTGTGTTTTGTCGAATAAATTCTTATTCCTCTTTTTAGGTTACAGATAAACCATTTAAAGAATGTTATTAGTGTAATATATATCATATTTATTCATTCAATTCATTTATATAATCATTATTCAATGAAGTTCATGTAGAACAAGTCGCATCACATCGTGGAGACGGTAGGCCGTACATACGCACGACCGATTATATCATTCCTATGATTGTGGAATTGTATTGAAGTGTATGGTGTATAATATTCCAGAATCAATAACACTTTAAAATAATCATTTATATTTATTTATTCCATCCTTATACCCATCCATGTATGTTACTGATGAAATAAAATATTACACCACGGCGTGGAGACGGCAAGTCGTATGTACGCACGCGTGGTGATTTCATTTTTTCATAGGATGGATAGAAGATAGAATATGTTTGTTTCATATTCATAATAAAATATTAGTATACAAGTGATAATGAAGTTATTACTTATTAATGAAACAACTCATATAAAGGAGGTATATGAAGAAATAAGTTTGAAGGAATCGGTAAAGGATATTACCTCTTCTTCGACGCGTCTCTTCTTAACTTCCTCTTAAGGCACTAAAGTTGGTCTTTGAAGAATACCAGGACCTCTAGTAGGTTTCTAGGGAAGTGGATAAGGGAAATATATAGGATTTTTTCGAGCTTCAAGGCTCAAAATGTTGTGAAGAGGAGAGGGAGGAGGTACCTTTTTATAAGGGAGGAGAGGGACACTTTTGGAAACCTCTAAAATATTAATTTATAATAAACTCAAAACCCACATAAAAACTTCCAAAAATGATTCAAATCAGAATATTAGATGATATAAGGTCTTAATCTCATCAACCAATAAAATTTAAACATGTTGGGAATTTATTTTAAACCTTATCAACCTGATTTAACCTTATTTAATCTATTTAATGTTATTTGTGGTAATAAATTATAAATTATAAATTGTTATAAATAATTACTTATGTGTTGTTAATTTTCCATAGTTGGATAATTTATAATATTTTAGACCATATAAATATCAATTGATAATTTTTAAATATTATTGTGATTTTTAAACAATTTATAATATGTCATTTTTATAAAATAACAACAGTGTCAATTTTGACTCTATTCATTTATTTGAATTTAAATAAAATACACACAGAGAATATATTCGAAAAAAATATTTAATAGGATCATAAAATGTTATATTCATCTATAAAATTCGTGGAGAATATTAATTATTTCATATAATATTTATTTTAATATTTTTTAAAACATTTATTTGATACTTCTCTTAATAAAATAATTACATCAACATTTTTGTATAATTATTTAATATTCTTATTTATTGCATAAAAATTAATAATAAAATACTATAATGAATATAAATCTAATATATGTCATAATAATACTTTTAATAGAATTTATCTTCTAAAACACCCAACTGTTAAAATGTTACGTTTATTAAATTATGAAGGTGACAACTTTGACATCATTTAAAATAAAATAATATAAGTGTCATAATCACTTTTATAAGGCTCGAAATGGTTAAACATTAGACCTTTGTATGGTAATGGTTTATAGTTACATGACCAATATGTTTTTTTCAGGTATTTGAGCCTTTTATGGGTATTATTAGTTTAATAAAAACTATATTATTTATTTTTCACTAAATAAATAATTTATGCATCATTAATGTATAAGCTATTAAGGTAATTATATATTTCTTAAAAATAACAAATAAATTAGGATAATAAATAAAAAAAATTATCTTTAAAATGAGTATTTATAATCTAATTTATATTCTGTATAACCTTATATTAAAAATACTTTTATTATTAAAGTTTGAGTGAGACTTATTTGACTTTCTTTAAATAAAATAAATTAAAGGTCTTAATCACATCCAAGTGGGTTCTAATAGATTACATTTTGACCCAAGTATGCTTTAAGTCAAAATATAATCATCCAATTTTATTAATACAAGTGTTAGGGTAATTTTATAATATTATATTTACCCTTAATTACCCGATTTACCTTCAACTGTGGTAAATAAAATTTATCATAGTTACTATTCATAATGTCTAAAAATAAAATTAGCATATTAACATAATTTGGAACCTACTGATTCCAAATATGGAATTTATTTTTCCAAATTCCAGACAGTGAAGTTTCGGTATTTAATTTAAAATTAGTCCCATTGTTGAGAAAACGGGTTTTAAAAGTTAAAATATTACAAAAGATTGAAATGTTTTTACCTGTGAATTCAATGTAAAATTAATGATAATGACTTGAATTATATTAAATGCTAAATATATATTCTATTTATTCTTTAAAACCATTCAATATTATAATTTTACCATATAAATTATCTTGATGAAAAAAGTTGTTTTTAATTAAAATTTAGCATATTTTTACTATTCATCAAAATATGAATGTTATCAAAAAAATATCAAAACTTTATCCAACTTAAATTTTTATATATTTATTCACAAGAAGAAGTTTATTTTTTAACATTGAACTTATAAACTTGTTAAAAATTATATTTAAAATGGGTGCGCCATCAAAAGGCGAAAAAACTGTATTTTTTAAAAAATACTTATTTTACCCGAAATATTTATTTTTTTCTCATACCATGATCTAGAAAATGTTTAAGATGAATGATAATGTTATAAAATTAAAAATTTAGTCAATACTATTTATAACGGATAGTTCATAATAATATTATAGTAATATCTCGTTTATTGAAACTCGGCATTGTGTATAGCACACGCTATCGAAGAAGGTCGCTCTTGTGTGTAATTCAAGCCAAATCAGGGTTGCATGTAGGGAAATATTCATTTGGTGTTGCGTATAACATACTCAAAATATAGTTCAGTTATAAATTGATCAAAATCTATACTTCGTGTTGTCTAAAATGAATTTTATTCGAAAGAACTTGAAATTGTGTGCATCACAAGCCAAGAATAGTATTGTGTATACTACAAGATAATACGGTGCTGCGTATAGCGCAAGATAATCTTGGTGAAGCGTAAAAAAACATCAAAGAAATTAAAAAGAATACTTCTCATAAAATCTTGGGGTTTTACATTCTTCTCCCCTTAAAATGAATTTCTCCCTCGAAATTCATCGGGGTTGTAAATGGGTTTCTACTTGAAAGTTTCTTTCATAGAAACCCACATCATAAAAAGGAATACTAAAAATTAATTTTAAAAAGGAAAGTTAGAAAAATAATAGTCACCCAAAGTAACTCGGCACTGGGTTTCCACATAAGAGAATATAGGTGAAAATATGGATATGGAAGAGAAATCTAACCATCATGTTCTGATGAAGAGTGGTAGAGAACATGGCTATAAAAAATCCAACAACCACAAAGCCATAAATTTGTGATGATCTAAGGTACCATCTGATTCATTGGATATGAGGGTACTAGGACAACATTTTTGGTTTTCAAGATTACTTCCCTAAAGTTGATAAATTTTTTCATAAGGAGAAATACTTACTTGATTTCAGTGTAATATCATTGTTGTCCATTCCATGAACAATTTCCATTTCATATCTTATTTAAGGAAATGAAGGTTAATTTTTCATTCTTGAAGTGTTAGCAGATCATGCGATAGAATAATAGGTCAATCCATCTATCTTAAAAAAAGGTTATCAAAAGTTATTAAATATACATAAGTCCATTTATGGTGATATTAATCATATACAGTTCCAAAAATGGACTTATACTTCATCTATTATACCACTTAATAAAATAAAACTGGTTTCTAATAACCAGGTACTTCCTGTATGTGAGTGGTAGGTTTTAAAGGCCCGTCGCACTTCAGTTGTGGGTTCAATTCCCGCAACCTTGTCTGACGCAATGGGTTGTCGCCCGTCCTGTAGGTTTTCTTTTTTCTAAAACAATACTATTATAACATTCCAGAAATAATATCAAAAAGTTCTAGCCTTAAATAGAACTATCTAATGTATAACTTAAACCATTATAATCTTTAGGCTTATCCAAAATACTTCTGTCCAAGCTCATAGTATAAATAAAACTATTATTAGAAAGGCTATCTACCAAGAATGTGAATACAAACATTTATCACACATATATCATAAGATGTAACTTGTTGGTTATATTCCAAACACGTGAATAACTTAATCATGTATTTTCTTGAAACATGTGTTACCATAAAACCTTAATGAAAACATGAATGCTGCCAAAAGTTAACTTTTTCCACATACCAAAATACAAAAAATTATATATACTCAAACCATGATATCACTTTTTCCTTTTATCAGTCATGAGATCATTAATACTATAAACCATATTATTTTCTCCTTATCCCTTCATTATGTGCATATCATCTTCTTTCCAAAAATATTTCAATAACTTTTCACGGTTACCGGTACCATATAATTATTGAAAAACATAATTAACCAATACATAGATATTCAAATATACCATAAAAGTACCTCAACAACATTATTTTTGAATACCAAAACATAAACACTTTAATCCATCCTATTCAATGATTTTCATTGAATAAGTCCTTCCTTGATTTAGAAGTAACCTCTTAGGTTAGGGCATTGAGTTGGGTAATGTCCATGTTCTCCATAGATAGGACATTGAAATCCATAACAGTCTTTCACTCTATGACCCTTCTCCCCACATTGATAACATCTTCCCCTCCATTTTATATATTCATCAAGGTTCTTCTTCCCTTCTTTAGAAATCTCAACATTCATTTATTTATTCTTTTCACCATGCGAACATGCATAAAAGTCCATCTTACTCTTATTTTATGAATTAAGAATACCACTAAAGTTCACCTTGTTAATCATATATCGCAAAGACTGATTCAGAATAATCACAATATATTTCTTTCTAGTCATTACGTAATTTTTTTTCTCATAGTCACCAATTTGTACATTGGATTCAATGTTGACCCAATTCCTTCTGGTTCCCTCCATTGACTAAAACCAAAAACCATGGTGTAAGAAATAGTTAAAATAACGAGGAACTAAATAATCAAAAAATGTCTAAATTATCACACATTATTTAATACATGACACCTTAGGTTCACCCTAGGTTATTCATGATCATCAACATAATTCTAGGACTGTAACCTATAGTTATACTAAACCTTAGAGACATCCATAGACATACCTTAGAAATATATCTAGGGATATCACTAAAGTTTTCACATCCTATTTTCTAAAGGTTAACTAATCCTCTTCTTTGATACCAACTGTAGATACTCAAAGATTGACATACATGGGCATTACATAACTTTTTCGGAATACTTAATAGATGACAAAAACAGACGCCCAAAGACCGTATTAGTTTAGTGTCTTCAGAAACTCGGAACATAGTCTTCTAATCATGGTGCAAGATCATCAACATCTCCCATAAAGATCTTCCCCTTTTATTTTCTTACCTAAAACATTTCTTTAAATCCCGGGGAAATAAAACATATAAATTTTGAGCTCAAATGCTCAGTAAGTTCCAATATGGTGAACATAAAAGATCCCATAAACATTTCAGCGTAAAACCATGAACACAAAATATAAAAATCATGAGTAATGACATAAATCTTGGCAGTACATAAGGAATATATCATAAAGGAACATTAATCATGAAATAATAGCATGGAAATAAAACATGTAATTTTGGAAAACCATTAAGCATATGTTATGATTTCCATAGTTGCCAAGGCATTTCTTCCAAGACCATCATATTGGACAAATTCCATTACTGAACTGGGTTTACTTGTCGTTCTAGCCCTGTATTACTGAACCTGATTTTACTTTCCATTCTATCCATGTATATCTCATGAGATATAAATCTTTTACCAATGCATTGGACGGAGATATAGGTACCACCCATCTCATAATGAAATCATTATTTTGTGTTCCACAAAATAAACATAAATAATTCATCATAACTCAACGAATAAAATGGTTTTTATAAACATCATCCCATCATAACATAATCCATATAAAAAATGTATATAATTTCATCAAAAACAAAATCAAACCATGTAAAAAATTGAGACATTATAATTGAAACATGACCATATTAAATAATTTCATCTTAGATGGAAAATTGTCTTGATAAAACACTTGAAATGAATTCTTGAGGAATATATCCTTTCTTCTTCAAAAAAAATTTCTTTTCTCAAAATGTAATTCAATTTTGAAAGAAAAGGATATTGTTGAAAATAATCATCAAATCCTATAAAGGATTCTTCATGAAAATACGGCGTTATGAAACCATAAAAATCCATTCCTACCGTATAAGTTAAAAAAACATTATTCTCGTACTTTTTACAGAAAATTCAAAAAGTACCTCGTATGGTAAAAAAAAGAAAGATTCCTTTCATACCATGTGGTAAAAGTCAGAAAAGGGTAAAAATGAATTTAAAAATATATGAAATAATATTCAACATTTTATGAAAACATTTTGAGAAAACATGGATATGGATGATAAACATAACCCTAGTAAATACTTATAAATAAACAATCGCGGATAAGAACGAGATTGGAATAATTATCCCTTACCATTTATAATCTGTGGAATCATACGTGTCATAAAATAAAATAAATTACATGAATATGTAAATATCATATCCTTCATAATAAAAATCTTAAATCATTTATGGGAATCATAAACACCATACAAAATAAATAGGTGGTGATTAAGGCATCTCTCTCACAGAAATAAAAGTGGGATGAAATAATCCCTTACCTTAGGTCCGATATGATTTATAAATATCCAAACCTCCTGTATAATGATTTAAATAATGTCATTTACTTATTCCAGAATCATATTTATTTTTATGATATCATATATGGTCATATTTTTATCTTCTTATTAGTAATATTTCATTGCTACTTGTTATTCGGGTGTTCATTGCTTTATATTCTTATGCGTGTTTTGTCGAATAATTTATGATTCCTATTTTTAGGTTATAGATACATCATTTAAATAATGGTATTAGTGTAATATATATCATATTTATTCATTCAATTCATTTATATAATCATTATTCAATGAAGATCATGTAGAACAAGTCGCATCACATCGTGGAGATGGTAGGTCGTACGTACGCACGAGCGATGATATCATTCCTATGATTGTGGAATTGTATTGAATTTTATGGTGTATAATATTTAAGAATCAATACCACTTTAAAATAATCATATATAGTTATTTCTTCCATCCTTATACCCATCCATGTATGTTAGTGATGAATTAAAAGATTACACCACGACGTGGAGACGGTAAGTCGTACGTACGCACGCGTGGTGATTTCATTTTTTCATAGGATGGATAGAAGATAGAATATGGTTGTTTCATATTCATAATAACATATAAGTATAAAAGTTATAATGGAGTTATTACTTATTAATGAAACAACTCATATAGAGGAAGTAGAAGAAGAAATAAGTTTGAAAGAATCGGTAAAGGATATTACCTCTTCTTCGACGCGTCACTTCTTAACCTCCTCTTAGGGAACTAAAGTTGGTCTTTAAAGAATACCAAGACCTCTAGTAGGTTTCTAGGGAAGTGGAGAAGATAAATTGGTAGGTTTCGGCTGAGCTTGAAGGTTCAAAATGCTGTGAAGAGGAGAAGGAGGAGGTGCCTTTCTATAAGGGAGGAGAGGGGCACTTTTGAAAACCTCTAAAATAATAATTTATAATAAACTCAGAACCCACCTAAAAACCTAAAAAAATGACTCAAATCAGAATATAAGATGATATAGGGTTGTAATATCATAAACCAATAAAATTTAGATAAGTTTGGAATTTATTTTAAACCTTATCAACTTGATTTAACCTTATTAAATCTATTTAATTTTATTTGTGGTGATAATATTCTAAATTTTTAATTGTTATAAATAATTACTTATGTGTTGTGAATTTTCCATAATTGGATATTTTATAATATTTTAGACCTTATAAACTTCAATTTATAATATTTAAATATTTTTTTTTATTTTTAATGAATTTAATAATAGGTCATTTTTATAAAATAACAATTGTGTCAATTTTGACACTATTCATTTATTTGAATTTATATAAAATGAAAACATATAATATATTCGAAAAAAATATTTAATAGGTTCCTAACATGTTATAGAATCTATAAAATTCGTGGAGAATTTTAATTATTTCATTTAATATTTATTATAATATTTTTAAAACCATTTATTTGATATTTCTCTTAATAAAATAATTACTACAACATTTGTGTATAATTATTTAATATTATTATTTGATGAATAAAAATTAAAAATAAAATACTATGATGAAGATAAATCTAATATATTTCATAATAATACTTTTAATCTAATTTATCATCTAAAACACCCATCTTTTAAAATGTCATGTTTATTAAATTATGAATGTGACAACTTTGATATCATTTAAAATAAAATAATATAAGTGTCATAATCACTTTTATAAGGCTTAAAATAGTCTGAAATTAGAACTTTGGATGATTATGGTTTATAGTTACATGACCAATAAGTTTTGGTCAGGTATTTGGGCCTTTTGTGGGTATTATTAGTTTAATAAAAACTATATTATCAATTTTTCACTAAATAAATGATTTCTGTATCATTAATGTATAAGTCGTTAAGGTAATTATATATTTCTTAAAAATCACAAATAAATTACCATAATAAATAAAAAAAATTAGATTTCAAATTAGTATTTATAATCAAATTTATATTCAGTATAACCTTATATTAAAAATACTTTAATTATTAAAGTTTGAGTGAGATATATTTCACTTTCTTTAAATAAAATAAATTAATGGTCTTAATCACATCCAAGTGGGTTCAAATAGATTCCATTTTGACCCAAGTATGATTTAGGTAGAAATATAATCATCCAATTATATTAATAAAACTATTAGGGTAATTTTATAATATTATATTTACCCTTAATTACCCGATTTACCTTCAACTGTGGTAAATAAAATTTGTCGTAGTTACTATTCATAATGTCTAAAAATAAAAGCAGCCTATTAACATAATTTGGACCTACTGATTCCAAATATGGAATAAAGTTTTCCAAATTCAAGACATAGAAGTTTCATTATTTAATTTAAAATTAATCCCGCTGTTGAGAAAATGAGTTTTAAAAGTTAAAACATTTCAAAATATTGAAATATTTTTATCTTTAAATTCAATGTAAAATTAATGATAGTGACTTGAATTATATTAAATGGTAAAAACATATTATATTTATAATTTAAAATCATTCAATATTATAATTTAACTATATAAATTATCTTGATTAAAAAAGTTATTTTTAATTAAAATTTAACATATTTTTGCTATTCATCAAAATACAAACGTTATCAAAAAAATATCAAAACTTTATCCAACGTAAATTTTTTATATCCTGATTCACAATAAGAAGTTTATTTTGTAAAATTGAACTTATAAACTTGTTAAAAATTAGATTTAAAATGGGTGCGCCATCAAAAGGCGACAAAAATGCATTTTTTGAAAAATAATTATTTGGCCCAAAAAATTTATTTTGTTCTCATACCATGATATTGAAAATGTGTAAGATGAATGAAAATGTTATAAAATTCAAAATGTATTTAATACTGTTTATAACAGCTAGTTCATAATAATATTATAATAATATCTCGTTTACTGGAACTCTGTATTGCGTACAACACCCGCTATCGAGGAAGGTCACTCTTACGTGTAATGCAATCCAAATTAGGGTTGCGTGTAGGGAAAGCTTACTTTGGTGTTGCGTATAACATACTCAAAATATATTTTAGTTATACATTGATCAAAATCTATACTTGGTTTTGTATAAAATTAATTTTATTCGAAAGAACTTGAATTTGTGTGCATCACAAACCAAGAATAATGTTGCGTATACTACAAGCTAATATGGTGTTGCGTATAGCACAAGATAATCTTGGTGAAGCGTACAACAAAAGATATAAAAGAAATTAAAAAGAATACTTCTCACAAAATCTCATGGTGTTACACAACACATCTATTTTCACTTCCCATACCATATCCATGACCATTTCTTATATGGTAATGGAATGGTGATGCCCCTTTCACTTAAAATATTTTAAAACACCGCTATTCAATATCTAAACATCCAAACAACCTTCAAATCAAACAATAAAATTTATTTTATGTGATTTTGAATATGAATTATTTATTTATAAAAATCCATCATTTTAAACATACCAACTTCTTCACTTATCTAAATCGTCTTCTTTAGATAAATACAACATACAAGAGGATACTTCTATAACTTCACATCATAAAAAAATATCCTTGGGACTCAATAATTTCTTCATAGTCACCTTCTTATTCACGGTCTTAATGATATCAAAAAATAACACTTATCACATAGTATTTATTCTTTTTTGTGAAATTAATATGATAATATACTTTGACTATTCATCACATCAATGGGTTATAACAGTTCCCTTCTACAATGATAACATAGATAATCTGCGATTTTATTCACAAAACGATGTCGTATTGTCTACTTACATCATACTAATAAGAAAAATATAATAACTGACTATCATTTCTTAGGGGTTCATAAGAATTGCAATTTTTTATCTTGATTTTTTCACTTGGTGATCTCCATGAAGGGAGATCATGAGGATAGACCCAACAATAGGAATTTAAAATATTATATATGACATTAGAAATAATATATGGGAGTGTATGTATACATCCATATACTTGAAATAATTTTTATTATAGAGATCCCAGACTTAAACATACTTTATTTTTTATTTATAATATAATTTCACAATAATAAATTCCAAGGATCTAGAGGTCCACTTTTCTTACCAGATTAGACATGAAAGAAAATAATCTTAAACATAAAAATGCCATATTTTTTTAAACTCCACATAGTTCTCTCAAATCCAAAATATCTTTTAAAACTACATAGTATATCTCAGGGAAAATGTATAAGGAAAATAGTGATCTAGAAATCCTTGTAAGTGAGTAAACATGATAATAAGCATAAAATAAGAGTTAAAAGGCATAACAGGATATCCTAAGTAAGCTGAAAATAAGTATAGAAACATGAAATAAGGAAATGATATCATAAGAACATGGAATAATAAACATGTGTTAAAAACATAAAACATTATATCACAAATATAAGTCAAGGGTCACTCCCAATACTAACATTAATAAGTGGATAAAGTCACATAGTGGATTATGATCACTCCTAAATCCCTTACATAACAAATAATGATATATAAATATTTACCCAATGAATTAGAGACATATATAATTATTTTCTCACCCGTTACATGAATGAAAATACTACAAATATTTTTCCCATGAGAAAAATAAACCATATATAAATCATAAGCATGATGAAACCCATGAGAAGGAAGTGTGTTTCATAATTAATATTCAAGGAATAATTAAAGGCTAAATCCGAAGGATTCACAGGTGAATAAGAAATTAAATAATTTGATAATTTATAATTTAAAAATAGAAATAGGTACTGAACATAGAGATATAATGTAGAAAATTAATGAGAGGTATATAGAAGAAGAAAAAATAAAAACAAACCATTTGTGTGGTGCTTTGTGAAACAAGTAATGGATATTTTTAAATAAGGAACGACCTTATTGAATTATATAAAACCATAATTTAACTAAGAGGGTTATTAATAAGATAATGAAGGTATTTATAATATATCCATGGTTTTAAAAATATTTATGGGATTGATTCTAAATGTGAGACAAGAAACTGGAAAGTTCACTTAAAATTGGTTTAGTTAAATGTGAGAATTTTGTAGGGAACTAAAAACACGTATAACCAAAAAAAATGAAAGGTATATTTAACTAAGGGACACATATATAAAAATGTAAGATTCATATTATAATAATATTAAATAAAATGGACAAACATAAAGAGAACTTGCAACATACAGGTCACGAGGGAGGTACAAAAGATCCCTTACAACCGATCTAACACATGACTTGAAGTCCATTTGAATAAAATAAAAATATTTGGATTATTGTATCCAATTAATTAAAAATAAATAAATTATAAAATATTCATGGTATGTTAAATCAAATTTACACAATACGAAAGGAATCATGGTGCATAAAATTATATATTCCTCAAAGAGGGGAATTGGATATGAAAACCCTTACAACTTTTGAAAATTTTAATTAAAAACACCATGAGAGAGAAATTTGAATAAAAATTTAATATCATGAAATATAGTAGAATAATTATTAAAATAAATTAAGGTGAATTAGATAAAAAATTTAAAATAAATAATGGTGTATATTAAGAAATATGTCTTAATGGGTGAAAATTTAGACAATAAACCCTTACAACTTAAGAGAAATTATAATAAAACCCCTTTAAAGACAGAGATAGATCTTGAAATTGAATTTAAAATACCAGTAAAAAATATAATATATGATATTAAACATAAAATTGGAAGAATACACACAATCATAAGAATCTTAGTGAATAAAATAAAATGGGTCTCAAAGAATGAAATTTAGAGATGAAACCCTTACGACTTTAGAAATTATTAAATATAAATTCATTGGATTCTTGAAAATCAAATATTTCGATAAATATATTGAATTATGGAATACAAAAAAATTATTCATGGTGAGTATATATAATATATAAATAATATATTAGTGTGTAACATTAAAACATGTCTCAATGAAGAGGAATTGATATGGAACCCTTACCTTGTTCTAGATTCATTATATGTATACACCTGACATCCTCACTAAAAAAATTAATTTTATTATATACATTCTTATGAAACATATTATTATTTATTTAATTAAATAAAGACCTTTTATTTTCTTGTTATGTTTATTTATTATATAGTTTTTTTTCTGTGTTAGTTACTTGATGTTGTTTAGTTAATTTTCCCATAACAACTTATGAATGTTGACAATGGTTTAAAGTGTTGTAAAATAGTTTTCTAACATACAGAAAGAGATAGAAAGAGGTAAATTATAATTTTAAATTTTATGATCATATTTATATCATAGTTATCCTATTTATTCTCTCATTATATACTTTTTATGATCAATGAATGGAGGTGAAGAAAAATAGAAGACGCCGATTTGTGGGGGAGGTAGTTTTTGCAAAGTACGATAATGATTTTGTTTTTCTTAGTGGATGGATATGAATAAAAAGGATTTTCAAATAATATAATAACATATCTATATAATAATTATACTGATGTAATTAAATTTTTATGGATATAAGAAATTTTTAAGAGAAATAATAAGGAGAAAAAGTTACGAAGAAGATAATACTTACATTGTAGAAAAGATCATCCCATATGGATTTCCCTAGAAGTGAAGGCCTTAAGATAAATTATATAAACTAGGGACTTAAGGATGAGAAAATTAATTATATGGGATTTATTTTGGGTATAGTATAAAAGAAATTTTGAATGGTAAGTATAACCATAGATGGCTTCCAGTGATACCGTTTTATAAGTGATGAAAACAACACTTTTGGGAATACACTTTACCATTCCATGACATCACTACACTATTCCACAGTTAATGCCTCCAAATAATAATAATAATGGATTTCATGGTGATATTAGGATGATAAATACTTAACCAATATTTAAAAAAAATTAAACATGTTATTGGGTTTTTACCATTATGTTTTAAAATTTCAGTCTTTTACTTTTAAAATAAGTAAGTTTTTTAACTAAGTGATTTTATATTTTTTAAAAAAATATAGAATAACCCATATAATAATTTCTTTTAATGGAAATAAATTCAATATCTATTTTATCTAATTAAATTTATTAATATTATAAAATTAACTTCTAAATTAAAATAGGTAATGTGTAAAAAAATGTTTTATTAGAAAAATGACATTTTTACCAATACATGTTCTTCAAATTATTTAGTATTGATTACCAATTAAATTAATGTTAATATAATTAGATATAGGATTAAATATAATATTAGTGTCATAATTTAAATTTTATCAATTTAATTGATTATCACAGAAATAAACAATAATATTACTTATATTATCTTTATGAATAAAAATAAAATTTAACTTTTTATATAATATTTATATTTTTAACTAAAATAGGAAATATATTTTTTTATATTTAATTAACAAAAGTGAAAAAGTCTATTTTTTAATATAAGCACGCAAAAACAGTTCTTATTGTTAAATAATACTTGAGTTTCAAAAATGTTAAACATGTGATTTATAAATTAAAAAAAGTATTTTTAAATGATTTATATTACTTATTAAATATTTATATTATTTATAAAAAGGGTTTATTGATCTTTAAATTCCTTATTGTATTATAAAATTGATAGTTTTTTCTATAATCAATATTTTTAATATTCACCTAAAAATTGATTATTTTAGAAAAATATCAAAAAATTATCTTAGGATAATATTTATATAATGAATTAAAAATGGTTATTTTTATAAAATTTAAATTCTAAAATTTATATACTAATCTTTTTTAAAAATTAATAATAAATAAAACTACTTTTATTGGAAAAAATAATTTTTAAGAATTATGTGCTCTTAATATTTTCTTCATATAAATTTTATATTTATGTAACTTTAATATATTAGTTAATATATAATAATATTTTACGGTTTAAATTTAGTTTATTATGAAAATATATAAAATAATTAATATAATGGTTTAATGAAAATAAATATTACTTTTATATTAAAATCTCTTTAATAAATAATATTACATAATTATTTATATTCCAAAATTTAATTTTTACTATTCCATTGATATTTAAATATTTATTTAAATTTCATATATACAACATATCATATTTTGATAATAATAATAAAATTTATATGAAATATGTAAATATATATTTATAATATTTTAATATGATATTTCTATTTCATTACAAGTTATATTTTTTTAAATTTATCACTTAACTATAAAAGAATTTTTTTATACCTATAGGATTTATAACCCATGACCATAATTGAAATGACCATATTTTAAATGGACATAACTGTAATGAATTTATTTATAATATCCATTTATCATTTATATATATAGAGTTAATAAACTTATTCCACTCACACTTCTCATTTCCATAGTTTTCATTTTAGATCTAATAACATGATTTCTATTTTCTTATTTTTTATTTCATATTATAGGATATGTTATACTAATGATAATTATAAAAGAAGATGATGATCTATGTGAGTTTCTAGTTCTGAATATGTTAATCTTTTCAATTTATTGTCCCTATTTTATTTGAATTGTTTTAATGGGTGTAATCATCCATGATGTGTAATAATCCATTGCATACGATAAATGGTTTAATATACATTTGTTGAAATGTTCCATTACCGTTGAATAAAATTTCATTAACTTGGTTCATATCTTATATAGCCTAATCTATAATAAAGCATTAATTATTTTAAAATAATAGAGAAAAATCATTTATACTTATATACGTCAATAATAATAATAATAATAATAATAATAACAAAGAAATAAAAATGGATCCTAAAACCTGGTGTGTTACATTATCCTCGTTAAATAAATTTTGTTCGCACAATTTAAATTATTACTAACTAATGAACATAGCTAAGGGTACCTATAATGTGACTTGATATTTGATTTCTAGAGTGATATCAACCTCACAAACATAGTAAACATATATATTTTTTAGTATATTATTATCCCTCATATTGATTTTTCTCCAACTATTTGAGCCAAGAGTCTATCGTTATTCGGTATCAAGACTCACATTGTTTATTTTTTTATAAAGGTTTTTCATAATTATACATTCATAAACTATCACAGGTAGATATAAAATTTGATCTCCTTATTCAAAATAATATTTTTCAACTAAGTGGAGAGAACCAATCCATTTTCAAAATCACATTTTTTTTATCAAGGTAGGATAATAATATTTTTATAATACACTTTCCCATAAACATAACCTTGGGATAAAATAATCATTTTTCTAAAAGTTTTTACTAATAATTAAATATATTGACATCAGTTTGGTGATTTTATGTTACTAGAGATAATTCTTGGTATAAAGTAATGGGTTGAACAAGATATAAATATTATACTCTCAGTTCTTCAATGGATGATCCTTATTTCTCACTCCACATTATTTTTAAAAATCACTTCCTTAGTTGTGATTTCATAGGTTTTCTCTTTTTCCATTATATTTGGAGGTTGTCAATTCCTATCATCTTTTTTTGACTTTATATTTTGGAATTAACTCAAATAATGCACATGTTTTCCACACTTAAGTCATTGGAACATTAGTAGAGCTTTGGGATGTATAATTTCCACTCCCATTGTGATAACTGACCTCTCTATATTCCTTTGACAATTTGATGCTCATTTACCCCATCTTCTACAAGTAAATCATTTTACAATACCCTTATAGAAATTTCCTTGGTCCTTTTTACAACATTTTTGACACTAAGGAAATTGAGTCTTATTACCTTTTTCATATTCATCACCAAAATTTTCACGAGACTTAATCATTCTCTTATTTGGAACATGCTAGTTTTGAATTATCATTACATTGTTAACCATGTTTTTTTTTTGGTATTTTGGTATAATGGGTTGATCATTTAAGTAATAATCATATTTTTCCCTCATACCAAAGGTTATCTTGGTTCCTTCTAGTTTTAGAAATCACTAAATCCAAAAGGGTTAACATAAATAATGATCATATAACATCATATGTCTATTATCATACTCAATAATATGAAAGGGATTCAACCATAAAACATTTTACCCATTTACATCATCAAATTTGACCATAATTAATTTAGATCAACTTATAAAAATATTTTATTAACCTAGGTTACTTTAAGTCGGTTTATGTTATAATTTAAAAACCAGTCCCTCAATGTTACTAGAAAATAAATAATTCATGGTGGTTTATAAATATCATATGATTAACCCAATAATATCTCATAGAAGTATGAAATCATGTGTGAAATTAGGCCTTTTTTTCATGCACTAGGTGGTGATTGAGTGAATAGAAAACATAACCATTTTAGAGTTATTACCCTTAGGTACATATATTATAGAGACTTTATAAAATTATAGTATCCATGAATTTATGTATTTATTGGAAAAATATAGACTCTATTAATTACAAAAATTCTTGGATGGTATCTTATACTTAGATTCATCCTTTCAAATTCTCTCTATGGGTTTTAATAATGTTATCAAATACTAATCTAAAAATTTAAATATACCTTTCTCTAAAACAAACTATAGTGAACCTAGCATTGAACATAATTTATTTCCTGATTTATAACATACTTTCCAGATAATACATGCTAAGGATCTAAAGGTCTAGTGTCTTTAAAAGATAAAAAATACTAGTACAACATATTAAACATAAAAAGTTATATATTTTTTAAATACACATAGTGATTATAACTCCCAAATATATTCTAAAACAATATAGTACACCCTAGGGAATATAATAAGGATAAGTGTGAGCTAAAAATCCTAGTAAATGAGTAAACATTGCAATAAACATAACAAGAGAGTCAAAATGAATAACATGATATAATAAAGAATATGATCATAAGAATTGAATCATGTCATACAGAAATGATATCATAGGATCATGGAATCATAAACATGTAGAAACAATAAAATACATGATATCATAAACATAAGCCAAGGGTTACTTCCAAGACCAACATCATAAAGTGGAAAAAGTCCCATGGTGGATTATGTTCACTTCATAATGACTTACATAACATATCATAAGATATAAAATTTTACACAATTCATTTTAATTATAGGGCCACCCATGACATAAATTAAAATCACACATATTCATTTCACATAAGGAAAATAAACCATACATAAATCATAATCATGATCAACCCCCTAGGAAGGAAGTGGGTGCCATAATTCTGATTCAAGGAATAACCGAACGCTAAATCATAATGTTTCCCAAGATAAAATGGAATTAAATAATTTTAACTTTCATAAATAAAAAAGTAAAACAAGTATTTTACATTTATATCAATATAGAAAATTCATTAGAAGGGTATAGGAGAAGAAAAAATAAAAAACAAAACATTTGGGTGGTGATTTTTGAAATAAGTAAAGGATCATTTTAAAGGAGATACATTATTATATTATATGAAACAATAATTTATTAAATTGTATTCTATATAAAATAATGGCAGTTATTAGAATCTATTCATTGTTTAAAAACATCAAATTGGATTGATGATCGACATAAGATAAGAAACAAGAAAGTTCCTTCAAACCCGGTTTACTAAAAAGTGGGAACTTCATAGGGAATTACAAACATGTATGACAAGAACAATGAAAAGGATATTTAACAAGATATATATTTAAGGTAAATATATATAAAAATAGAAGAGGTATATGAGATGAAAATTTTACAAAAGGAAGAATGATAAAGATAACTTGTAACCGATAAGTCACGAAGGAGGTATGTAATATCCCTTACAAACAATATAAAACTTGAGTCAATGACCATTTGAATAAAATAAAATGATTTGGATTAGTGTATCTAGTAAATTAAAAATAAATTTAATTATATAAAATTCATGTTATGGTAAATCAAATATACACAATACAAAATGAATCATGGTGTAGAAAATGTAACATGTCCCAAAGAGAGGAATTCAGGATGAAAACCCTTACATATTATTAATTTTTTGAATCAAAACCCCATGATATAAACAAATTTTAATATAAAATTGAATGTCATGAAATATAATGGAATCATGATTAAAAAATTTAAGGGTAAATAGATACACCATTATAAAGAAATCATGTTGTATAATAAGAATATGTATTAATGGCTAAAAACTCTTATAAGAGACACTTACGACTTAATATAAATTATAATAAAAAAACCTGAATGAGAGAGGGAGAGATTTAAATTGAAGTTAAAATACCATATAAAAAATTTGATAATATTAAATATTCAATTGGAATAATATAAAATATTTAAAATAAATTAGGTGCATAAAAGAAAAGGAGTCTCAAAGAAGGAAATTTTGATATGACGTGGTTTAAAATTTAACAATTTTTGAATCAAAAGTCATTGGAACAATAAATATAATATGGTTATATAAATCAATTATATTAATTTATAGATTATTCCAAAATAAATTCATGGGTAGTATATACACCAACATAATAAGAAATTAGTGCGTAATATTAAAACATGTCTCAATAAAGAGGAATCAAGATAAAACCCTTACCTTATTATAGATTTATTATACACAAGAACCTAATGCCATAAATAATAAAATAAGTTTATTAGATGCCTTATTAGGAAACATATTCTTATTTATTTAATTTAATATGGATTATTTATGTAATACCCTGGGTGTCATAGTGTATTTATTTTTGATTATTTTATTTTATTGTAGAGAGGGTTTGGGTTTCAGTAGTTGGTGGGACAAAAATTTAAGTTTATAGGATTTTTAGCCATTAAACGGTTATCCCGCATGGTTTGTAGTAACCGTGTGGTACCCATATGGGTTTCTAGGTGAGTCAATGGAGTAGAACACATCTTTCACACAATCTATTAAACTGTGTTGTAAGCTTGTAGTTTGGTTCTGTAAGATGGCAGTGTCAAGTGGCATATTTTGAGCATATTTTACTCAAACATACACCTTCCTGCTAGTAATTGTGTGAGGGTTCCTAGTCTAGGAAGTGGCTAGTGCACAGTTAGCATGTGTTCTGGTAAACCATGCATAAACTGTGCGTGTTAACGAGAATTTTAAAAAAAAATTATTTATATTTATATTTTTGTTATTTCTTTATTTTATTTCCCCTATTTTTTTTCACCTGTGAGTAGTTTGAGGTGTACCTCCCCCATCCATTGGCCACACATCTCCCCCCCCCTCATGATTGTCTCTTCATCCAACAAAACCACCAGATTTCTTTTGGTTTCATGGTCGAAACCTCAGAGTAATCCCTTCTCCCTCTATTATCCCTTGATTTGTCCGATTTTTCTTATCCCCTTCACCTGGTATAGATCAACCAAACCATTGGGTCTAGGGATAATCTATATTTCAGTTTTCCTTTGATGTTAGGATATAAGAAGGGCCTCTTGGGACCCCTTCATGTGTATTCCAGATTCCACCACCAAAGGAGAAGTGGATTGGTTTGTTTTAACCTGTTTTCACCACTCAAGGTATGGGTTTTATTCCTCTATTTTTTTTCTCATCTTTCATTTGGGTCCCTTTAGTGATTTAAGATACCTAGAAAATTTTTTTAGAGCGTTTGGTGGCTCCTTGAAGGGTTATACTCACATACATAGGTATGTATGTATATATATATATATCATCCTTGTACATATCCCCTCATAGTGAGGGTAATATATACATTGGATTAAGGGATATATATATATATAGGAATGTGTGTGTGTGCAAGAATGGGGTGATCTTCATCAAAATCTTTAAGTGCTGAGGTGTTCTGACTTGGTCCTCTTCTCTTTGAGGTAGTTGTTACTATGAAATTTGTTCCTTATGGAATTTTAATCTGATTGTGCCTTTTTAATTACCTTTTTATAAAAGTATTAATATATGTGATATTCTTTTGATGATTTTGACCCATTTTATTATTCCTTGTCCTTGGAAAAAATTGTTGGTTTTATGTAATCCACATTCTATGATTTAAATTGGATTACTTATTTATGATATACTTTTCATGAATGTCCTTTGGTGATTTTTAAGTGGTTTCAAAGTTAGGCGATGGGGTTTGACAAGGTTTGGTCTTCATTATATGAAAATGATGTTTTAAAAAGGGAATTTCAATTGAAATTGAGGTTCTGACCTCAAATAACATAAGAATCAGGTTTTATTTATATTTATGTTGGTGATTTGAATTGTGTGAGTAGTTTAACTCTTTGTGTAAATGCTCGATTGGATTCTTTAAAATTACTTTTATGGAAATGGGTGGCCTTGGGCAAGTTTTTAGTTTTCAAATAATGAGACCCGTGCATGGTAGGTGGTTTTTTAATGTTTTGAATGCTTGGGATGGGGTTTTCTTATAAGTAATGAATGGATTTATTTACGCAATAGAACTTGGTTTTGAAATGGGGTTTATGCATACTTCATATTTGAAAAAAGTTACAATGAAGGTTTCTATTATGAAATGTACTTGATCGTTTGGCATGAGGCCAAATGGGTTTTAAAGTGGGATTCTTATTTTTTTAAAGGGTTTTCTTATCATAAAGTGTTGTTTTTGTTTTATAAAGTGAAAAAGTAATTCCCTTAACTTATTTAGTTATTATTGAAAGTGATTATACTTTCCTTAGGAATTTTATCGAAATATCAATCTATTTGAAAAGGAATTTCTGAATGTACTTGATATAATTGAAGGCCCAGTTTTCACTAATTATGTGATGTTGATTTTACCTTGTTAGACCCTCTTGTTATAGATAATTTTTATATTGTTCATGTGATTCATGATTGTTCTATTAGTCTCTTATTGTTATGCTTTGGGATGCCTTGGTGAGAAATGATAGATTGAATTATTAATTTATTAATTGAAACCCTTATGATCCCCATGGAATGAATGGAGAATGTTAGTGTTGGGATTGAGGCTACCCATGGGATGTTCTGTGTTCATGAACTTGGGTTCTAGTTGTTAAATATACAGATGTTAGCACTTAAGGGGGTTAAACTTAATATTTTTATGTTTAACATATTAACATGGGTGATGAAAGAAAATTGTGAGAATTTGATTTTAATTGGTTAACATGGGTTGTAATGAGATTAATGTTAATTGTGTTCAATAGACAGCATGGAATATGAGAGTGATGGTATAATTTTAATGGGTTAATGAAAAATGGTTTGAAAAGGGTAATTTTATTAATGGGTTAAGGCGTAAGGGTGACTCATGTGTTGAATGAAATGTGAATTGTAATATTATGTGTATTGATTGTATATGATACATATTGTAGTGGATAAATAAGCACGTGTACATGGATTGGTGGTGGGATAAAGTACTGAGGCTCATCCCATGGGTTGAGTTGGAATGATGCTCTAACACCATGAAGGAATGCACGGGTTAGGGATTCAGACTGATGATCGGCGCCCTAAGGGTTGAATTTGATGATACTATATGGACTGAGGCTACAAGTTAAGTGTTATGTAAGGAAATGTTGGGATGTCAGATTGAGGCTCTATGATTCTCAACTTAAGGTCATGGTGTGGGTTGGGATGTCGGACTGAGGATATATTCTTCCCAAACATATGGATATGGACTAGTTACCAGATAGAGGCTATGGGGTATGTTGATAATTATGAATAGTAAATTCTTTGTGAGTAGCAATGTACGTAATACCTTATGCATGGTAAATGACTAGATTATTCCAAAGTGTAAATGATGTAGATTTCTAACCCATGGATCATGTGATGAAAATGAATTAAGTGGTGAAAACAGTATAAGTGATGAAATAGAAAAAATGAAAAAATTGATTAAAGTGAATATTGATAGCTAATGTCACCTTGTTCTTTCTTATTTACAATACCATTCCTTTAACACATGCTTCATATTTTCTGACTTGTGACCTAGAGGTTAGGATGATCGGGTATGGCATTATAGATCCCTTGATATGTTCGCTACTTGGTTGTGATTATTTTTTTTCATGATGTATTTTTTTAGTACCATGTTTGACATGATTTATTGAGATATGCTATGCCTATTGTTTTCATTGAGTATGTATTGAGGATTATGTCCTATTTTTTCCATGAATTTTTGGGGTTTTGAGTATCTTGTTCCTAATTGGCGTTGGGTGTTTATTTAAATTTTGTTTTAAAAAGTTTCAAAGTGATTATTTTCTCTAAATAAATTTAATGGGTTGTTTTTTAGAAATGATAATTTTTTGCATGGTTTATGATATGGATTAGACCCATTTATAATTTTCAAATGTGTGTGTTTAGTTTTTGGAAAGTAGAGTAAATTTTTTTTGAACCTGTCAATGATTTTTTTTTTGTTTTTATTAGAGATTATTGTGTATGTAAAAAATTATTTCTAGATTTATTTTCAAATTGGAATTTATGTTAATCCTTAGAGAATATATTTCATATTTTTAGTGGATTTTAGTGACCTAATAGTATTTTTATCTCAGGATTAAATATTTCCATGTTCTTATTTGGATTCATTTTATTCTTCATTGTCGACGTGGGGGAGAGTTGGTCAAATATGATTGGGTTCTCAACTTGATTCGGTTAGTTTTCCTTATTGTTTACTTGTAGAAATCTCCTTTAGTTAGATTGTTTGTACCTAGAATATTTTATATTTATTCATTTATTTTTGTTATTATATTTATATATTTTCTGATGTTTATTTTTATTTTGGGCGAAATCATCCCAAAAATATTTCTGATGATGCTTAGGCACTAGTCGCCAGCCTGTGGGGATTGGAAATGCCCATTAAGGCCTTATGGAGAATCGGGTTGGGTGTCAGGTATAATGGAATCCTGCTTCAGTTTTTTACAAAGTGGTATCGTATCCTATGTTCCTTATGGTACCTAGGTTTGGTATATCCTATGTTATTTGGGGATGTTTGGGTAGAAGGGAGACTATGGTTATCGGAGGTTGAAAGGTAAGGAAAGTGAGAGTCTAGCTTCATGTTTCTTGTCCTAAGCCTCAAGCTAC
This sequence comes from Viscum album, assembly GCA_963277665.1. NCBI lineage: Eukaryota > Viridiplantae > Streptophyta > Magnoliopsida > Santalales > Viscaceae > Viscum > Viscum album. The sequence goes on from OY728125.1 coordinate 148,072,218, forward strand.
TGGGGAAGTTTGGGTTTCAAATCATGGATTCATGTCTGTACTGGGATGTTTTGACGGTTTTGATGTGATTTATGTTTTTACCCCCTTTGAGAATATGGGTGGTATTGTTGGTCACTTTAGTCTCGGGTTGGGAAGGAAGGAGAACTTGAGTTCTGTGGTTAGAACACATGGAATCAGAAACCATGTGGTGCCCATGTGGTCAATTATTCTTTTATATGGAGTGTTTTATAGGGTTGGCTCATGGTCCACCAAATTGTGGGGCCAATTCATGCATAACACTAATCCCTTCTTGATTTTATTTTTTTGGACTCCTCGTGACTTTTGATTTCTCCAAAGGCGGTTTCTTTACATCTCTGGTAGATTGAGGAGTGTTTTAGTGTGCGGTTTAATGATTATTGTGTGGGTTATTGTGTATTACTTTTGTGTGATTGGTTTTGAAAACCTTTATTGAGAAATAAAGAGGGGTTTTGATGAAAAAAAATTATTTTCAAATTTAGTTTATTGAAAATAAGGAAGAGAGAATTTCCATTATTTTATAAAGTGATTTATAAAAATGGTTTCCTCCTTATAAAATAGTGTTTTCAAAAGGAAAGTGAGTTTTTAATGATCATCCTTATGTGTTTGGTTTTTGAGAATGAGATAAAATATTGAGAAAGCTTATGCATAGTTTTCCGTGTTTGGTAAATGTGTGGGTTCCACAAAGGTTATTAGTTTCAAAGTGGTATGTCTTGGTTTTTGAAAAATACCTTAGTGTAGGGTGATTTTTAAAATTTTTTTGGTGAAAAATATGTTTTCAAATGAAAATTTATTTTAGTATAATTGTGTGCACCTTGTTATGGCTTGATTTTTTGGTTTCATTCCTTGATTTATAAGGAATCATTTGGTTTGTGTTAAGAGGCATGGATTATTGAGGTCCATGTCTAGTGTTGTTATTTCTATCCCCTAAAATGGTGAAACATTTACTTTAGATCTAGTTATTTCCCTTACTCCAAGTGGAGTAGTGGATACAAAGATATCCTTGTGAGAGTGTTTGAGCTCTGGATTGTCAGTTATAGTTTAGTTTAACTAGGTGAGTTTCTTTGGGAAGGCTTCTTTTGGTGGTTGTGATCTCACTTTTGGAGTTTTATCTATGGTTTTTTAGATCATGTAGATGTTGAACCATTTCCTCATTGATCTATAGAGGTGTATGTTGCTTTAGAAAAAATAGAGATCCATTGGGTGCACAATCTGTTGAATATGGTGTTTGATCTATCAACTGAGTTTGTTTACTAGCTGGCATTTGATAGTGGTCATTTTGGATGAACAGTGAGGGGTGATCTATAAATTAGACCCTAGGTTATCTGCATGTGTTTTAACTTGAGGTGAGATGTCTTATCATCTTTTGAGGTTCCTATTGGTGTTTCTTTATTCATTGAGTGTGGAAGTGATTTTTCTTGAGAATGTGTCCCTTATGGATGTTTGTTTTTTTGATGATATTTTTTCTGGTAGTTCTATTTAGTACCACCATTTTAGAGGAAATCCAAATAGTGGGGAGACCATATTAGATTTCTCGTGCTAAATAAGTTTTCTTCTTTGAGGTTCTTGTTCTTGTGGTTCTTGGAGACATGGATGATTATTAGTTGATTGGAGTGATCGTTTTTGAGTATTTTAGTTGTTGCCTTTGAGGATAAGTCATGTCGAGTGTTTCTTTTGGTTAGTTACACTTTGGAACTTTCTTTTTCCTTTTCATTTCCTTCTTTCAGTACATTTTGGGGATAGATAGTTTCATGGTGGGGAGATTGTAATACCCCGATGGCCACATTGTATTTATTTATTATTGTTTTATTTTATTATGGAGCGGGTTTGGGTTTCGATAGATTGCGGGGAAAAACTTTAAGTTTTTGGAGGCTTCTTAGCCATTGAATGGTTATGACACACCATTTGTATTAATCGTGAGGTGCCTAGGTGAGTCAGTGGAGTGGCGCAAAGATTTCACATAGTCTATTAAACTGAGCAGCAAGTGTATAGTTGGTTTCTGTAAGATGGAAATGCTAAGTGGCATGGTCTGATCATGGTTTTCTTAACCATGTGCCTGCCTGCAGGTAATCGTGTAAGGGTGTATGTTCATGGTAGTGGCCAGTGCATGGTTAGATCATAGTCTAGTAAACCACGCACAAACCATGTGAGTTCCCAGAGTTTTAAAAATAGAGTTTTTTTTATCTTCCTTTATTTTATTTTCCCTTTTCTTTCCCCTGTACAATGCAAGAGGTATACCTACCCCCTCCCATGGCCGAACATCTCCCCTCCCTCACGACTCTCTCTTCTTCCAGTAAAACCACGGGATTTATTTGGGTTTCTTAGATGAAACATCGAGGTAATCCCTTCTCCCTCTATTATCCCTTGATTTGGCTAATTTTTCCTTCTCCCCATTTCCCATTATGGATCGGCCGAAGCCTAGGGTTTCGGGCTAATACATATTTTGATTTTAATTCAATGTTAAGGTATGTTAATGGCCTCTTATGACAACTTCATGTATATTCTGGCTTCTTCTGTCGATGGTGAAGCAGATTGGTTCATTTTTTCTTGTTGTTGCTGCTCGGGGAAAGGGTTTTCTTCCGCTATTTTGTTTTCACCTTTCTTTTGGGACCCTTTAGAGATTTAGGGTTCCTAGAAATTTTTTATAGAGCGTTTGGTGGATCCTTAAATGTTTCACTCACATACATATGTAAGTATATGTATATATATATATCATCCTTGTACATATTCCCTCATGGTGAGGGGAATATTTACATTGGATTAAGGGGTATATATATATGAATGTATATGTGTGAAAGTATGAGAGGATCATCATCAAAAGCATCAAGTTCTGAGGTGTTCTGGCTTGATCCTCTTCTCTTTGACGTAGGTGTTACTATGAAATCCATTCCTTATGAAATTATAATGTTCTTGTGCCTTTTTAATTCCCTTTTTATTCAATTATAAATATATGTGATAGTCTTGTGATGATTTGGACCCATTTTATTGTTCCTTGGACTTGGAATAAATTATTGGTTCTTTGTAATCATCATTCTATGATTTAAATTGAATTATTTTATTTTGATAAGCATTTTAAGAATTTGTTTTGGGAATTTTGTGTGGTTTTGAAGTTGGGAGATGGGTTTTGACCGGTTTTGGTCTTCATTGAGTGAAAGTAGTGTTTTAAAAATGGAATTTGGTTTGAAATTGAGGTACTAACCTTAAATTACTTAAAAAAGGATTTTCATTTTATTTCAGATGGTGATTTGAAATGTGCAAGTGGTTAACCTCTTTGTGAAATGCCCGATTGGATTCTTTAAAAGTATTTTAGCTAAAATGGTTGGCCTTTGGTACTTGTTTTGGTTTTCAAATAATTATACCCATGCATGGATGGTGGTTTTGTAATGTTTTTAAATCGTGGGTGTGTTTTTACTTTGAAGGAATGAGTGGATTTATTTTTTCAATGGAAGATGGTTTTGAAATGGGGTTTTACGTGTACTTGTTGTTTGAAAAAAATTCTAATGAAGGTTTTCATTTTGAAATGCACTTGATCTTTTAGATTTAGGCCAAATGGTTTTTAAAGTGGTCTTATTTTTTTCCCTTTAAAGGTTTTCCTTGTATTAAATGGGTGTCTTGGTTTTATAAAGTCATAATATGGTTCCCTTGAATTATTTTGTTATGACTGAAAGTGTGTATAATTTCGTTAGGAATTGTATCAGAATGTCAAACTGTTTTAAAATGAATTTCCAAATATAATTGATCAGACTGAAGGCCCATTTTACACATGTGATGTGATATTGATTTTCCCTTATTGAACCCTCTTGTTGTAGATGATGTTTTTGTTGTTCGTGTGATTGATGCTTGTACTATTGGTCTCTTCTTATTGTGCATTGGGGTACCCTTGGTGAGAAATGATATATGACTTGTTAATTGATTAATTTAAACAATAAAGATCCCCATGGGACTATTATAGGATGTCAAAGTTAGGATTGAGGCTACCCATGGGGTGTGTTGTGTTCATAAACTTGGGTTCGAGTTGTCAAATATACACATGTTGGTACATAAAGAGGTTAAACCTAGGAATGTTATGTTTAAAAAATTAACATGGGTTATGAAAAGAAATTGTGATAATTGGATTTAATCAGTTAACATGGGTTGTAAAGAATATTAATGTTAATTGTATTCAATCAACAACATGGAATAAGGGAGTGTAGGTATAATGTTAATGGGCTAATGAGAAATCATCTGCAAATGGTAATAGTGTTAACGGGTTAAGGAATAAGGGTGATTCATGTGTTTAATGAAATATTAATTGTAATGTTACATGTATTAATTGTATATGATACATATTTTAATGAATGAATTAGCATGTGCACATGAAATGGTGGTGGGATAAAGAACTGAGGTTCCTCCTACGGGTCATGTTGGACTGATGCTCTAACCCCACCTAGGAATTTGTGGGTAGGGAGTTAGATTGATGCTTTATTCTCTTAATGGTTTCATTTGAAGAGACTACCTAGGTTAAGGATCTAAGGTAAGTGTTATGTAATTACAGGTTGAGATGTCATACTGAGGCTCTATACTTCCCAATTTAAGTTCATTGTGTGGGTTGGGATGTCATACCGAGGCTCTATACTTCCAAAACACATGGGCATGGCCTGATTACTAGACTAAGGCTCCGAGGTATGTTGATAATTATGAATAGTAAATTCTTTGTGTGTTATAGCATACATAATACCTTATGCATGATAAATGATTATATTTTTATGATGTGTAAATTATGTATATGCCTAACTCATGGAACATTTGATGAAAATGAATTAAGTGGTGAAAATGATATAAGTGATTAAATGTAAATAATTAATATATTAATTAAAGTGAATATTTTTAGACAATGGCATCTTGTTAATTTTTATTTACCTTTTCATTCCTTTAACAAAGTATTCATGTTTTCTAACCAATGACCTAGAGGTTAGGATGACCAGACATGGAATTCTGAATCCCTTGAGATGTTTGCTACATGGTTGGGCTTGTTTATTTTCATGATGTATTTTTGTTAGTTCCATGTTTGACATGATTTATTGATATATGTTATTACCATTGTGTTCATTTAGTATATTTTGATGATTTTTTCCTCTTTTCTCCATGCCTTGTTGTCTATTTGAGTATGTTGTGCCTAAGAGATCTTGGTTATTTATTTAAGTCTTGTTGGAAAAAAAATTAAGTGATTATTTTCTCTAAATAATGTAAATGGGTTGTTTTTAAGAAATGATAATGGTGTGCATGGTTTACAATAATGCTTCAGTCCATGACTTGTTTTTAAATGCATGTGTTTGGTTTTTGGAAAGCAAAGGAAAGTGTTTTGGAAGTTGTTGATGAATTTTATTTTTTTCCTAGAGATAATTATTTATGTAAAACAAAAATTCTAACTTTATTTTAAACTAGAATTGATGTTTATCCATATGTAACCTATTTCAATGTTTCGGTAGGTTGTGGTGACCTATTGGGATTTTTATCTCACACCTATATCTTTCTAGGTTCTCTGTTGGATTTATTTTGTTCTTTAAGGCCAGTGTGAGGGAGAATTAAGTGAAGATATTTTGCTTCTCATATTGAGTCAGTTAGTTTTCATTTTTTTTGCATGTAGTTGTATCCTATAGTTAGTTTGTTTATGATTATCTTTCTGTATACTTATTTATTTATTTATTTTATTACATTTATCTCCTTTTATTATGTTTATTTTTGATTTGGGTGAAATCGTTCCCAAAAATATTTCTGATGATGCCCAGGCGCTAGTCGCCAACCCTTGGGGATTGGGAACACCTATCAGGCCTTGTATAGAATTGGGTCAGGTGTTAGGTAGGATGGAACCTTAGGATGATTTCTAACATTTTATGATCATGAGATACTTATTTGTTATATATTTTTCCATACATAGGTAGGTTACATGAGGTTCTTTGGTCAATTTTCCCATAACTACTTATGTATGATTGACTGGATCAAAAGAATTGAAAAATATGTTAATAATATCTAGAATATAGAAAGTGTTATGGAAATAATTCTTATATTTTAAGTATAATTTTTAAGTCCGACCATTAAGGGTTGTGATGAGAAATGAAACTCATTACCCTTGGAGGCAATAGTTCGCTTGTGCACACAATTAATGTTTCCATTTATCAACGAATGAAATAGAAATAAGGAAAATGATTATTTTAAAATTTAGAATAATATATATATATATATATATATCATATTTACTCACCAATTTCATTGTTTTTATCATTCAAGAATGGTGGTAATTAAAAATAGAAGACTTCACTTTGTGAAGGAGGCAGTCCGCACAATGTACTAACAACAGTTTTATTTTTCTTACCACATGAAGAGGAAAAAATGATGGTTACTAAATTAATATATTATCATATAAGTATAATGATAATACTTATATCATTTTATTTTTAGGACTATAATATATTTATAATATAAATATTAATAATAAAAAGTTATGCATAAGGTAATACGTACATTGGAGACATGGTATTCTCTTAGAATTTTCTTGAAAGTGGAGGCCTTTAGAAAACTTATATAGAAAATGAGATTAATAATGAGATAATTAAATCTAGGAGAGGTATTTTGGGTATAAGTTCAATGGAAATTCTAATGGAAATTTTAATCATGGATGGGTAGAAGTTATCCCCTTTTATAATTGAAGAAAATGGAACTTTCTGGAATACCATTTACCCTTCAATGATATCACTACACTATTACCTAGTAAATGCCTCTAAAAATTCATAAAATAGGAGTGTGAGATGATATTGGGTCGAGATATCATGGAACAATAATTTCCACACATGTTTTAAACATGTAATTGGGGTTTTACCATTAATATTTTTTACATTTTACTATTATACTTTTAAACTAGGTAACTAGTTTTTTAACTAAGTGGTTTTATGTTTTATTAAAAATTAAACATACCCTGTATAACTAGTTTTTTTTATGATGGAACTAAATTTATCTTAAACTTAAACCAATTCAATTTCTAAATATTATAAAATTAAATTTTAAATTCAAAAGATAATGTGTAGAAACAATTTTTTAGTAGGAAAGCAATATTTTGACCCTAATGGATTCTTAATATTATTTCGTATTGATTAACCTTTAAATGAGTGTTAATATAATTATATATATATATATATATTTAAAAGTATTATTAGATTCATAATTTATTATTAATGCAATTTATTAGATAAAAAAGTTACACAATATTAAAAAAACTATTCATTTTAAAAAATCATTTCAGCACTATCAATATAAATAACACTAATTTTACTAATATTATCTTTATTACTAAAAATTTAAATGAAATTTTTATCTAATATTGAAATGTTGAACTAAAATAAGATTTTATTTATATTTAATTCCTAAAAGAGATAAATGAAAAATTTTAATATAAGAATGTAGAATGAAGTGGTTCCAACCATGAAGGTATGCACAAAACATGCTGCTGTGATCAATCATCCGGTAGAAATTACACTAGGTGGAGGTCACGGATCTACTACTCTATTGAAAAATGTTGATGTGGTTCCTAACAAGAAGAGGGGAACAACCCATTATGTTAGGGTCGGTACTATTGCAGATGAGACCCTAGGAGGAGATGGATAAAAGGGTCATCAATTCCATTCTAGGAGTGAAGATGTTGTGGAATTGGAATCCATTTATGAATATAATTTTATGAATTATGGAAACAGAAAGTTAAAACAGTCCTTTAATGCAGGTAATGTATGTTTACCTATTCATGTGAATAAGTCACAAGTGAATTTGACACCCAATTTTTCTAAATAGGATGTTTCATTAGCTAGGTCCTCAACAGTAGCTAGAGAGTAACATGGTGGAAGATTTCACACATTCTTATACCACTATAATGGATGCTACTTTATCTATAAGTGTGTATACATATGTACCTCTCTGGAAAGATCAAGTTCCTAGTATAGATTCTATAAAGAATGTTCATTCTTGGTTGATAAAGATTGATACCCTGTGTGACACTATTTCATCCAGTAAGGAAGTGTCTTCCCCTGACCAAGGGGTGTCTATCCTTAAAAAGGCCACATTAGACTCTGGTAAAAAATTATTTTTATTTTTTAACATATTAAACATGTTTAATAGTAGGGAGATCTTCAGTGAATAATTTAGAAATTCCCATGGCTCTTTTCACTCTGAAGGTCAATCCTATGGTACTAGTCTTGTCAAAGAAAGGACATGCATGGTTGGTGATCCAAATCCTCAGCAACATGAGGAACCCATCCCAATGGATGTTCATAATGATCCTCTAGTAAATGATGAACCATGGAAACAACCCAATACATGGAGGATTTTCCATCATCCATGAGGTAGAGGTGGTGGATGCTCCAATAGATGATGAAACCCTATTTCTTGGGTCATGTCCTATTTTCATATTTGTATTTCTGGTTTTTTCTAACTCTTTTTTTCATCTCCCCTTGTATGTTTTTATTTTATTTTCAATAAATTTTAAAACTATAAGCTATAAACTATGGTTCGCACCATATTGATTATACTAAATATGCTTTAACAAATACCATTACTTAATTATTTATATTCTAAAATTTACTTTTTACTACTCCATTGAAATTGAGATTTTTTTTTGAATTTATATATGAAATGTATCATATTTTAATAATAATACTAGTATTTATATGTAATGTGTAAATATAAATATAAATATATTTATATTTATAATATTTTAATATCATAATTCTATTTCATTGTGTGTAATATTATTTTAAATTTACAAAGACTTAAATATACCTATAAGATATAAGACCAATGACAATAATTATGATGAACATATTTTCGACATCCATTATTGAAATGACCATATTTACAATGGCCATATTTTATTCCTATATATAGACTTACTAAACTTATTCTATGCACACTTATAATTTATATAGTTTTATTTTTAGATTTAATATCATGATTTATCCATTCATGTAATACTTAGTCATTGTATATTTTGTTATACTAAGGATGATTCTTAAGTGTGATGTTGATCCATTGGAGTTTTTAGTTATATAGATATCATTCATTTCAATTTATTGTCCCATTTTATTTTTTTATTGTTTTAATGGTTGTAATTATTCATGATATGTAATAATCCATTATGTGTGATACATGGTTTCATATACCTTTTCAGTAATGTTAAATTATAATTGAATAAAGTGTAATTATCTTAGTTCATATATTGTGCGGCCCAATATCTAAACATGTATTAAATATTCTAAAATAATATAGAATCATTCTTTATAATTACTAATATCATTAATAAAAATAATAATAATTTATCCTAATTCTAGGGAATTACCAATAATGTATATCATGAATCATGTACTTTGATGTATGGATGAAAATTGAGACTACATAAGACCCCTATGAGGTTTTATAAATTATGTATGTCAAAAGTTATATGAAATTAATCGAATTTCAAAGTGAGGATTTATACCTTTCATTTTAATGGAAGAAGATATATGTATCCCTTTGATGAAGTTAAATCTTCTAAATAAATTCCATAACCATTGTGATCTCAAATAAATGATTTTGAAAATAAAAAGAAAGATATGCCAAACATATAGGATGATGACATGTGTATACAATATATTTGATGAGATATTGGTTGGAAAAGGGATTATATAACATAGTAGTATTCATAGGATGTTGTTGTTGTGATAGATAATCATTTCTTTATGGGGTTATGACGTGTTTCTAGATACCACTCTCGGTATATTAGTTAGACCTATCACAATTATGAAAAGATCATATAGGTTCATAGTCTAAGTGTATCAAGAAGCTTATTAGATTTAGTCAAATCTAAGATCAAGAACAAATTTAAACCCAATTTGTGGAAAAATATTTATTCAAGTTATATTGATCGTAATTCTGATTATAGGATTATTCAACACAAGAATAAGTGATTTTAATTTCAACTCTTATTTATTTACATGATGAAGAAATATCATTCATGAGATGAGTGAATATAATATTTATTTATTAGTTAATTTATTAAAATAAATATTTACTCACAAGTTAAGTGAACTCACAAGTTATGTGAATATAATATTTATTGTATTGAATGAAAATAATTTTATTGTTCATGTTTGGATGATATTAATTAGAGAATTTTTATTGATATAGTGATCCAATTAATATATTTAAATATCATTTATATAAATAAATAGACGATTATTAATTTAATAAATAACATTAGAATAATACATGTCAAATAAAGTAATGATTCTTTTATAATTATTTGAAGAGAGGTCACATGCGGTTTTTATTAGAGTCAAATTAAATAAAAGGGATTAAATTAAATTATTTTAATTTGTTACCAAGGTATAAATAAATAAATATGTATTTTTTTGATATGTCAATCCCATTCTATCTAATTCTCCTCTCATGACCAAGATTGAACCCTCCCTCTTTTACCATGTTCCAAGATATAAACTAAGTTATTTATTAATATAATCAAAAGAAAATGATGTTAATAACTTGATTCACTCACGATAGAACATGGGATATAAAGAATGAAATTTATAGGTCTTGTGGAATACATCTGGAAACTTTTAAATGAATTATTTTTAGATTCTTAAAGAAATGAAAATTTCAAGGTGATAGGTAATCAGGTCGGCAATTAAATTATGAGAAAAATAAAATTAGAAAATAAATAAATAAATTTTAATCATGAATGATGATCCTATTAATGTATCCAGTACCATTTAATTAAGTATTAATGGTTTTAACTAGAATCTCATCATTCCACTTCTGTTATACATAGACTCTTTAGGGAATCCAGTTTACTCCCTTTTTTGTGTTTTCATGGCTTTAGATAGGATTGTACATGTCATTTATATCATGTCATATATCATTGAAGAATTGTATTTATATTCATGGTTATGTTTAAATTATTTTCATGTACATTTAAAAAACGGTTTATTTGATTATACTATTATGATAGGTAACCCTTTGGCATATAAGCTATTTTTCCCTAGCAGAAAAGTTCTCTTTATTTTAAAATTATTCAATGTGTGAATGGGTCCTACCATTTTTTTAGTAGGATAATTAGTAAAATAAGGCCATTTTATATTAGGGAAAATCACTTAACTAATATTCCAATTCTCCCTTGGTGTTTACTATGGCTGCTGGTGATTTGAAAGGGCATCTGAGGTATTGTGGTAGCCTAATTTGGGTCAATGGGTTATCTAGATTAGTTTTTTACATAATGGTATCAGAGAACATATAGGGAGGTTGGACTTAATACTATCTAGAAGATATGATCTTTGTGACTCAGAAAATAAGCTATAAATATTTTCATGAACACATCCATTGATACCCCTTCTAGGTAAGAAATTAAGAGAGGGAGAGATAAAGAGAGAGAGGGAGGGATATATATATATATATATATATATAGACCCCTCAATCCCACCTCCAATAGTATCCAAGTTGGCGACTAGAACGAAGGGAATAAAACACACAGTGGGAGGTATTACCCACAATATATGAAATTAAGGAATAGTGATAAGATGAGTACCATTAGTAAACACCAAATCATATAAAGGAAACCAAGATCCCATAATAATGAAATCCCATAATTCATGAAATAAAATACAATAAGACTCCCAAAATAAATTAATAAAAAAATCCTTGGTAGAAAAACCAATAGAAACTCTCTAATCTAAGCTAATATGGTCTAGATTAGTAATTTAAGCCCTCATGATCGCATAAAAACATATATATATATAGTGGTGGTAATAACACATAAACTCAATAAGATCCTCCTCAAGACTTCCTTTGAAAATGTGAGAAGAGAATACTAATTCCATAGTGAACAAGTAAAAGAGTGGACAAGAACCTACAAGGTGAACTAATTATTCCCTTCCTCACCAATGCTCACTCACCGAGCATAACATATAATTTAAGAACATAATATCATAAGAATATAATCATAGGCAACCCATAACCAATTCCCCATTAGGTTTCCAATATCATACATCAAAATCAAATGTCTTGTGATTCCATCATTTCCATACTACCATCCTCATCATATCTAGAAAGCACACCTCTCTACCCTTGTCAATTACCATGTTATCATAATAGGAAATACAAACTCTCAACATGTACTAAAAATTCCAAGTGAACATCACAACATCATCACATCTGCATCCATGACATCATAAGTCTAGAGTAGTAGGGTATCATGAATATGAAGGACATCAACCTTATTCCCTCCCCCAACCCTGGAAAAACCTCAATAAATCACACAAGAACTCGGTATTTCTACCAAACAGAACATATAACACTATAGGAGAGAGATAAATAAAGAGGGCGTAACCAAAAATCCATCCTTATCGACCAAATTTTTTAGATAAAACATAATGAACCAAAAACATTCAGGCATTAGTAAGGTTATCTAACTTAGGCGGGGTGTATATAAAAATAACAATAAAATACAAGGATATATAGTCACAAAAAAATCCTAGACCAGGGGTTTAAATAAAGGACCATATAATAACTCATTTGATGAACTATTTTATCATCACTACCCCTCAATAACCATCATTATCTCTATAACACAACTATCTATGAACCATAAGAAAAAAACCACCTAACTATTGAAAACATGTTATTTAAATATTTACCCTACCAATTCAAGATTTTAAAATTTATTTTCACCTTATCATTTATTTCCCACGTCTAATGTAAAACCATTCAAAATGATATATATGAACTATTCCAGTTCTATTACTACATTTATTATATTTTAATTCATAATAATTTACAACATAATTAGTTCTAGACTAATAACCCCATTTCATGTTCATTATTAATTCATTCCATACCATACCATCAATCATTGTTATCAATGCCTTACATTTCACAATCTATACCTCATGATTCACATCCATCTTGTATAAAAATCCATATTCTATATAACCACTCCACATTCAGAACCCCACATTGCATCTTTTGACACTACTACACATACCACGCCAATCGATCACCAAAACAAGTCCTTTAATTTCTCAACCAACCACATCATAACCACAAAATTCCTAGCCATCAATCATGTTCTACAAAACCATCCCATCACATAACTATTCTTATCCATATGTGAACCACATTTCATAACCACACTTACAAAAAAAAGCTACCCTTATAGGTATAAAATATATAGGCCAATGAAAATATTAATTAAAAAACTAAATAATCAACAATACCTTCTTAATACCATCTTTAATTGTCATTCATTTTTTTGACGTGATTTCATCATATAAAAAAATCAATAAGAAAATTTTCATTGAAAATAAGTTATAATAGAAAAGGGTCTCATAGCTATAAGCAAACATGAAACCATCCATCCATCCAACATTGAGAATCTTTATTGAAAGGATAAATTGGACCTTACCCCAAAACAAGTCATGGTGTTCTAAAGTAATGAAAACCCAATACAAAGGTTCACACTAAACATGTATCTCATAGATTATCCGTTGTTTTTATTATACTCACCCTTAGTTATTCAAACCTTTCCCTAATAAATATTTAATTATTTTAGAATCATGTTAAATAACATATAAAAATAGATAAACAAAATACAAAACACTTCCCTTCCCATTTATCAATACTTTTGGTTATTTATTTTCTTAATTTAATTCGTTTAAATTACTCAAAGAACTAAAAGCATGATAATCCCATTATTTTTACAATTAAAAGTGTGAGTCTTAAATTTCCTACCTTTATAATAATCTTCAAAGAACCACCACACAAGAGAGAAAGAAATAAGGATCAACCACCACTAAATTTTAAGGTAAAATCTATAGAACTTATATTCTACAATCCACAATCAATCCATGCTCTAAACTCATCTCTAAAATAGAGGAACCTTGAAAAAAATATACAAAATAAAAAAGAATAAGGAAATAAAGGGTAATTTGTGAATACGTTGAACCAAAAGAATAAATCTGATGATATAATAGGTTTGGACTCTATAAATTAATTGTAATAGGATGTTACGAGGGATAAGATTCGACTTGGGTTCATAAGGAATGAATAAAAATTGAAAAAAGAAGATCCAAATATCAAATTATAAAGGGTGTTTGACTTAATACAACCATGATGCATAGGAATAAGAAATTGACGTGGTTTATTTGGATAAAGGGATATCTGATTATCTTAGGTTTGACACAACTATATTCCTTGAACTTAATGTTTTTTGAAAACCACATTTAAATTCTTTTACAGCCCCCATGACTTTACCTATGGTGTATTGCATTGAATTTCGAATGGCCAGTAGGCCACCATGACCCATTATCATAACATAAGAAGAAATCCATATTCTTTTTAACCCACTACGACCAAGACCATGACATGGTGAGATAAATGTCACTATTTCCTTCCTAACTTCAATAAACTAACATCACCTCAATTTCTCTCCATCATTCCCATCACTATGTTTATTTCAAGATTCCCATTTTTTAAAGGTGGACTCACCAAATTCCATCCCCTTCACTCTAGATGTTTTACACCTCCTTGTTTCCCGTAGATATAACACACATGGGATCCAATAACACTACTCTCATTACCCTAGTAAGATGCATGACCCTGTTTCCCATTAGAAAATTAACTAAAAAAACCATCCTCTGTTGTTTTCTTCGGTCCTATGGCACACCAAAACCCCAAAATGACCTAATACTTGGATGTTCTTCCAAAACTCTCACCCACTACATCATTTATCTCCAAAATGGTAACCAATATGCCTAAAAACATGTCATTATGGACCATTAGATGTCTACATGCACCCTAAATATTTCAAACACCTAAAAACATAAACTAAAGTGTCATAAGCGTTTGGGATTTTACATCATATACCTCTAAAACTATTATCACTCTCAAGAATTAAAAATAAAACTCAGAAAATATGAAAATAGGGAAACTTATGAATAAATACTCCAATAGATACCACTCATAATTATCACTATAAACCAAGCATGGACACCCAATATAAATAATGGGGTTCTTATCAAATGTGAAAAAAACTTCTAGGGTCACACTAAAAAGGTAATACACATCTTAAATAGTAATGAAACCATGAAAAAGAAAAAAATTACCACAAATAATTTTAATAAAAATATCCACAAAAACATTTATTTAACATAAAAACATCATCTCAAACAACACGACAACAAAAATCTTAAAACCACGTAGGATAATGAATGTGCATCTTTGACTCAAGTTCCCTTAAACATATCTCTAATCCACTATGTTGAGTCTACTTTTAGTGAGTTTGTTTTCAATGAACATCAATATATTGAATATGTTTCTTGTAATTTCTTGGATGTTTGGTCAAGAGAACATAATCATGCTATGAAGTGATCCCAAGAAGATGTGAATGATTATTAGCTATCTTGGATGATTAATATTTGATGTTATTATGGTGTTATTTAATTGTATTTTTTGGAAATATATTTAAGTAAAAATATGTTTGAAGAATGATGTTGGTGATGGTGATGAAGTATGTATTAAAAATAGAAGAAAAGGGAAGGATCAAATTAGATATTTTTTTTATAATTGATATTTTAAAAAGTAAATATTTTAAGAGTTAGTAAAAATTTTTGTTCTCCAGATCAACTTAACACCTGAGCAGCTAGGCCTTCATAGGGGAATCCCAACTTATCTCCCATAGGTGGATCTGGACTAGAGTGTCTTGTAATATTAAGAAGTGGAAATCCAAGATGATCTTTGATGTTGGATAGATAATGAAGAATACTTATTACCCATTTAAAAATATATAGACACATGGGATATTATAAAAAATTAAAATGTCCAATGTTTTCTTCGACCTCTATGGGTTTATTTTGGATGGATCACATAGAAAATGATTAACCACACTAAAAATGATTGACTACGCAAATAGTAAGATGATAAAGCATGGGAACACATGGTAGGTCATGTGATTATTGTATTTTCATGGTAAATTGAGTGACTATGAAATTTTCAATGTTGGATGATCAACAGTATACTTTATAGTTTGTTGGTCGACCTTGGGCTTCATGGTAGGTTGATCGAATAGAGGATCAAAAACATGAATGACCATGTAAGTGAAGAGTATAATTTTAGTTCATACCAAGTTAATTGTTCTTGAATGTTGAATATATCATTATATAATTATTATTCTTATAAATAGTGGAGAAATTTTAGATTAGTACATGTAAAAGAAACTTATATTTTCTACTACATGTATAAGGGTAGTCCATTTTTATGTAAGGGTCATTTGACAACCACACTACCTATGTAAGGGTAGGATAATGTTGTGTAAATTTTTATACCTCTTACGTAAATGTCCTTCAACTTATTCAAGAGATATGTAAAGGTCCCTCTAGATATTTCGATGAATGCGTAATGGTACTTGTGTAAAGGTTATATGAATTTAACACTACCAATGTAAGGATAGTCTAGGGACTATATAAAGATAAAATTCATTTACATAAGGATAATTAAGATACTTCATGATATATGTAAGTCTAAATGAAAAATAAAAAAAGGATAGAAGACAAAGAGATAAGAATTTACTAGGTTTGATTCTCTTTAAATGAAAACATAAATCAAGATACTATATTTATTGTTATTTAGGAAGGAATTTTATCTTCATGTCTTGAATGCCACTAACCAGTTCCCTAAGACAGTTTACCACAGGACTTGAAGCACAACCTTTTGTACACTAGAGTATTTTGACTAGGAGGGTGTCTAAGGTGGAAATGTGAGGATACTATACACCCATATCAGAGTGCAAAAACAAAAGTAAATAACCAAATATTATACAAATTAGAGTAATAAGAACGAATAAGAAAACTAAAATACAAGCATGTTGTAACAAAATGAAATGTCATGGATTCCCTATATATATGTCATATAAACGGCTGGATTCCCACTAGGTTAGTTCATAACTTACTGAAATAAAATAAACTAGCTAAAGGACCTACAATATCTCTCATCCAATATTATCTAGTATCCTAATACCCTCGATCAATCCTACCCAATTATTGAAAACTCAATACAGATCTCATCTCAAATCTATGCCTACAATAAACATTTGAAAGTTTCTTGGGTATCCATGTGCAGTGGTGGCCCATGAAGGGTGTGAGTGAAACTTAGTAGGACACCAACAATAGTGACTAAAGTGAATACTACTTATGGAAACAATGTATGTAGATAAATGAAAAAATAATAAGGATATATGCTATTGAAAAAATATTCTTATCAAGTACCCACCAACCCTCAGGTTATAGGGTGACACCTGAGCAAACAAAAATTGTATAGACTCAAATCGGTGACTTAAAATTACAGTAGAGGGTGATACATACTGTGAGTAAAAAAGGGGATTTTTATTTACTATATTTTAATGGGAGACATAAACATCAACATTTAAATTATTGGGACCTTATCACATCACCCGTCAATACATAAACACTAGGGTTTCCTAAATAACCAGTTTGGAACTTGCTTAAAGATGAGGAACACCCGTCCAACATCCAAAACTATGGGTGAGGACCACAATGACCCACACCTTAACTATGCATGAGAACCACCATGATCAGGACCTTAAACCATGGGGGAGTACTGCCATGACCAACACCTTAAACCATAGGTGAGGACCACCATGACCAACACCTTAAACTAGAGGTGAAGATTGTCATGACCCACAACCTAAACCATAGGTGTGGATCAAAATGTCCAAAACCTTAAAATATGGATGTGGACCTCCATGACCAACACCCTAAACTTTATGTGAGGAATTCTATTTATAAAACCTTAAATCATTTTTACAATAATCAATTCTCAAGGATAAAAATCATGACCTTGTAAAACATTCATAAACCTACAAAAACATTCATTAAACAATAATCATTTACCGAGGTCCCTACATATCCTTTACACCAAAACAAGTCCAAAGACAAACCTCCATCAAAATCATTAAAATATCCATCAAATAATTTCACCAAAGGGAAATTAAGAACCCATTTTAAATCAACATTTTAAATTCATTAATAAAACCTACTTTTATAAACCATGTTGATTTAAACACCACATTTTAAAACAATAACCATTTCAAAACATGGATTTCCCACTTTGACACTAAAAACTGAGTCAAAACCCAATCCACACGCATAAAAATATTTCAAAATCATCATATTAATTTTCATAAAATCTGAACACATAAAACCATTCCAAATAGACCATTCAACATATTTTAAATCATTTATTCCCAATTCCTACCGAGTAACCCTTAACCATTCAATCAATCCAACCGATTAGATAAACTAGGTTAAGCTCATAACCCACTCTCTTTAACCCTTTACAACCCAACATTTCCATTTCAATGAAATGGTGTTATCCATCGGTGACCATATGATTTTCTATAAACACCCACATATACAATGATATCCATGGAATCTCTAAGTTATCAATCCTAAGCCCAGAATCAACTCACTTAAGCCAAGAAAGAAAACACACAACACGTGGTCTTTAAGTGACATAATAGAAACACATGAAAAACAATTAAAAATAATATGGGTAAATATCTCATACCACCTACCTAATTAATGAGGATTTATATAACATATCCATGTTTTGGTAGCCTTTTTATAACCCGTCCAAGTCCTAATCAAACCACTCAACACCCAATGAGTTCGTCTCAGATGTCCTAGCTCTAATCTCATGCCAAGAAAAAACAGCCACTTAATCTCAAAATTTAATAGTTAACTTAACCATTTAAATTATATTAGCATAAGGGTCATGTAATACCTTGATATTTTGTGAAATATTCTTGTCAAATTTATTTAATCCTTTTGATATTTTTCATTTTATGAAACTATAAAAATAGCTTGTTTTATATGAAAGAATCATGTTTTCTTTCATTTAATGAAACAACAAGTTAATATTGCACTACACTCTACACTTAGATTATATTATGGTATACGCAACACAATATATGGATTTTGATATATGTAATGTCAATTTCCTTCGATAAGCTTCACTTCATGCAAGACCTAGTTTTACCAAACTACATCATAATATTAATAATATTATTAAAATATTAACATAATTTTAAATTATAAATTTGTATGGAATTTATAAATAAAATATTACTTACTAATATAAATAAAATGAACCCTTTTATCTAGAAATGAAAGTAAGAACTATTTGAAAATAAATAAATTCCCTTTTAAGAAAATTACTTTTCTTTGTACAAACACCATTTTATATCAATAAATTATGAAAAATCACTATTGATGAATGTTTTTAATATATTAAATATTCAAAAAATTATTTTTACACTCATCTAATAGATTTAATATGCATAAGATAATAATAAATCCAATTTTATGAATAAAAAGATGTATTTTTTCAGAAAGGTAATTTTACTGACTTTTAATAGAGACCCCAATTAAAATATTATTTTTGAAAAATTTATGATTTTTATTTGAAAAAATACAATTAAATTTTTAAATAGGAATATAAAAATTTTATTTGGGTGGTTTTTTGGTATTTTTCAGAGTGGTTTTAGTTTTCGATGAACAGTGAAAAACACTGAATTTTAATTGAAAACTGATTTTTCATCTAATTTATTTTTACAGTTAAATTATGTTTTAATCTTGTTTTAAAGTATAATTAGATCAATTATAAATAAATTAAACCAATTTAGGTCATTCTAACCAATTTAACATTGAAATTGAATATAAAAACTTATCAAACTTTTGTACATTTTTACTTTAAAAACTTTCTTTGTCACCTTGTCCGTGGGATGAAATCTAAATTAATTTCTTCCACTTATCTGATTGGAATTTATAAAATTGGATTGAATATATTAAACAAGAATAATTTATAATGTCTAATAATGTCTAATTAGTTTTTTTACAAAAAATATTAGTGAAGGTAATTAAAATTAATTACAGTGATTAAGAGGAAAATTAACTTAACAAAAGAGTAAATATTAAAATTAAGGGAAACATTTAGTCCAAATACTCTATTTTTTCTAATTGGGTATATTTTTAGTGCCACTTTTCATGGGGAAAACATGGGTGGAATTACCTTTTAAAAAATTTACAATAATGACACTCCTCCTCCACTATAAAAAGGCACTACCCCTCCCACTTATTCAAAATTATCAATACCTTTGGATCACAAAAAATATGATCTAAAAAGATCTAAACATCCCTAAATTAATTATATAAGCCTCAATTTTGGAATAAATCCATCCATGGAACCTCTTTGGTGCAAAACAAAAAGAGTTACCCAAAGAAGAGGTAATATCCTTCCTCAAGCCACTTTGTTTTATTTTCATTATTCAACACCTAAAATATTATTATTCAATGATAATATAATAACCAAAGTATCATAAATATTCTTAAATTTTTTATTGTATTGTTTTTACCTACACTTACACACACATCCATCTAATGGGTAACGAACTAAACATTCTTGTGTAAGGAGAATTACCACCTCACGAAATGATGTTGTTAGTTTTTTCTTTTACCAACTATTGTGGTTTATAATTATGATGGAAAATATTTTTTTTATATGATATATATTATGTATTTATTCTTCTATAATTATTATATAAGGCATACCTACATTCATTCCATTTTGTGATAATACAATAACTTCTTTTATGGGATTATGGACTACCGCCTCTTCAAAGAGATGTTATTCATTCAGAATTTATGTGGAATTTATTAAGGATGAGTTTAGTAAAAATATATTAAATATATGAAATAGTAATTATACTATAATAATATTATATATTTATACATATATTTCATTTAATTTCTTTCAATACGAAAATAAAACAGAGACAACATTCATATGTATGTATGGCCTACCGTCTCCAAGAACGACGTATTTCATTTAGTATTTATATCATTAATAGATTAGTATAAATAATATTATAATAAATATATATGATATTTATAACATGGATTAAATTCTTTATATCATGATATAACTATAATGACCAAAAACATAACAAATCAAAGCACAAGGAAAAAATAAAGTGATTATTACCCGAAACGTAACATTTACATTGAGTTTTTAATAAATGGGTAATATAAAGTCATAATAAAATAATATATGGTATTATATATAATAATATGTTTATTTTTTAAATTTATAATAAACTTATATTTATTATAAAGGAGTTTTGAATTATTATTAAGAGTGTCAAGAATTAAGGTAAGAGTTTTCTCGTCTGCTTTTTATTTTCCATGAGACACAATCCATGCTCACCTCCTATTTTCTTATATGTGGTGTCTTTAATAAACATGGATATATTCTATGATTCATATAATTAAATTTATGGGTATTAAAATATCCTTTTTATGATATATATTTCATGTGGTTTATGTTTCAATAGTTACACAATTAGTAAAGTAATATTGTCTCAATTTTCCTTCTTTGAGACACATGTCATGTTCTACACCTATATTCTTTTACAGGGTGTATATAATTCCATTTTACATGTCATATAATGAACTTACTTATTTTCATGATATTTTAAGCTTCATTTAAAGTAATTTTCTTACATAGGGAGTATAATTCAAAGTTACCAAGTGGTAAGATTCTATTGAAACAATCCCATCATTTATCAAAATTGTTTATGATTATTCTTCCATTGATGAAATCTTATGATCCATATCTAAAAAAATCTGATTATATTTATTATAATTTATTTATCCATGATATATTCTTGTATTATTACCATTTTCCATTTTTTTATATAAGGATAATTAAGAAAATGTTTTTTTTTGAAATTCCAACTTTATTTCCCCTTTTGGTTGGAAATCTATGTTCTTTCAAAACCATGTTTTCTAAAAGGGGGGTTCAAAAATGTTTTAAGTTTAAAAAAATATGATAAAAATGTTAAATACAATTTTATTTGTTTTAAAGTAAAAGGGATTTAAAAAATTTCATATTTTCAAATTATTTTCAATGTTAAAGGAATTATAAATGTTTTCTTGATTCTTTTATAAGTTTCCATGCTATTTTCAAAGAAAAAGTGTTAAAAATTATTTATGTTTTATATAAAGTTATTCAATGAGGAATGTATATTTCCATCAAGAAATGTTTTAAATGATTTTAAAGTCTACTGTATATATTTTAAAAGTGTTTTTAAGAAAATAATTTTGAATATGTTTTGTTTATTAAAAAGTGAATTTCGAAGAAAGGTTATTATATTTAATAAATGCTTGAAGTGATATTTCAAAATATGTCTATATATAAGATTTAATAATTTGATAAATTTTAAGATTTGTTGGGGACATGGTCTAATAATTCCATTCATATTATTTATTGAATGGTTTATGATTTTATGACAAGATTTTTACGACACCCATTTCTGTTCAATGAGTTATATAGTTTTAGAACCCTCTTATTTTCATGGGTTATGATTTAATAAAATGATTAGTAAACCTATATATTTTACATAGGTTATGATGTGATTAAATATTAATGATACCCACTTCATTTCATGAGTTATGATTTGATGTTTATAAAACTAATATCTTTTTATAGGTTTTGATAGTATAAATGTGTTATTATCTTGTGGAACATACATGTGTGATTTCATTATGTGATGGGTATGACTGATATATCCCACAATTCATTGGGTAATGATAGTTTTTTTAAATAAAGAGGGTACATGGGTGGTCAT
The DNA here is from genome assembly GCA_963277665.1 of Viscum album. Classification (NCBI taxonomy): domain Eukaryota; kingdom Viridiplantae; phylum Streptophyta; class Magnoliopsida; order Santalales; family Viscaceae; genus Viscum; species Viscum album. Next base: position 148,094,983 of record OY728125.1, read on the forward strand.
CGCAAGCCTGAAATACGAGGTCATCTTAAGCATTGAATAAGTTGGTACACAAGATGACATCCCAAGCCTGAAATAAGAGGGTACACCAGAGGGAATTTGAAGCCCAAAATAAGAGGGTACATGGGAGGTAATCCCAAACCCAAAAAAAGAGGGCATATTGGAGGGAATCCCAAGACCTAAAAAATAGGTCACATATGATGGAATCCCAAGCCCCAAACAAGAGGGTACATAGGAGAACATCCCATATCTGAAATAATAGGGTACACAAGAGGACATACCAAGCCTGAAGTAGGTACACTGGTTATTATCCCAAGACTAAAATTTTATTAGGGTCTCTATGGGTATAATTTAAATAGTAATTTTTATTCTTATTTTTATACCACAAATTATATCTCTTATTCCTATGTTATTCTTCCATGGATTATTCTCATAATTCCCTTATGATTCATGCCTTATAGACAAAAAATACTTATGCCATGATTCATTTTTATGATATTTGATATGAGGTATATGGTATTCTAATGTTATGATCACATTCTCATACCCTCATGCCCATGTTTATATCCCTTGTTTACCCTTACTAAGAATATGATCTCACCCCTTTCTTATGTTTCATTTCCCCTAGTTATGGAGAAATTTTTGAAGTAGAAGTACTAAATAAGAAGATCATTATTGGAAACATTGATGATATTTAACCAGGTTATAATATATTGATCCATGTTTTCAATGACAATTATAAATTATGTTCCTTTGGAATGTATTTTTGTAATGTGTGGAATATTCAACTAAATTAGTGTAATATCCATATATGTTAATCTTGGGTCCTTATAGTTGGTATCAAATGAAATCTTTAGTAAAACATTGGAAACTAGGATGAGAAAACTTAATTGAGATCCATATTAATATTTATAAGGACATTTTTAGGGACGTTTCTATGTATAAGTATATGGATGAGTTGATGTTAAGGAAAATATCTTTTAATTTTGGTAAAGGATATAGTGAGTGGTTTTTAAGAAATACATCCATGTCTGGATACTATAAGTGTATATGTATATGGAAAATATGTACATAGGGGTAAACCCCCCCCCCCCAAACCCTTACAAAGCTAGACTCAATCAGGATCTAGGAAAAAACAACGGTCCTTGCTGCACACCTAGTTTGAAACACCTAGTGGATATGCTTTGATAATTCAAAAAACTATTTATGCACCATCATTTAGGATTTAAATGAATAAGGAATATAAATGACCTAGGTTAAACAGGAGGAATCATATATTAAAAGGCAAGGTTTCATGATTCAGACATCATATAAGTTGTTTTCATAATTATTTAGTTCCCCACTATGTTAATCTTTTATTAATCTATGATTTTAATTTATTTTAATCCATGTACAAAACCCTAAGTAACCATGTTAATGATGAATGAAATGGACAATGAAATAATTGTTTTACTGATAAACCAAATGTTTTTTGGAGATGGAATGAAAAACCATAATTCTGTGATCACACAAATTTCTAAAGCTATGAATCATTCTGAACATCCAAATGAGAAAATGAGGGAACAATTATCTATTAAGTACTTCATGGGGTAACACAAACCTTCTTTCAGTGGTTACGATGACCCATTACTTAATGAGTAATGGATCGTTACCACCGAAAAGATATTTTCCATTCTCTAGTGTTCATTGCATGAATAACTCACTCTAGTGGTCTACCATGTGATAAGTGAGGAAAATCTGTGGCGGGATCTTATTAGGAATATGAGGCCTCAATATGAAATTGACCCTATAGATTGGGATGAGTTCAAGAACTTATTTTTCAATAAGTACTTTCCTCTTATTCTTCGTATGAATATTGAAAAGTAATTAATAGAGATTAAAAAGAAGGAAGAAATTTTTTTTGGTGCCTATAAATAAAATTTTATAGGGTTTAGAAGGTACTCTTTGGGTATTATCATCCGTCATAAAATAAAAAATGGAATATTATTTGGTGGTCTAAAACCTAGTATTTGAAATTCCTTGGATATAAGAGACTTTAGAAGCTATGAAGAAGTTTTTTAATGTTCTATAAAGATTTAAATGGTGGTATTAATTGTGTATCAATATCATGGTTTTGATAAGAAAAGTTATATGGAGTTAAAAATAAAATATAAAACCCATGGAGAAAAGAAAATAAGCCTTACATTATGCACAAAGTGTGGGAAGAAACATAGAGGGGATTGTATTTAGGGGACTATTAAATGTTTTATGTGTGAAATGGATGGTCATAGAGTGGATTAATGTCCAAGTAATGGGAAGAAGTTTTCTAATGATGTGAATAATGAGAAATCCCCACAGAATAAACCTCCCACACTTTAGTGTTTCAATTTCATGGAGTTTTTCAATTATGCTAAAAAAGTTCCCCAATCGAAGGACTAATATAGATGATAATCCATAACAACCTCTGAGGAGAATGAAAGAAATGGAAATATTATTCAATAACAATTGATGAGGTGAATCATGATTATTATGGAACACTTATCTTCCCCTCCATAGTTGGGAGTTTCATGTTTTATTTTGTATGATTAATCCCCATGAAAATATTATTATTCATCCTTTAGTGAAGTTTCATGTGATTATCTCTCTTATATGGACTTTGTTTTAATAAAATCACATTTCATATTCTATCGGTATAATTATAGACCTATGTTTCTGATAAAAATGTTTTGTTATAAGATAAGATCTTATTTATTGAATAAAATGTGAATTATATTTTTGGAACAGTTATAAGGTTGACCATTTAGGGAATATTTTATGTTAAACTTTGGATGAGGTTTTAGGGATTAAATTATTATCTCACTATATGAGGATTTATGCATATTAGATAACGTGTGATAACCATTTTTTTGTGATGTTGACGAAAGAAAAATGGAATGACCTATCATTATATTTATGAACCTCGTGATCTTCTAATGATTGAGGAATGAAAAATTCACTTTCATTTATTAAAATAAGATATGAAGTAGAGATAAATCTAGGAACAAAAATGGGTGTGATTTTTCTAAAATCATGCAAGTATATATTTTCATGAAAATTATCCACCTTTATGAAAATGATCTAGAAATAAAATTTTGTCATAATACCACAATTTTTATTAAACCAATGGTTTTTAAATCATTATATATTTATGAATTTGGGGAAATAAATTTTACATTGATCATTAACTTGTTTGTGATTTATGGCCTCAATAAATCCTTATAAATATTTATGTTTTTCCTCAAATACCATATTTTCACTTTCCCTAATGTTCTTATATGTGTAAAAATAGTTACGTGTTACTCTGGGTAGTCGTTATGTTTCCAAATTTTCTTTTTTAAAAAGGTTGTTTTAGTATCCATTTTTTTGATGTGGGTTTCTATGAAAGGAACTTTAAATTATTAAACCTTTAATAAACTATATAAATTTTGATAGTGAAATTCATTTTAAGTGGGGTATAATGTAACACGATGTGATTTTTTGAAATAGTTTTTTGAAATCAATTTAATCTTTTTAGTATTTTTCATTTCAAAAAACTCTAAATAAAACTTGTGTTATATGGATTCACTATGTTTGGATTAAATTTCACGCAACACCATGTTAATATTTATGTACACACAACACTTCTATTATCTTGTAGTACATGTAACACAATATTTTTCTTATGTTACAAACAATGCTGATTTCCTTTAATAGCATGTGTTACATATAATATGTAATTTTACAAAACTACAACATACTATTAATATTATTGTTAAAATATTATAATATTTTCATCTAGCCATTAGGATGGAATTTATGAATAAAATATAATTTAAATATGTGGATAAAATGAACCCTTTTATCTAGAATTAAAAGTAAGAACTATTTGAAAATAAAGAAATCTTGTTTCTAAGAAAACTACATTCCTATGTAGAAAGACCATTTTATCTCAATAAATTAAATATAACACTATTGATGTAATACCCTGAGATTTTATGAAAAATATTCTTTTTAATGTCTTGTGTTGTACGCTACACCAAAATTATCTTGTGATATACGCAATACCGTATTTTCTTGCAGTATACGCAACACTATTCTTGGCTAGCGTTACACAGAATTTCAAGTTTTTTTTGTAGAAACTATTCTACGCAACATTATGTATAGATTTTGTTTAATGTATAAATGAAATAAGTTTTGATTATGTTATACGCAACACGAAACAGAGCTTTCACTACGCGCAACCCTGACTTGTCTTGCATTACACGCAATAAATACCTTCCTCGATAGCGTGCGTAGTACGCAATACCGAGTTTCACTAAATGAGATATTATTATAATATTATTATGAACTAGCTGTTATAAATAGTAATACTCACTTTTGGAAATTTTATAAATTTTATCTTTCAAAATGGACTTCATTTTTGGATTCGGAATATTGAAATTATCTTAGGGTGAAATTTTTTTATTTTTCGGATAACTTTCATATTCTGATGAATAGTGAAAATTACTAAATTTCAATTAAAAACAACTTTTTTAATCGAAATAATTAATAGTAATAAATTATTAATTTTAGTGGTTTTAAAGTATATTTAGAATATATTTTTACCATTTAATACAATTTTGGTCATTGGATGTAATTTCACATTTAAACCAGACATAAACAAGTGTCAATATTTTGATAGTTATTATCTCTTAAAAACACGCTATTTGTTTTGACGACGAGAATTAATTTTTAAATTAATTAATGCAACTGATATGTTTTTAATTTGGTAAAATAGAAATCATTTTTTAATTCATAATATCAAATATATATTAGGCCTAAATTTTGGTATTTTTCTGGAAACTTTCATTTTTTGATGAATAGTGAAACCACTAAGTGGTAGTTTAAAAAACTGAATTTTTCATAAAACATAATTTTACCGCTTCTATGAGTGGAATTTCGAAACTCTGAGAGACACTGTTAATAACAAGGACTAAAATTTGGTTCAATGAGATGAAAATATTTTTCGGTGAATAGTAACTTTTTACTTTTAGTTACCACGGTTAACAGTAAATAGGATGATTAAGGGTAAATATGATATTATTATTACCCTAACACATGTCCTAATTCTATTTGATAAGTGTAATTCGACCAAAAACAACCTTAGGAATAAAATATTACCATTTAGGGCCACTTGGATTAGATTAGGACATTTCATATTAATTTATTTAAAGAAGGGTTAAAATAGTTAAAATCAAAGTTTAATAAGTAATTCATTTTTAATACAGGGTTATAAATAAGATAAATTCGACTATAAATATTCATTAGAAGTATAAAAATATTTCCTACATAATGGTATTTTATTTATAATTTTTAGACATTAAATAATGTAATTTATTTATGACACAAAGATGATGCAGTAATTATCTTATTAATGAAATATTGACATAATTGATGTTATAAATACCCAAATAAATGTAATTTGAGACTTTTTATGAATTACACTAATTTTATAGGTTAATATGACATGTTAGTATTGATTTATTTAACTTTTTTAGAAATAAAATTTCTGTTATGATTTTCACAAAAATCAATTACCAAATAGTGTCAAAATTGACATAAAATAGTTATTAAAACAAATATTGTATTATTAATTGTTATTTTATTCCTAAAAATCTAAGGTTTGGCAAAACGACTTATATACGTTTATATATATTAATAATAAATAACTTGGGGTTCTTTTGGCTTGTTATAGTAAGTTTACTTACCTTATAGTGTAAGAAAACAAGAAGACACGGTAAAAGTTAAATTATCTAACTTAAAGTTAAATCTAAATGATAAGGTTAAAATATAAACCTAAACTTGTATAAATTCTATTGGATTAGATTATTTAGACCCATACCCACCTTATATTTTAAATAACTCAATTTGGAGCTATTAAAAACCGAATATGACTTTATAATAAAATAATATTTTTAGTTTTTCCAAAGGTTCCACTCTCCTCCCTTATAAAAGGGCACCTCCTCCCTCTCTTCCTCACACCACTTTTAGCCTTAAAGCTCGGCCAAACCCTGCCAAATTCTCTTCTCCACTTCCATAGAAACATCTTAGAGGTTCTGGTCTTCTTTAAAGACCAATTTTAGTGCCCTAAGAGGAGGTCTCAAAGAGGCGCTTCAAAAAAGAGGTAATGTCCGTTACCGATTCTTTCAACTTTATTTCTTCTTCCACTTCTTCTTCTTTAGTTGTTTTATTATGAAGTAATAAAATCAGTATAACTCATATACTGATCTGTTATTATAAGTATTAAACAAACCTATTTGACCATCTATCCATCCTACGGAAAACGAAATCACCACGTGTGCGTACGTACGAAATATCGTCTCCACGCCGTAGTGAAATCTGTTTTTCCACCAACACCTTACATGGATGGGTATAGTGGTGTAAAGAATAAATATATATGGTTATTATAACATCATACTGATTCTGATATATTATACCATCCACTCCAATTCTATTCAATAATTATGGGGACGATATCATTGCTCGTGCGTACGTACGGACTACCGTCTCCACGACGCGATGCGATTAATTCTCCGTGTTAACCATACATGAATGATCATAAAGTATATATAATGAATAATAATGAAATATATGAAATACTAATGCTACTGGATTTATGTATATATATATGTATGTCATCTATTTAGTTTCATTCAATTCAATAAGGAAATGAAAACAACATTCATGCGTACGTACGGCCTACTGTCTCCATGAACGGTGTATTTCATTCCTTTTATCGATCTATAATATATATATGTATATGATGAATATATATTATATATAAATCATGTTTTACATTCTAGAATTTTGTAAATCAGGATATAAGAATTAATATCAAGCATGACAAGTCGAAACACATACGATAAATGAAATAATTTTACCCAAAACGCTGCTTTAACATTGAATTTACAAAAGAACGGGTAATATAAAGTCATAAGTGAAAAATATATGATATCATAACAATTAATATGATTCTGTAATAAGTCAATGACCTTATTTAAATCATTATACAGGAGGTTCAGATACGTACGAAGCATATCGGACCTAAGGTAAGGGATAATTTTACAAATCTCATTTTTATCCGAGATTGCTTATTCGTAAGTATTTACTGGGGTTATTTATATCATCCATGTCCTTGTTTTATAAAATTTTATTCATGTATGTTTAAAGTCCTTTTTATCCATTTTGACTTTTACCCCATGGTATGGAAGGAATCTTTCTTTTATTTACCCTATAAGATACTTTTTGACTTTTTCGACAAAAGTACGAGAAGAATGTTTTTTTAACGTATACGGAATGAAAGGATTTTTACGGTTTCATAAAGACATATTTTCATGAAGCTTCATACAAAATATGTCATGACTATTTTCAACAAAATATCTTTCTTTTAAAATTTCATGGCATTTTGTGAAAATAAAATGATTTTCAAGAAGAAATGATATTTTAATCAAGAATTCATTTCAAGTTATTTATCAAAACCATTTTCCATCTAAGATGACATTATTTCATATGTGTTTGGTTCAAGTATAATGTCTCTTTGATTTACATGGTTTCAATTTTCTTATTATGAAATGATATCCATTTCTTTTATATGGATTATGTGATGATGGAATGATGTTTATGAAACCAAATTTATTCTTTGGGTTATGATGAATGATTTATGTTTATGTTGTGGCACAAGTAAGAATGATTTCATTATGAGATGGGTGGGACCTATATATCCCTCCAATGCATTGGGTAAGGATTTATATCTCATGATATAGACATGGCTTGAATGGAAAGTTAAATCGGTTCAGTAATATAGGATTGGAACGAGGAGTGCACTTGATTCAGAAAGGGACTTTGTCCACTAAGATGGTCTTGGAAGCAATGCCTTGGCTACTATGGAAATCATATCACGTGCTTAATGGTTTCCACAATTACAAGTTTTGTTCCCATTCTATTTTATCATGATTGATGTTCCCTTATGATATATGCCTTACATACTTCTAAGATTCATGTCTTTGCTCAAGATTTTGATGTTTAGATTTTATGTTCATGTTTTTGCCTTAAAATGTTTATGGATTGTTTTATGTTATCTATGTTTACCATTACTGGGAATTTGAGCTCACCCCTTTTATGTTTTCTTTTCCCCAGGATATAAAAAAAGGTTTTAGGTAAGAAAAAAAAGGGGAAGATCTTTATTGGGAGATGTTGAAGATATTTCACCACGATTAGAAGATTTTATTCTGAGTTTCCAAAGAAACTAAACTATTATGATCCTTGTGTGTCTTTTTTTGTTATGTATTAAGTATTCTTCAAAAAGTAATGTATTGTCCATGTACTTCAAGCTTTGGGTCTCTATAGTTGGTATCAGAGGAAAGGTTTAGTCAACCTTTGGAAACTAGGATGTGATAACTTTAGTGAGATCCCGAGATATATTTCTAAGGTATGTCTAGGGATGTCCCTAAGGATAAGTATAAGTATAGGTTATAGTCCAAGAATTATGGTAATGATATTAGATTAAACCTAAGATCTTAGATATTGAAGTTACTTCCCCTTTATTATGAATTTTTCCTCTCACACTATTCTTTTTGGGTTTTAGAAAATGGCTGGAAACAAGATGATTCCTGATAATGGAGGATATGATAGACAATGAAATGATATTCTTCATGAGCAACCAAATGAAATGGGATTTGGAAGTCCAAACATCATTATTATGCCGAATCAACAATCTCATAATATGATCAATAAACTCAAATTTGGTAAGTTTCCTGACTCGGCTAATAAGAGAAAGATAGAGTGTCATGATGATCATAGAGGAAAGAAAGTTCAATTTCCCCTATGTAAATCATGTGGGAAGAGGCATCAAGGAGAATGTTTCAAAATAACTAGAATACGCTTTGGGTGTGGAAAAGAAGGACATAAAGCCAGTAAGTGCAAAGGAAAAGGTTCAGCTAACACCATGGATGAGGATAATGGTATTGCTACGACATCAACAATGGTTAAATGTTTTAAATGTGGAATGTATGGACATTATTCAAACCAATTCCCTAAGGGAAAGTCTCATGAAGAGAATCAGTATGGTCATATGGGTAGTATTTATGTTGATGATGATGATGAGACTAAAAATTATATGTGAGATGAAAGAATTGTTGAAGCTCGGTCAATGGTTTAAGAAGGTATTGGAATGATTATATGTTTATCAAGTGTAATGTTGTATAAGTAATCTCATGGTACTATGGAATAAAGAGACATCTAAGGATTGTTACACTGTTTTATTTACTTAAGTTTTGAAAGTGTATGATGAATGGTACCAGTAACCATGAAAGGTTATTCAGATATTTTTGGAAAGTAGATGATATGCGCATAATGAAGGGATAAGTAGAAAATTAAATGTTTGATAGTATTCATGAGCTCATGACTGATAGAAGGAGAAGGTTATATCATGGTTTGAGTATATATAATTTTTGGATTTTGGTATGTGGAAAGAGTTAACGTTTGAGAGCATTCATGTTTTCACTAAGGTTTAATGGGTATTCATTTTTCAAGAGAATACATGATTAAGGTATTCAAATGATTGGAATGTGACCAACAAGATATATGGGGGATAAATGATGGTTGGTTGATGACATTTCAAGTAAAAGTTTTCTTTATACTATGATCTTAGACCGAAGTATTTTAGGTAAATATTGGAATGGATTATGTTGGACATAAGTTAGTATTGTTTAAGGATATAACTTTTTTCGATATTATTGATGGGATGTTATAGTAAAGTAGTTTTAGAAAAAGGAAAACCTGCAGGACGGGCGACAGCCCATCGCGTCGGACAAGGCTGTGGGAATCGATCCCACAACCGAAGTGCGACTGGCCTTTATCGCCTACCACTGGCCTACAGGAAGTCCTTGTTTAGTAGAAACTAGTTTTATTATTTTAAGAAGTATGATATATGAAGTATAAGTCCATTTTAGGAACCATATATGATTAATCTCACTATAGATCGACTTATGTATATTTAATAACTTTTTCTAACCTTTTGTTTGAGATAGATGGAATGACCCATCATTCTATCACATGATCTGCTAACACTTCACGAATAACAAATTCAACTTCATTTCTTTAAGAAATGAAGTGGAAATTGTTCAAGGCACGAACAACAGTGAGATTGTACCAAAATAAAGTAATTATTTATTCTAATTCAAATTCTTCAACTTTAGTTAAATGATCTTGAAACCAAAAATGTTGTCCTAGTTCCCTTATATCCGATGAATTAGATGGTACCCTAGATTATCACAAATTTATGTATTTGTGATTGTTGGCTTTTTCATAGCCATGTTCTCTACCACTCTCCATCAGAACTTGATGGTTAGATTTTTCTTCCATATCCATATTTTCACCTATGTTCTCCTACGTGAAAACCCAGTGATGAGTTAATTTGGGTAACCGTTATGTTTCATACTTTAGACAAGTTTTGGGATTTCTTTTTACGATGTGGGTTTCTATTAAAGAAACTTTCGAGTAGTAAACCATTTATAACCCCGACGAATTTTGAGGGTGAAATTCATTTTAAGGGGGGTAGAATGTAACACCCCGAGATTTTAGGAAAAATATTCTTTTTAATGTCTTGTTTTGTACGCTACACCAAAATTATCTTGTGATATATGAAACACAGTATTCGCTTGCAGTATACACAACACTATTCTTGGCTCGCGTTATACACAATTTCAAGTTCGTTTTTTAGAAACTATTCTACGCAACATTATGTATAGATTTTGTTTAATGTATAAATGAAATAAGTTTTGATTATGTTATACGCAACACCAAACAGAGATTTCACTACACGCAACCCTGACTTGGCTTGCATTACACCCAATAAAGACCTTCCTCGATAGCATGTATAGTACTCAATACTGAGTTTCACTAAACGAGATATTATTATAATATTATTATGTACTAGCCGTTATGAATAGTAATACCCACTTTTTGAAATTTTATAAATTTTATCTTTCAAAATGGACTTCATTTTTGGATTCGGAATATCGAAATTATCTTAGGGTGAAATTTTTTTATTTTTCGGATAACTTTCATATTACGATGAATAGTGAAAATTACTAAATTTTAATTAAAAACAACTTTTTTAATCGAAAAAATTAATAGTGATAAATTATTAATTTGAGTGGTTTTAAAGTATATTTAGAATATATTTTGACCATTTAATACAATGTTGGTTATTGGATGTAATTTCACATTTAAACCAGACATAAACAAGTGTCAATCTTTTGATAGTTATTATCTCTTAAAAACACGCTATTTGTTTTGACAACGAGAATTAATTTTTAAATTAATTAATGCAACTGATATGTTTTGAATTTGGTAAAATAGGCATCATTTTTGAATTCATAATATCAAATATAGATTAAGCCTAATTTTTGGTATTTTTCTGGAAACTTTCATTTTTTGATGAATAGTGAAACCACTAAGTGGTAGTTAAAAAACTGAATTTTTCATAAAAGTTAATTTTACCTCTTCTGTGAGTGGAATTTTGAAAATCCGAGAAACATGGTTAATATCAAGGACTAAAATGTGGTTCAATGAGATGAAAATATTTTTTGGTGAATAGTAACTTTTTACTTTTATTTACCACAGTTAAAAGTAAATAGGATAATTAAGGGTAAAAATGTTATTATTATTACCCTAACACGTGTCCTAATTCTATTGGATAAGTGTAATTCGACCAAAAACAACCTTAGGAATAAAATATGACCATTTAGGCCCACTTGGATTAGATTAGGACATTTAATATTAATTTATTTAAAGAAGGGTTAAAATAGTTAAAATCAAAGTTTAATAAGGAAATCATTATTAATATAGGGATATTCATAAGATAAATTCGACTATAAATATTTATTAGAAATATAAAAATATTTCCTACATAATGGTATTTTATTTATAATTTTTAGACATTACATAATTTAATTTATTTATGACACCAAGATGATGCAGTAATTATCTTATTAATGAAATATTGACATAATTGATGTTATAAATACCCAAATAAATGTAATTTGAGACTTTTTATAAATTCCACTAATTTTATAGGTTAATATGACATGTGTTTAGTGATTTAGTTAACTTTTTTCGAACTAATAATTCTGTTATGAGTTTCACAAAAATCAATTACCAAATAGTGTCAAAATTGATATAAAATAGTTTTTTTAAAAAATATTATATTATTAATTGTTATTTTATTCCTAAAAATATAAGTTTCGGATAAACGACTTAGATAAGGTTATATATATTAATAATAAACAACTTGGGGTTCGTTTTTCTTTTTATAGTAAGTTTATTAACCTTATAGTGTAAGAAAACAAGAAGACACGGTAAAAGTTAAATTATCTAACTTAAAGTTAAATCTAAATGATAAGGTTAAAATAGAAACCTAACCTTGTCTAAATTCTATTGGATTAGATTATTTAGACCCATCCTCACCTTATCATCGAAATAACTCAATTTGGAGCTATTGAATACCGAATATGACTTTATAATAAAATAATATTTTTAGTTTTTTCAAAGGTGCCCCTCCCCTCCCTTATAAAAGGGCACATCCTCCCTCTCTTCCTCACACCACTTTGAGCCTTCAATCTCGACCACCCATGAAAAATTATCTTCTCCACTTCCATAGAAACATCCTAGAGGTTCTGGTCTTCTTCAAATACCAATTTTAATTCCCTAAGAGGAGGTCTCAAAGAGGCGCTTCAAAGAAGAGGTAATGTTAGTTACCGATTCATTCAACTTTATTTCTTCTTCCACTTCTTCTTCTTTAGTTGTTTCATTATGAAGTAATAACATCAGTATAACTCATATAATGATATGTAATTATAAGTATGAAACAACCCTATTTCACCATCTATCCATCCTACGGAAAATGAAATCACCACGCGTGCGTACGTACGGAATATCGTCTCCACGCCGTGGTGAAATCTGTTTTTCCACCAACACCTTACATGGATGGGTATAATGGTGTAAAGAATAACTATATATGGTTATTATAACATCATATTGATTCTGATATATTATACCATCCACTCCAATTCTATTCAATAATTATGGGAACGATATCATCGCTCGTGCGTACGTACGGACTACCGTCTCCACGACGCGATGAGATTCATTCTCCATGTTAACCATACATGAATGATCATAAAGTTTATATAATGAATAATAATGAAATATATGAAATAATAATGCTAATTGATTTATGTATATATATATATATGTATGACATCTATTTAGTTTCATTCAATTCAATAAGGAAACGAAAACAACATTCATGCGTACGTACGGCCTACCATCTCCATGAACGGTGTATTTCATTCCTTTTATCGATCTATAATATATATATGTATATGATGAATATATATTATATATAAATCATTTTTACATTCTGGAATTATGTAAATCAGGATATATAAGTATTAATATCAAGAACGACAAGTCAAAACACATACGATAAATGAAATTATTTTACCCAAAACGCTGCTTTAACATGGAATTTACAAACGAACGGGTAATATAAAGTCATAAGTGAAACTTATATGATATAATAACAATGAATATGATTCTGTAATAAGTAAATGATATTATTTAAATCATTATACAGGAGTTTCGGATACGTTTGAAGCATATCGAACCTAAGGTAATGGATAATTTTGCAAATCTCATTTTTATCCGAGATTGCTTATTCGTAAGTATTTACTGGGGTTATTTCTATCATCCATGTCCATGTTTTATAAAAGTTTATTCATGTATATTTAAAGTCCTTTTTACCCATTTTGACTTTTACCCCATGGTATGGAAGGAATATTTCTTTTATTTACCCTACATGGTACTTTTTGACTTTTCCGACAAAAGTACGAGAAGAATGTTTTTTTAACGTATACGGCATGAAAGTATTTTTACAGTTTTATAAAGCCTTATTTTCATGAAGCTTCCTCCAAAAGATTTCATGAATATTTTCAAAAAAATATATTTCTTTTAAAATTTCATGGGATTTTGTGAAAAGAAAATGATTTTCAAGAAGAAAGGATATTTTCCTCAAGAATTCATTTCAAGTGCTTTATCAAAACAATTTTCCATCTATGATCACATTATTGTCATATGTGTATGTTTCAAGTATAATGTCTCTATGATTTACATGGTTTCACTTTTCTTATTATGAAATGATATCCATTTATTTAATATGGATTATGTGATGATGTAATGATGTTTATGAAACCCATTTTATTCTTTGGGTTATGATGAATGATTTATGTTTATGTTGTGGCACAAGTAAGAATGATTTCATTATGAGATGTGTGGGACCTATATCTCCCTTCAATGCATTGGGTAAAGATTTATATCTCATGATATAGACATGGATGGAATGGCAAGTTAAACCGGTTCAGTAATACAGGACTGGAACGAGGAGTGAACTCGATTCAGAAAGGGACTTTTTCCACTAAGATGGTCTTGGCAGCAATGCCTTGGCTACTATGGAAATCATATCATGTGCTTAATGGTTGACACAATTACATGTTTTATTCCCATGATATTTTATCATGATTGATGTTCCCTTATGATATATGCCTTACGTACTTCTAATATTCATGTCTTTGCTCAAGATTTTGATGTTTAGATTTTATGTTCAAGTTTTTGCCTCCAAATGTTTATGGATTGTTTTATGTTCTCTATGTTTACCCTTACTGGGCATTTGAACTCAACCCTCTTATGTTTTCTTTTCCCCAGGATATAAATAAAGGTTTTAGGTAAGAAAAAAAAGGGGAATATTTTTATTGGGAGATGTTGAAGATCTTTCACCATGATTAGAAGATTTTATTCTGAGTTTCCAAAGACACTAAACTATTACGATCCTTGTGCGTCTGTTTTTGTTATGTATTAAGTATTCCACAAGAGTAATGTATTGTCCATGTACGTCAAGATTCAGGTCTCTACAATTGATGAATGTTTTTAATATATTATATATTCAATAAAATATCTTTAAACTCGTTAAATATATTTTATAGGCATAAGATAAGAAAAAAATCCAATTTTATGAATAAAATGATGTATTTCTTGAAAAAGGTAATTTTACCAACTATTAATGGAGAACCAATTTTGAATATGAGTTTTGAAATTTTTATAATTTTTATTTGAAACAATAAAATACATTTTTTAAATTATAATATCAAAATTTAATTTGGGTGATTTTTTGGTATTTTTTGGAGAAGTTTTATTTTTGGATTATAGTGAAAAAACACTGAATTTTAATTCAAAACTGATTTTTCATCTAATTTATTTATATTGTGAAATTATGTTTTAATTTTGTTTTAAAGTATAATAATATAAATTATAAATAACTTAATGTAATGTAGGTCATTGGAACTAATTTTAAATTGTAATTAGATATAAAAACATATCAAACTTTTGACCAATTTTACTTCAAAAACCCACTTTATCATCCCATCTATGGGATAAAATTTAAATTAATTTCTGCAACATCTATGATTACAATTTGGGAAAATGGATTTATTATTTGTAATAATAATAATTTATAATTTTTAATAAGTTCACCTTAGTTTTTGACAAAGCATATTACTAAAGTTAATTAAAATTAATTACAACGATTAAGAGGAAAATTTGCTTAACAAAGGACTAAAACATAAACTTAAGGACCAAAAAGACCTCAAAACTTGTAAAAAATCCACTATATTTCAATATATAGACCCTATATTCCCTTTTCTTGAAATGTTTCATTATTTTATCCACTGTAAAGTTTAAAAATTTGGGTGTAGTTCCCTTTTAAAAAAATTACAAGAATGTCACTCCACCTCTACTATAAAAAGGCTCTCACCCCTCCCGCACATTCACACCTATAAATCATTTTTTCTTGACCCTAATACACTCCAATAATCTCCCAAAATCCCTCCATTAATATTTTAATCCTACCTTTGGGAATAAATCCATAAAAATAATCCCTTTGGTGCAAACCAAGAGGAGTTACCTAAAGAAGAGGTAACATCCTTCCTCAAGCTCATCTGTATTATTTTAATTATATACTCCCTAAACTCTTCTTATTATGTAATTATATAATAAAATCAGTTTCATAAATATTCTTATATGTTTTCCTTCTTATGTTTTGACCTAAACATACAAACATATCCATCTAATGGGTAATGAACTTACCATTCTTGTGTACGACGAACTACTGCCTCACGAAACGATGTTGTTTATTTTTCCTTTACCACCTATCATGGTTGGGAAGTATGATGAAAACTATATTTTTATATAATATATATAATATTTTTTATTTATTTATACATTTAAAAATATTATAGAAAAAATACCTTCATGATTTGTATTTTGTGTAGATATGACAACTTCATTTGTGGAAGCGTGGACTGCCACCTCCTCAAAGCGACGTGATTCGTTCACACATTACATGGAATGTATTAAGGATGAGTTTGGTAAAATTATATGATATATATGAAATAATAATTCTACTATAATTATATTATATATATATACATATATTTTTTTACTTTCTTTCTTTCAATATGACAGTAAAACGGAAACAACGTTCATGTGTACGTACAACGTACCGTATCCATGAACAGATTATTTCATTTAATAGTTTAATATTTTATAGATTACGATAAATAATTATAGAATATATATATATATATATATATATATTATATTTATATAATTGTTTACATTCTGTATATCATGATATAAATATGAGGAACGAAAATATAACAAATAAAAACACAATAGAAAAACAAAGTAATTGTTACCTGAATCATAACATTATCATTGTGTTGTTAATAAATGGGTAATATAAAGTCATTATAAAATCATATATGGTTTTATATATAAGAATATGGTTATTTGATATATTTATAATAAAATTATATTTATTAAACATGAGTTTTTAATGATTGTGAATGGATTTAAGACTTAAGGTAAGGGTTTTATCATCTCACTTTTATTTTCCATGAGACATAATCCATGTTCACCTCTAATTTTCTTATATGTGGTGTGTTTACTGACCATTTATATAATCAATGATTAATATAATTAAATTTATGGGTATTTACATATCCATTTTATGATCTTTATTTCATGAGGTTTATGTTTCAAAACATACCAAATCAGTAAAATAATTTTGAAATTGATCACTCTACTAAACATAACTCTCTTATATTTATAAAAGATAATACTAAAAAACAGATCTTCAAAATAATATGGCTCAAATATGGAGATAGGAATGAAAAATTCTACAATTATATACAATGAACCAGGAAATATTGTAGTCCCCTTAACTTTCTAATGGAGGGGGATAATATAATTGATAATGAGGAAGGTCTTACTGACCATATTTTATCATACTTTAAAAATATTTCTGTTATACAAGAACTTAACAAAGACTTATTTCTTGATGTCATACCTTTGATGGTTAGAAATGAAGAAAACACTTTCTTGAATGGTTCCCCCCTTGACTATAATATTAAAGATGTTTTTTAGTATGAATTTTGATATTGCTCTTGGGCCTGATGATTTAACTAACTCTTTTTTTCAACACTATTTATGATATCATCCAAACCAATGCATGTAAGTTTGAAAAATATTTATTTTCCAATTCCAACCTTACTCATGGAATTAATTACATATTCAACTCCTTAATTCCAAAATTGTAAAATTCTTCCAAAATTCACTTTTTTAGACCCATTTCCCTTAGGTAAATATTTCTCAAGGAAAATATCTTTAATTATTTCCATTCTATGGCATCAAAATCATATTTCTCTCTAGTATTCATAACTAATGGCCACAATCGATTAGCTTCATCTTTACATTCAAAAATTATATATGGAAAGAGCTAACTTTTGACGTTCGAAATATCCCATGACTTCTAATATCTTCTCCATGGTAATGATCCATCCTTCAGCTACCACTTGGTTAGATAATCCATTGAATGATGAGGAATGTTGCCTCATAAAATGTTCCACTACTAACATATTATTCTATGGTTGATCTGGATGATCTCGTTCATGGATACCACTACCATTTATAGCCTCAGTCAAATTCTCCATCACTACAACAAACTGTTTAGTTCCAATTCTTACCACCTCATGTTGTGGATTTGAAAGGTTATTTTCCTCTCGATACCTTCCCATTACAGATTTATTATTTCCTCTGTAGAAAACCATCCTGAATAGAAATTGTTTAGATGAAGAAACAAGGAAATCTTAAAATTATACATCATTTCAACTTAACCATAAATTAAAATCCTCTAAAGGAAAGTAATTAACACCATCCTTAACTCTAAAATTATCTAAACTGACCTCTGATACCAACTATAATACCCCATCCTTAATAGTTACACAATCTTGAGTTAAGTCAAGAATTCACATTGAGGATATTTTATGGTTTATATCATTATAGAATTAGGCCATAAATATTACATAAAAGCATATAAATACAAATTTGATACTTCAAATAGTATTTGTTTCTTTTGTAACATAAAAACATTTAAAAAGAAACATGGTTTCTTTTCATGTTTAATCAT
This sequence comes from Viscum album, assembly GCA_963277665.1. NCBI lineage: Eukaryota > Viridiplantae > Streptophyta > Magnoliopsida > Santalales > Viscaceae > Viscum > Viscum album. The sequence goes on from OY728125.1 coordinate 148,113,599, forward strand.
CATAACTTTTCCGTGATTCCATCCTTGACTTTAATCTACATTAAATTTTGTGAAAAATTTAAAAACATTGGACGAGCATAAAAATCTCAATAAGGAACATTAAAATAAATAAAAATAATTAGTGTAGTTAAAACTTGATAACCCATTGAATGTTCTTTGATTAGATGAAACAAAAAAATCACATGATTAACACTCCTACTTTTTTCTCAATGAAAAACACTAAATCCAATAGAAAGTAATTAAAACTCCTTTAGGTGGCTTGGAGAATCATATACATAAAACCCTTTCAAACATATTTAAATTGGAATAGCCATATGGTTGAATTCCAAATTGGTGATCTATAATGGGGATCACCCTTCATATAAGTTATATCCAGCTCACCCATGAGCTATAATGGATCTCAACCCCTTTTATAAGTTGTTTTCGGCTCACCCATGAGCTATAATGGGGATCGACCCTTCGTATATGCTATATCAGGCTCAACCATTTCATATAATTCTCATGTACCATTTCATGAATAAAACACGTTCATCACAAAACCTCTTTTTTGAAAGCTTCTTTTAATCCCATATGAAAAAAATTTCCGTATAAAAATATCAGTTTCATTTAAGAACCCATTTTCAATACCAAGATACCCAAATAAAGTAATAAGTGATTTATTTTATTTTTAAAATACATTAAGGCATATAGAGGAAGCCACATATAAAATAATGGTTATGGTGACAGAGAAGTCGTTGTCACCATATACTTTAAAAAATATTCGTTTTGACATTTTGTAAAGAAATTAAAATGATTCATATAAAAAGATTAATTTTGAAAAATCTAAATTAAATTAAAGAGTGAAATAAATTTTTTTATATATTCCTTTTATACTAATATAAATCAATATATAATTTAATATCTGGAACAAAAAGATTTGAAAATTAAATCTTAAAATGTTCGAGGTGTCCCTTACCACTTTGAGCATTTAAATATTAATCTATATGATTTAGTAAATAAAATAATTATAGATAAAATATGTTTATTAATTTTCATAGTGGATATATATACACCTTATAAAAGAATAATGGTGCATTTTATCAAGAAATGCCTCAATGAAAGGAGATTGAGACGAAGTCCCTTACCTTGAGTCTGACTTGTATCATTCCTTCATTAATTTCTTGAATAATAAACATAGGTTAATTTATAATTACTTTAGAACCTTTTTAAATTTTATTTTCCATTTTTTATCACTTATTACAATTTTATAGTAATTAGTTAATTATTTGAGTTCATATCGGATGTTTTATCGATGTTCGGTATTTGAGTCAAAAATGAACTTGTTTCAATGAAATATATCCATTTGGACATAAGTAAATTATCTCTAGAATATTATCCATTATTTAAATATCATATATATCCATTATATATTTATTTATAATATTTCATAACATTTGGAGATAAGAAATTAAATTCACCATTCATGGTGACGGTAGGTTGAACGTACACATGAACACTACTTTCATTTCTTTGTCATATTAAAGGAATAAAAAATAAAAGATACATAGGTATATTATAATTAGAGTATAATATCTATGTTATATATGTTACATAATTTCATTAAATCCATCCTTTATACCTTCCATGTATGGAATGAACGAGTCATATCACTTTGAGGGGGCGGTAGTCCACACTTCTCAAATGAAATTATCATATTTACACACTATGGAAAGAATAAATGTATGTTTTAAATAAAAATTATATAAGAATAGAGACAAATTAAATATTATATATATCATATACAAATATATTTCCATAATAAGTTTCACCATGATATGTGGTAGGATAAAATTGAATAATCATCTTTTCGTGAGGTAGTAGTTCACTGTATAGAGAAACAGTAACTTATATATCCATTAGATGGAGGTATGTGTAAGTACAGGTAAACCAAATAGAGTAACAAAATACTATTATATAGTGGATATTTTTTTTCTTACAAAATAATGTAATAAAGATAGGTATGTAGGTTGGATGAGGAAAATAAGTGAAAGCATCTTGAGAGAAAACGTTACCTCTAAATCATGTAACTCCTTTTAATTTTAGCCAAAAGGTTTTATTGAATTGACTTATTCCTGAGGTAAGGCTTCTATAAATAATATAGGGATGTTGTGAGATTATTTGGGTAAAATTTGGATGATTCAAGGGGATTTAGAGGTGTGAGTACGTTGGTAGATATAGTGGCATTTTATAAGAGGGGGGAGGAGCACTTTAGGAAAGTCTTGAAATGTTATTTTATTATAAATTATTTTCGAATTATAATATTTAAAATGTGATATATTTTGAGTATTAGATAATTATGGTTCTAAATCCTCTCAACCAATTGGTTTTAGACAAGTTTAGATCACAAAATTAACCTTATTTTTAGCTTTAACCTTTAGTTAAAAACAGTAACTCTTACCATGTATTCTTCTATTTTCATAACATATAGTTACTAGAGTTCATATAAAATTCCAGGAGAACCACAAGTGGATCATAAATTAAATTTTTAATATTATATAAGTTATTTTGTCGAATCTTAGATTTTTAGGACTATTATATCATTTAATAAAATAGTATTTTTTAAAACTCATTTTTGTCAATTTTGACACTATTAAGAAATTGATTTTTTTAAAAGTCATACCAACTTCATTACTTTAAACAAAACGAATAAAATCATACCTCACATATCATTTACATCCAAAAAATCATTTATGGAATCAAAAATTTTAAAATTACATTTATTTTAATATTTATAATATCATCTATTTGAATATTTCATTAATAAGGTAATCGTTACATCATCACTGTGTCAGAAATATATTTATTTAATGTCTAAAAATTATAAATAAAATACCATGATTTAGGGAATATTTTTATCTTCCTAATGAATTTTTATAGTTAAATAGATCATTTATATAAACCAAATTAAAATTGTTTCAGTTAGGAGATATATGTTTATGTTATATTTACCTTATCATTAAATTAAATATTATAATAGGTCATTATCACACCCAAGTGGATCTATGGGGTCCTAAATTCGACCCAAGGATGTTCAAATTCAAATATATCTCATCCAATAGTATTAGGACACGTGTTAGGGAAGTTTTAAATTATTATAATATTATTTTCTACCCTTATTTACACGATTTACCCTTTAACCATTGTAAACAAAAAATAATTACTGATGTTACTATTCATAATGTCCAAAAATAAAAAGTACTTATTTACATAATTTAGACCTTATAATTCCAAATATGGATTCCACTTTTACAAATTCAAAATAAATAATTGGCAGAAATTAATTTAAAATTAATTCCCATTGTCAAAACAAAAAAAGGAATTTTTAGAAAGTAAAAAACTATCAAATGATTGACGTGTATTTATGTCCAATTTAAATGTGAAATTACTTCCAATGAAAATAATTGTATTAAATAATAAAAAAATAATACAATTACACATTAAAACAAATTAAAATGACAATCTATCTATATAAATAAATTATATGAAAAGGCAGTTTTGAATTAAAATGTAGTATTTTTTACAATACCTAAAAATATGGATTTTATCAGAAAAATACCAAAATTTCATCCAAAGTAAAATTTGAAGCCCTACTTCTAAATAAGAAGTTTATTTTACCACATAGAACATATAAAAGTGAAAAAACCATTTTTAAAAAGTTTTCTTCATCAAAAGGCTGTAAACCAACCTTTTAAAAATATTAGAGTATTTTATGATTAAAATTGGATTCATTATCATTTTAAGCCTCTAAAAGTTAGATAAATTTAATTTTTTTATCAAATATGTAAACTAATAATATAGTTAATTTTATTCATTCCCTTCAATATAACAGCTAGGTGTTAACTACTATTTAAAATAATATTATTATTATTGTATTATTTTTCGGTATAACTCAGTGTTCTATACGATATAAGATTCCGAAGAAAACCATTGTTGTGTATTTGGTACGCAATCATACATAGTGTACCCTTTAAACTAAAATTAATATTAAATTCCAAAATATTAATTGATATGAAAATGTATTATTCTATAAACACCTAGTATGTTACATCATTCTCCCCTTTTAGAAATTACATCCTTTCAATTTTAAAATTTGGCATAAAAACTTAATTGAAAATTACTCGTCGGAAAAAAAGTCAATAAAACTACCAATTTAAAGTAAAGAAATATAATTATATAGGTCACCTGAGATATCATATTCTAGTGTTCCCTATATAAAAACATGGACATGGATGATAAAACTAACTCTCAAAAACTAATAGAGAAGAATAGATAACATAGTCACTGGAAGGTTATCCATCACAAAACCATAATTATGTAATGGGTTAAAAGACATTTGAGAAATGTAAACAAATAATGTTTTTGTTTTAAGATCCTTTTGATAGATATGAGTAATTAATTTACTTCATATAATATGAACAGAAGTAAACATAATTACGTGATATTTTTTTATTTTTTAAGCACAATTGAATCCTCATAATTTTCCTAGAATATTATGTACATTCGTAAGAATAAAAATAAGTATAAAATATCACACAAACCATAAAGGATATCAATATCATAAAACTGAGGTCCAAAATTAAAGGCATACTTCCACATTAAAAAAATCCACACATAAACATAACCCCACAAAAATATCCCAGAAAGGTATTTAATAACATATTATCACATCATATAAAACCACAAAAGGTGTGTCTAAAACCATTAACTTATGGTTATCCTTTGAAAAATATAAGGTTCTCAGGAGCTTCCATCACTTCACCAGATGTATCAATAGAAACTGTAGTAGTATCAATATATTTTCCCCAACCTTTTTGTTTCCGATCATACTGATTTCCTTCCTATGTAATTGAATTTGGAAAATTATTTGCATAATGTCCCAAATCATTACAGCTAAAGAATATTACTATAGACTGGCTATCTTTTATCTAATTATTGGACTGTTCAAGACCCTTTTTTTGTAGTCATGAACCTTGTGAGCAAACATACCACACCAGTAACACTTTCCATATCCTGACATACATTCCCCAAAATGTATTTTACCACACTTATAACACGTTTTGGGCATACCACTATAATTCTTAGTTGGTTTCTTCTTCATTTCCTAGAACCTTGACTATTTCTTACTCTTATCATCTCATGGAACATAAGTGTCGGAAAACTCCATTTAAACTTTCTCAGCACAACGAACAACTTTTTCATATCTTTTAAATTCTCTGGAGGCCAAAGATCTTCATAACCTTGGTTTCAATCTTGAGTAAAATTTATTAATTTTACTATAAATTTCTCGAATAAAACTCAGAACATACATGTCAAATCTTGTAAAGTTTGCTTCATATGTGGAAACTGAATCATCATCATTTTTCTTTAATTAGAAGAATTATTTCTCCATCTTAAGTCGAACAAGCTTAGAGAAATATTTCTTAAGGAAAATATCCTTAAATAACTCCCATTCCATGAAACAAATATCATTTTTATCTCTTTTATTCTAAACTAATAACCACCATCAATTAGATTCACCTTCACAATGATTGATGGAAACAGTTAACTTTTGAAATTCCAAACATCCTATGACTTCAAATATCTTCTCTAGGGTATTGATCCATCCTTCAACTACCACTAGATCTGATGATCTGTTGTATGATGGGGGATTTTTCCTCATAAAATTTTCCACTACATACATAGTCTTCTGTGGTTGATCAGGATGATCTCGTGCATGAATACCACTACTATTTATATCCAAATTCAACTACTTGATCACCGAAAAAAACTATTCAGTTCCAATTATCACCAATTCATGTTTTTTATTTTAAAGGATGCTTTCATCTCGATTCCTTCTCATTATAACTTTCCTATTTCCTCCATAAAAAACCATTTCGAACAGACATATTTTAGACGAATCAATAAGGTAATCTTAAAATCATACATCATTTCAACTTAACCATAAAGTAAAATCCTCTAAAGTAAAGAAATTAACACCATCCTAACCTCTAAAGTTATTTAAAAAGATCTATGATACCAACCATAATGCCTCATCCTTAAATGTTACATAATATTGAGTTAAGTAAAGAATTCGGATTGAGGATCTTTTCAGGATTAGATCTTTAGATAATAATTCCATCACTATTACATAAACAAACATAGAAATACAAAGTGGACACTTTGAATAGTATCTATTTCTTCCATAACATAAAAACTTTTAAAAATAAACATGGTTTCTTTTCATGTTTAATCATCATAACTTTTCCTTGATTCCATCCTTGACTCTATTCTCCCTTATATCCTATGAAAACATTTAAAAACTTGGGATGAGCACAAAAAGATCTGTAAGGGGCATAAAAATAACAAAAACCCATTAGTCTAGTTAAAAAATGATAACCAATTCAATGTTCTTTTAGTGGATGAAAACAAACCATTTTCAAATGAATAACACTCATAATTTTTTCTCAATGAAAAATAATAAACGAGTAGCAAGAAATTAAAAAACTTTTAGGTGACTTGGAGAATCATATAAATAAAACCCTTTAAAACATCTTACAATTGGAATAACCATATGGTTTACTTCCAAATTGGAGATATATAATGTGTATCACCCTTTTTATAATCTATATCAGGCTCACCAATTTTATATAATGCTCTTGTACCATTACATTAATAAAAAATGTTCATCACAAGACTCCTTTTTTGAAATCTTCTTCTAATCCCATATGAAAAACATTTCCATATAAAAATACCATTTTTATTTAAGAACCCATTTTCAATACCTAGATACCCAAATAAAATAATAATGGATTTATTATAATTTCAAAATACGTGGAGGCATATAGAGGAAGCCAAATATCAAATAACAGTTATGGTAGTGGAGAAGTTATTGTCACCGTATATGTTAAAAAACATTCCTTTTGTCATTTTGTAAAGAAAGTAAAAAGATTCGTATAAAAATATTAATTTATAAAAATTTAAATGAAGTTTAATAGTGACATAAAATTTCCTATATATTCCTTTTATATCCATATAAATAAATATTTATTTTAATATCAGGAAGAAAAATATTTGATAATTAAATATTTAAATGTTCAAGGTATCTCATACAACTTTGAACATTTAAATATTAATCTCAATGATTTAGTAAATAACATTAGTATAGGTAAAACATGGTTATGAAATCTCATATTGGTGGTATATACACCTTATAATTGAATAAAGTTTCATATTATCAAGAAATGACTCAATAAAATGAGATTGAGACGAAATCCCTTACCTTGAGTCTGACTTGTCTCGTTCGTTCTTTAATTTATTGAATAATAAACTTAGGTTTATTTCTACTTGAGTTATAACCATTTTGAATTTTATGATTTATTTTATATCACTTATTTCCATGTTATAACAATTAGTTAATTATTTGAGTTCATATCAGATGTTTTGTGGATGTTCGGTATTTCAGTCAAAAATGAACTTGTTTTGATGGAAATTATCCATGTGGTCATAAGGAAATTATCTCAATAATATTATTCATGATTTAGATATCATATATATACAGTATATATGAATTTATAAAATTCAAAATCATTTGGAGATAAGAAATTAAATGCACCATTCATGGAGACGGTAGGTCGTACGTACGCATGAACACTACTTTCATTTCTTTGTCATATTAAAGTAATAACAAATAAAAGATACATTTGTATATTATAAATATAGTATAAATTATATTTTATATATGTTACATAAGTTCATTAACACCATCCTTTATACATTTCATTCAATGCATGAATGATTCATATCACACTAAGAGGGCAGTAGTCCACACTTCCTCAAATGATATTGTCATATTTACACACTATGGAAAGTATAAAGGTATGTTTTAAATAAAACTTATAGATGAATAAATGAAATATAAATATAATATATAACATATATAAATACATTTTCATCATAATGGAAACCATGAGAGGTAGTAGGAGAAAATTAAACAATCATTGTTTCGTGAGGTAGTAGTTAGCCTTACACTTAAATAGTATGTTCTGTATCCATTAGATGGTGGTGTGTCTAATTATAGGTCGAAACATTATCATAAAAACATACTAGTATATTAATTATTTTATTTTATTATAAAATAATTTAATAAATATAGTTTTGGGGTTTGGATAAAAGTTTAGGTCACAAAATTAACATTATCTTTTAGCTTTAACCCTTAGTTAAAAACATTAACTCTTAACATGTCTTCTTGTATTTTCATAATATATGATTACTATAGTTACTATAAAATACCAAGAGAAACAAAATTGGATTATTAATAATTTTTTTAATATTATATAATTCATTTATCTGAATCTTATATTTTTAAAACTATTATATCATTTAATAAAATAGAATTTGTTTTAAAAACTCATTTATATCAATTTTGACACTATTTAGAAATTGATTTCTGTTAAAGTGATAACAACTTGATTCATCTAAAAAAAATATTAAATCATCCCTAACATTTCAATGTCATCAAAAAAAATAGTGGATGGGATAAAAATCTTCAAATTACATTTATTTTATTATTTATAATATAATCTATTTTAATATTTCATTAATAAGGTAATCACAGTATCACCATTGTGTCATAAATATAAATATATATATATATATATATATATTTAGTGTATAAAACAATAAATAAAATATCATTATGTGTGAAATATTTTTTTATTTCTAATGAATATTTATAGTTGAATATAGAATTTATATAAACAAAATTAATATTGTTTTAGTCAGGAGAGACATGTTTTGTTATATTTCCATGATCTTTAAATTAAATATTATAAAAGGTCATTATCAAAACCAAGTGGCTCCATGGGGTCTTCAATTAGACCGGAGGATGATAATGATCATGAATATCTCTTTAAATAGGATTAGGACACGTTTTAGTGTAGTTTTATATTATTATAATATTATTATTTTTCCCTTATTTACCTAATTTACCCTTTAACCATGGTAAATAAAAATAATTACTGAAGTTACTATTCATAATGACAAAATATAAAAGGTGCCTATTTACATATTTTGGAAATTATGATTAAAAATATGGAATCCAATTTTCCAAATTCGAAACATTGAATTGGTAGAAATTAGTTTAAAATTAATTCTCATTGTCAAATCCATAAAATAGGTTTTTAAGAAGTAAAAACTATCAAAAGATTGATAAGTATTTATGTCCAATTTAAATGTAAAATTACTTCTAATGAACATCGTTGGATTAAATGATAAAAACAATAATCTAATTATACTTTAAACCCAATTAAAAGTATAATATAACTATATAAATAAATTAGATGAAAATACATTTTTGAATTAAAATGCAGTATTTTTACTATTCATAAAAATATGGATTTTATCAGAAAATACCAAAATTTCAACCGAAGTAAATTTTTATTCCTTGATTATAAATAATAATTTTATTTTATCAAATAGAACATATAAAAGTGAAAAAAATATTTTTAAAAAGGGTTCTCCATCAAAAGGTGGTAAAACTATCTTTTACAAATATTTGGGTTTTTTATGCTTAAAATTAGATTCATTCACATTTTAAGCCTCTAAAATTTATTGGATAAATGTAAAAACATTTAAGAAATATGTAAAATCATAATATAATTAATTCCATTCATTCTATCTAATACAATGACTAGGCGTCAACTACCATTTAAAATAATAATATTATTGTGGTATTATTTTTCAGTATAACTCAACATTGTGTGAAACGTTAGATTCCAGATAAGCCTATTATTTCATGTCAGGTACACTATCATAAAGAACATCCACTTTAAACTAAAATTAACATTAAATTCTAAAATATTAATAGATATGAAAATGTATCATTCTATACATACCTGGGATGTTACAATCACCTTCCATTAGTCGAGTTTTTATACAATAATTTCTTTCCTTCAGGTATTCAAAGGGATCCTTGTGAATCCCTATATGGAAATAATTTTATTAGTCTAATATTATGGAATGAAGTTGGAGAATTAATGTTATTGGAACATATTCTTGATGAGGAAATATTGGAAAAAGTTATATCCATTCATCAACACATTAAGACAACACAAAGTGAGCAGAGAAGTTATGTTGGAAATCTCTAGCATGATCATGAATTTGAAGTTGTTAACAATGTGTTTCTAAGATTTTTTCCATGGAATAATGTAATGATATTCATAAAAAGGTAAAAATAATCTCTAGTTATAACGTTCCTTTTGAAATTCTTGATCGTTTCGAGATGGTAGTTTATTGATTTCCTCTTCCACCAAACATATCTCAAGTCCATGATGTGTTCTATATATCTCTCTGGAGGAAGTACACACCTAATCCTTCACATGTACTAAAGTTATATTTCATACCATTTGAACATTATCTTTCCTATGAATAATAAATGGTGGATATTCTAGATCGTATTGGTAAATATCTATATAACAAGACCACAAACATGGTCAATGTTTTGTGGTTAAACTACTAGCTTAATGTAGCTATGTGGGAACCTAATGATGTAATGAGGTATAAGTATCCTCATTTGTTTGAAACAAAGTGATATAATTTAAAATTTGAAATTAATTTAATGGGGGTATAATGTAAAACCTCTAGTTTTAAAGATTTTTGTTTGGAATAATTTAATTTCTTTGAGAGCTTAAGTTATACACAACATTGAGTTTTAACAAACTGTAATATAATTTTAATATTAATATTTAAATGTTATTATTATAACCTATGAGTTAAAATTGTTGTAATGAATATAAATAAACGCATATTAAAAATTATGTATAATGTTTTTATATAAAGAAAACATATTGGTATGAAATAACTTAATTTTTAGTGAAATCGTTATATGTTTCAAAAATACTATTTTCCCAAAAAAGGATTTTTATATATTTTTGTAAACAAATAATAAAATTAATTTTTAAACTTTTTAAAAAATTATTTGAAAAAATAAACTTCACTTTTGAAATATTCATTTCAAAATTATCTTTGAGTGAATTTTTTATAATTTTATGCAAATATAATTTTTTTGATGATTTGTAAAAATATACTGATTTTTGTTCAAAATTACTTTTTCACTAAAGAATTTACAAGATAAATTTTATACTAATATTAATTTAAATGTAAAATTATTTTAATTCTATATTAATTAACCTAATTTAGTTCATTGGAATCAATTTCACATTGAATTTTAATAATAAAACATTATATATTTATGAAACTTTTCTCTTGGGAAAATCACATCTTCATTGCATATGCGAGTTTATATTATATTAAAATTCTCCAATTAGGTGAATATAATATATAAAAATGGATTCCATGTTTTTAATTATAATTATTAATATTACATAATTATTTTAACTTAATGTTTTTTCAAAATGAAAAGTAAAAAAAGGAAATATTATTTACCAAAGATAAGTTTAAAAGAGGTTTACATGGGTTTAAACTAAAATGATAAGAGTTGAATTGAACCCTAAACATGTAAAAATTCTATTTTTCTCAATAATATATCGTTATCCCATCTTATGTTTTAGAATAATCCATTTTGGGTCCTTGTGGCATGTTTAAAACATGGGTTCACTTTTTTCTTTTCAGAAATATCAAGTGCGTCATTTCCCTCGTTTATAAAGGGTAACCCACTATCCTATCCTATTATAAATTCCAAAACCCTTTGGTTCAATGCTTACCTAAAGAAATAAATTCCATAATTTCCTCCCCACATCCTATAGTCCTTATTTTTATTATTAAATTCTCCTAATAAGGCTTTAGGTGTATCCCTAAAATGGGATTTCTGGAGAAGAGGTATAGTCCTTAACTATGTGTTTTCATTCTATTTTTAGTATAAAACCTTAAAATATTATTTAAATATTATTAAATATTAAAATAATTATATAAAATATTCTTAAATTTTATTATGTTGATGTAATTATCTAAATATATCTCCTCTTCCATCAAGTGGGAAATGATATTGTCGAAAGTGTGTGTGACGGACTACGGCCTCAGGAACCAATGTAGTTCATTTTCCATCATCATCTCTCATGAATGAATATAATGATGGATTTAACATATATATATTATATTTATAACATATTTATACTTTAGTAATTATAATATCACATATAACTTCTTACTTTCTGTTCCATGAGAATATGATAACGTCGCTTGTGTGTACGAATGACTACTGCCTCGCAAAGCGATGTGATTTGTTTTTCATGGTAATAAGGATAAATTTAATGAATATATGTGATATATATGTCATAATATTGTATTTATAAAATTTATATATTATTTATCCTCCTTTTATTTCATCTTTTGAGAAAATTGAAATAGAGTTCATGCATACGTATGACATACTGTCTTCATGAACGGTTTAGTATACTTTATATCTCTATCTTTACTGGAATAATTTTAATACATAGATAATGAATATATATGATATTTATATGATATTTAACATTATAAATATTATTTAATCATGATAAAATTAAAATAACTGAAAATACCAAACCAAAACAAACCTGGAAAACGATGTAGTTATTACCTGAGCATGATTTTAGCAAATAATTTATTGATATACAGGTAATAAATAGTTGTAAGTAAATCATATATGGTATGATATATATAAATATGGTTTTGTAATAGATTTATAATTAACCCATATTTAATATGTAGGATTCTCTAATATATATGAAGGAATTTATACTTAAGCTAAAGGATTTCTATCTCAAATTGTTTTCTTTGATACATATGTTATGCTATGCACATATCTTCTTTTATGAGGTGTGTATTGATACATGTATTTCATTTATTTATTTGAGTATTTTTAATAAAAAAAATTATAATATAATTTATATTATTTCCAATATTTTGGACTATTTTAGTTATTTTTTTATTTGTGGTAGGATACAACCAATATTTGGAAAAGGAATAGAAAAGAGGTGAATATGAGGAGAAAAAGACACTGCAAGACACAATAAAAATTTCCAATGCATGACACTTTAAAAATAAGTCTTCCCATGATGAAGGATTCCTATATAACGGGAAAGGGGGTTTAAAGTAAATAAAGGGAACAAAAAAGAGCTTCTGGTGATAGAAACTTTAGGTTCATGATGTGAAACAAATTCATGTCATGAACCATTTTTTATGGGAAATGTCAACGTGTGGTCAAATAATAAATCGAATGGTCATTAAATATGGGGAATACCCATGAATAGATTATATATCATAATCATGATAACCTAAATAAACCATTATCCTCATCTATATCTATAAATAGATACCCAAACTGCTGTTGATAAAGAGATTCTTGAGACAAAATTCTAGGATGCAAAGTTCTACTACTATAGGATCCTCCCCTACTTTATCTCTGGTTTTATTCAATGTTTTGTTTTATTTATATAATTTCCTCTTACTCTTTCATCACTAGGATTAGGTAACAATACCTACCTTGTTCTAGGTTTATGTATCCAAATGGGAAGGATTCATTGTATTTATTTATTTTATTCATGTTATGGATTCCTACAATTTATTTATTTTATTCATATCCCTTTATTTTATTTTTATCAAGACCATTTATATTTCAATCTAAAATGAACCATTTAAATTTTTCAAATGGTTACCCTAAATTGAGTCATGACCATTTTCACATTCATGGGTACCAGGTTTAAATATGGTATCCAGACAAACTTGATTCAGTTATGCTCTAAACTACTTAACCATAAGAAAATGGGAATTATTTGGTTGAGGAGATGATTCCATGACCATTATATCCACCTCATCTAAACTCTGACACCAAACATGGATTTATAAATTTATTTTATAAAATAAACTTTCACACAAACCCTAAAACTAAAATTCCCCAGTATGCCTTTTTTGAAATGATTTCCAAACACACAAAATCTTCTTTATTATTTTTTACTTTCAAAATAAATAAAACTGATTTATTTCAGATTTCATAAAAATAATATAAAAACATAATTTTAAAAACCTAATCAAAATAATTCACCATCTTTGTGGGTCAGGCATAAAACTTTCTGAATACTGTATTTTAATTAATTAAGTAGCACTGTTTGAGTTTTTATAAATTTTATTATTTTGTTAGACCCATAGGAAAATAATGCTGCCCTTTCGGACTTTCATATATATATAGCCACGTTGACATTTAATATCATTAATCCCCTTATTTTAATGATATTTAATTTTTTTTTATTTTTTTATTTAATGGGGGTTATGATTCAAAAGTTTCAAAAGTGCTATGTGATTATCGTCTCACTTTTATTTCCATGGGACACATGCTATATTCACCACTTGTTTCTTTTGTGTGGTGTATATACTTCCAATGTATATATTTTAAGATTATTATCATGTTATTATGGGATATTCATATCTATATGATTTTATTTCATTAATGAGGATTATGATTCAAAAATACTAATGTGGTAAAGGTTTTACGTTACAAGCTCATTACTTATCAGGTTTATATAAGAGCAAGTTTTTTATGATTAAATCTTATGATCTATCACTTAAAAAACACATAAATTTTATTATTCTATGGTTATTTCATAAAAATATTTTTTCCCTTTCATTTTCCTATATTTATATAATAAAGAGTTCAAAATAATGTTTTTAAAGAAAACTGACTTTATTTCTCTCTTCAATAATAAATCATGTTTCATCTATGTCCATATTTTTGAAAAATGTTTTAAAAGTTTTCACTATTCTACAATGATATTTAAAGAAAATGTTACCCATGTTTTCATTTTAAAAAAATAGTTTAAAGGGATTCTTCTTTATATTTTCCAAACAAAATCTATGCTGGCTTTTTAATGAAAATGTGAAAGAAATCTGTGTTTTAACATGTAAGCCATGAAATGTATTTTCCACCATTATGACCTCTCAATGATTTAAAGATTCATTTAAAAATTTCTAACATTATTTTCAAACAAAAAAAATTCTTTAATATTTGATAAAATTTTATATTTTAAAAAGTGTTTTCAAAATTGAAAGGGTATTTTCCTCAAGAATGTTTTAATGATATTTTTATAGAATTTATATTCCTCATTGACAACAACAATTGGTGTTTCTTATGTTTTGTTAGGGATATAAACCAATTATACCATCCCAATTATTTATCTAGATGTTTTATGATTATAATAATGATATTTTTATGAAATCAATTAATTTTCCATGGGTTATTCTATAATGAATTGATGAGATGATTATAAAACCTATCTTCTTTTTATGGTTGTACTATGATGAAATGTATATGAAACCCATTTCCTTTATGTGGGTTATGATATGATGAAATATTCAGGAAAAAAAATTTAATTTATATGTGTAATACCCTGATATTTTAAAATATTAATTTTTTATTTTATATCACATGTGACACACAACAGAAAGCTTAAACAACCCACTAAATATACTTCTTTAAATTTAATATATTTGATAGATTTTGGAACACGTAACCATGAGCATAAACGAACAGTAATATAGTATACCATTATAAACTAGTTTTTAAGTTGGTGGGTATGAATATTTCTAAATAAAATTTCAAAATTTTGTTTAAATATTGATTAGGAATAATATTAGAATCATTTAAAGAAAAAAGAACATTTTCTGAAAAAATGAATTTTTTCATAAAGGTGGTTTAGTCATGCTTTGCGCACATAATTTAAAATAAATTTTTAACACATTTAAAAGTTTTATTTGAAAAAATAATAATTCTTGAAATCATAATATCTAAATAATATTAGGCTGATTTTTTGGTATTTTTTTGAAATACTTTATTTTTTGATGAATAGTGAAAAACACAAATTTTTATTGAAAACTACCTTTTTGTTTAAATAATTTACGACATTAAATTATATTTTAAATTAGTTTTAAACTAATATAAGTTCAATTATATTTCAATTTAATATATTTAGTTCATTTTAAGCAATTTCATTTTGAATTTGGATATTAAAACCTTCTATACATATGAGAATTTTCTCTTTGGAAACCTGCTTTTTCGTCTTGTCTATGGGTATAATTTTAAATTGGATTCTGCCACCGCTATAAATTGAATTTGAAAAATGTATAACATATTTTAAATAATCATAATTTATATTATATAATAATTTCAACTTAATTTTTTACCATTATGAATAGTAAAAGAAGTAAAACTTAATCACCGTTGTTAAGATAAAAAATCATTTACTAGGGGTTAAAATAAAAAGATAAGGGTTAAAATGATCTACCAAATTTACTAAAAACCATTTTATAGTTATATTACGAACATCTAACATCTACATTTCGTTAATTACCCATTTTTATCCTTCTATAATGATAAAAACATGGGTGTAATTAAATCATTCAATATTTCTAGCTGTTTTCTCTCCCCCACTTATAAAAGGTCACCCCCTCTTCTCCCCTCTTAACTATTTAAAATCCATTTGGTTCGAAACATAACACCCCAAATGACATAATTACTCCCCTAAAAAAAATATATATCCCTTAGTTTGATCATAAATCCATCCTATAAAGGATTTTGGTGCAAACCTAAAGAAGTTGTCCGAAGAATAGATAACATTATCTAATGAGATTTTTTATTTTGTTTCATCCACTTCATTCAAATTGTATTAAACCATGATCATATACTAACCTCAATATATTAAATATAATGATATGTGGTTATGTTATGTTTATGATCATTATCTATATTTTATTCTATCATGGTAGACTAAACTTTTGATCGTGTTTACAGCGGACTACCACCTCATGGACGGATGTAATTTGTTATCCATAACCACCATTTAAGGATTGATATAATGATGGATTTTACACATTAATATGTAATTTATGATATTATTCTACTTATTTAATTTTAATATCACATATAAATTCTTACATTTCATTCTTTTTAAAATATGATGATGTCACTCATGTGTTTGGAGGACTACCACCTCGTAAAGCGATGTGATTCATTTTTCACATACTCTTTACATTTAAGGTAATAAGGATAAATTTAGTGAATATTTTGTGATATATATGAAATTATATTTATTTTTTAAAATTAATATATCACACACTTACTTAAACATTTACCCATTAATAAAATGATAATGGTGTTCATACATATGCATGACCTACCGTCTCTATGATGCGATGTGACACATTCTCCATGATTCAATTTCAAAAATGATTTGAAAAATTTATATAATGAAAAAAAATTATTTATAACATTAATATAATTATTTATATTATGTAACTATATAATATGTAAAAAATATATAACTTTCATGTAAAACACGTATGAAAAATTAGGGCAATTAAAACCCAAAACAATGAAAATAATGAAATTCTATTAAAAAACGGTTTGTAAAATGTTATAAGGGATTCGTATATAATATTATAAATAAAAAAATGGTTATTTTATAAATTAATAACATTATAAAAACCATTATAAAATATTTTAAACAACATTCATCAAACAAGAAGTGTAAAGTAAGGTACATCGTCTCAATTTCCCTTCATTGAGGAATATTGTAATGTTATGAACCTATTTTGTTTTATATGGTGTATATAATACCCATTTTATGAGTAATATTATGATTCATTTATAATTCATTTTATTTTAATTTTTAATTTTAATTATTTCATCCAATTGGATTTGAATTCAAAAATTACTGAGTGCTAAATAATTTCAAAACTCAATTTCTTTTCATTGGGTTATATTTCTTCTTTGTTGTCTTTGATATTGTATGATTATGTGTGTATTTACTTTTGAATATATTATGTTTAATATCCAATTTTTTATTTTTATTTAAATTTGATACACATAATCGATTCAATAGTTAATTCTCACTTTAAAGTTATGATCTTTGTAGGGGTTTATTTCACAATCTCAGTTCAATAGATATTGTTTATGATTAAATTTTAAATAAATAAAATTATTTGATAATTTTATAATAAACCCAATTTATTTTATTCTCCCCTAGTTATTCATGAATTATTAAAGTAATATTACCATTTTTCCACTCATTGGTACATAAAATTAATGAGAAAATGTTTTTAATAATATCTCACTTCATTTGTATCTTCTTTAAAAATATTTTTTCTTCCAAAACCATATTTTATTAAAAGGATTTAAAAAATATTTTCAAATTTATTCAAATGGTTTATCAAAAAAAATTACTCATGCTTTAATTTTTATAAGTTTTTTTTAAATAAAACTTTATTTCATTTTCCAAACATGGCTCATTTGTATTTTACCAAAAATGCGAAATGAAACTTTATTTTAACACGTCGGCCATATAACAAATTTTCCACCATCATTACCACTCAATACTTTAAAGATTAATTTATAATTTTCAAATTTTATTTTCAAAGAAAATTATTTTGAACATATTTTTTCAACTTTTAGTTTTCAAAATATTTTTAAAATTAAGTGATTATTTTCCTCAAGAATGGTTTTAATTACATTTTTATGGTGTTTCTATTCATCAATGAAAAAACAATTCTTTTCATTATACTAAAATGGGGATATATTTTATTTATATCATCCTTATTCTTTATATGTACGGTTTATTTTCATTTTGACAAAGGAAAGTATTTAAATTCAACTTATTTATTTCTTTTTATAGTCATTAACTTTCCCTTTAAATATACACCTTCATGTGATTATTAGACATTAAATGTACCCTAAATATCCATACTATTTATCATTGATATATTTTTTTATAAAACTTTATATATTTTCTACATACATTTTTCTACATTGAAATTTATTTGATTATTTAGGGAAATATTGATAGATCTATATTCTTTACTCAATAAGTATATTTTTATGATAAGGCATATTGTTCATGAATTACATAAATTATTCAATATATAAGGAATGATTCAAAAATACAGTGATGGGTGTAGCCCAGAATTATTTATCCCCTCAATACACTCGTAGTCTCATGAAGTGAATTAGTAGGGTAGAATTAAATGAGTTTTTACCCATGCTTTTAAACTGTCTTATGAATGGACTTGAAAGTAGAGGTATCATGATGTATGAGATCACGAAATCATAAAATTAATAATTTCCTTCATTAATACTTTTGTTATTATTATCCATGATATTTTCACAATGATATTATCTTTAGATTCACTTCAATCTCAATTACTGAATAAATGGAATGTGTATTCAATTACATAACTTTATATAATGATTATTCATAATCTATTCATGGTAGTTAAATTATTTAAATGGAATGTTTGTTCTGTGAATTGGCTTTCCATATTAATTATTTCTTATCTATTCATGATAGTAAAGTTATTTAAGTGGAATTTTTGTATAGTTATTTACCTTGATATATTGATTATCCCTAATTTAATCATGATAAACAAGTTATTGATTATATTTCATATGTGTTCAGATATTCACCTTTCCATATTGATTATACTTTATTGATAATTATTCATTTACTCATGATAGCTTCCACTTTATGTAACTCTTACTGAGTATTTTAGTTCACCCTTATTTTTTTCCATTCCCAAAAATTTAGGAAGTGTACTAAAAATGATATGTAATCATATTCTATAGGGAATAATGATATTATAAAAATAAATATATTTTAATTTTTTATATTAAAATATAATATGAGAATCTTGTATGTATTTAGTTTACCAAGAATACTAAACTTTATCATCCTTTATCATGTGATTATTTTAATCTTATGCCAATGTAACAAAGTAACCATAGGCTTTGGGCTACTCGGGTTAGGGCCTTTATAGTTGGTATTTGTTAAAGTTCAATAAAAAAATGGAAAATAGATTTATAAAAACATATATTAGGTTTTAGTCAATGGTTGGAACCTAAAGGAATTATTTTTTAAAGGTTGGGGTTGAATCCTCATTTATTATTAAAGTAAAGAAAATACCTCTTTTAACTGGGTAGAGGGAGACCCATTACATAGCCTGAAGGCCCAATGGGCATTTAGCCCTTTACATGGCCCTTAGGCCCATTCTGTGAATAGTAATACTACAGTACCCGCCGCTGTTATAGTGCTCTTCCACCGCTACAATTACCTACCGCTAATACAGTGCTTGTCATCGCTACAATTCCATCGCTGCTACAGTCACTATAGTACTTCTATAGTACCTGCGCCCAATGGGTTTTGAACCCCCATTTTTCATGTAGTATTACGAGGTGCTTACCACTATGCCAAACCCCAACTACAAACCTGAAGGAATCATTTTAACATTGATTATGAAGGATAATGTAGTGATTATGAGAAAACAAATGGGATGCAGACTGGAGTGAAATTTATCATGATTATACCTAATTATTTGTCCCAAAATATGATTATGAAATAACGTATTAACTAACTTCTGGACTCAAAAAAGAAGATAAACATTGAGTTCTGTAAGGGATCGAGTGGTGGAGACCATGGAGGAAAGAAAGATCAATTACCTTTATGATAGAAATATGGAAAGAGACACCTAGTAATGTTCCTAAAAGAAATTGTAAAATTTTTTATTTTTGGAAGAGAATTTCATAAATAAATTAATTGTTAAAGAAAAATAAATTGTATGATGAAAGGAAATAAATATCATCCAATTGATCCATTTATAGTTTGTTATCTTAGATGTAGGGAACCTGGGCATTATCTGAGTCATTTTCCTCTTCTAAATGTTCACCCCTAGAATAAGTAAGAGGATATATTTAAATAAAACGGTTTAAGTATTTATGTTTTGGAATTCAAGAATTAAATTATAGAATTATTTTTTTACCAATGGTATTATGGTCATAAAAATCATGAAACATATAAAGATTTTGTAAAATTTTATAAGAATATATGACTTAATTGAATTAAGAGTTCTGGATACCAACTTGGGTTTATGAGTTTAATATTGATCATAATTTCAAAATCTTAAAAACCCAATTTTAGGTTCTATGTGATGGGATTGTGTCATGATTAAGGATATATTAGGAAACATTTATGGAAATAAAATCTATTGGTTAATTATAAGTTTTAGTGAAAAGGTTATTTAATGAAGAATTCTCTTATATTTTATAAGAATAAGTTTAATTGTATTGGTAACCTTAATGGTTTATCTTATCTTGATTATGAGGTAATTATGGGTTATTTTACTTTGGGAACATTATTGTAATTAAATTAATATAGTTTTATATAATTGAAAACCCACATGTCGGGTGATAACCCATCACATCCGGTATGGCTGTTGGGCTTGAACCCATAACTGAAGGGTGATAATGGCGAAACACTTACCACTGGCCTACATGATGTTCTAGTTAATATATCATTTTTCTTTCTAAAATTATTTAAAGGATAAAGATTAATTTTTAACTAGTGGTGTTATTTTTGAGGTTTAGAGATTAATATATTATATAAGATAACTTGTGTTAACCATATTGGTTTTGGAAATAGTTAGATATTGAGAGAATGAATTGACACTCTTTTATGGATCTTATAATTAGTTAAAATTGAATTTTAGTTCTTCATGCATTAAAAATAATTATTGGATATTCATTTATAATATTAAGGAATGAATTGGAAATTAAACAAGGAACAACTGAAAGATGAAATTATTCCTATGAAATATAAAGAAATCAAATAAGTATATTTTCATATATTCTTAGATATTAAAATAATTCCTAAAATATAGGAAAAGTATGTTGAAAAAAATTATCATATTTTCTTCATATCTGATGAATAAAATGGTCTTTTAAATCATCATAGATTTATGTTTTTAGGCCCTTAATGTTCCTTTTATCATTCAATTTCTTGTGATTAATGGACTATATCACACTATATAATTATTTATGATTTTATTACATGTCCATATCTTCACTCTCTACCAATGTTCTCATATTTTAAACCTTACTATTTGTTATTCCATATGAACTTTGTATTTTCATTTATCTCTTTTCAAGATTATTTTTTTAAACCCTTTTATAATGTGAGTTTTTCAATAATGGTATTTCTAAATATTAAACCCTTGATTACTAAGATCATGTTTGAAATACGTGGATTAAATTTATTAAAGGTGACGATAATGTTTCACCTCAAGATTTTAAATTAAAAAAAATTGTATCCTATAGCTTATTTTAGATGCAACACTAAGTATAAACAACCTAAAAAATATTTTTCTTCGTATTTAATCTCTTTGATAGACTGTAGGACTCACAACCCCAAGCCTAAATGAACTGTAATATAGTATATCATTATAACCTAGGTGTAAAATTTGGGGGGTTTAACTAGTAATAAAAAAAATTATAAAAATTATTCTTATATTTTGATTTGAAATAAAATAAGAATCATTTTAAAGAAAAAGAAAGTTTATCTGATAAAAACATTATTTTTTTCTAAAAGGTGGTTTAGTTTCTCTTTGCGCATATAATTAATGATTATTTTTTAACAATTCTAGAAAAATTATTTAAAAAACATAAACTTATTGTTTGAAATCATCATATCAAAATTATATTAGGTTTAATTTTTGTGATTTTTTCTAAAATGTTTCATTTTTCAATGAATTTTAAAAAATAATGATTCTTATTGAAAAATTATTTTTTATTTAAATAATTTACAAGGTTAAATTATATTTTAATTTTTTTTAAGTTAAATTATTTAAATTGTATTACAATTTAACTATTTTAGTTCATGTTAATCAGATTATTATTAAATTTTGATCTCAAAACCATTTATACTTATTAGAATTTCCTCTTTGGAAACCCACTCTTTCATCGTGTCTGTTGGTATAATTTAAAATTGGATTCTTACACTTATTTGTATTTAATTTTGAAGAATATATTTAATAGTTTCAATCAAAATATTATATATTATCTAACAATTTCAAATTAATTTTTGATCATTATGAATAATAAAATAACTAAAAATCAATTACTGCAGTTACTGTAAAAATGATCTATTAGGGATTAAACTAAAAATATAATGGATAAATATCCAAAAAACCTTTTAATATAACAACCCTTCTCATTATTAAACATATAAACATGATTTCTTACATAAAATATTCACTTGATACAACATGGAAGATAAAGAGGTCTAATGTCTTTGGGGATTAGGAACATTACATAACAACTTAAATCATAAAACACACATCTTTATTGAATACTTCCTTTACTTGATCACTAAATTTCCTCGTACATAGCATTTCATGGGATAACCTGAGGACATGTATAAGAAAAGTGTGAGCTATAAAGCCCAGTAAGGGATTAAACAATGAATAACATGAATAATAAAGTAAATATTAGGAAATAGGCATAATAATGATCATAAGGGAGACATGAACATAAAGGCATGATATATTATGATTATCATAACATGGAAATGTGTAAACAACACTTGACATGGTATTAGCATGAGCCAAGGCTCATTGCTCATGGAGCATGAGTAAACCCTCATTGAACTTGAATTAGCATGAGTAAAACCTCATTGCACTTGAATTAACATCAGTAAACCATAATTTCACTTGAAGTATCATGATACTAATCTTTACCCAATGCATTGGAGCGCTATCAGGGTTCACCCTTCTTGAACATTTATTTTCATGCATAAATGTGCCACATAGATCATACAACATGGAATCATTAAAGATCATAATTTATTACAAGATAAATGAATGTAAAATACATACATTAAAGTCTATAATAAATAAGTAAATGTGCATAAAATTGAATACCCTTGACAGATAAATGGGTATGGTATTCACGACACAATGACTTTGGATTTGGAAAATTGCAGTGCAATTTCGGCAGCATAATATCGTGACACAAGAATTCATAAAAAATGGTTGATGAGAGAGAATGAGGTATCTCATAATATTCACATGAAATGGAAAGTAATGGGGGTCATATATATACATGTACCAACATAAGTAATTGAATTTTAGATTCATAATACAAAATAATTTCTTGAATGTAAATGTGGAGAGAGAAATTCCTTACGGAATTTGGGCATGGTAACAGGTGTAAATGGGAGAAATTAATGAGATATAAAGTGATATATAATCATTAAAAAATAAATAGGGAAGTATGCGTGGGGTTTTAAAATCATACCCCAACATTTTTAATTGAAAATAAAAGGGCATAACAACATAATATAATTGGGTAAAAATGAGAAAGGAAGAAATCCCTTATGGAATTTCGGCATGGTATTGGGTGCACATGGGAGGAATTAAGGAGATAGAAAGAGGTCTATCATAATTAAAAAATAATGAGTACAATATAGGGGAGGTTAAAAATCATACCCCGACATTTTTAATTGAAAAAACAAGGGTATAGGAACATAAAGATACATGGACAAAAATGAGAGAGGAAGAAATAACTTACTTGGAATTATGGTCCCAGAGGCTTGGGATGGTATTTAGAGAGGATTATTGGGAGATTTGGGGTCCTTGAGAGGACTCTAGAGAGTGGAGGTCAGAGTTTGGTTGAGCTACAAGGTCTTTTAGAGAAGAGGAAGTGGGAGTTTGGGTGGGATTATAAAGGAAAAGAGAGGGAATTATTTATTATTTAGGTTTTGGACCTTATATTAAACAAATAAATAAAAACCAACCCATGGTTTCTGCCCATGGTTTTTGTCAAAGGGGAGTGGGAAAAAATATTTTATAATTCCAATGGTCGAACTTCTTAAAATATTAGGCTAGTTTATGTAGAGGTGAGCCACACTCTTAGGGAAATCAATTTAAAAAGTAAAAATGTTTCATAAGTCTTTGAGGGTCCACCAAAGCTTTTTAAAATAAATAAAACAAACCTGAAATCAAATAATTTTAATGTTAAAACATATATTGGAAGAAAATACCACTTATAGTATTATTTACATCACTATTGTGTCATAATGATGTCATAAAACACATTATATAAATAAACTGTATTTAATTTTTTACCCAAATTTTCAATTGTGTCAAACAATTATGAAAAATTCACCATTGTATAATTTTGGCATCCTGATTCCAAAAATAATATTCATCTTATCTAAATAAGTTTCTAAATATTTTAATTTTAACTTTTAAAATAAAAATCTACATTTATCGAGATTTCATGGGTTTTGACAAAAAATGAATTTCAAACCTTAATAAAAATTACAATTGTATTCCTAAAAATTAAAAGATTATTTTTATTTAATAAAAAGATATTTAGTAATAATATATTAATAAAAAATTATTTAATTCAAAAATCCATTAATTCCTCAAAATATATTTCATAATTGAATATTAACAAAAAATACTATTTTAGCTTTAAAAACTATTTACAACTTAACAATAATAAAATGAATGTATATTATTTATTATATAAAAAAATAATTCACATAATCATATTGTTAAGGTCTTGTTACATTACTCCTTATAACACCTGCATAGGACCGAAGGGTAAGGTGTGCGATGGTGACAGACTCTTGGGGTGGCTCGGATATCATCGCTCGGTTGGTAATCTCTATCAAATTCCACTTATCACATAGGCGGTTCCATTCAAGCTTAACATGTTGAAGCTCATCTTGGGCTTGGTCAAAAGAGAATCCCAATGACACCACCTCCTTTCCGAGCTTTAGAAAATGGGCTCCGTACGGGGCATGTCTACTGGATGAGGTCATCGCTTCCTTTGTCTTAGTAAATTAGATTTGTTAAATCCCTATATTTATACTAATCATTTGATCACCGTTCAATGACTATATTAGTAATGGTAACAATTCTTATCATTATTTTGAAATCCAAAAACATAAAACCAAGGAAGTGCATATTTTATATAACCATTTTACATAATGATACATTTAATTAGATCAAGAGGAATTTTCATTAACAAAAGTTTGGGTCATTACAATCTTCCCCCCTTAAGAAATTTCTCCCTCTAAATTTCATTTTCCCACACTAAAAAAGATGCGGGTAACTCTGCTTGATCACTTCCTCTGATTCCCACGTTGCATCTTCAAAGATTTGGTTTCTCCATAATACCTTGATGAGTGGAATTTTATTATTTCGTAGAACATTTTTTCTACGATCTAAGATCTTCACTGACTTCACTTCATAGAATATTTCATTCTCCAATGGTACCACATATGGATTGAGTACATGCAATGAGTCAAGTACGTACTTCCTCAAGAGTGATACATGGAATACATCATGTACTTTAGATAGGTTCGGTGTGAGTTCTAGTCGATAGGCCACTCCTCCGATGTGATCAAGGATCTCAAAATGGTCGATATACCTTGGAATAAGCTTTCCCTTCTTCCCAAATCTCCTGACTCTCTTCAACGGTGATATGCGGAGGAATACCATGTCTCTGACATCAAACTCTAGGTTTCATTGATGATTATCAACATATCTCTTTTGTCGACTCTGAGCAGCTTTTATGTGCTACGGGATGGTCTTAAACTTCTCCACCATTTCTTCAACCATTTCCGAACCTAGGATTTCTCTCTCCCCAACTTCATCCCAACATGATGATGTTATGAACCTATCCTCATAAAGGGATTCATAATGATCCATTTGGATTCTTTATTGAAATATTTTTTTAAGATAACTCTACTAGAGGGAGATATTGATCCCATCCTTTTTTGAAGCCCATTGAGCACGCTCTCAACATGTTCTCAAGTATTTTGATAGTCCACTTAGATTGACCATCAGTTTGAGGTTGATAAGCTGTACTGAAGTTCACCTCAGTATCTATAGAATTTTGAAGACTCTTCCATAACATAGAGATGAATATTGGATCTTGATTGGATACAATCGATAGTGGTAATCCATGTATCCTTACTACGTCTCTGATGTATATCTGTGCCAGTTGAGCCAGTGAGAAATCCTCCCAAATTGAAATGAAGTGTGCAGTCTTGGTAAAATGATCCACAGTAACCCAGATATCATTGTTTCCTATGGATGTCCTCGTATGTCCAGTGAAAAAGTCCATGGTTCTATTCTCCCATTTTCATGCTTGTATGGGTAATGGTTGCATCATCCCCTTAGACTTCTGACTCTCACTCTACACTTGCTATAATACCAGAAACTTTGATGTATACTCAACGATCTCATAATTCATGTTATCCCACCAATAATGCTCTTGGAAATTTCGATACATATTTGTGTCTCCTGGGTGAATAGAGAAATTTGAACTATGTGCAATATCCAAAAGTTCCTTCTTTAACTCTAGATTCGATGGAACACATAGCCTTGATACAAATCACACAATTACTTTTTCATTGAAATTGAACTCCAAGGATTTACCTTTTATAATAGTTTCCACCTTCTTCTAAATTCCCACATCATCTATTTGAGCATCCTTTAACCATTCCAAAAGATACGGTTGAGCAATAATTTGTGAAAGGATCGATGATGTTAACTTCTTTATGATTCTCATGTCCATATTCATCAAATCCTAGTAGACTGGATACTTTTCAATTCTCATAAATGATAGAATCACTGGGTCCTTTATCCTTATAGCTTACACCACCTTGTTCTTTTTCACATTGTGGTAATGGATTGAGAAGTCATAGTCTTTGATCAGCTCTAACCATATTCATTGGCGCATGTTCAACTCTATTTGTGTGAATATATAATTGAGGTTTTGGTGGTCCATATATATTTCACACTTCTCCCTAAAGAGATAATGTCACAAAATTTTTAAATAGAATATAATTGAATCCTAAGCCAGATCATGTGTTGGATAGTTTTTCTCATGAACTTCTAACTACCTTGAAGCATAGACAATGACTTTGTCATTTTTCATTAACACATAACCCAAGGCCTTCTTCAAAGCATCACTGAATACCCCAAAAAGTTATCCAATTGTGGGTAGTGTGAGTGCATGCGTAGTGATAAGCCTCCTTTTCAACTCCTTGAATATCTCTTCTCACTCATCACTCCAAGAAAACATTACTCCCTTCCCAGTTATCTTGGTAAGAGGGTTTGGAAATCGTGAGAAATTTCTTACAAATAAGCGATAATATCCAGATAACCCAAGTAAGATACGGATATCCGTTACCAATTTTGTCCTCGACCATCCCTCAATCACAGATGTCTTGGATGGATCCATATATATCCCATTGATTTTGATGATATGGCCCAAGAATGAGACCTCCTTCAACCAGAACTCACACTTTCTATACTTTTCATAGAGCTTCTCCTTTCGCAAGGCCTCTACTACAGTTCTTAGATGTTCCTCATGATCCTCCTTGGTTTTGGATTATATTAGAATATCTTCTATAAATAATACCACAACTTTTTCATGCTAATCTCTATAGACTCTATTCATCAATTAGATAAAGATTCCTAGAGAAATAGTGATTCAAAATCACATTACTATTAATTCATAGTGCATGTACCTTATTCAAAAAGTAGTTTGGGAATATCCTCCTTCTTCACCCTTAGTTGGTAATATCTCGAATGCAAATATACCTTGTAGAAGTATTGTTCTCTATGTAGTTGATCAAACAAGTCATCAATTCAGGGTAGAGGAGACTTGTTCTTTATCATGGTTTCTTTGAGATCATGAGAATCAATGAAAAGGCGCATTGATCCATCCTTCCTCTTGATGAAGAGGATTGGTGCACCCCATGGTGAAGAAGTTGGGCGTATAAACCTTTTATCTAGATTCCCCTATAGTTGTTCCTTCATCTCCTAAAGCTCCAAAATAACCATCCTATATAGAGTCTTGGATATTGGAAACACCCTAGGTATAAGGTCAATTGAGAATTCAACATCTCTTCTAGAAGGAAGACCTAGAAATTCCTCAGGAAACACTTTAGTGGATTCCCTCACAATAAGCATGTCTTCAAGGATGGTTAATTCCTTAGACTCAAGCATTGAAGCCAGATACGCAAGCTCATAGGGTAGTAATATCCACGATTGAGATGACAGTTCTATGGAAGATTCATCATCCTCCTTGAACTTGTACAGAATTAGGGGTTGATTCTCCATATAGAGATTGATTTACCTCTCATGACAATTTATGTTGGATCTATATAAGGAAATATAATACATGCCAAGAATTTAATCAATTTCTTCTAAAGAGAGTATGATGAGGTTCACTAGAATTTCCAGTCCATATATTATGACAGGGGAGGAGTTATATTCATGGGATTCAATGATTGCCCCATTTTCCATACTCACCTACATATTTACTTCCATGATTTGTGGTGGTGTTGGGATTGTTCTACTAAACATTTGGGATATAAAATAATGCATAGAAACAGAATCAAAAAGTATGTTTTCTATTCTTGAATGAATAACTAGTGTACCTGTCACTACTTCGTTTCCGGTGTTCACTTCGATAGTAGTGATGGAAAAATATCTCCTTTTTTCCATGGGGGTCGTTGGTTGCCTCCGAAAACCCTTGGATTATGGAACTGATTTTCAAGGTGCCATAGTTCTGTGTAGTTTAAGCAATGAACAATACGTTAAGGGTTAAATGGGGTATTCCTCTCTTCTGTCGCAGCTGTGGGTTTTTCATGTTAGTATTTAATGGATATGTTCCTTCTCTTCTACACCTAAAGAATTTCCTAGTCACCTTTAGGAATTTTTTGGGGGTTCTTCTTCCCGAACCATTGGCAAGTGGTGCTGGATTTTCTTAGCACCGTTGGATATATCCATCAGACCACCAGAATTGAATTCCACCTTACACTTATTATCCACATGATACCCATGAGATTATCCAATCCCTATTTCTACTTTGAAGGCACATTAGACAATTTCCTCATAGCTATTGAAGTCACAGATCGTTAGGGATTTCCGTAGGCTAGGTTTCATCCCACCAAAGATGTGGTCAACCTTTCAATTGGGTGTAATGAAAAATATAAAGGCATATCATGCAAGACTTGTGAAGTTTTCCTCATACGCTCTTATGGATTCATCATTTTTTACTTGAGGTTAAGGAAGTCCCTTTCCATCTTAAGTTAGAGTGTGCGAGGAAAATATTTGTTGAAAATCATTTTCTTGAAATACTTCCATTCCAACGCCTCTATATCCTCCTCATGCTTCATATTTTTTGATCAATGTCCACCATTGATCATCTTCAACCTCCATACGATAAGTAGCCAGAAGTACCTTCTCTAATTCGAATCATTGGAAGATGGAGAATATCTTTTCAATGGATTTGATCCATTGTTCGGCGATTGAGGGATCATATGATCCATTAAAATTAGGATTCCTTTATCTCATGAAGCTCTCGATTGCGACTTGTTCCTTCTTAGGCGGGATTGAAAGTTCCTATTGAATCATGTTTTTATTCAAATTTTGAGTTAACTAAGAGTTTATCATGAAAAATTTGGTGATTCCCGCTCCCATTGGATTAGGCACGTCATTAGAACATTCATCACATTGATCTTTGCATTGGTTGTTAGCCTGATTTATCCTATTACCGACCATTGGCTAGAATAAAAGGAAAGTTAGGGGTAACACATAAAAGGGAAATACAAGGACAAAATGGTTAACTTATAAATAACTTTCATTTACTTAACTTATGAATCTATAGGCTTCAATATATGTTATACATGATCTACTTTCTAACATATATTATTAGGGGCATTTTTTATTCCATTAATAATGGTTCGTACTGAGTTTGTGAATTTACCAAAGAATATCCCCTAGGAGTGTCGTAACCAAGAGTGAAGCAAGGCCCGTTGTTGTGTACCAGGATACCCTAGGTCAAGCCCAAAACTCCTTGTCAGAGTTTTCACTCTTTGGTACATCTATGCCATAGCTTCCTCTACCAGCTCATATCCAGACAGAGATGTACTTTCTTGACAAAATACTTACTCAATACTCACAAAAATTTAGGGATGATTTTATTATACTTATTCTTATGTCTAAGGCTTTCACTAGGGTTTTCTAATCCTAATCCCAAAAATAACTAAACCTATCCTCTGATACAAATGATAACAACCCTTCTCTTTATTAAACACGTAAACATGATTTATTACATAAACTCTTCACTTGATATAACATGGAAGATTGAGAGGTCTACTGTATTTTGGGATTTAGAAAATTACATAAAAACATAAATCATAAAACATGCATCTTTATTGAAAACTTTCTTTACTTCACCACTACATTCCCTCATACATATCATTGCATGGGATAACATGAGGACATACAAAAGAAAAGGGTGAGATATAAAGCCTAGTAAGGGTGTAAAAAAGGAATAACATGAAGAATAAAGTACATGTTATGAAATAGGCATAACAAAGGATAATTAGAGAGACATGAAAATAAAGTCATGATATAGTATGATTATCGTAACATGGAAATGTGGCAACAACACTTAACATGGTATTAGAATGAGCCAAAGATCATTGCACATGGAGCATGAGTAAACCCGCATTGCACTTGAATTAGCATGATTAAACACTCATTACACTAGAATTAGCATGATTAAACCCTCATTGAACTTGACATATCATGATACTAATCTTTATCCAATGCATTAGAGCACTATCAGGGCACACCCTTCTTAAACATTTCATTTCAGGCATAAGTGTGTCATGTTGATCATACAACATGGAATCATTAAAGATCATCATTTATTCCACGATAAAGGAATGTTAAATTCATACATGAAACTATATAATCATAAGTAAATTTTCATAAAGGGTAATACCCTTGATAGAGAAATGTTCATGGTATTCACGACACAATTACTTTGGCTTTGGAAAATCATAGTTAAATTTCGGCAGCATAACCGTGTGACATAAGAATTCATAAAAAATGGTTGATGAGAGATAAAGGGGTGTATCATCATATTTACATGAAATTTATATTAAGGGGTTCATATAGATACATTTCCCAACATAATTAATGGAATTTTATATTCATAGTACAAAAGAATTTCTTGAATGTAAATGAGGAGAGAGAAATTCCTTAAGGAATTTCGGCTTGGTAACAGGTTTACATGGGAGGAATTAATTAGAGATAAAGGGATATATCATCATTAAATAATAAATAGGGAAGTATGGTGGAGGTTCTAAATCATACCCCAACATTTTTAATTGAAAATAAAATGGCAGAACAACATAATGAAATTGGGAAAAATAATAAAGGAAGAAATCTGTTACGGATTTTTGGCACTGTAACGGGTGTACATGATAGGAATTAATGAGATATAAAGGGTTATATCATCATTAAAACATAAGTAGTAAATTATAGGGGAGGTTATAAATCATACCCCAACATTTTTAATTGAAAATACATGTGTATATCAACATAAAGATACATGGACAAAAATGAGAGAGGAAGAAATCCCTTACTTAGAAGTGTGATCCCAAAGGCTTGGGAGGGGCTTGAGAGAGGATTCTTGGGAGCATGGGGAGACTTGGGAGGATTATAGATAGATTAATAAATAGTATGTTCAAGATAAAAAGGATTTTAGTGAAGATGAAATGGGAGCTTGGGTGGGTTTATATAGGAATAGAGAGGGAATTTTTTATTATTTAGGTTTTGGACCCTATACGTTAAACTAATCCAAACCAAAAACCATCCCATGGTTTGTTCCCATGGTTTTTTTCCAAATGGGAGTGTAAAACAATATTTTATAACGTAAATGTACTAAATTATTAAAATATTAGGCTTTCTTATGTGTAGATGTGTCACACTCTCAAGGAAATCAATTTAAAAAGGTTAAAATGTTTTGTAAGTCTTGGATGGTCCACTAAAGATTTGTAAAATAAATAAAACAAACCTAAAACCACATTATAATAATGGTAAAACTTATATTTTTTTAAAATACCACTTATATTATTTTATTACATCACTATTGGGTCATTTTAATGTCATAAAACACATTATATAATTAAACGGTATTTAATTTTTTACCCAAAAATTCAAATGTCTCAGAAAATTATGAAAACTCCATTGTTGGATAATTTTGACGACCTGATTCCAAATATAATATTCCTTTTATATAAATAATTTTCTAAATATGTGAATTTTTATTTTTAAAATAAATACTGATATTTATTGAAAATTCATGGGTTTGGAAAAAACGGGTTTCAAACCTTAATAAAAATTACAATTTTATTCCTAAAAATTATACGAACATTTATATTTAATAAAAAGTAATTTAGTAATAATATTTATTTAAAATATTATTTAATTAAAAAATCCATTAATTCATCAAAATATATTTCATAATTGAATATTAACTAAAAATACTATTTGTGTTTTAAAAACAATTTAGAATGTAATAATAATAAAATGAATGTTTATTCTTTGTTATATTGAAAAATAATACACATAATCATATTGATAAGGTCTTGTTACTTAACCCCTTATAACACCTTCATAGGACCGAAGGGTAAGGTGTGCAATGGTGACAGACTCTTGGGGTGGCTCAGATAACATCGCTCGGGTGGTAATCTCTATTAACTTCCACCTCTCCCATATGCGATTCCATTTGAGCTTAATGTTTTAAAGCTCAACTTGGGCTTGGTCAAGAGAGAAGCCTAATTATTCCACCTCCTTTCCGAGCTTTGACAAATGGGATTCGTATGGGGGAAATTCTACTAGATGAGCCATTACCCCCTTGACCTAGACACATGTGGTATATTCTATTCTTGCTTTTTTAAACCCCCTTGTGCTACGACTTTTTTAGTTTTTTAATCTTTTTGTAAGGAGAGGAATTTTTCTAGATCCAGGAACTGATTTTATGTGATCATTGTTCAATGAATGTTTTAGAAATGGTAACAATTGTTAATGGTATTTTTAAATCCAAAAATATAAAACCAAGGAACTGCATATTTTATATAACCATTTTACATAAATGATACATTTAATTAGATCAAGAGAAATTTTCATTAACAAAAGTTTGGGTCGTTTCATTTAAAATACACATTTTATGGAGATATTTATACCTTATAACCTATGATGGTTGATAATGTTCCATTTTTTGTCTTTTGGAAAGAAAAAAAATTGTGTAATTTACTCTTTTCAAAAATTCCATATGTGTCCTCTACCCCACTTATAAAATGACACCCACTATCCTTCACTCTTCAAACTTAAAAATACATTTTTAATAAAAGACCTAACAAATGGATTACTTAATCCCCTATTAATATCCAAAATACATTGTATTTATCATTAATCTATTCGAGGAAGGATTTGTGTGCAATGCTAAAGAAGTTGTCTAAAGAAGAGTTATTGTTCTTAAACGAGCATTTTTATTTGGTTTCTTCTTCCACATACTTCAAATATTATTAAACCATTATCATATAAAAACACCAGTATATAAAATATATTGATATTTTATTATGTTAAGTTTGTGACTTATATCAATCTCCTCTTCTATTAAATGGGAAACGAAACTATCGATCGTGTGTACATAGGACTACGACCATACGAACCGATGTAATTCATCTTCCATCACCACATTTAAAGGGTATATGTAATGATATATTTAACTTGTTTATATTATATGTACGATTTTATTATAATTTTAGAATTTTAATATCACATAAAAATTCTTAAGTTCCATCCCATTTAAAATACGATAATGTTACTCATGTGTACAGCGGATTACCGTCGCACGAAGCGATATGATTCTTCTTTCACTTATGATTTTTATGGAAGGTAATGATGATAAATTTAGTTAACATATGTGATATATTTGAAATTATATTTATTATATATAATTAATTTATTACACACTTCCTTACCCTTTCACCCATTAAGGAAATGATAACATTGTCATGCGTGCGTATGACCCACCATCTCCAAAAAGCTATGTGACCCATTTTCCATGTTCAAATTTCAATAATGATTATAAAAATGTATATAATTAAAAAATTATATTCAAACCATTAATATAATTATTGATATCATTTAAATATATATAATTCACAAGAACATTAATATTCATTACAAAACATGCATGATAAAATAATGAAAATAACACCTGAAATAATGAAAAAATTGAAATATTATTAACATAAGGGTGATAAAATGTTATAAGGGGATGATATATGATATTATAGATAGGAATATGGATATGGTATAAATTAATAACATTATTGAAACCATTGTAAATTAGGTTAAATAATATTCAACAAAAAGGAAGCGTGAGGTAATAGACTTCATCTCAATTTTCCTTCATTATGGAATATTGTATTGTTATGAACCTAATATATTTTATATTGTGTATATACTTAACCATTGACATGTAATATCATGATTAATTAAAAATTATTGGTATTTTTAGTTTCATTTTTATTTATTTCATCTAAGGGGATGTGACGTAAAATATACCAAGTGGTAAATAATTCCATAACTCAATTTCTTTTCATTGAGTTATATTAATTATTTGTTGTTTTTTATATTATATGATTATGTGGGTATTGAAATGTTAATATATTATTTTTAATATACACTTTTATTAAGTGTATTTACAATTTACACACATAACAGATTCATTGGTTAATCCTCACTTCAATATTAATATCTTTCTATCTGTTTATTTCAAAGACTCATTTTAATCGGGATTCTTTATGCTTGAATTTCCATTAAAAAAATTATTTTATAATTGTATAATAATCCCATTTTATTTTATTATCCTATGGTTATTCAAGAATTTTTCAGGTAATAGTAAATTTTTTCACTTTTTAGTACCTAAAATGATTGAAAAAATGTTTTAATAAAATCTGACTTCATTTCTCCCTTCGATTGAAAATCAATTTTCTTCGAAGACCAAGTATTCTAAAAAAAATTAAAAAAATTTTAAAATTAATTAAAATGATTTATTAAATAAAATTTTACCCAAGATTTATTTTTTACAAAAAAATAAATTAATCTTCATGTTATTTTCCAAAAAAGGAATGTTTTGTTTTAACAAAAAATGTGAAAGGAATATTGGTTTAAAAATGTATGGTATCCATGGAATTTTCCTCCTTTATGTCTACTAAATGTTTTAAATATTAATTTATATGTTTCAAAGGTAATTTTTAAATAAACATATTTTCAAAATATTTTTTGAACTTTTATTTTAAAAAAAAACAACATAAAAAAAGATTTTTTTCTTAAGAATATTATTAATGACTTTTTTAGTGCATTTCAATTCATCAATGACAACAACCATTTGTTTTAATTATAATCCACTTGGGATATATTAGAATTATACTATCCTTATTATCTATATGGATGATATATAATAATTTTGGCCAATGAAAGTATTTACATTCACTTTCTTGATTCATTTTTTATAGTCATTAGCTTTCCATTGAAATATTTATTTTCATATGATTATATATTAAATTTCCCCTAAATATTCATATTATTTATCATGGGTATATTTATTTCTTAAAAGGTATATCATTACTACATACACTTTTATACATTTATTTTTATTTTATTATCTAGGGAAATATTGATAAATCATTATTCTTTACTCTATATGGATTTTTGATGATAAGGCACATTGTTCATGAATTATGTAAATTATTCAATATATGAGGAATTATTTGGACATGAAGTGATGGTTGGGGACCAGAATTATATAGACCATCGATTCATTGGTAGTATCATGAGTTGAATCAGTGATTATCATTAAATGGGGTTTTACCCTAGTTTTAAACTGTCTTGTAAATGGTATTTATAGTAGCGGTATCATGATGCCTGAGATCATAGTGTCCAATAATTAATAATTTACTTAGTTAAGAATTAACTTATTATTATCCATGATATTTTTAAAATGATATTATCTTTGGATACATTTAATTCACAATTACTGATTAAATGGAATGTGTTTTTAGTTACTTGTCTTTCCATATTGATTATGCCATGACTATTCATGATTGTAATGTTTTTAAAATGACATGTGTGTTTAGTTATTTTACCTTTCTATATTGATTGTGCCTTGTATATTAATGATTGTGAAGTAATTTAAATTGAATGTGTGTTCATTTATTTTCCTTTCTATATTGATTATTCCTTCTATCATCATGACAATAAAGTTATTGATTAAATGGATTTTTTTCAGATATTGACCTTTCTATATTGATTATTCCTTATTGATTGTTATTCATTTACTCATTATAACTTCCACTTTACATAACACTTACAAATTATTTGCGCTCCCCCTTATTTTTTTTCATTAACTCTGAATCCAATAAGTGTACTAAGAATGATATGGGAGCATGTGCTAGAGGGAATAGTGGTATTCTCAAAAATATATATTGTAATTTATATATACAAATGTAATATGGGAATAATGTATATATTTAGTTTACTAAGACTACTAAACAATTCAGTCCTTTGGGATGCAATTCTTTATATATGATGACAATGTAATAAAGTATACACTGTATCTGGATTACTAGAGTTGGGTTCTTTTTAATATGTGTTTTTCTATGATGATTGTTTTTTATCTTGTGGTATAAAAATGTATGGATTATATGATAGTTGGAAACTATATATCCCTCCAATTCATTGGGTAATGATTAATATTCTATGATATCAATGTTTACATTGGAGGTTATCCCAATCCTTAAAGAGGGTACATGAGAGGTTGTCCCAATCCCAGAAAGGAGAGTACATCGGAGGTTATACCAAGCCTTAAAAATAGAGTATATGAGAGTTTGTCCAAATCCCAAAATAGGTACACGGGTGGTTATCCCAAGCATAACATGTTATGAATGTCTTAGTGGATATCCTTGAAATAATATTTTCTATTATTATGTTTGTATGCCACAAATTTATGTCCTATTACAAGGTTATTCTCTCTTGGATGAACTATTTGATTCCATTATGATTCATGTCTTTTGAACTACAAATATTTAATCAATGCATCATATTCATGATCTATGATATGAAATGCATGGTTTTTGAATTTTATTCTCATGTTATCAAACCCTCATGAACATGTCGTTTTGATATATACATTTTTTACCCTTACTGCTCATTTGAGATCACTCTTTCTTATGTTTTATTTCACTAAGTTATGAAGAATGGTATTATGTATGATCTATCTAAGAAGGGTTATAGTTATGAAGAACTCTGTTGGAGGTGAGGTAGCTCAATTATAAACCAATTGTTTATGTATCTATGTTTCCAATGGTACTAGAACCATATGATTCTCTCATGGATAATTATATTGTGTAATGAATACTCATCTATTAAGATGTGATATTTATATATGAGAATTTAGGGTCTTTAATCATTTTAAGGTGTCCTTATGTTTGAAATGTCATTTTATCATAACAAATTAAATACATCACTATTTATTAATAATTTTAATGAAATTTATAAAATTCATCTTAAAGTTTTTACTTTTCAAGGACTAATAATAAATTTGAATTTCTGATTAAAATACATTTAAAAACGTTTTTTTGTGTTTTGCACGATTATTTTAAAAATATTTTATTACAAATATAGAAATAGAATTTAATAAAATAGATTCCATATTAAGAATAATCATTTCTAAATTTTTTAATAATGGAACTTTCAATTTTTTCATATTTAATAATAAAAAAAATATTTTTTTTGCAATGGTTAGGGTTAAAACGTGTTAACTAAGGGGGCTAAACTATGAGATACGGGTAAAAAATTGACATAAACATGTACAAATATTATTTTTTAAATAAATTTAGACCTTAAATTATCTTAAATTAAAATTATTGTCCATTTTTTGACTCTTTAATAAAAATTACATTAAATTGCTTAAATAATTTAAGTAATTCCATATATGACCCTCCTCTCACTTATAAAAGGGAACCTATTCTCCTCCCTTTTAAAAAACCTTGATCACTATAAAAAAATAAATACCCAAAAACCATTATATATTCCTTCACTTTATTCATGAGCTTATTTTCTTACCATAATACCATCCTAATAAGGCTTGATGTGTAAGGTAAAATAGTTCTCTCAAATATGAAGAAATCATCTTACCAAACTCTTTCAAAGTTTATTTATTCCCCCACATCCTATAAATCTATTATATATATAATAAAATCAAGAATAAAATGTAACAAATATACCATTATGTTAATTTTATTATGGAATAACGATTTTTGACCCCTTCCATTAAATGGGAAATGAAAGTATTGCTCCTGTGCACGTGTGGACTACCCCCTCCACATAATGATATGATCCATTTTCCATCACCACCTCACATTGATGGATATAAGTATGGATTTAATAAATATAAATGATATTTATAGTATAATTATGATTCTATAATGATAAAATATTGTTTATCATTTTTTAATTCTTATCATTACAAAATGAAAACAACGTTCATTCATACATACAGACTACTATCTCTATGAACAATGTAATTCATTTTACTATATCAAACTTTTATGGGTGGGTTTAAATATTTATATAATTATTAAATATATATAATATTAATATCATAATTTCCATTCAATATATCATGTAACCATGATCAAGATTCATTAACCATTACTTCCAGACCAAAACATACATAAAAAATGATACAGTTAACACTTGAAATGATGATAATAATCAAAGATTGTTGATAAATAAGAGATAATATGTTATAAGTAAACCATATATTGTATTATAATTATAAATATTATTTTTTATTTAAGTATAATATATTCAAATTTATTGTACAGGAGTCTTGAATGCTTAAAAATAATGTTAGGATTTTTAAAGGGTTTTAGGTTGCAATCTCACTTTATAATAGGGTTGTTTATACCTAAATTTTTTATGATGATATTTTATGATATATCTCTCAAAAATAACATATTGTTTTCTATAATATAGTTATTTATATATATTAAAAAAAATTCATGTCATTTTCCTCTCTCTAAGTACTCAAAAGTCAGAACTAATGTTTTAAGGAAAATTGACTTTGCTTTTCTATTCAGTGGGGAATATTTTTCTTACAATCCATATTTTATTTTAAAGGTTTTGAAGAATGTTATTAATATTATATAATGATTTATTATGTATATTTTTACCCATGTTTTACTTTTAATAAAAAGGTTTTAATGGATTTGTTTCATTTTCCAAATAACTTACTTTTTACTAAAATTATGAACAAAATATTTGTTTTTACATCTATTACACCAACATATTTTACCACCATAATAATTATTATTTGACTTGAAGATTACTTTACAAGTTTTAATAATTATTTTAACATAAATTTGTTTCTAATATTCTAGATTTTTTTATTTTAAATAATTATTTCATAATGAAAATTATATTTTCCTCATGGAATGTTCTAGTTATGTTTTAAAGGTATTTTCATCTATAAAAATATCTATTAATGTTACTTATGATTAACTAGATATATTATCTAATGATGAAAACTTTAATTATTATTTGGATGGTTTATGATTATAATGATTAAATATTGATGAAACTTATTTTCCTTTTTCATGGTTTAAGCTATAAAAAATGATAAATGTTTTCATGATCGTATGAAATACATATGAATGGATTATGATTATGTGATTGGTGGATACATTATATCCCTAAATTTAATTGTGTAATGTTTAATGTTTAGGGGATAAAATTCTACTTCATAGGTTATCCTAATATGGAAGAGGGTACATGGGTGGTTATCCCAAGCTCAAAGATGATACATTGGTGGTTATCCCAAACCTAACATGTAATGAATGTATTGGTGGATGGCCTTGAAATAAGATTTAAATGATATTTATTATGCCAAAAAAGTTGTTACAATATCTATAACATGTTATTGTGCTTTTAATATGATCACATAGCTTATGATATTTGATTATTATATGATTTATTTTTTATAAACTTCCAAATACTTATGTTGTAATTATGATCTATAATTTTTTGGGTATGATTTTAAAATTTTAATCTCATAATCTCATACCCTTATTCTCGTGATATTCTTTCATATGATCATTGGCTGGTATCACTCATTTTTCCCATTAATGATCATATGAGATCACCCTTTCTTATGTTTTATTTTCCCTACAATATAAAGAAATGATTCTAGTACGGTATTCTTAAGAAGTGATCTAGGTGTGAAGAACATACTGGGAGATAATTTTTATGTACCAGATGGTTATGTATCCTTGTTTTGAAAGAAAATAAACATTTAAAATCCTCATGCAAGTATTGTTGTAAAATATGTTGAATATTCATCTAAAATGATGCAGTATTTTTTTATGTTATACTCAGGTCACCTTAGTTAGAAAAGTGGAGGGTATATTTGGTTTTAGAGAAGTATAAGAAAACCATAGTAATAATCCTTAGTATAAGACTATGTAAAGGATAAAATCATATGTTATGGTAAATGAAATAGTGTGGCTTTACTAGAAAATATATAAATGTATCAATAGTATAAATTGGATGTGGTTATGGAATATATGCACTTATGGGTAAAAAATCGAAAAGGGAAAGATTATATATTAACTCAATAATCATGATTTCATGATGAGTGGGCCTAATACTGAACACCTAGATAGAAAATCCTAAGGGATATAGTTAGGTTAAATCACATTTTATCTATGAACTATCATAAATGATTTGAATAGATAATTATCATGGATGACCTAAGTTAGACCTAAGTTGTCATATATTAAAAATTATAATTCATAATTTACACATATTATTAATGAATTTTCTTTATTATATGATTTCTCACTATGATTAGTGTTGTTTGCACTATGATTTTTGGTTTTAATTAATGGTCGAAAACATGAATAATTATGTTAACATTGAATGTGATGGAAAATGAAATGATTTTCCTCCTAATAAATATAATTTTATGGGAGTATAATGAAAAATATTTTTGTTATTATTAGATAACTTTATGTAGATATGAATCATGTTGAGAATCTAAATTAGAAAAACAGGGAACATCATATTATTGAGTCCTAAAAGGGGAAACATCCACCTTCTTGTAGTGGGTATTTCGATCTAATAATTTTTTATCAATGGATTAGTACAACTGAAAAGATATTTTCTATTCTTCTGTTCTTGAATAATGAAAAATTTATTTTTATTGTTTTTCATTTTTAAGGTGAAGAATATTAATGGTAAAAAGTTATCAAAAACCTAAGGCAGCTGAAAGAAATTGAATCTATTTATTGGGGTGAATTTAGGATTTTATTTCTCTATAATTACATCCTTATATTATTCATAGAATAATGTAGAATTAATTACTTTATATAAATTAGCAGGGTTATGAATCCATTAGTACCTTTGGGGGAAATTTTATAATACTTTCAAGTTATGATTTTGGTATTATCATCCAACCTAAATGCATGACTAATCAACTCTTTAGTGGCTTAAAACTAAGTCTCATAAATGAATTATCCATAATATACTTTATTAACTATGAAGAAATCATTTTTTGTGCTCTCAATGAAGAAATGGATATCAGAGTCACCCCTCAATATCATTTTTTGATAAGAAAATAAATATAGAATTCAAGGGAAATTATAATATTAAATGAAATGGGGTGCTGAAGATTAGTCTTCCTTTATGCTATAAGTGTTTAAATAATCATAGAGAAAATTTACATAAAGGGACTAGTAAATACTTCAAGTATTGAAAGTAAGGTCATCGGAAAATTGGTTGTAAATGTGATGGGAAAATGTTAGCTAAAGATGAGAATGGAGAGAAATGTCCACAAAATTAACCCACCCACACTTCAGTGTTTCAAATGCATAGAGTATGGACATAATGCTAACTAGTTCTCAAATACAAGGGCTAATCATAATGATTAATTCCAGCAACCTATTAGTCCTAGAAAAAAATATAAATTTTATGAAATCCTTATTACTGATGTGGTTTATGAGAATTATAATGACCCAGGATTGACATACATGTGTATTACATCATTTTAGAAGAATATTAGGTACATTAAAAAAATACATGCATGATGATTGTTATATTTTAGAGTTTTGGAAACTTGGAAACAAAATATTCTATCCTAGTGAAAGATCATTAGCATCTCCTATAAACATCTCTACCTTTAGCACTTATACTTAAAACCATTATTCATAACCTATGGAAATTAAACATAAGAAAGGGGTGATCTCAAATTCCCGGTAAGGGAAAATAAAGGAAATGCATAAGCATACCATGAACAAAAGGGTATAGAAATTGAGAATAACATTTGAAGATCATACCCTGCATATTAGAGATCATAATAAAAAATACAAGTTCACAAGACATGAATTATAAGGAAATAAATAACATAATCCATGAAATCATAACATTGGAATAAAACATAGAATTATAGAAAACATATATAAAAACCCTATATTAAGGCGAACTACCAATGCCTTTTTAACATGTTAGGCTTGTTTTAATCACATGTTTACCTTCTTCGGACTTGGGATTCCCTCTTGTGTACCCTCATATTTAATGTTTGGGATGTCCTCTTATGTACCCTCTTATTTCAAGCATGGGATTTTCTCCCATTTATCCAATTTGTTTCAGCCTTGGGATTTAATTTTGTTTAACCTCTTGTTTCGGACCTCGGATGTCCTCTTATTTACCCTCTTGTTTCATTTTTGGGATGTCCTCTTATTTAACCTCTTGTTTTTGTCTTGGAATGCACTATCATATACCCTCTTATTTTGGGTGTGGTATGTACTCTCATATAACCTCTTGTTTTGAGCTTGGGACTCCCTCCCATGTACCCTTTGATCTCATACAACATTTATCATTACCCAATGCATTGGAGTGAGATATAGGTCCCACCCATATCATAATAACATCATTCATACATGTTCCATAAAATAAAACTTTCATCATATCATGACCAATAAGAAGCCATAGTTTTTATAGACATCAAATCATAACCCATGAAAACACATCATAACCTATAAAAAAGAGTTAGCATTCATAACCATTTCATTAAAGCATAACCTATTAAATGAAGTTGGTTTAAAAGGCATATTACCCATGGAAGAGAAACAAGTTTTTTAAGCATTATCCCTTCAAAACATAAACCATTCAAGAAATAATATGAATGAAACCTTTGGATAATTTCCAATAAAGGAATGATTAAAATCAATAGAATCCATATTAGATGGAATATAATTTTGAAATATATTCTGAAAACATTTCTTGAGGAAAATATCCTTTCTTCTTGAGATATTATTTTTAAAAACAAAAATCCATTAGAAAACTGTGTTCCTTGAAACCTTTTAAAAGAATATTGAAAAAAAATTCAAAACCATTTATTTGAAAATAATTTTAAAACATATAATTAAATTTTGAATTTTTTTTGAAAACTATTACTTTTAAAATACTTTTAAAACTTATAAATAAATATTTAAAATAATTTTCAAAACTATTTTCCTTGAAAAATTAAAAATAATATTGAAAACTTTTTGGTAAAACTTTTTATTTAAAAAGATATTTTAAAAATTATAGTGGAATATTTTAAAACCATAAAAAATTTAAAATCCTTTTTCCTTGAAAATTGTCTTCATGTATCATTTGATTTTTTTTTGAAAACATGGTTTTTGAAATTAAATAGATTTCTTACTGAAGAGAGAAATACAGTCAAATTTTATTAAAAACATTTTATTAATTATCTTAAGTACCAAAGAGTGGAAAATGGTACTAATGCATGGATATATCATGAAAAAATAGATTTTAAGTAAAATCCTGAGTTTTCATGAGATATGGATCATAATATTTCATCCATGAACCATAATCATTAACAATCTCAAAAA
This sequence comes from Viscum album, assembly GCA_963277665.1. Taxonomy (NCBI): domain Eukaryota; kingdom Viridiplantae; phylum Streptophyta; class Magnoliopsida; order Santalales; family Viscaceae; genus Viscum; species Viscum album. The sequence continues at coordinate 148,158,277 of OY728125.1, forward strand.
GAGATGAGATTGTTTCTATACAATATCATCACTTGGTAACTTGGGATAATACTCTTAATGTAAGAAAATAAAATTACATAAAGTTTAAAATATCATTAAAATAATATGATTCATGATATAACATTTAAAATGGAAGTATATACACCTCGAAAAGAAAATTATTTGAATAACCAAACATGAGTCTCAAAGAATGAAATTTGGACAAAACTATTTTACTTATTTGGTATCCTTTGAAACATAAATCCCATGAAATAATGAGAATAAAATTGATATGTAAATAACTATAAATTTAATTATAATAAAAATAAAATAAAACCATGTGCAGTATAAGAATCACATTAAAGGAATGGGTAGTGAATAAATCATTTAGCTCACAGAAATAAAAAGTGAGATGAAATCCCCTTACCTTGTTTCTTGACTCTCATCGTACTCCTTCAAAACTCTTATATAATAGAAATAAATTTATTATAAATATTTTAAATAAAAATATTCTTATATATAATACCATATATGGTTTGATTTTTACTTTATATTGCATGCTTGTTAACTGTTATATGTTAAGTCTTCACTTCGGGTAATATTCGATTTGTTCTTCGTATGTGTCTTAATATTTTGTATTGTTAGTCCTTATACTTATATCATGATTCCGGATTGTAAAACATGATATAAATATCATTTATATCCAGTATAGTTTTATTATAATAATATATATAATATATAAGTATGAATTTGAATACACCATTCGGGGAGACGGTAAGCCATACATATGCATGAACGTTCTTTCTGTTTTTATTATCATATTGAAAGAAAGAAGGTAGATGATATATATATATATATATATTTATATATATATATATATTTATATATATATATCATTATTAAATTATAATTATTATATCATATATATCATATAATTTAGCTAAACTCGTCCTTAATAGATTTTATGTCATGTGTGAAGGAATCACATTGCTTTGAGGGGGAGGTTGTCCACACTTCCTCAAACGAAATTATCATATTAACATCAAATGGAAAATAAAAATATATTTTTTGTAAAAGGAATAAATAATATTAAATAAATAATAAATATAATATATTACATATATAAACATAGTGTCCATCATAATGTCTACCATGAGAGGCAGTAAGAAAAATTGAACAATCATCATTTAGTGAGGTGGTAGTTCACTGTACACGTAAACAGTATGTTCATTACACATTTGATGGAGGCATGTGTAATTTTAGGTCAAAAAATTAGCCTAAAAATCATAGTATAGTTTGTATATTGGTGTTATTATAAAATAATTAAATAAATAGAGTTTAGTGGTGTATTAGGAAAATAAAAGGACTTGAGAGAGACGTTCCCTCTTAATCGGGTGACTCCTTTGGGTTTGTGCCAAAAAACATACTTGGATTTCATTATTCCCAAGGTAAGGATTCTAGGAGGAAGGTAGGGATGTTGGGAAGTGTATTAAGAAATTATTTACTAAACCTAAGAGGTTTTAGAGGTGTGAGTATGTGGGAGAGGTGGTGGCCTTTTATAGGGAAGGAAAAGGACACACTTTGAAATTTTGAAAACAAGTTCGGTGTACACATGTTATTACCTGACCAAAGTCATCACAAACCAAAATAAATAAATAATGAAAGTTTTATATATGATATATAGATATAAAATGGATTTTTGGTGGATATTTAATTTTCCCTGTAAAATTATGGTTTAGCCCTTAATTAAGCTTAATTTGACCTCAATCGTTGTGATTAATTTTAATCACTTTTACTAATCTTTTTAGAAGAAAAAAATAACTTGATATTATTATATTATAAATATTATACTTATTGCAATATTTATGTATTTTTTTCTCAATTAAATTCACATAAGCATCAAAATTAAGATTAATGTTAATCCCGCAGACGTGATAAAATTATGTGTTTTTAAAGTAGAAAGAAGTTCAAAAGTTTATTAAGTTTTTATATTCAATTTCAAAGTGAAATTGATTATAATGGCCTATGTTTTATTAATAGATTTATATTTGATCTAATGTGACCTTAAAAAATATTTAAAATATAATTTAATATATATTTAAATGAAAAATAATTTTTTAAATAAAAACCAGCATTTTTAACTATTCATCAAAAAAATTAAGTTTCTTATAAAAATACCAAAAATTAACCCTAATATAATTTTGGAATTATAAATTAAAAAATTAATTTTATTTTATTAAATTCAACTTATAGATGTGTCTAAAATTAATTTTATTGTTTTTTATAGAATGACGTGAATTGTAGTTCATGGTATTTTTAAATATATAAGGACTTTACCAAAAAATATATCTTTTGTTATTAATATGTTTTATTTCTATAAAACCATTATAAACAATATTTAAAAAATATTTTTTAATATTTGAATCACTAATTTTAATGAATAGGTTATAATTGTATCATTTAAAAAATGATGCTTCGTAGAAACTTGTTGTTGCGTGTAACGTACACCAAGTCTGTGTTGCAGGTAGAAAAAACCAAGTCAGTATTACGTGTAGTGAAATTCAAGTTTGTATTACATGTAGCTCAAGCCAAGTCAGTATTACGTGTAGAATAATCCATGTTAGTATTGTTTGTAGCACAATCCAAGTCGGTATTGTATGTAGCGCAAGCCAAGTCGATGTTGCATGTGAAAAGGAATGTTTGACTTAGTGTTTTAATATATATATATATATATATATATATATATATATATATATAATGAACTATTTATAGTGTCACGTGAAATGAAAAATATCAAAAAGATAAATTAATTCAACAATAATAATTCAAAAAATCTCAGGGTGTTACATCCCACCCCCATATTATGAATTTCACCCATGAAATTTATCTGGGTTATCGAAGGTTTAATACTTGAAAGTATCATTCATAGAAACTCACATGATAAAAATTAATATTAAAACTTCCCTTAAAATGGAATTTTGGAACCATAAACGTTACACAAAGTAACATATAACTTGGTTTACACATTGGGGAACATAGTTGGGAAGTGAAAACATGGAAATGGAAAAATATCTTACTATCATATTCTGATAGAGAGTGATGGAGAAAAAGTTAAGAAGAAAGTTAAAAATCATAAATCCATAAATCGGTGATGAACTAAGGGACCATTGGATTCATTGGAAATGAAATTACTAGGACAGAATTTTTGTCATGAAGATCCTTTTTCATAAAGTAAAATAATTTTCATGAAAATATATACATGCATGATTTTAGGAAAACATCACCCCATGATATTTTATTGATCCACATTACCTATTTCTCTAAAAAGGAATGTGACTTTTTCATTCCTGAAGTACTAACATATCATGAGACCCATGATATTCTATCCCATCAGTTATCATCAAAACAAGGTAGTTTGAATAGGATATCCAATATACATAAATCCCCATATGGAAAGATAACTCTTTAATATTACTGAATTCAAATGAAGTTTAACTTAAAGATTACACAATTATTTAATCTTTTATCCCTTTCAAAATATAATCCACCCTTTATTAGTTAAACAAGATCTTATCTTAAACCAAAAACATTTTTATTAGAAACTTGGGTCCATCTTTTTCCTGAAAGAATATCAAATGTGATTTTATTTTTCTATAATCTTTGTAGGAAAATATAATCACATAAAATATCACCAAAAGATGAACAATAATACTTTCATAGGGATTGTTCATACAAAATAAAATTTACAATTCCCATCTAAAGAGGTAAGGATAACTAATTATTTCTTATATTGTTTCACTTCACCCATTATGATCACATAAGCTTTCCCTTTGTCATTTTCCTTCTGATATTTCTATGGATTATCATTCACATTAGTCCTTATATTGGAGAATATGTTAGAGTAATGGACAAAATCCATGCAATTGAAATACTGAAGGGTGAGAGGTGCATTCAATAGGGATTTCTCATTATTTACATAATTGTCTAACTTCCTCCCATTAGTTCAATATTCAGCCACTTTATGACCTTCCCTTCCACACTTAAAACATTTATTAGTCCCCTTAAGATAATTCCCTCCATGTTTTTCCCATAATTGTTTCTTAACAGAAGACTCATGTACTTTTCTCTATGGTTGTTAGATTTTCCTTTGAACTTCATCTTCCTTTTATTGTCAAAACACTAAGATTGATACAAAACTCCAACCACCATTTCTACATTTATAGAACATTTAACCAATTATTCATAGTGGATAGGTTATCTTATAGACAATACCTTTCTAATACTAGTTTTAATACAAACAAATAATAGATCAATTTTTATTTCATGTTGAATGATAATACCAAAAGAGAACCTCGCATGACTTCTAAAATTTTCTTCATAAGCACGAAAAAATTCATCATCCTTCTGATTAATCTCTCTAAATTATTTTTCCATACTTATACAAAGAATATGAGGAAAGTAATTATTAAAAAATTAGTTTTTTTAAATCATCCCAAACCATTGAGTAAATTTCATCTTACCACCTCATATTCTTTATTAGATTCCATCACTGATCCGCTTCACCTTCTAACCAATAAACAACCCGAATGACTTTCTCATATTTTGAACATTAGAGAATAGAAAATATCTTTTCATTGGTACTTATCCATTTTATAAAAAAAAATTATTAGGATACCTACTAAAAGAAGGTGATTGTTTCCTTATGAAGGAATCAATAAAATTTTGTTCCCTCATTTACTAATTTGGGAATCTAGTATTGTTCATATCTTGAGAAATTTGGTAGAGTGTAGAAATGAGACTCTACAATCCTACTCCCAAATAATTTGCTTTATCAGGAGAAAATTCACCGCATTTCATGTTACAATCACTATTAATGTGGTTCCTTCGGGTTTCATCCATTGACTAAAACCAAAAGCATAGAGTAAGAAACATTTATAAAAGTGAAGAACAACATAGTAATGGAAAAGACTTATATGATGTCTAAATTATGGAACCTTTCTTAAACTATGATACATTAAGTTTATACTAATTTATTCATATTCAACTTCTATTTAAATCCTTCATGATGGTTTATAAAGAGTATGTAAATTCCAAAAGCATATCCACCAGTAGTGTCAAACCAAGTGTGCAGCAAGGCCCATTGACGTGCACCAGATTACCTTAAGGTAGGCCCAGGACATCATTTCATATTTTTTATCCCAAGGTACATCTTTTACAAATCCACATCCACTTGTAGTATCTTGACATGGATGTCTTTCTAAAATCCTCTTACTATATCCTTTACAAAAATTCATGTACATTTTCCTAAATGTTAACTCATATTTATACTTATCCTTAGATACATCCCTATACGTATCCTTAAAAATATACCTTGGGATATCACTAAAGTTATTCTCATCCTAGTTTCCAAATGTTGACTAAAAATTCCCTTTGATACCAAATATAACAACTCAGGCTTGACATACATGTATATTGAATTATTTTAGATAAATATTTAGTACATTAAAAAAATACATGATTGAGGACAGTAATAGTTTAGTATATTTGGAAATTTGGAAACAAAATATTCTATCTTAGTGAAATATTTTCAACATCTTCGATAAAGATCTCCACCTTTAGTACTTCTACCTAAAAACATTCTTCATAACCTGGGTAAGGGAAACAGAAGAAACAAGTTATATCAGATGCTCAATAATGGGAAATAAAGGGAATGTGTAAGAATAACATGAAAAAAAGGGTATAGAATTTGATAATAACATTTAAGGATCATACCCCACATATTATAGATCTTAGTAAATATTGGCAGTTTATAAGACATGAATTATAAGGAAATAAATAATGTAAGACAAGAAATCATAATATATGAATAAAACATGGAATTGTGAAAACATATCTAAAAAAACTTATCAAGGAAGCCTAACAGTCACTTTGTAACATTTTAGGATTGGGTTAATTGCTTGTGACCCAACTTCATATTTGTGATTCCCTCCCATGTACCCTCTAGTTTTGCGCTTGGGATATCCCCCCATGTAACCTCTTGTTTCGAGCTTAGGATGTCCTCCCCTTTACCCTCTTCTTTCGAGCTTGGGATGTTCTATCTTTTACCCTCTTGTTTCGGTCTTGGGATGTCCTCCCCTTTACTATATTGTTTCGGTCTTGGGATGTGCTCTCATTTACCCTCTTGCTTCGGGCTTGGGATGTGCTCTCGTATACCCTCTTGTTTCGAGCTTGGGATGTACTATTGTATACCCTCTTATTTCTGGCTTGGGATTCCATCCATTTTACCCTTAGATATTATAAAACATTTAGCATTACCCAATGCATTATAGGGAGATATAGATCCCACCTATCTAATAATAAAATCATTCAAACATGTTCCACAAAATAAAACATTCTCCATATTATGACCCATAAAAAGACATAGGTTTTATAAACATTAAATCATAATCCATGAAATCATATAATAACCTATGAAAAAGATATATGTTTCATAACCATTTCATCAAATCATAACCCATGAAAATAAGATATTTTTAAAAGTGTATAACCTATGGAAGAGAAACAGATGTTATAAGCATTATTCCATCAAAAAATAAACCATTAAAAAAAGAATATGAATGGAACCATTGGATAATTTCCTAGAAATATGTAGGTAACATTGAAAAATTCCATCTTATATGGAATATAATTTTGAAATATCTTTTGAAAACATTTCTTTTTGAAAATATCCTTTAATCTTGAAAATTTATTTTTAAAAAATGAAACCTTTTGAGAACCATGTTCCTTAAAAACTTATAAATGATGCATGAAAAAATTTTGAAAACTATTTCTTTGAAAATAATTTAAAAACATATAATTTAATATTTAAAATGTATAAAAATTATTAATTTTAAAATTATTTGGAAACTTATAAATAAATATTGAAAACATATTTAAAAACTATTTTCCATGAAAGATTATAAAAGAAGATTAAAAAACATTTTTGAAAACATTTTTATTTGAAAATATATTTTAAAATATATAAAAGAATATTTTAAAACCATAAAACATTTTTATTGCCCTTTTTCTTTGAAATTTTTTGTCAATTGTATTTTTAAAACATTTTTTGAAACATGTTTTTTTTAAATAATATAGATTTCCGACTAAAGAGAGAAATACTATCAAATGTTCTTAAAAACTTATTAATTATATGAATTGATAAATAGTAGAAAAATGGTACTAATATATGGATATATTTTGAATAAATAGATTATATGTAAACTCATGAGTGTTATTGATAGATATATCATAAGATTTCATCAATAAAGCATAATCATTAACAATCTCAAAAAGTGTTGAGATTGTGTCAATAAAATATTATCACTTGGTAACTTGGGATCATACTCTCCATATAAGAAAATGAAATTACTTGAAGCTTAAAATATCATGAAAAACAATGATATTCGTGATATAACATTTAAAATTAATTTATATACACCTTGAAAAATAATTTGGGTGAATAACCAAACATGAGTCTCAAAGAAGGGAAATTGAGACAAAACTATTCTACCGATTTGGTAACTTTTGAAACATAAACCCTGTGAAATAAAGAGCATAAAATGGATATTTAAATACCCATAAAATTAGTTATAATAATAATATAATACATCCAGTGGTAGTATACACACTACAAAAAAGTAATCGATGGTTAATAAATCATGTATCTCATTGAAATAAAAAAGTGAGACGAAATCCCCTTACATTGTGTTTTAACTCTCGTTGTACTCATTCAAAACACCTGTATAATATATATAAATTTGTTATACATATTTTATATAAAAATATTCTTATATATAATACCATATATGGTTTTATTACGACCTTATATTATACACTTTTTAATTGTCATGTGTTAAGTCTTTACTTCAGGTAATATTCTCTTTGTTCTTGGTATGTGTCTTAATTTGTTATATTATTGGTCCTTATACTTATATCATGATTAAAGAGTGTAAAAATGATATAAATATCATTTATATACATTATATTTGTATTATAATAATCTATATAATATTGAATTGTGAAATGGAATACACCATTCATGGAGATGGTTATCCGTATGTACACATGAACGTTGTTTCTGTTTCTATTGTTGTATTGATAGAAAGAAAGTAAATGAAATATGTATAAATATATAAATGTATATACAAATATATATAATTATTCAATTAGAATTATTATATCATATATATTATATAATTTTTCTAAACCCATCCTTAATATATTCCATGTAGTGTGTGAACAAATCACATCCCTTTGAGGGGGCAATAGTCCACACATCCTCAAAAAGAATTATCATATTAACACACAAAAAAAGTAATAAGATATATGTTGTAAAAGGAATATAGAATATTAGTGAAATAAAAAATATAATATATAAAATTTTTAAAAATATTTTCCATAATAATTTGCACCATGAGAAACGTTAAGGAAAATTTAGCAATCATCGTTTAGTAAGGCGATAGTTCGTCATACATGTAAACAATATATTCGTTACCCATTAAATGGAGATGTGTGTATGTGTAGGTCTTAATATTAGAATAAAAATATCATAGTATATTTAGGATACTATTCATTTTTAGAATAATGGAATAAATAGAGTGGAGTGGTGTAGAAGCTAAATAAAAGAAAGGACTTAAGAGAAGATGTTACCTCTTAATCGGGTAACTCTTTTGGTTTATACCAAAAAGATTCCTAGGATTTATTTCTACCCAAGATAAGAATTTTATGTGTAATAGAGGGATTTTGGTAAGTGTATTGGGTAGATATTTTCTGAACCTAATATGTTTGAGAGGTGTGAGTATGGGGGAGAGGTGGTGGCCATTTAAAGGGAAGGAGAAGGGCTCACTTATAATTTTTGAAAACAAGTTAGGTGTACACATGTTTCTACCTAAAAAAAGTCATAAAAACCAACAAAAATAAATAATGGAAGGTTTATGGAAGAAATATGGAAATCTAATGGGTTTTGAACAAATGGATAGGTCATTTGGGCCCCAAATATTAAGGTTTAGTGCATCATTAAGCTTAATTTGACCATAATTGCTCTGATTAATTTTAATCGCTTTTACTAATATTTTTGGTAAAAAATTAAGTCTAACTTATTAAAATATAAATATTATAATGATTATAATGGTTTATGTCAATTTTTATAAATTCAATTCATTAAGTCAGAAAAATTAAGATTAATGTTAATCCCACATATGAGACGAAATTACATGTTTTTAAAGTAGAAATAAGTTTAATTGTCTCTTAAGTTTTTATATTCAATTACAAAGTGAAATTTATTATAATAACCTAAATTTTATTAATAGATTTATTATTGATCTAATTTTACCTTAAAAAAAATTTAAAATATAATTTAATAATTATTTAAAAAAATAATGTTTTTAACTAAAAAGTATTATTTTTCCCTATTCATCAAGAAAATGAAGTTTCTCAGAAAAATATAAAAAATTCACCCTAATCTAATTTCAGTATTATAAATTCAAAAATTATGTTTATTTTATCAAATTAAATTTATATATGTGTCTAAAATTAATTTTACTATTTTTTATATAAGGACATGAAGTGTAGTTCATCGTATTTTTAAACATATAAGGGATTTACCAAAAATTATATATTTCATTATCATTATGTTTTATTTCCGTAAAACTATTATAAAAAGTATTTGAAAAGTTTTGTTATTAATATTTATATCACTATACTTAATGAATATTTTATAATTATATCATTTAAAAAATGATGCTTTACAGAAACTTGATGTTGAATGTAACATATTCCAAGTAAGTGTATTGGGTAGTGCAAGCCAAGCCGGTATTGCATGTAGTGAAAACCAAGTCAGTATTTCATGTAGTGGAATCCAAGTAGGTATTGCGTGTATTGCAAGCCAAGTTGGTATTGTGTGTAGGAAAAACCAAGTCAGTATTGCATGTGAAAGTAATGTTTGACGTAGTGTTTTAATACATATACATATATATAATGAACTATTTCTAGTGTCACGTGAAATGAAAAATATCTAATGGATAAATTAATTCAAAAAAACATAATTCACAAAATCTCGGGGTGTTACAAGAATGAAGTGGTAAAAGGTATACATACCATCCACTAAATAAAAACTAATGTCTTATTTGATTCTGGTTCTACCAAATATTTTATATCTTAGTAATTTTTTAGGGGTATCATAATACCACTTCAATGATTATATATTGAATTATCTGTGAACACTTATAATGGTGTGGTGATTGCATCTTATTTCTAGTATTCTTCATCAATTGAATGTTTTGGGGATTTAAATCCATCAAATATTATTATATTTAATTTGGTTGAATGTTTTGTGATTTTGGAAATTTATTGTCTCAAATTGTATAGATCTCATATCAATTTTCATGGAATGGAAGTCAAATTTTAGATTCCCAGTGAACATGTGATCATTTATTGGTGTGAGGATGAATACGTGCTTTCGGTTGAAATTACTTCCATTTTATCGGTTCTATTTCAAATTAACAATGGGTATTTATTTCATATTATTGGGGAGAAAATATAATTTCCTATATTCATATTATATAGGAAAATTTTATGTTTTTATAGAAGAGTTTCAAAGTCTCCCACTGAATTGTGATGTTAAATTTACAATAGAACTCATACTTGGAGCTACATCTATTTCAAAGACTCCACCTATATTGAACATAATTGAGTTATAGGAATTGAATAAGTAAATCTAAGAGAATATTGACAAGGTATTTATTTATCCAACTACATCACCATGTGGTGCACCTATTCTTTTTACTAAGAAGAAAGATGAATTAATGTTACTATACACTGATTGTGAGAAACTTAACAAGATCATGATCTAGAACAAGTATCTTATACAACATATAGATGATTTTTTTTATCCACTGTGAGGATCCCAATACTTTTTCAATATTGATATTCACTCTATATACTATCAATTGAGAGATAAAAGTGAAGACATACCAAAGAAAACACCCTGTATGAGGTCTGAAGACTATGTGTTTATAGTGAAACCATTTGGACTTACTAATTCCCCTTTTATATTAATTTATTTAATGAATAGTGTCTTTATATATTACCTAGATAAATTTTTGTTACTATTTATAGACAATATTCTTATATACACCAATAGTAAGGAAGATAATTAAAATTACTTGAGAATTATGTTGAACAGCCTGGGAAAGGAGAAACTATATTCCAAATTCAGAAAGCTTGAATACTGGTTACAAAATGTATCATTCTTGGGAAATGTGATCACAAGTTAGGGTATATTATTAAATCCTTCTATGAAGGTATTCATTTAATATTTTCCTATACTAACTACTGTAACTGGTTCCCGTAGTTTTCTTGGATTGTCTTGATATCATCGATACTTGCTGAAAAAATTTCACATCTACCTAATCCACTCACTAAGTTTACAAAAAAATGGAGTTAAGTTCCATAGGACTGATTACTATGAAGAACATTTTCAGGTCCTAAAGAGAAGGTTTCTCGATGTACCTACACCCACACTACCCTGTATTAGAAAAGGTTTTGTTATCCATAGTGATGCATCAAACATAGGAGTGGGATGTGTTCTTATACAAAATGACATCATCATAAATTTTTCCTCTCATCAATTGAATGTTCATGAGAATAATTACCCAACACATTAATTAGAGTTAGAATCGGTAATATTTACATTAAATATATAGTGGAATTATATTTATATAGAAATTTATGACATTTTATTCTTCCCATGTAAGTATTTCATTCATTTTCAATGGGTTCATTATGTGTTTAGGGTTGTGATGATGATACTTAGAATATTTTTTGTATTACTGAAAAGAATTTCATTTCATTATTGATATAGAATCCATGTAAGTCAATAAAATGACTAAGGTGCTTCCAATAAAGAGTTTATAACTTGAAGAAAAATGTGTATGAATTTTCCATAAGTAATGAATGGCATGTATAATTAGAGTTGAATGTGTGTTAAATCAATGAAGTAGACCTAGACATGTGGTCACATGTATGTTAGGTGAGGATATGAAGATAGATATTGAGTAAATGAATTCATATTATGTGGACCAGGTTGTAAGATAATTGAGAGATTATAAGATAATTGTATTATTTGGACCATCTGATAAGATACTTGAGGTCCATATGATAAATTTATCTTATAAAATAAATATAATACAGGGGACTTATCCTCTTTATGTGAAAAATATTCTATGGGGGATTTATCTTACACATGTGAGAAATATACTATTGGGAAATATCTTATGAAGATGAAGGAAGTTGAAATAAATTCCAAATTAAAATCTTGGGGACTATATTGAAAATAAATGTATTGTCATGTGTGTAAATATTTCAAATAAGTTTAAAAAATAATATTTTTTGGAGGATTAAAAATAAAAAAATACTAAATTCATATAGATATTCAAAAGGAATATTTGATTGGTAATTTGAATGAGGTCTCCAGGAAGATTGTTCCTACCGAAGATTGAAGAGTTTCTAAATTTGATTGGAAATCAAATGTTCATGTAATATATTTATAGGATTATAAATATATGATGGTTGAGAATGTATAATTTATATTTAAGAGAAAAATAATTTGGAACATTCATGCTTAATGAGAATATATTTCTAAGAGTTTGAGACATACAGTATCATGAAGAGAAGAAGTCGAGTTGAAGTCATGATTCCCTAAAGGATATAGACCTAATTATTCAAAGAAGCTATAGAGAATCCACATTGCAACTGGTATAGAAGGTTTATCAAGACTAGAACTACTCTTAATGTTCTTGATGGAGTACAAGATAAATTAAAATCCTAAAGGATCATAGAGAAATATCACTCAAAATAATAATGAGGACTTTATACTATTGTATCAACACAAAAACTGATGGATATTTTGTAATGACCTCAGATATTTTACATGGATTGGGTGTTAAATTAATACATTAATCTTTTTTTATCTATGAATTGTATGGGCTGAGTTTTAGGGGTTTATAGTTGGATTTATAGAGTTTTAAAGGACATTTATAGGGTGAACGGTTGGAGTTGTTTTTCCAAAAAGTTTCTAATACTCATGGAAATTGTGCACCTAGTGTAAAACTCACTTGGGCAGCACATGGTTGAGGAGAAAAGTTTATCAAACCAAACATCCTCACCTAAAAAACCATGTGACGCACTCCAGTGTCTAATAATATGTTTGGTTCATGGTTTAAGAAATAGTGTGACCAAACCATGCAGGTTCCCAGGACAGGCAGAAAGCCTCTCATTGTTATCATATAGTTTGTAAAACCATGAAACCAAACAATGTGTGTGTGGAATAATTATCTAAAAATCCTCTTTAATATCTATTAATTATTCATTTTGACCCATTATTATTCCTATTGATATCCCTCTTGAACCTAGATACTCTAAAACCCTTCAATGATGAATTCCTCTTTCTATAAAACTTTATTCTGGTGGATCCATGTTTATTGATAATCAGGACATAAGGTATGTGATACATGAACATTTTTTCTTTGGATATCATATTTCTATACCCTTTTTCACTTGATAAAAATCACAAATCCAATATTTTATTTCCTAATATATGGATTTTGATTCCATCTAATGATAAATTCTTGGATTATTTCTAGAATTATGGAAAATATAGAGTGTCAATGACTCATATTATAATTGATTTAAATTATATAATCATTGGTGGATATCGAGAGGTATGTTGGTGTAAAACCTTCTCTGTTAACATGAACTCTTCTAGGATATCATTCTAGAACCTTGATATGTTTGATTTCAAATAATTTCTATGGTTCATTAGCTTATGGTCTTATTCAAGGTATCTTCACTCAGTGGTTTTCATAGTTTTACATGAAAAATATAAGGTAGGAAGTTCCTTACCACATAGATTCCATGTATACAGTCATTGGAATTATATTACGTTGTGTGATTGTGTACTTTAGACCAATTTTGAATTTTGAGCACATGTGTTTACATGATTTGAAGACCATGATACCATGTTTTACTATGATCACTGAAAGAGCATTGTCGTGGGTGCCCTCAAATGACTAGTCTGATTTTTGGGTACTTAGGTGCAGTAGAGTGGCTGACCAAGGTTGTCTCTCAAAGGAGGAAGTGAATTAAAACAAATTTTTATAGGTATTATAGAAATAAAATAAAAGAGAATAAAAAAACTACTTGAAAGGATGAGGGTGGTTGTTTATAGTTTATAAAACTTGAAGAAGTTTTCTAGAAGAAGATTGCATTTTTTTGTTTTTAATTTTGAAATGAAGTTTGATTAAAAAGACACAACAAGAAGACAATTTTTTTTTAAATATTTTAAAAGGATTAATCGATCTAACTCTACCTCTTCACTCTATTATTAATCATTATCAATTAAATTAACATTCACTTAATTATGATCCATTAATTTGTTAAATCCCGAACCCTACGAGAATTAACTTTACCACGAAGATGAAGTGAATTTAACCCTAGGCTAACTTCAGAACATGCAATCGCAACACCCTGCTTTGGTTGATGTTATAAGATTAGATTATGGTCATTGGTAAATTAAGGAACATATCCATTCTATAAATGAGGACTAATTTAGTTTAGAGATTATTTTTGAACTCTACAAATTAATCCCATGTGGTTTTGAATTACCGGTTAAGGTTGCGCTCTCACAGTTCACACAATTCCCGACCTCGTGTGTTTTGTGTTAACCATTCAATTTCTTGCTTAGTTTCATTTAAATTAAAATCTCAATTAATATATCATAATATGTGAATTACAATAGCTCATTGATTCAAAATAAATTAATGAATAAGGATAGAGGTCGATCGATTACTAAAAAGAACTACTCTTCCATGGGTGGCATAATCATCGTAGAAGAGAATTGCATTTGCAAAGGTTTATAATGGGTATAACCCAATAACGCTTCTACTCAAAAATTACGTCCCAAAGTGGAAGATTAAGAGAAGAATAAATTTAAACAAAACATAAGAAAAGATAATAAATAAAAGAAGAACAAAGAAGTTTAAAACATAAATGAAAATATTACAACATGAAGAAGAGAAGGAGGCTTTGATGAGGGGATCCTTGCTTCAAGAGATACCACTCTTATAATGGTTGTATAATTTGGGTGAAACCAATTATCCTCTGCCTCCAATCTCCTAATTCATGTCCCAACCCCACCAAATGATAAAACACCAATTTATAGAGTGGTGGGGAGGCTAGTTTCAAAGTGGTTTCAAGTGTAAATGGGGAATCTCGGCCAAATCTTTTATTACAACTTGAACCGCCAATTTGACCACCAAAACACGTGAATTTTCCGGCCTTCCAGAAGTATAATATGTGATGATATGGTTCATATATCTACTCTAAACCTTTGGGCTCAATCCAAGCCCATAAGAAGGTGTTATGGAATAAATACAGAAGCTTTTCCATTCTGGCGTGTCCAGCCCACCTTTGATTTTATGGCCCAATTACGGCATCCAGATGCATTTTTTTTATCAAGTGTCCTGAATAAAAGTTGTAGCCAATGAAGTTGGAAACATAGTTACAAAAGTATTAAGTTCCAATAATGAAAATAAAAATATTTATGATTGAAATACTATAGTGATTTTGAAAGGGTAAAACTGGAATTTTCATCAATTATTCAAATGAATGATATAATCCCAAATAATTTCTAAGTGAACATATTTAACACAATGTGAGGAAATTATATAATTTATTATCAATAAAATATTCAATAAAATAGTGTTTTATCAACTCCCCCACACTTACCCTTTTGCACTCCTAAGCAAAATCTCATATCAAGTAAACATCAATATCAAATCAAAACCAATTTTAAAACACATATCCTTGATATAAAACAATTACACACCAAGAAACAAAATATATCAAGCCTCATTAAAAAACCATTATTTCAAGTTATTAATTTATATCATTCAATATATTTCCACTTTATTTATCCCCCCATGCACAAAATACTTACCTCGCTTGAATTTTCTCTTATCGCACAAATATCAATTTTTTTGCAATGTCTTTCTCATCCAAACTCATACAAGGGTCACCATAGGCTTGATAAATTCCTAAATCACCACCTGATGTATGTCATGGACATATGTTTATCATGAAGACTTTTCAGGGATGTTCTGTGGCTTTTGGTTGGTAGGATTTAGATGTGAAAAATTCTAAGGCTGAATGGGGAGGGCTTGACTCTTTTTGAAGCAAAATTGCATTAATCTAATTTTCACTTAAATATGGTCTTCTACTCAATCCCCATAGTATCAATTCAGCTCCATCATCATGAAAAGTCATGAAACGTTTACACCATTCATCATTTCATCATAAAAAATGTTAATCTTCTCAAACATGATTTTCTTGAAAGCTCCAGATAGGCACAACTTTCCACCTCAATTAGAAGCTCCAGAAAAGACACATCTTCACTTGTCATGAAATCTCCAGAAAAGGCACAGCCTTCAATATAATGATTTTTTCAGCAGCAAATACATCTCTTCAGAATTTAATTTTCCACCCAATGTATCATAGAATGTGTTAGCACAACACAAGATATATTCCCCCACACTTAAGCTCAACTAGATTATGAAATTTCACTTCAAGAGTTTGTTGGATAGGGAAAATTGGCTTGTAATGTTGCTAACCTAACAGGATGTGCAAGGATTATAAGGGATAAAAGGATTAAATGTTCAAGGTAGGCTATTATAAAAAAAGGATTCTATGAAATAGGGGCTTTAATACCAAACAAATGCCTCAATCATTTAAACATAAGTACCTCAAACCCTCAAGTTTTGACAGGAAGATATCAAAGTGTGGTTAAATCATGCATGGTTTAGTTCTCTAAATAAGTGAGTTGAATGTAAATAATATTAAAATAATGGCTCAGAACCCTCACAGGAAAGTGATTTCAAATATAAAGACAGTGAGATGTGGCATGGGATTCAAAATTCTGTGTACTTTTCATGAAATTACTAAATATTTGAACTTGAAACAAAGTAATTTTAGCATTCATTTAAGCTTAGTCTAAAGGGATAAATTGTTTCACTCATTGATATGCATTTCAAAATTGTGATGAGAATCATTTCATCTCAAAAATTTCAAAAACACAAATAAAATTGAAAAATAAACACAAAAAATTTGAAAAACCCACAATTTTTATTAAACAGGAAAACAATTCAAATTACTAAACTAAAAGGTTCCCTCCTCCACACTTAAAATATTGCATTGTCCTCAATGTGAACCCATGAGATGATATATGCATGAAATCAGAATTTTGAAATAGGATAGATAATATAAAAGTGAAAGGTTTAGGAACAGCCTGATGTGCTCAAGTGATGATGGGGTCATGCAGTGTGATAAAATCCACTACATTAGTAGGAAGTCCCTCAATGTATCTCTTCAAACGTTGCCCATTTACTGTAAAGCTCCTTATTGTGTCCTCTTGTGTGATCTCCACTGCACCATAAGGAAAGACATTAGTCACAACATAAGGACCTAACCATCTGGAATGAAACTTACCAGGCATCAGCTTCAGTCGTGAACTATAGAGAAGGACTTTCTCTCCAACATGAAACTCCCTTTGTTGGATAATTTTGTCATGAGTTGCTTTTGATCTTTCCTTGTAGAGACTTGAGTTCTCATATGAAGACAATCAAATCTCCTTGAGCTCTTGAATTTGCAGCTTCCTTTGGATTCCATCTTGGGCCAAATCCATGTTACATTTGTTTATAGCCCAAGAAGCTCGATGCTCAACTTCCATGGGGAGATGACACGCTTTCCCAAAAACAATCCGAAATGGGGACATGCCAATGGGTGTCTTGTATGCTGTCCTATAAGCCCACAATGCATCATCCAAGTGCTTGCTCCAATCCTTCCTATTTGGCTGCATGGTTTTATCCAATATTTGTTTCAAATCATGATTTGAAACCTCAGCCTGGCCATTTGTCTGGGGGTGGTATGGTGTTGATGTTTTGTGTGTCACCCCATACTTTCGAAGGAGGGAACAAAAATTCCTATTGAAAAAGTGTGTCCTTTGGTCACTAATGATGGCCTTTGGTACTCCAAACCTGCAGAAAATTTGAGTCTTGACAAAACCCACTACAACATGAGAATCGTCAGTCCTGGTGGACTTGGCCTCCACCCATTTACTCACATAATCAACAACAACCAAAATATACAAAAATCAAAATGAACTAGGAAAAGGACCCATAAAATCAATTCCCCATACATCAAAAATCTCACAGAATAGTATGGGTTGTTGGGGCATCTCATGTCTCATAGAAATGTTCCCGGTGTGTTGGCAATGAGAGTATGACTTACAAAACACATGGGCGTCATGGAATAATCTAGACCAATATAATCCAGAGTCCAAAACCTTCTTAGATATCCGTTGGGGTCCAAAGTGTCCACCACAAGAAATTGTATGATAGAAATGAAAAACAAACACAAACTCATGATCAGAAACACACCTCCTAATGACTTGATCACTACACATGCGCCAGAGGTAAGGATCATACCACACATAAAACCTAGACTCACTTTTTAATTTTTGGACTTGATGCTTCTTCAAATTTTCTGGGATTTTAGAGGAAACAATGTAGTTAACTAAATTATCATACCAAGGATGCGTACCTGAGATGGTATAGAGATGCTCATCGGGGAAAGTGTCCTGAAGTGGTACCTGGTCCAAGGTGACACCCTCTGGTGTGTGAGTAATCCTACTCATGTGGTCTTCCACCAAATTCTCTGACCCCTTCTTGTCCTTTATCTCGATGTCAAACTCTTAAAGAAGGAGCATCCAATAGATAAGTTGTGGCTTTGCATCTTGCTTATTTAGGAGGTACCTCAAAGCTACATGGTTAGAAAAAACAACTACTTTAGATCCCAATAAATATGAATGAAATTTATATAAATAAAATATAACAACAAGAAACTCATTTTCTGTTGTGGTGTAGTTTTATTGGGCAGAATCCAACGTCCTCGATGCATACGAAATCACATGTGAACGTCCCTCCGCCCTCTGAGATAAGATAGCTCCAACCACAAAGTTGGACACATCACACTTAAGCTAAAATGGAAGGTCCCACCATGGAGGTTGTATGATCGGTGGAGTGGTCAGAAACTTCTTAAGCTCATCAAATGATACCCTACATGAATCATCAAAATTGAAGTCAATATCTTTTTGAAGCAATCGAGATAAGGGTAGAGCAATCTTACTAAAATCTTTGATGAAGCGTCGATAAAATCCAGCATGTCCAAGGAATGATCGAACATCACACACACATGTAGGATATGGCAGGGATGAAATAATGTCTACCTTAGATTTATCAACTTTAATGCCATTTTTTGAGACTATATGACCTAAGAAAATTCCCTTTTCGACCATGAAATGACATTTTTCAAAATTTAAGTCCAGATTCTTCTCAATACAACGATGCAACACATCACCAAAACTAGAGAGACATTCATCAAATTAGGATCCATAAACTGTAAAATCATCCATAAATACCTCCATGCAGGTCTTAATGAAATTTGGGAAAATACTCACCATGCATCTCTGGAAGGTACATGGGGCATTGAAAAGTCCAAATGGCATCCTTCAGTAAGAAAATGTACTGAATGGTCAGGTGAATGTCGTATTCTCATGGTCCTCTACTGTAATGGGAACCTGTAAATAGCAAGAGAAACCATCCAAGAAGCAATAACGTGTCCTACCTACAAGTCTCTCAAGCATCTGGTCAATGAATGGAAGTGGGAAATGGTCCTTAAGAGTGGATTGATTTAGTTTCCTATAATCAATACACACTCGCCAACTGTTTTGTACTCTCACAGGAACAAACTCATCATTTTCATTTTTTATAATAGTGAAACCAGTTTTCTTTGGTACTACATGGATAGGGTTGACCCATTTTGAGTCAGAAATAGGTTAAATGATACATGCCTCAAGTAATTTTTCATCTTTATTCTTAACAACATCCAAAAGTGTTGGATTAAGTATCCTTTGTGGCTGCCTAATCGGCTTAGCCCCATCCTCCAAGAGAATCCTCTGCATGAAAATGGAGGGGATAATACCTGATATGTCTGCCAATGTCCAACCAATTGACCTAATGTTATCTCTCAATATATTAAAAGTTTCTCTTCATGTTCAAAAGAGATATTGTTAGCAATGATAACTGGTAATCTATCACCACTCAACAAGTATGCATATTTAAGATTTGGGGGCAATGGCATGAGTTCCAATGTTTGAGGGTGATGTATGGATGGATAAATTTATGAAACAGACATATCTGTATAATGAACGTTAGTATAAGAATAAAAATCTTCAAAATTAGAAAATAATGCATCAAATCCATCAGCATACTCAATAGCCATGTCATAATCAGAGTTTATATAATCAGAATTTGAACCCACATAAAAATAAAATCCATGAGAGGTTTTTCCATCAAAAACAGGTGTGGAAGTAATCTTAGACATCAAAATAGAACCAATACTCATAATCTCTCTAAACATAGGACAATCAAAATCCATGGAGTTTTTACTTGTTTGTTCAAAATGGGAGATAACAAAAGCAGAATGGTCCTCAGAGGGGTACTTCATGGAGTCCATAACATTAAATATCACAACTTCATCCCCAAATTCCATGGAAAGTGTACCCTCATTGACATTTATGATTGTTTTCTCAGTTTTGAGGAAGGGTATACCTAAGATAATGGGGGCATGAGAACTTACCTGATCATCCTCCATGTTAAGCACGTAGAAATCTGCTGGAAAGATCACGTCTCTTACCCGGACAAGTATATACTCAAGGACTCCTACTAGATATTCCATAGCTCTATTAGCTAATTGCACCACTACTCTCGTCGGCTTCAACTCACCAACCTGTAAAGAAGAGAATACAGAGTGAGTCATCACATTTATTGAAGCTCCTAAATCACAAAGAGCATCAAAGAAGTGAAACTTCCCTATGGTACATGGGATGTTGAATGTCCTGGGATCCTTGCACATTGTTGGCATTTCTAGAGTTGGTGTAATGAGTGTTGAGACATTCCTTCCAAGGTTGATCCTCTCATTTCCCTTGATCCATCTTCGATTGGAACAAAGTTCTTTTAAGAATTTCGCATACCTTGGAATTTGTTTAATGTATTCAAGTAGAGGAATGTTGATCTCCACATGCTTGAATGTGTCCAAAACCTCCTTTTTCATTGCTTCTTCATCCATCTTCTTGGTTTGAACAACCCTGTTTGGAAAAGGAAGGGGTTTAGGAGGAACATCATCAATCTTTTTCTTACCTTTATCTTTCTCCCTGGATTTATCATCAGTTGGTATGGAATACAGCTTCTCTAGAGTTGAGGTGAATCCCAGTGAAATGGTAGGTACAGAGGTATCATTCATTTGCTTCCCACTTCTCAATGTGATGGCACTAACATTCCACTTTGGATTTGGATTGGGTTGGGAAGGTAGATTTCCAGAATTCTTACTTACAAGTTCATGGATAGCGGTGAAAATATGGCTCATTTGAGTCATCAACTCCCTCATCTCCAAACCTTGACTCTTCAGCTCATTCTATTGATTAAGAACAATTTATTTCAAAATATCATCAGTGTTATTGTCTACATTGTGTTGTATATTCCCTTGATGTTGACTTTTTGATGTTTGAGCTTCGAATCTCCTTTGGGGTTGTTGGAAACCCTGCTGGTAAGGCAGAGGCTGTTGGAAGTTTGGTTGAAAAGGGGGCCTTTGTTGTTGCCCAGAGCCATACCTCATTTCTGATTGATCCTTCCACCCTTGGTTTAATGTTGGTGCAAAGGAGTCATACTTATTTTGGGGATATGTCTGTTGTTGCTGCTGATATGGTCTCCCAGGGAACACTGCTGCACAATATTATGTTTCTTAGAGTTGTGGGCAACAATCAGTTGGGTGGCTTGTCTGAGTGCAAATACCACAAGGCCTTGAAGAGTGGGTTAGGATTTCTTTTGAGCCAAAGAAATATGCCTCACCATAGTGGTAAATTCTTCCAACTTGGTATCAATCAAATGACTTTCAAGAGAAGAAGGACTTACCTAATGTACTCCCCTAACATGTGGCGTACCTCTATCGCCAAATTGTTGGGATTTTTGGGCCATCTTGTCGATCAACGCACGTTTAGCTACCGGTGTCTTTTCCACCAATGCTCCTCTAACTATAGCATCCACCATGCTTCTCCCCATAGGTGTGAGTCCTTCATAGAAGTACTGGATGAGTAATTTCTTACTAATTTGTTGATGTGGGAAGCTTGCACACAACTTCTTGAATCGCTCCCAATACTCATACATTGACTCCCCTTGTGATTTCTTGATCCTTGAGATCTCCTTATGAATAGATTTGGTCCTCGATGTTGGAAAAAATATCTGCAAGAAAAGACATTTCAAATCGTTCCAATAAGTTACATCTTCCGGTTGTAAATAATACATCCAGTCTTTCACAGCTCCATCAAGTGAGAATGGGAATGCTCTTAGTTTGATTTGATCTTTAGAGACATTTATAGGTTTTAGGGTTGCGTAAACCACATTAAACTCTTTCAAATGTTTATTTGGATCCTCACCAGAGAGGCCATGAAACTTTGGAAGTAAGTGAATTAACCCAGATTTTAGTTCAAAGTCTGATTCGAGATTTGGGTATGCAATACAATTTGGTTGATAGTTAATATCAGGTGCATCCAATTCTTGAATGGTTATATTTAGATCATTGTTATTATTTCCAGCCATTGGTTCTTTTTTTATGTTTGAATTTGAATTTCTTCCAATTTCAATGTTTCCAGAAGAGAGGAATTCACCAACTGATGGAATATTGAAACTTCCCGTAGACTGAGAATGTCTTATTCGTGCCCTAAGGCTGCATTCAATCTCAGGGTCAAGATCTAAGAGATCTTTGAGATTATTTCATGTCATAAATCAATTAAAGATGAAAATAAGGAAATTGGACCATAGTAAAATAAAAATTATAAGTTTTAGTTAATGGTCCAAAAATTAGTAGAAGAAAATAAAAGAAGAAAAAAAAAATCAGATTGGGTAAATAAGGAAGAAAGAAGAGAGGAAGAGAATAAAATGTAAAATTAAATAAATACCTCTAATTGGTTGAAATAATTACTTGCCTCCTTAGAAACGGAGCCAATTTAAAGAGCACTGTCGTGGGTTTCCCTCAAATGATTAGTGTGATTTTTGGGTACTTAGGTGCGGCAGAGTGGCTGACCAAGGTTGTCTCTCAAATGAGGAAGCGAATTAAAACAACTTTTTAGAGGTATTATAGAAATAAAATAAAAGAGAATAAAAACACTACTTGAAAGTATGGGGTGGTTGTTTATATTTTATAAAACTTGAAGAAGTTTACTGGGAGAAGATTGCATTTGTTTTGTTTCTAATTTTGAAATGAAGTTTGATTAAAAAGACACAACAAGAAGATGTTTTTTTTTGAAAATATTTTAAAAGGCGTAATCAATCTAACTCTACCTCTTCACTCTATTATTAATAATTATCAATTAAATTAAAATTCACTTAATTATGATCCCTTAATTTGTTAGATCCCAAACCCTACGAGAATTAACTTTACCATGAAGATGAAGTGAATTTTAACCTAGGCTAACTTTGAAACATGCAATCGCAACACCCTGCTTTGATTGATGTTCTAAGATTAGATTATGGTCAGTGGTAAATTAAGGCCCATATCCATTCTGTAAATTAGGACTAATTGAGTTTAGGTATTATTTTTTAACTCTAAAAATTAATCCCATGTGGTTTTGAATTACCTGTTAAGGTTGCGCTCTCACGGTTCACACAATTCCCGACCTCGCGTGTTTTGTGTTAACCGTTCAATTACTTTCTTAGTTTCATTTAAATTAAAATACAAATTAATATATCATAATATGTGAATTAAATTAGCTCATTGATTCAAAATAAATGAATGAAGAAGGATATAGGTCGATCGATTACTAAAAAGAACTACTCTTCCATGGGTGGCATATTCATCATAGAAGGGAATTGCTTTTGCAAAGGTTTATAATGGGTATAACCCAATAACGCGTCTACTTAAGAATTCCAGACCAAAGAGGAATATTAAGAGAATAAAAAAATTAAACAAAATATAATAAAAGAGAAGAAATAAAAGAATAAAAAATAAGTTTAAAACACAAATGAATATATTACAACATGAAGAAGAGAAGGAGGCTTCGATGAGGGGATCCTTGCTTCAAGAGCTACTCCTTTTACAATGGTTGGATAATTTTGGTGAAACCAATTCTCATCTGCCTCCAATCTTCTAATCCACGTCCCAACCCCACCAAATGATAAAAACACCAATTTATAGAGTGGTGGGGAGGCTAGGTTCAAAGTGGTTTCAAGTGTGAATGGGGAATCTAGGCCAAATGCCAACTTTCACCGCCCATTTTACCCCCAAACCGCGTGAATTGTCCGGCCTTACAGCCGGATAATATGTGCGGATATGTGTCCTCTATCTCCTATAACAATTTGGGCTCAATCCAAGCCCATATGAATGAGTTATGTCCAAAATACATAAGTTTTTCCATTCTAGCGTGTCCAGACCACCTTTGACTTTATGGCCCAAATACTCCATCCAGATGCATTATTTTTATCAAGTGTCCTTAATAAAAGTTGTAGAAAATGAATTAAGGAACACAATTACAAAATATTAAGTTCAAATAATTCAAATAAAAATATTTATGATTGAAATACTAGAGTGATTTTGAAACGGTGAAACTGGAATTTTCATCAAACGTTCAAATGAATGATCTAATCCGAAATACTTTCTAATTGAACATATTTAACACAATGTGAGGAAATTATATCCTTTATTATCAATAAAATATTCAATAAAATTGTGTTTTATCAATCACATGTGTGTGTATTTATGGATATTGATATCTTACTTGTTATGTTATAATGTTCCTTTCTATGTTATACCTCATATGTGCTCTGGTACATAACCAGTGAAACTTCTGTTTTTAATGTTAAGGTTGATAGGTGGACCTGATATAATTTTCACTCCCTTAGAGGGGATCTTGTAAAACATGATGGATTTCCCCCAAAGTCTTGAATTTGTTTGAAACTTGGTAAGAGTATTTCCCTAGAGTAGTGAATTAGGTCGTCTTATACATGTCTATAAAGGAAGATGATTGTGTTTTTTCATAAAGGAGAAATGTGATTTCTTAAAGGTTTATGAATGAGTTGTTCATTAAAGTTGAAATGTTATTGTCCTAAAAGGTGTACGGAATCACTAAAAAATATCTAATCTAGGAAATTGAATATATATATATATATATTGTTTTCTGGGATGAAATCGAAGTAGGTACAATCGACTGTTTTTGGATTTTTGGTCAGCACCCAACCTCTTGGTACATGATTACATGTTGTTGCTTGGTAATTTATTTATTATCATGACATGAACTTTTAATCATGTGCCCTCATGTTAAGGATGCATTGGCAGTGTCCTATGAGGTTTATAATAACATCCTACATGGGAATCTCAATATGCATGCATACTTCATGATCAGGGATATATGAAAGGGAAAGGTCTTAGTGAAAGTTATCTAGAATATGGAGAATAGTTATTTATGGTGATACCAAGATAGACTCCAAAGTGATGATACATAGTTTATTTATTTTCCATTCTTACTCATATAGTAGTTTAACCTGCAACTTTTGGGGGTCCTTGGATTATTCTTCTGTTTGAATTGAGACACATACCATATCATTTTTATAGAATTTTTTATTTATTTTATTTTGGTATTATTTATTATTTTCATTATTGATATTAAGGGTATATTCTCCCCACTAACCAAATATTATCCCTCAATTCTAATCGATAATCTCTTGTGTATGGGGAGGTGCGCATGAGGCCATGTGGCACTCCGACTTGAATTCAGTGATTTGGTTTCGCAAATTAATTTTTTTATCATAGGTGGTTTTACCTATTTATTTATTCTTAACTATACTTTTTGGGAAAGCTATAAATGATTAAGGTTATGTGGGACTCATTAATGGGAGTTATATTTATGCATGGTGAGAACAGGTTCAATAGACCTCTAATTTACAATTTTTGGGGATCTTATGGTAGTTATGGTTTTATGGTTCATGATGTTACTGATTATATTTTACAATTAGTATTTTATGGTTTTTGGGTGCATCCATGGATCATGAATATGTGAATATGATCACATTCCATATATATACCTATTGTGTGATATATACTAGTTCTTAAAATTAATTTCTTAATTTGTGCTATTTTTTGGGATAATTGTATTCATTGTTGTGTGATATATATATGTTATCTATTATATTGATATATATATGATATAATTAGTTAGTTTAACCTGATCATGCTATTATGTTTTATATATATATTATGTTGAATAACATGCAGGTAATGAGAGCCTTGGGTAATAATTGGAGGGTCATTCCTTCATTGTGTGGGTATCTTACGAGGATAGGTCTCTATATAAATCCTTTATGTGTGACTATCGAATAATTAATAAATTTGATTACATGTATTCTAAACATTTTTTTTGGAATTTTAGAAAAATTTGTCCTTATAAAATGCATGTTCTTTCCTGCTTGGGATGATGCACTCATTCCACTACTGGTTATGAAGGAGGATGTGCCTGACCATGCTCCCACACCTATGATAGTGGCTCAGAAATTAAACTCAACCCATCCTAGAGTCTATAATAGGATGATGGTTGAATATTCTTATGATTTTCAACTCAAGCATCCACGAGCATTTTAGGGTATTGGTGGTCCCCAAGATATTGAGGTATGGATTGATATCATAGAGGAAATATTTGACTTAGTGGAGAATCCTAGGGATATAAAGTAAAATCTTACAGCCATTATGATTAATGTATCTTTTAGGAGGTGGTCAAGTGAAATGGGTTATGAAGATAGGTGTGATAGACTTACTTGGGCGGCCTTCAAGGAGCAATTCTTCAAGTATTTTTTTACCATAGATGTTTAAGCTAGATCATGATCAATAATTTCGGGATCTTCAATAAGGGATGATGTCAATTGCTATTTAATTATTTTGATTCATGGATTTCTTGATTTATTCTCTTATTTTAGATGGAAATGATGTATGGAAGGATAGGAAGTACAAGATAGGACTTAATCTAGTTGTTAGACAACATTTTAGTGGATTTGACCTGATGAAATATGCTCAAGTACTTTGTAAGGAACTGAATTTTGAAAAGGGAATATATGAGGATAGTATTTAGAGTTTTCTTACAGTTTATAGGCTTCTCACAACCACATTTCCCAATTTGATAGCTAGTGCCTCTTCTAGTAATAGGAATAGAAATTTTGAGGCGGTATAGAAAGGTGAGAGGTAGGAAAAGTAGAGTAGGGATTCTTCTACTCCCTCTATGGGAGGAGGTTTTAAAAAGTGCTAAAATTATGGCCAAAAAGGACGTTTTAGTATATCATGGAAAATGAAATCTAAAAAATTTCACTGATGTGTCAAGATGGGACATCTTCATTACTTTTTTTAATATTCCACATCCATATTTAAGGATCATAGGTCAAGGTATAGTTTGGGGTCCTTAGCAGCATTTTCAGACCCCTCTGACAATGATGACTCAGGTGATTCGTTATTACCATGTGTAGGGTCATAGAGTTGAGGCAGTTCAAGTGCATGTGATGGAATAGGTTATAACTAAATGTAGAGAGGGACCATCGACCGTTTAAGGTACGACCTTGACTACCTCTATGATTTCTACTAATTTTTTTGATATGTGTTCTTCTTATTCATTTATATTTAATCAATGTTTTTGGATTAACTTACCATTTTGGTTATCTATAGAGTTATTTTCCCTCAATGTGACCATAGGGAAAACATTATATCATATTTATAGATTTTCTCAATATCCTAAAGTGTTTTATAACTACATAAATTTATGAAGTTTCTCAATATTTTAGATGAAAATTTTTAAAGTGATCATTTGGATAGACTGGATGATCCAATTTTGTGCTCACATTGACTGTTACTAGAGATAAGAATCCTTTATTACACAAAATGGGGAGAATTTTGTGATGAATAGTGATAGGGATGTTGGGGAAGGTATAGTGAGACCAAATTTGATTCAGATTATAGAAACTACAAAAAAGGAAGCAGGCTTAGCTCTTCTGGTAGATCCAATGGTAGTTTCTAATTTTCCTCCAGTGGTGGACCTATATTAGGAAGTCCTTATAAATGACTTATCGGGTCTTCCTGAGTATGGGAGGATTTAGTTTGATATTGATCTTGTTTCTAGAGAACAATCCATACTGATCCCTACTTGTTGTATGGCTCCAACTTATTTGAGTGATTTAAAGGTGAAGATGGATGATTTAGATACGAAAGGATTTATTAGACTGAACACATCTCCTTGGATTTCTCTCATGTTTTTTCAATAAGGAAAATGGTAGTAAATGGATTTTTTAGACTATAGGAATCTAATTCTAGTAAATTTGAAGAAAATGTATCACTTACCCAGGATTAAATATTACTTCGATTGGTTATGGGGAACCTGGTGGTTCTCCATGATTGATCTTCATTTAGGCTACCATCAGTTATTGTTTATAGAATTAGATATTCCAGAGACAACTTTTTTAATATGTATGAACTATTCAAGTATATTTTTATGAATTTTGGGTTGAAAAACACTCTGTATAAGTTCATGGATCATATAAATAGTATTTTATATAATATCATGACTCTTTTTCTATTATATTCATGGAAGATATCCGGGTATATTCCAAGACAATATATATGCATTCTAAGAACCTTGAAATTGTATTTAGTGCACTTTGAGTGAACTAGTTATATACAATTATTTTGAATTGTAACTTTTTCATTCAAAAATTGTGGTTTCTTGGGCATGTGATCTCTGAAACATAACATTCTATAGACCTAGAGATGGTTGAGGAAGTAATGTCCTAGGATCACCCCATGATTGTTTTTGAGATCAGGAGATCTCATGGTTTTTGTGGTTACTATCGGTGTTTCATCTATGACTTATCTCATTTGGAATCACTGATGATATATTTGAACAAGAAGGTGAACAATTTTGAGTCATCAAAGAAATGTGAAGAGGTCTTTATAGAGCTGAAGAAAAGTCTGATAACAGATCCAATTTAAACCCTTCTAGAGCCTAGGATTGATCACATAGTGTCTTATGATTCCTCGTGAGTTGTGTTGGGAGATACATTAATGTAGAGGTATTAGTTATTTTATTATAGGTAATGAGTTATGTAACCCTTGAGTGGAAATACTGGACACATGACTAGGATTTAGCCATAGTGTTCCATGATATGAAGTGTTGACAACATTATCTCTTCGGTGAGAGGATCAAGGTTTACATAGACCACAAGATCCTATCATATATCTTCTCATAGGGGGATCTCAATCTAAAGTACATGTTTTGGTTGGAATATCTTCATAAATTTGAATTTGATATGTCTTATGTTCTATGGAATGTTAATTTCATCATAGATACTCTTAGATGAAAAATTTTAGAGTTACAGGAGCTTATAGAGTGTCCTTCACGGGATGAGTGGAATCTGATGAGTTTGATAATTGAGTGGATTATATATTCATTGGAGAATAATGTTGTGATTAAATTTTAACCTTTAGTGATCATGTCTTATTTTTAATACCATGTGAAATTGATCAAAGAGGCATACCCATAGTGTGTGGTGATGCAAGAATTCTTAGTGGGGTATGATTTTGTTTCAGGGTGTCCCTTATATGAAAATAACATGAACTACATACATGAGAGCTTAGCAGTGGAAAATTTCTTAATGGAGTAGTTAATTAAATACACTCATTATTTGAGATGTGTAGTTTATCCAAGGTGTCTAAATATGTACCATTATATCCAACATCAATTTTAGTGTTCTAGAATGAAGTGAGACATTGCTTGTTGTGTTTCATGATACCTTATCTACTAGACGGTAAAGGCTGAGAATTGGTGTCCTCATTAGTTACTTCATCTAATTTTTGTGATGATATGGAAGTTGGATGAAATGATTATGTATTTAATTTTGGGTATACCTATAAACATAAGGATTCATGATGTCGTTTTAGTGATAGTTTATTGACTAACAAAAGTATCTCATTTCTTACTAATCCAAGAGACTCAACTTGTAGATGAGTTGGAATGGTTGTATGTATAAGATATTGTATGAATTCATGGTGTGCCTTAAGATATTATTTAAAATAGGAATACACATTTTACATTTTTATTTTGGAAAGTATTATAGAAGTATTTGGGGGATCAGTTGAAGTTGAGTAAAAAATACCATCCATGGACCTATATGCAGTCAGAGAGGGTGATTCAGATCCTTGTGGATAAGCTTTGAGCATATGACATGAACTTTTGTGGAGGATGGGATTAAAAACTAGACTTAGTGTATATCTATTATAAAAAAAAATTTATACGATTCTATTTAGATGGAACCTATTGAGTATATCAATGGATTGCAGTTCCAATCACCTCTATATTGGCACAAGGCAGTTGTGGCTGTAATTGTTAGATTGAGTATAGTATGTAAGACCTCTAAGAGAGCGTAGTTGACTAGGAAGTATCTAGTTTCCATTTAGAGCAAGAAATAAAATTATTATAAATAGAGGGTTTGACCGTTGAATATCAATGTAGGTGATTGGTTTTTCTTGTGGGTGTCCTCTTAGTAGGGGCATCGTCATTTTCTAAAGAAAGTGAAGCTAGCATCGTGGTTTGTGGGACTATCGAAGATCATAAAACATACCAAATAAATTGATTAGTAGTTTTACCTTACTTCATGTTATCAAGGAATTCATGATGTATTTCATTTTTCCCAACTTTATAGGTACATGCCTGATCCTACGCACATGATTGACTATAAGGATATTAAGTTGGAATGAAATGAAATTTTGACGGAGTGGTTAATACGGATCATAGAATTGATTGAAAAGGTGTTTAAAGGGAATATGGTTCCACTCATTCATCTCTTATAGAATCATAGATGGATAAAAGAGGAAATTTGAGAGAAATAGTCTGATTTCTGGGCTCATTGGCCCAAGTTTCTTGAGCAGGATTCCTAGTGATGCTTCTCTAGGATGAAAATTCTTTAGAGGGGATATTATAACTACCATGAATTTTAAGGTGAATTACAAGTTAAATTCATACTTTAATATTATTTTTTTGATATATGAATTGTTTTTATTGAGTTATAGGGTTTTATTCTTAGTTTTATATATTTTTTTATTCCTTTTCAAGGGTACATGGTTGGATCACGATTTTCCCAAACCATGATGATCCTCTAGAAAACTATGCACATAGTGGAAGAGGAACTTGGGATGGCGAAAAATTGTGCTGAACTGTTTATTAAACTTTGTGGCCTCACATGAAAACCCATTTGAAATGATCCAATTTTCAATATCATGGTTGGTGTATAATTTTTAGAAACTATGAAACTAAAAAAATTGAGTGCCTAGGAGAGGCATAAAGCCTCACATGGTTAGCACACAGTTTTGTCAAACCATGGGACCAAACCATGTGTGAATGAAATAATTATCCAAAGATCATATTTCATACCCATTAATGATCAGTTTTCATATTTTATTATTCCTTTTTAATATCTCTCTTGAACCTAGAGACTCCCCAACCATTCCTCGATGAACTTTTTTCCTTCCATTCATGATTCGGGTGGATTCAAGTATGTTCATGATTGGGAATTATGTATGTGATATAAAACACTTCATTTCAGTGTTTTTTATTAATTTTCCCCTTTTCCCATGATATGATTCATATATATGGTATTTTTCATTCCAACTCTATAGATTAATATTCCTTCTAATGATGAATTTTTGAATCATTACAAGAATAGTGGAAGATCTAGATTGTTGATGACAACTCTTTTGATCAATTTCAATTCTAATATACTTTAAAAATCATGATAGGTATGTTGGTGTAAAAATATCATTATTGGATTGAGCTATTCTTGAATATAATTATAAAACCTTAATGTGGTTGATTTGGGATAGTTTTAGGGTTATTTTTGTGCGTGGGTTGATTCATAGTATTCCCAATTGACGGGTTTTGGGGTTTTTCACCAACATGATAAGGAAGGAAGTTTCTTACCAGGTAGAGTCCATGTAAATAGTCATTTTCATGATATGATGTTGTGTGATTATATGATTTAGACCATGTTTTATTATTGATCACATGTGTGTTTGTGGCCCATGAGACCATTGTGGAATATGATCACATGTGTTTGCATTTATGGATACTGATATCGTGAATTTCTTGTTATAATATTCCATTATATGATATGTATTATATGTGGTTATGATAATAGCTGTTAGAGCCTATATTTTTAGTGTTCAAGTTGACTGGTAGCTTCGAATGACTTGGTAAATCCCTTAGAGGGGGGTGGACAATGTGATGGATTTTCCCCGAGCCATGAATTGGGTAGACATGTGGTATGAGAATTTCCCCAAATCCTAGAATTGGGTTCACAAATTATTTTCCTTAAATACGGATAGAGGTTTTATTCCTTAAAGGTAGAACATGCTAGTCCTTAAAGGAATATAGAGATTTGGTTCCTTAATGTTGGAACGTTCATATCCCTAATGGTGAAAAAAAAACTATTCAGGATCTAATTTATTCAATTGACTATATATATTGTGTTTTTTATCTAGTACAAGTACGAATAAGGATTTAAAATGGATTAGTTATCTCACAACCATTTGGTATGTGATTGTATGCTAGTTTTCATTTATTTATTATCATGACATACACTCCTAATCATGTACAGTCATGTTAAGTATGAATTGGTAGTTTTCTACAAGGTTTATAATCACACCATTACATGGGAATATCAATGAATTTGTATAATTCATGATCAGTGATTTAGGTAAAGGAAATGCCCCTAAAGAAGGGATCTAGGAGATGAAGCATGGTTACTGAAGGTAATATTGTGATGGTCTCTAGAGTGATACCACAATGTTTATTTATTTATCAGTCTTACTAGTTATTTAGTTTAACCTAACACTTTGGGGGTACTTAGATTATTTTTCTGTATTACTTTAGACACATATCATATCATTGTTATAACATTTATAATATATTATAATATAATATTATTTATTCTTTTTTTTGATTCTAAGGTTATAGTCTCCCCACTGATGACATTAAAACCCCCTCTACTAGTTGGAAACCTCTTTCATCTGGTTAGTTACACATATGGATATGTGGAAATCCAACTCATATTTGGTGATTCAGTTTGGGGCGTTATAGTTTGTAACCGTGCGATATAACTAATTTCTGAAGAATCTTGTGACTAAGGAGTATAACCAGTCAAGGAAGTGAATGTGATTAGGGTATAAAAAATCATGATTCTATGGAATCATGAGACCATCATAATTGATATTAATATTTTAGTATATAATCTATATTGGGTTAATAACCAATATGGATAGAATTAGGCCTTTTTATCCAAACATTGTAAATAATGTGTGCTAATCTCTTTCTTTATTATAGCACAAGAAGCTAAGCATGTGAGAAACCATTGAGCGGATTTATAAATTTAACAGGTTCAAGAGGTTGGATTAAATATGTAAAAACTCATAAAATAAAATAGATCATTCATTCCACCCCCACTTCCTCTCATTGATCCAACAGATCTAGAACTAACAATTGGTATCAGAGCATAGGTTACCGATAAAGATCCAAGATAAAATTCTGAGATATTTGTAATCTTAACTCAATAAAAATATGAGGTGTTCCAACATTTTATGGGAAGGATTATCACAACTAGAGGAATATTTTGTTACCATACCTTCTATAATGTGTCATGTAAGTGATAGATACAATAATATATGGGTTTTAACCAATTTTTTATGGAGTGACATTAACTCAAGAAGACAAGAAGAATATAGATTTAGATGGAAAGGATAAAATTTTCATATTGATTTCTCTATTAGAAATGGTATATACAAAATCCATGTGTATCAAGACTACTAAGGATATCTAGTGAAAATTGAGAAGCAAATATGAATATAATTTCAATGTTAAAGAAACCAAAATTCAAGTTTATATGAGATAATTTGAAGAAATTAAAATAGATGATGATGAGGAAATTGATATAAATTTAACATTGGTAAATGAGATTGTGATATTATTCTGAGGGTTTGGTAAGAATATATAGGATTCAATCATTATGAAAAAAAATATTGATGAATTTTTTATATCAATTTAATTCAAAAATATCATCCTTGAAATATAGAGTAAACATGAAAGTTGATGAGATACACAACATACTCATAGATTTTGAGATGATAATGGAACCTAAAATCAAAAAAAAGGACAAAATATGATATGATTTTTTCATTCTGTGAGAAAAGTAAAATACAAAGAAGAAAATGTTAATGAATTTGAAGAATTAGATACATATGATGAACAATAATTCAACCAAATTGGTGCTCTTATATCAAAGAGATTCATGAAGGATAAATGGATAGGAAAATGTAACAATATAATTATATATTATAATTGTAATAAGTTTAATAATATTGAAAATTATTTCCAAATGAATTGGGTTGAAGGATCAGAATCATATGAGGATGGTGAGAAGATACAAAAAAAAGAATATAAATAGGTTCTATTGTAAAAAGAATAATATTTATGAATAAGAAAGAGAAAGATAAATCATCTAGAGACTCAAATAATGAAATCACTCTATTTTCTCATGTTTACAAAAGATATAATTCATCAAGTAGTAATGATGATTGAGAAAAAATTATAGATATTGAGGGGGACCTA
The DNA here is from genome assembly GCA_963277665.1 of Viscum album. Lineage (NCBI taxonomy): Eukaryota > Viridiplantae > Streptophyta > Magnoliopsida > Santalales > Viscaceae > Viscum > Viscum album. The sequence continues at coordinate 148,193,138 of OY728125.1, forward strand.
AAATAAAAAATCAAATTCTATATAGGTCATATGAAATAACTCAAGAAGGAGAAGAATAATCTTGAAAATGAAAACAAAAATTTGGATACTAAAAAGGAAAGGATGATGTGAAATGCATTGATGAGATTTGGAATAAAATTCTTAAAAGGGTTGATCAAGAAAAATTATCATATATCTCATGGAATAATTGGTTGTAACATAATAACTAGTTATGACATAATCTAGATGTCTAATAGTACAGTATGATTTGAACGGAGCTATAGAAGAATTCACTAGGGATACTAAGGTAAAAAGAAAATCTTCTCAAAATAATGAGAAGATGAGTTCACATGAACAAGGTAAATCAATACTTAATCAGATTCAAAACATACCGTTTTATCTAATAGTGCACATGTAAAAACCAAATCTAAGGATCATTGAGAAAAGAAAGATGAAAGTCTATCTTCCTCATCAAAGGGAATAATATTACAAGGATGACAAAAACCCCTAAGAATAGTGAGTCTTGTAAAGAAATATGGTAGTGGAAACACAAATTAGGGTAGATCTAGAACCAATCTAAAAATAAATAAATGGTATTGTTGGTGTTTTTGTAAGAATGCACACAAATCATAATCTTTTTGGTTAAATATGACTTTACTAGGAAAGATGAAAGAACCAAGGGATATTTTCAGTGATAATCTAAGTAAAAATATTAGAGGATACAACCTATGACTAGGTATACACCATAGTTTTACACTAAAAATAATATTTTTAAAGAATTATGTGGAAGATTTATTTTGTAAGGTTACAAGGATTAGTTATACAGGAAAAGGTTCAAATGAGATATTACCTATATGGTGAAAGGGAATATATTTCAAAAAAAGTAATGGAAAGTCATGTGAATATTATGAGATGATAGATAATGTCATCAAAGAGTTACTAATTTTTTGGATATATTAATTAAAATTGGTTAAACAATTGGATGGATATGAAAACCCTGTTGAGGATTAATAAATGAAAGTGGATTTAGAAGACTATGTGAAGTTATCCACAACTACAAAAATAAATATCCAATATAATTAGGAGTAAAAATATATTCCAGAGAAATAATAAGTTCAAGTTAAGAAAGAATACAATCAAAATGATTATATTCAAAATAGAAATAAGTTACCAAAAAAACTTCTCATTTTGATATTGGAAGAAAAAATTGTCCAGGTTGAGAGGAAGCTCTCAACATAAATGTTGTCTCTAAGATATAAAGAGGTATCTCTTTATTCCATATTATATTTTGTGTTTGGAACTAACATACAAATAATAAAAGAGAATATTAAGATATATATACACAATACACCAAGAAATATGAGCTTCTCAAGGAGTACCACTGAGAAATAAGACTCTATGGTGAATAAAAAGAGTACAATATTAGGGGATAAAAATTTAGGAGGTGGCTATCAAACTATTATTTATATTAAACTTTTAATTTCTAGATGGCTATGAAAACCTAAAAGATGATGTATGAGAATCATACTTATATCCCTTACTTATGATGCACTTATTAAAGGGGATATTTGGTTATTAAAAACATCAGAAAAATTGGGAGTTACATAACTAGTACATGAATGGTTTTGTCATTTTGTTAATATGTTTGTTGGTAATATGTTTATTTTAAGAGGATATATTATATATATCCCCTATTTTAACAATGAAAAAAAATTATCTTGATATCAAATCCATGGTAGTTTGTGGACATCATGGACAACATTAATTTTATATCTCAAATTTTCTACACTAGGTTAGCCCATGTAGACAGAGATTAGAATAATCAATGTCTCTTTGTTGATACAACCATGTGGTATAATCTTTCTCCCATATTTAAAAATGGAGAAGATAATGATAGTTCCTTGATAATCCAAAGAAGTGATGGGAAGACCCTTACACTAAAAATTTAATTTCATTTTCAATAATGGGTAGAAGAAAGAATTTATCCTAGTACACATATTGATATTTAGTAATTATGGTGTTATAGACAAATTCAAAGGGGGAGATAAATGTTCCCATGTGAGTATTTAATTTTTTCATTGGGTTCAATATGTGTTTAGTGTGGTGCAAATTATGTTTAGAGTATTTTTACATATTCATGAAATAAATTGGATATCATGTTTGATATAGAATCCTTGTAAGATCATAAGATGATTAAGGTACTATCAAGCATGAGGCTACAACTTAAAGATTAATGATCATGGACCATATATGAGGAATAAAAGTCATGGAATATTGGATTTTTATGTGTGATTGATCCATGTAGTAGATCCATACATGTGGTCACCTAACTAATGGGTGAGGATAATAAGTTATTTAGAAAAGTAATTTATATTATCCATAGCATGCTATAATATAATTGAGATATTTTAATATAATTACCTTAAAAAACCAAGTCATAAGATTATTGAGGTCTTTAAGATAAATTTAACATTCAAGAGAAATATCCTACTGGGGATTTACCATAATCATGTTATAATTGTCTTACGTGAGAAGTATCCTATGATGGATTTATCATATGAATTTGAGAAATATATTATGGGGAATATCCTATAATGATGAAAAAAGATAAAATTAGTTCAATGTCATAAGCTGGTGGTACCCATGGTAAAGATGTGTGTTGTCATGCATGTGAATATTTTGAATTATTTTAAAGAAGTGGAATTTTGGAGGCTTTCAGAGAAATAAATACACAATTCATATAAATATTTAAAAAGAATATTTGACCATGAATTAAAATGAAATCTTTTAGAAGGTCTCACCTATAGAATATTGAGGAGTTTCTAAATTTGAATGGAAACAAAATATTCATGTAGTATCTTTATGTGATTATAAATAAATTTATGTTTTTATTGAATAAGGTAGACTGAAGAGAGAAATAATTAAGAAATTACATGCATAGTGTGAAGAGATTAATAAGATTCTTATACATCCCATATCATAGAGAGAAGAAGGTGAGCTGAATCCAGGAGTCCCTAAATGAGATAGGCCGATGTACTCAACGAAGTTGAGGAGAATCTAGATCACACTAGATCTAGAAAGAGTCTCAATACTAACACTAATACTGAAGTTATTTAGGGAGTATACAATATATCCCAATCCTACATTCTCATATATAAATATCACTCTAAGGAAGAAAGAGGAATTTCTACTAATCTGAAGACACAAAAAGTGAGGGAGATTATAATTTGGGGTATAGGTAGTTGCTGAAGAGACTCATGACTAGAAAGTATAACTAGTCAAGGAAGATAATGTGTCTGGGAGGTATAATAAATCACTCTCATGTGGACTCAAGTGACTACTGTAATTGATAATAAGATTAATGTGGTGTTGAGGGGAATAACCAATATGGTAAGGAGTAGGCCTTTTAGCTGAACCATTTAAATACTATGTGAAATTATACTTATTTATTACTACAAAAAATTTGGGGTTCTAAGAAATAATTTAGTGAATTTATAAATTTAACATGATCAATAGGTTAGGCTAAGAAGTGAATAAGTTATAAAAGAAAAGAGATCCCTGATTCACCAACTGTTGGAGTTGGTGGTCTAGAACCAACTAATTTGTACTTTATTCATTAATAAATAACTTATCACATCTTGGATGTTCTTATGCCTGAAAATGGATGTGATAATGTCCTAAGGATAGATGTTGCATTAAAGGGTCATAGCGGATCCTGGCTATGACGAGAACCTGGAAATTCCATAACACTATTCTTGAATATATGTTTTATGGCCGGATGATGTTATTTGAGGGACACAAATAATACAGGCCATTAGGGGTGAGGACTCATAAAACTTTGAGGCACCTTTTCATGGTGTGTGCCCTTGGTAATATCCAGGAGGATATTATGAGAACGAGACCCGCCAATAGGAAATCCACATTTCATAGTGTCATTGGATGTTCCTATCTGTGGACATCTGTATTGGTCCTTAGACTTTAGATTTTTATTAATGGGTATTACAACTCGCGCACTTAGATGTATTGACAAAAACTGTGATGACACACTATTCGCAGCGAGGTAGGATACGTTGGGTGCGTCATGAGTAATACTGCATTAACAGATAATGCAAGAAAGGATTTGTACCTTCTATTCCATAATGGAAGTACATATATTAGGCCCTTTGATGGAATTTATATAGCCTAAATAAATCCATGGCCATGGTAAGGTATGGGCGTGTTCAATTCCGGAAAGTCAAATAAGGAATAATTGAGCACATGGGTTGATGGCTCTAGCATGCAACCCGCTTGATTCAAGATATCATGACAAAGGGATTATATTAAATGGTAAACATTCATATGAGGTGACATGTCATTAAGGCGTTAACTTCTTTCTCTATGGGTGCCTTGGCGTGTTTCTAGATTCTAACCTTGGACTTTAGGCAGGCTCTGCCTAATACCATAAAGAAAGAGGCCTAGAGGGTCACACACTAAGTCTGTCCATGTATCTCAGTTAAATATTAATTTAACCAGTTAAATAAATATTATTCCCAACTATGGTTTAATAATTATTTAAGGATGAATAATTGCATTTATTTTGACACTAGTTATTCGAAAGAATATATTGTCGGTGAAATAATATGTTTATTAGCGAGTAATGAAGTTATATTTATTTAAGAAATAAATAGCCATTACTCAAGGTCTAATAAATGTGGTGGAGGAAATAAAGGAAAATGGAAAATAAAAGTACACGTCGTGTATATTAAATATACACCCCGTGTAGTTTTATGGAAGGTGAGTACACGCCGTGTATTAATGATTACACGGAGTCTAGTTTTTCCAGTCGGGATTTTGAGGATATAATATTGTTTTATTATATGATAATTATTATAATCAGAATGGGTGCATGTCAAGGAATTAATCATTCGACATGGGGGTTTTCAATAAGATTTAATGAAATAAATAAAATGCGTAATGCGTTTATTTATTGTCATAACTTTATAACCTCAAACCAGATTATAAATATCCTCACAACCCCAACACATTTCCCCAATCATTGTGCACAACAATTCTAGAGAATTATTTCAAGGCCGAAAGAACTACTTTCTCCAAGAACGCTCTCAAGACTGAGAGAGATCATCATCCATCAGATCAAGGCGATCGAAGGTGGACATCACAAGCGAAGGTTCTTCCGTGCTAGCACCCAGAGATCCCTTCAGCAATGTCCAGAAATACGTGGAGCATGTGTGGATCACCACTAGAGGAATCCTACACATGGATTCTATGACACAACGACAGATCACATCGGATCGTGACCAGATATGTCAACGAAGAAAGAATTACACCAAGGTAATTCTTGTGAATTAATTAAATTAATTATAACCAACATATGATGATCCTTTCTCTATGGTTCTGAGACACTATCTTTTGTTTTTCGTTCTTTATTCTATTCTGAAGATCTGGCATTTTACATCATGACAGATCTTGGTTTGAGCATTGTTTAATGCTAAAATTTTGGGAACTCCCACCAATGCGCTTCCGCTGTTCCCGGAACCTACAAGTGGTATCAGAGGGGTCATATCATTGATTATAATTATTTAATTTTTAGTTAGTGATTTATGCATTTAATAATTTAGTTGTTTCAATTCAAGTTAATTGTTCTTCAAATCTGAATCTCGAGATCTGTTCCTCCTCTATTGTTTCTTGTTCACCATACAGAAACAACCTTTTCTTTTAATTTTTTATTAAAATAAAATAGAGGATCTCATCCAAAGGAGCCAAATGTTCCTGGCCATACGACACGAGAATACACGGCTTGTATTCGGAAGTACACGCCGTGTAGCCTTGGTTCATGCCTCGGACTGGTCTGCCAAATAAGGTCGTGTATTGATCATATCTAAGTCATTTATGACACCGTGTGTTGACCAGGAACAGGTGGAACACGGTTTCCAGATTACACATTGTGTGGTCCAATGAACACTACATGTAGTCCCTTCAGGTTAGGGTTGGACCGTATACCCCATACATGGTTTTCCCGGCTGGAAAACGTGTAACACGGAAACTACACGGCATGTTTCCCACTAAACATGCCGTTTACTCTGAAAATTTTCGAAGTAAATTAACACGTCATGTCCTCGAGCGTGTACTTCGGATGGACGGTAAAGAAAAGTGGATTTCGTGTAGTAAGAACTACACGTCGTGTACTCACCCAAATTACGCTGGTTTATTAAATTTTATTATTATATTATACAGACCCTTGAGACATGTACCATGGTGCAGGAGTAAAGCTAAGGCACAACACGTGATAGGTGTTTTATATATATGTGTTTAATTTAACATCTTCGTAATGAACAGTAATTCATCGGGTTACCTCCAAGGTACAAGTTACGTACAAAGATAATTTTATTTTATTTAAAATCATGATGGATGATAATCTCAAGGAAATTCAAAAAAAGGGTTTAAGATAAAAGGATTGATTAATTAAAGATAATTAATTGATTTGAGTGTGATTTATCTTAAACAAGAACGATTAATGAATTGAATGCTAGTTTTATTTATGAGTAAATATCGCTGCATGTATGGATGATCATGAGCTTGACCAATACCTTTGTATGTGAATGGTTTCTTTTGTTTTATTTATCTAAATTTGTTGGCTTGCGAGCCTTCTCCTCATTAATATGTAGGTCCTACGCACCCAAGTATTTTTGTATGTAAACCCCCCTTTTTACCCCTCACCTGTATGTGAGATAAATGCATATGTAATGGATGGTGCTCCCAAGCTAGTGGAGGCGGCTCAAGTTAGGAGCCAAGGTGAAACCAATCCAAGGAGATACAAAGGTAGACAGGTGTAAATCTGTAAACACGAACTCGAAAGGTTCATGGTGTTTCTCCCCAAGGTCTTGGGTTAGTTTATCAACCACTAGATAAACTAACCAATAGAACAAATCTCATGATCATGCCATTTATTTTATTTCTGTCAGTTTCATGGTTTATTTATTATGGGTGTGTTGTCATGATCACACAATTAATGAATTAAACAAGCATGCAAGATGGAACTAAAATAAGATCGGCTTATGCATAAATATTATCTTGACATGCTTAATCACTTAATTATATCCCACTTAATATTAACAAGCATGTAATCAAAGATAATAAAATGGCAATTTATATATAAGGATAAAATCCCTCAAAAGAAATATTAAGTCGGTATAGCCTTCCATAATCTTGGTTAGAATCGAACCATAGTTCAAAGTGCTTGACAAACCCTAGTTGGGGTGATTTTAATTATCGAGGAATTCTAATTCGAGGTTGTGGGTTGACTTAATTTGGTTCGCATTAAGGGTTTACTTCCACAGCAGGACTTGGTGTGACCAAGAGGCAAAGGTTGAGGAAATCCAAAATAAAAGGATTTCAGGATTGGGGAGTCCACTCAGCGGATCAAGAAGCTGTGAGTTAATGCAGTTGGAATTTGGAATGCCTACCTAAAACCCTTTCAAGTTGCTTGACCAACCCTAGTTGGGGTAATGCGAAGGTAAATATGGATCCTTTCCACTAGAATATTCAAGAAATATAATATTTCAAAGTCAATGGTGAGGGATATTGGATTTTGATAAAATAGTGGGAGACTAATGAGTATTAATTTATTTATTTGTATCAGTTTTTATAATAAAGTAATAACACTTTGCTCATTTTAATTTGTAGAAATGGCAATAAAAATGACTTCAAACATATCATTGTGAACCATACTCAAGAAGTAAAACATTCTCACCAGCACCAATTTCCAAGAGTGGAAGAGGAATTTACATGTCATCCTTCACCACGAGAGGATATTGTATGTGCTGGAAGAACCTATTCCAGTTGCGCCTAGAAATGAGGCCAGTGATGAGAAACTATCTCTTTATATAAAACATATGTATGATTCCACATATGTCCAATGTTTCATTCTATCGGCCATGTCTAATGAGCTCTTGAAGCAACATGAAAACATGGACGCGTATAGAATGATGTCTCACCTTAAGGATCTATACCAAGATAAGGCGAGACAAGAGAGATATGAGATCTCCAATGATTTGTTTACAACTAATCTTGGAGAGTCTGTGCCAGCTGGGCCTCATGTAGTCAAGCTTATTGGCTACATCGAACACCTGGACATCTTAGGGATTAAATTCCCAGATGAGTTGCATACATATCTCAAATTATCATCACTACCCAAGACCTTCTCAAGCTTTATTGCCAACTACAACATGATCAATAATGAGAAGAGTCTATTGGAACTTCTGACCTTGATTCGCCAGGTAGATAAGGACATGGGGTGTGACAAAACCGCAGTCCTTATGGTGAATAATAGAAGAAAGGACAAGGTAAAGGGGCCAAAGACTTATAAATAGTCTGAAGCCCTCAAGCGCCATCCCTCCAAGAAGGAGAAGATCCAGAGGCAGGGAAAGGAATGGGAGGTGGTGTGTTTTGCATGTGGCAAGCAAGACTACTGGAAGAGGAACTGCACCCAGAAGCATGGGGATGCTAAAGGTGTGTTTTTTATCGAGTGTAATCTTTCTATTTATACACATTGGGTATTAGATACAGTTTTTGGGGCTCACATCTGTATTCAAATGCAGGAACCAAGTAGATTTAGAAAGATTTATAGAGGAGAGGTGAATCTTTGAGCTGCCAATGGTGCAAGGCTGGTTGCGTTGGCTATTGGCGATTACCACCTCTCATTGCCAACTATGATGATTTTGGTTTTACATAACTGTTATTATGTGTCTAGTGTTACCAAGAACATAATTTCTGTATCTTGTTTGGATATAGATGGATTTATTTTCAAGTTTGGAAATAAGGGTTGTCTCTTTTATAAGAACAATGTATGTTATGGTATGGCACATTTAAATAATGGTTTGTATGTATTAAATTACGAAAAACAAGTGTTGGAAATCGATAATGAAACAAACTCAAATGAATCATACATCACCCAGTTGTGGCATCACCTACTCGATCATGTAAACAAGAAGTGCTTGAAAAAGCTCTGCCAAGATGGTTATTTAGACTCTACTAAGCTAAAACCACTTGATAGATGTCACACTTGTTTGCAAGGAAAAATGACCAAGCCGCCTTTTGGTGGATAGGGTGAAAGGGCCACAGAGCTTATAGGATTGGTATATACGTATGTGTGTGGACCATTTCTATTAAAAGATAGAGGTGGATATTCTTACTTCATTACTTTTACTGATGATTTGAGTAGATTTGGCTATGTCTACTTAATGAGGTATAAGTCAGAGTCTATAGTGAAATTTATGGAATTCAAGAATGAAGTGGAGAATCATCTTGGTAATAATATAAGGAAACTTCAATCGGATCGAGGTGGAGAATATCTAAACCAAGAGTTCATCGATCTTCTACGAGAGTCTGGGATTCTATCTCAGCTCACTCCACCTTATACACCACAGTGGAATGGTGTTAGTGAAAGAAGGAACCGCACCTTGTTGGACATGGTGAGGTTGATGATGAGTCATGTAGATCTTCCATTATCCTTTTGGGGATATGCATTACAAACTACAACATACACATTAAACTAAGTACCAACTAAGGCAGCAAATGGAACTCCATCTGAGTTACGAAATGGAAGGAAACCCACTTTGTCGCACACACATGTATGGGGTTGAGAGGCATTTGTTAAGGACTTCTCAGGAAACAAACTAGCTCCTTGGGGCACGAGGTGTATCTTTATAGGATATCATAAGGAAATGAAAGGATATTGCCTATATAACCATTCATACAAGAAAGTGATTGTCGCCAGACAAGACGTATTTCTTGACAGGGAGCACATCCTCAAGAAGGATAGTGGGAGCAAGATCGACTTCAACGAAGTTGATGCTCAAGATACACAGGATTTGGTACAGGAACAAGTTCCATAGGTCCCTGTGGAAGAGGTTCCAAAAACACAAGTACTACGTAGGAGCTCAAGAGAGGTAAGGGAACCAGAGAGATTTGGTTTCCTAGTCACCGAGGATGGTGAATCATTATTGTTGGAAAATGAGGAACCTCTATCCTACAAGGAAGTAGTAGAAAGCTCATAAGCTGCAAGATGGCTAGAAGCTATGAATTCTGAGATGGATTCCATGTATCAAAACCAATTTTGGGTTCTGGTCGATGAGCTAGTTGATGTAAAGCCTGTTGGATGCAAATAGGTATTCAAGAGAAAATTGGACATCGAAGGTCAAGTTAGCACCTATAAATCAAGGATAGTGGCTAAAATATTTAGACAGTGTCAAGGAATTGACTATTATGAAACCTTCTCACAAGTTTCCATGTTTAAATCCATAGGAATCATACTTTCCCTAGCAGCTTACCATGACTACGAGATTTTCCAAATGGATTTCAAAACAACATTCCTTAATGGGAACCTTCAAGAAGTTGTCTATATGACAAAACCAGAAGGGTTTGTGACACCTGGTGAATCCAAACGGGTGTTCAAGTTGCAAAAATCCATTTATGGATTAAATCAAGAATCCATGTCATGGAACATTCGATTTGATGAAGACATAATGGAATTTGGTTTCATTAAGAATGAATGTGAGCCCTTTGTTTATAAGCGGTTTAATGGGAATGTGATCATTATCCTATTAGTATATGTTGACGACATATTACTTATTGGAAATGATGTACCAGTCTTATAGTCAATTAAGGAATAATTGAACAAGTGTTTCTCCATGAAGGATTTGGGTGATGCAGCCTACATTCTAGGGATCACGATCATTCGTGATAGATCCAAGAGGCTTCTTGAACTAAGTCAGGGTACATACATTGACTCGATACTAAAGAGATTTAGTATGGAACAATACAATAGGGGATTAGTTCCAGTGTCACATGTCCCACATCTTTCTAAGAAAATGTGTCCACAGATGCAATAGTGGAAAGATAGAATGAGTAAGATCCCATACACTTTGGCTATAGGATCCATCATGTATGCCATGTTATGTACCAGGCTTGATGCGGCCTATGCACAGAGCATGGTAGGCAGATATCAAGAAGATCCAGAAGAACAACATTGGACTGTTGTTAAGACTATCCTTAAGTATCCGAGAATAACTAAGGATATGTTCCTAGTGTATGGAGGAGATGAGGAGATTGTCATCATAAGGTATGCTGATGCTCATTTTCAGACAGATCAGAACGACCTGAAGTCGCAATCTGGATATGTTTTCTGTCTCAATGGAGAAGCTGTGAGCTGGAAGAGTTCAAAGCAGCCAGTTGTCGCCGATTCTACAGTGGATTCTGAATATATAGCGGCTTCTGATTCAGCCAAGCAAGCCGTCTGGATTCGTAAATTTTTTCAGGGGCTTGATGTGGTGACTAGCAATAAAGACCCTGTCACATTTTATTGTGATAATACTGCAGCAGTGGATCTTGAAAAAGAACCAAGGTCACATCAACGAACAAATCACATACTCTGAATGTATCACCTCTTGAGGGATTTCTATCAGAGGGGTGAAGTTGTAGTGAGCAGAGTGTCCACGGAAGAGAACATGGCAGACCCCAGGACTAAAGGCATATCTCAGTAGAAGCATGAATATCATGTGAGAGCTAGTGGGTTAAAGGTTGTTAGCAGTTGGCTCTAGTCCAAGTGGGAGTATGTTGGAGTTTGTGGCCTAGAACCAACTACCTTTTACTCTATTCATTAATAAATACCTTATCACATCTTGATTGTTCTTCTACGTGACAATACATGTGATAATGTCATAAGGACAGCTGTTTCATTAAAGGGTCATAGCGGATCCCTGTTATGATGAGAACCTGAAGATGCCATAACACTATTCTTTAATATATGTTCTATGGTCGGATGATGGTATTTGAGGGAAAAAAATAATACAGGCCATTAGGGGTGAGGACTCATAAGACTTTGAGGCACCTTCTCATGGTGTGCGCCCTTGGTAATATCTAGGAGGATATTAAGAGAATGAGACCCGCCCGTAGGAAATCCACATTTCATAGTGTCATTGGATGTTCCTATCTACAGATGTGTGAATTGGTCCTTAGACTTTAAGATTATTATTAATGGGTATTACAACTCATGCACTTAGATGTATTGATGAAAACTGTGATGACACACTCTTCGCAATGAGGTAGGATATGTTGGGTGTGTCATGAGTAATACTGCATTAATAGATAATGCGAGAAAGGATTTGTCCCTTCTGTTCCATAACAGAAGTAGATATCTCAGGCCCTTTCATGGAATTGATATAGCCTAAATAAATCCATGTCCATGGTAAGGTATGGGCGAGTTCAATTCCAGAAATTCAAAGAAAGAATAATCGAGCACATAGGTTGATGGCACTAACATACAACCCGCTTGATTCGAGATATCATAACAAATGGATTATATTACACTGTAAAAGTTAGTAGTATGTGACACGTCATTGAGACATTAACTTCTTTATCTATGGGTGCCTTGTCGTGTTGCTAAATGCTAACCTTGAACTTTAGGCAGGCTCCGCCTAATTCCACTAAGAAAGAGGACTAGAGGGTCACACACTAAGTGTGTCCATGTATCTCAGTTAAATAAATATTATTCCCAACTATGGTTTAATAATTATTTAAGTATGACTGATTTCATTTATTTCGACACTAGTTATTCGAGATAATATATTGTGGGAGAAATAATAAGTTTATTAGCGAGTAATGCAGTTACATTTATTTAAGAAATAAATAGCCATTACTCAAGGTATAATAAATGTGGTGGAGGAAATAAAGGAAAATGGAAAATAAAAGTACACGCCATGTAGTTTTATGGAAGACGAGTACACGCCGTGTATTAATGATTATACAGCGTATAGTTTTTCCGGTCGGGATTTTTAGGATATAATATTGTTTTATTAAATGATATTTATTATAATCAGTGTGGGCGCATGTCAATGAATTAATCATTCGACATGGGGGTTTTAAATAAGAGTTAATGAAATAAATAAAACATGTAACACGTTTATTTATTGTCATAACTCTATAACCTCAAACCAGATTATAAATATCCTCACAACCCCAACACTTTTCCCCAATCATTGTGCACAACAATTCTGGAGAATTCTTTCATGGCCAAAAGAACTACTTCCTCCAAGAACGCTCTCAAGACCGAGAGAGATCCTCCTCCATCAGATCAAGGCGATCGAAGGCAGACATCACAAGAGAAGGTTCTTCCATGCTAGCACCAGGAGTTCCCTTCAGCGACGTCCATAGATACGTGGATCACATGTAGATCACCTCTAAAGGAATCCTACACTTGGATTCTACGACACAATGATGGATCACATCGGATCGTGACCGGAGACATCAACAAAGAATGAATTCCACTAAGGTAATTCTTGTGAATTAATTAAATTAATTATAACCAACATATGATGATCCTATCTCTATGGTTCTGGGACTCCCTCTTTTGTTTTTCATTCTTCATTCTATTCCGAAGATCCGGCGTTTTACATCGTGATAGATCTTGGTTTAAGTGTTATTTAATGCTAAAATTAAATTTGGGCACTCCCACCAATGTGCTTCCGCTGCGCCCGGAACCTACACCCACTCCCCCTATCAGTGATACAAAGGATCCTAGACTAACACATATATACCTATCATAAAATATTAGAATATATATTCACCCAGAAATAGTTGAATATATACCAGATAATATGGTTAGGTATAATTATATATTACTATTACTCAATATATTACTACACAGGGAAAGAGAACAAATTGAATGATGCTTTGAGCCAAAAGGTCATACTAACTTATTTATGATAAGGATAAAAAAATATATAATATTTATGAATTTATAAATGATGAAACATGAAATATTAAAGGAAGGTTGTAAATATTATCTGGGTTAAATGAGTGTCCGGCTATCAATCCATGTGAATTTTATAAATGCATAGAAAAAAGATATATAACTATAAAATAAAGTGGGAAATGTTTCGAAGTTAAACCTTGAATGTGATGGAATGATAAGGTTAGTTTATAGAGTATGTGTCCATGTTATACAAAAATTAAAGAAAAAATTATTGTATGAAGGGGATATCTCATAAATATCTATTCATCCTAGAAGTACGAAGATTTATAAAGAATTCAATTAGCATTTCTGGTGGGATAATATGGTGAGAAATATTGTGGAGTATGTATATAAGTGCTTGGTATTCCGATAATTCAAGGTTGAGTGTAATAAGTATAAGGATATGTTACAACCATAAATCATACCTATATGGAAATGTAAAAATATTACCATTGATTTCATCATGGGACTCCCCAATGCATCTAAAGGGAGAAATTCTATTTGGATCACATTTGATATCTTTATAAAGTTAACACATTTCATTACTATTAGATAATATTTACCTCATAATCATTTTATATAATATACATTAAGGAATTAGAAAGGTTTCATGGAGTAACTTATTATATTGTATCTGATTGAGAAACAAGTTTTACCTAGAAGTTCGATAGAATTCTTCATCATGCTATGGATAGAAAGTTGTGTTTTAGTACAACCTATCATCTGCAGATAGATTTTCATTTTGAGAGAACCATTCAAAACTTGGATTTTATTATAACATCTTATTCTATATATTTAATTTTTTTTGGAATTAACACCTTCCTCTTATCTAATTATATTATAAAAATACCTTTCACTCAAGTGTTTAGATAGATCCTTATAAATACCTCTATAGAAAGAAGTGTAAAACACAAATATATTAGGATGAAGTTGGAGAAAAAATCTATTTGAACCTAAGATAAATTTTGAAATAACAGAAAAGGTTATATCCATTCAACAATATAACAATGCAGCTCAGATTCGATAAAAGAGTTATACTAAAAATCATCGGTGAGATCTAGAAATAAATATTGGTGAGATGGTATTCCTATGCATTTATCCATGGAATAAGGTTGTGAGATTTTAAATAATGGAATATTGAACCCTGGTTATATTTTCCCCTTTGATATTCTTGATCAGTTGGGGATGGTATCTCATCACTTGGTGCTTCCATGGAACCGCTCTCAGGTTCATGATGTGTTCCATGTATCTCTTTTAAGGAAGTACGTACCTGATCCTTCTCATGTAATGAAATTAGAGTTTCTACTTCTAGAACATGATCTTTCTTATAAATTACAACTGGTATAAATCATGGATCAAAAATATAACGTTCAATGGAACAAGAATACTCATGTGGTTAAAGATCCTTGAAGGAATCAGAAATTTGAGGCAACCATATGGTAACCTAAGGATGTGATAATGCAGAAGTATCCACATTTGTTTTCAATAAGAGGGATTGAATTGTTTGTGTAAAATTCATTTTTATATTTTAGAATGTAACACCCTAACATTTTATATGCATTCTTTTGTAATAAATATGAAGTATTTGATTGCTTTCTTTACACACAAACTGCAGTCAAAATGAGCCATGATATATTATAAAATTTATAAACTAGTCAATGGATTGGTAAGTATGAATATAATTAAACACATTATGAAATATATATATATATATATATATTTTCCTTCATTCAAATGTATTTATTAATTCTGAATAAATAATCATTAAATTTTATTAAAACCATTTCATGATTAAAAGTCCTTTTTCTGAAGAAATTTATTTTTATAGGTGTAAAACAATTATATAAAAAAATATATTGATTAATATTAACAATTTATTTTAAAGAAAATGATTGGATAATTTATAAATAATCATTTATACATTATTTATTTAGCAGTTTGGAATAAAAATAATATAATTTGAAGGTTAAAAGGTGTTATTTTTTAGAAAACCATTTTTATTTTCAAAATGTATTTTTATCTTAAAATTTTAAATAAATAAATATTTATTGATGATGTTAAATAAATTTATAGAATATATATTTAATAAAATATTTTAACATTTATAAAATAGTTTCTACTAGTAAACTAATGAAAAAAAACTCACTTTTATGCTTAAAATCTATTTTTTTTAATGAAGGGTTTCCATTGCCTTTTGCGTGATTATTTTAAAAATAATTTCTACCACTTATAGAAATTAAATTTTATAAAATTATTTAAATGTTTATAGTTATCATTTCTACATTTTATAATTACTCCACTTTCATTTTTTGGTTTTAATAATTAATAAAAATGGTAAAAAAATTCCACGGTTATGGTTAAAACGGGCTAAAAAAGGGGGTTAAACTAAATGATAAGGGTAAAAATATCTCTTATATATTTTCTAATTCTTATTATATGAATATATTTAAAACTTATATCATCATAAATTTAAATTCTTGTCTATTTGGTTCCACTTTCATAAGAATATGACTTTATATTATTTAAATATTATAAACAATTTTATGTGTTCCCCTCCTTTAACTTATTAAAGGTAACATATTATCCTACATTATTCAAAATAAATTAGTATTATAGATCATAAAAACCTAAAAACCCTTCTTTTCTTCCTTAAATTTGTTCTTGATATAATTTTATTACCCTAATACCATTCTAAAATGGTTTAAGGTTTAAGCCAAAGGAGGTGTCTCAAGGATGTGGTAACTATCATACCCAACTCTTTCAAAGTTTATTTCTCCTTATACATCATATAAATCTATTGTGTCCATCCTAACATAATTAATTTTATATCATAAATATACTTTGAATTTATTATAATAATGGTATAACCATTTTACGTTTCTATTCAATCATATAGAAGATGAATGTGTCGATGATGCGTACGTGGAGACTGCCGCCTCAGCATATATATATGATTTATTTCACATAACTTCATTACATTGATTGTTATAATGATAGATATAATAAATATATATGAAATTTATTATATAATGATGATTATTTAATGACAAAATATTATTTATCTATCTTTTCTTATTTTTTTTATAAAATGAAAACATCATTCATGTGTATGTACATACTACTGTCTCCTTGAATTGTGTAGTTTATTTTTGTATATATAACTTTTATTGATGGTTATAAATTTTTATATAATAAATATATATTCTATATATATCATGAAATAAATTTAGTAGATTATGAATCCCACATCAATATGCAAGGACCACAATTTCGTAACAGAATTATACCTAAAAAATGAAGCAATTAACAACCTAAATGAAGATGACAATAAAAGGTTGTTAATGAAAGGGTGATAATATGTTATAAGTAATCCATTTATGGTATTATAATGGTTAATTATATAATTTTAATAAATTTAAATTTATTATACACGAGGTTATATTTCTTATGAAGCAGGTGATACTTAATGTAATGGTTTTATATTACAATCTCGATTTTTACTATGATTGTTTATTCTTCAATGTATGATGATGAAATTATATGATATATCTCTAAAAATTATTAGGTATTTTTTATCCTTTTTTTATTTATGTAAATTAATAATTTTCCTTTATTTTTCTTCTCAATATGTACACAAATTTCTAACAAGATATTTTTAAGGAAAATCAAATTGGGTTTTCTATTCAGTTTGAAATATGTTTCTTACTTCTCTATATATTATTTAAAAAAATTCAATAGTATTTATACTATTATAAAATGATTTATTAAAGAAATTGTTACCCGTGTTGGAATTTTTATAAAACGTTTTAAAAGGAATCTTCTTTTAATTTTCTGAAGGAGGTTTTTTTTACCAATGGTTTGGATGAAATCTATGTTTTAATGTTTACCACAAAAATGGATTTTCTTACTATCATGATTTTTATTTTCTCTAAAGATTAATTTAAAAGTTTACATAGTTCCTTTAAAAGAATTTTTTTTACTAATATTATGTAAATTTTTATATATTAAATATATGATTTGAAAATGAAAAGTGTATTTTCATCAAGAAATGTTTCAATGGTTTTTAACGGTATTTCCATCAATAAAAACATCTATTTATGTTTATTATGCTTCACTAGGGATATGATCCAATGATTCCATGTTTATAAATCCTTTGGATGTTTTATGTTTATGATTATGAAATATTTATGAAACCCATTTTATTTTCCATTGGTTAAGCTATGATAAAATGATAAATTATTCCATAGTCTTATGGCATACATATGAATGTATTATGATTATGTGAAGGGTGGTTACATTATAGAACTCAAATAATTTTGTTACTGTTTAATTTTTATGGGATCAATGGGTGCACAAGAGGTTATCCCAAGATCAAAAAAGGGTACATTGGTGGTTGTACCAAGCCCAAAGCTAGTACATGGGTGGTTATCCCAAGCCTAACATGTGATAAATGTCTTTGTAGGTGGCCCTAATATAAGATTTTTATTATTTTGATTATGATACACTTTTTATGAAACTATTTATAAAATATTAGAATACTTATTATATGATCTCATAGATCATGATCTTTCATTCTTTTATGATTCATTCTTTATGAATTGCTAAATCTTTATGCCATGATTATGATCTATGAATTATTGGGTATGATTTTAAAACGTTAAGATCACATTCTCTAACTCGTATGCTCATGATATACCTACATATGATCACTGATTGATATCTCTAATATCTCCCTTACTAATCATCTGATCCCACTCCTTATGTTTTCTTTTCCCCAAGATATGAAGAAATGTTTTAAGTATGACTTGTTTAAGAAGAGTGATAGGTGTAAAGAACTTAACAAGAGATGGTTTTAATGTATCATTTATTTATGTATGAATGTTTCCAAATACACTAAACATTTTACAATTATCAAGTATGTATTATCATGAAATATATTGGGTATTTATCTTAAATGATGCAATATTTATGTATTTTATTCTTGGATCACCTCATATATCCCAAAGGTACATGTTTTGTACCCATGTTCAATGAACCAGGAAAAATCATGTTAAAAGTGGATTTTCATGCATTAAATTAACATGGAATGCATTTAATGCACACCATGTGTTAAACGGAAAGGATTATATATAGTTTGACCAGAATTCAAACTATTTAAATCACTTAGAAACTATTTTTCCATATATTTTAATAGTTTAAAACACGGGGGTCTAAGTCAGGTGGTGTATTTACTACATGACATGGGGACTAGAAAACTATATAATTTTGATGTCACATGATGTGTAGTAGGAATACATGTTATTTATCTTGTACATTTACATAGCCCACAAACATGCCCAATCCCTATACATGTTTCATACACATGGGTAGAAGATGTTACAAGGTGTGTATCCCCGATACACATTGTGTAACTTCTTGTACATCAATTAATTAATTTAACACAGAAAAAAAATTAATGATATAATTAAACCTATTTACATGTATTTCATGTTTCATTTATTTTAAAGTAAACACCATGGGATAGGATAATTAATTATATATAATATTAATTTCAATGTTAAATTTTTAACTACAAGTTGTGTACGTTATTTTCTTGTAGTGTACTCTGAGTGAGTTAATGGCATCACATGACATGCAATTTTTATATGATCATGCATAATTTATTGTAAAATTCATGCCTTATAGTTATGAACCTCAAAGTATATGTTGTTTTCCATGTGAATATAGAGTATAAGGACCATGATAAGTAGTTTGGATGGGTATATATTGTTTCCTCCAAGTACACTAGTGTACTTTTTAAATTTTAATAAAATTAATTTTTTTTAAAACTGTGGATGATCGAAATTTCAGGATAGTTTGGATAGAATTAAGACAAATTGTATTAACTAATTAATTAGATAAAAAATTTGATTAATTCAAGTTTTCTATATTAATTAAAAAATTTATTTAAGTAATTAATAGCTAGATTGAAATTTTACATTCATTACTTGTGTGTGGATAATCATAATATTAGACCAAACTCGTGTATGTGATTGGTTTTCTTTAATTTTTTCAATTTAGTTAATATTAATACATGTAATTTATCTACCCCTCTAATTATTTAAGGGCCTATGTGCCCACTTTTTCTTTTATATAGTGACCCTAAAACAATCCTTCGTTTCCAATCACCTACATGGGAGTAAATATTATGTAATGGATGGAGCTCCCAGGTTAGTGTAGGTAGTTTATGTTTTAATTCTACAGGAAACCAATCTAAGAGGTTTATAGGATCATTGATGGAATGCTAAAACTTGAACTAGTGTGGGTTCAAGGAGTTACTCCCCCAGGGTCATTGTTTGTTTTTCATCCACTAGATAAACCAACTATTAGATAAATTTCATGATCATACCACTTTATTTATTTATTTATTTCATTTACATGCTTATTTGTTTACTTTAATGGAATACATTCACATTAAATACACAAATTAACATATCATCCAAGATTGAATTAAATAATTTGATTAAGTATAATTTTATCAATACATGGTTTATCAATTAAGTAAATTGACTTAAGATTATAAAGCATGTTGTAAAGAAAAATTTTATATTTATGGATAAATATAAAAAAACCTTAAAAATTAAGTATTAAGTTAGTATATAATTCCACTAATTTGGTTGAAAATAAACCATAGTTCAAAGTGATTGATTAACCTCCATTGGGGTGCTTTCAATTATTAGGGGATTTCTGACTTGAGTTTTGGATTAACTTAAACTAATTTCCATTATGGGTTGATCTCCTCCATGAGACTTAGTGAAACTAATAAGAAAGAGTTGAGGAAATAATTCTCCTGGATTTAAGGATTGGGGAGTCCACTCAATGGATCAAGGATATGTGATTTAATTTAGTTAGAAGGTTATTCCTACCTTGAAAAGACCAGTCAATATCTATGTTATCACTAATATGAGGTATAATCAGTGATCTAATAATTTTAATTTTTCTAATTTAAAACAAAATATTCATCTATTTAGAGAGGAATGACTCCAATAAAACACAACATACAATAACACCCATGGGAACACAATAATTTACAAGGTTTTTCTACTCAATAAGAGTAGTTAGTCCTTATCATGATATATAAATAATATAAGACCAAAAATCCACTATAAAACAATCCTTTTTCGTTTAAAAAAAGTATTTTATAACCATAACTTCCATAAAACAATAGTACTTTGATAGTATATTCTATTCTTGCATCTATGATAAAATAATTTTTTCAATAATGAATTGAACCTTCACCAAAAGGATTCAATACATCATAATTGTACTACATGAATTACTCACACTTTCATTTCCACAATACATGTGTTCTTGTTATATTCCTTGAAAATTAGATTATAATCCTTTCTATATAACTTCTTTAACCAAACATGTTCATCTGATACCACTCGGTTTGGAACATTTTTGGTTAATAGCACTCTGTATGGTACCTATTCATTTGATCTATTCATCACTCAGTACATCATGTCTAATATTGCTCTGTTTGGAATCTCTTTGTCTAGTACTTCTCTATTTGTTACCATATGTCTTGTACCTATCCATTTATATCCATGTGTGTAGTGCTTCATCAAAAGGATCTATAAAGTTTCTTGGTCGACCCTTCACTTATTCAATAATAACATCATGATGCATCTACCACCCCTTATATTCTCATATATTCTCCACAAAATAAGGTACGAGAATGAACATAAAATATGATTTTTCCACCTAAAATTTGAATTTCAAAATGAATTATTTATTCATTTTACCACATTTAAATCCCCCAAACAAATTAGATTCAATAAGATTCAATAAGATTCATAAGAACATTCCTCAAATATTGACATCAATGATCTTCAAAACCTCCTAGAATCTTATCTTTAATCATGATCTTTCCTTTGTGATTATTGATACATTGAACATCTAGATGAGTATCGTCACAATGTATGACTTTAAAAAATATTTATAAATATCCCCAAACCTTCATTTGATTCTATTTAGTAACTCCTCCATATATAAATGAGCTATCTGGTATTCCTTCAAAAGGTTCTTTATTGTCAGGTTATCCTCAATCTAGTAGTATTCTTATTTTTCCATCTCATAAAAATCATCATATGGAATGAATTTTTTTTTCATGTATACATTATAGGTTTCTTCTATTTGGATCCTTCAAGTAACTCAATATAGAACTCTCAATATTTTTTTATCTGATGAACCTCAATTTGGATACCTCTATCTAGAAAAATATTTCAAGAAGATCTTATCTTCCTACAATTTCATCTTTGAGAAAACTCAGATAGAATCATAAATACTTTATAATAACCATGATATTAGTTACTTTAAAGAATATTAAATAATCTCCTGATTTTCCTTGTCCCAAAACCTCAGTCTTGATCCCCTTTAAACAGAATCAGACAAAAAACATGTATTATCTTCCATTTGATCACCTTAGTCTACTAGACTTATATTTCATTGTCTAAAACACTCTATTTGGGAACATCATGAATAAAGCTAAAAATTTTCAAGTGATTTCTGAATTGGAAACCAAATAAAACACCATAAACAAACCATATTCATGTTAACCATCTTCTTCTTCCATTCAATAACAAATCAAAAACTCTTGGTCTCAAAAATATCCTCTTTTGTATTTTATTTTAAATAAAGGAATATAAATCACTAAATCTATAAAACCTAAGAAATAGATCATCATCCAAAAATTCTAATCCTATGTGATTGAGCTTAGTAAAGGAAACAAGGATCACTAAAAAACAATATCATGTTATCCATAAAGAAGTGATTAGTAACTGTTACAAACCTCTTAATAAACTAAATAATTAATCATAAAAAAATAAAAAAAGTCAACGAATAAAGAATAAGTTCTTTCATTTACTTTAACATAAATTTTTAAACCATTCACACATTATTAAATCATATATTACCACTTTAAAAACCCTCTAAATATTTGTTAAACCTTGAAATATAAAAAAATATCAATTGATATAATAATATTGTCATACCCCCCCAACAAAAATATCCAAAGATAGGGTAAGATAAGGGATAGAGATCCCAAAAAATTTCCTTGATAAATGTGAGGTTGAACTCCCATAATCAACACCATCTTTCGAAATGATTCCTTTCGTAGTTTATTAGTGAAGATGTCATCTAGCTACTTATTTATATGTATAAATTCTATATTTTATTCATTTACCTTAATTTTTCTTTGATAAAGTCATATTTAATATCAATGTGCATACTCCAAGAATATTGAATAGGATTTTTGATACATTTATAAAACTATAATTATCACATATAAGAAGTGATAACTTCACTCCAACTTTAAAGTCTTCTAACAATGTCTTAATATATATTAGTTGAGTTTTTTCATGATTTGTAGCAACACAATATACATAATTGGTTCATAAATTCATCAAACTCTTCTTAATAGTGTTATAATGCATGCACCTTTCTCCCATAAAAAAAATACACCCGAGTTGAAACATCTGTCATCAACACAACCTACCCAATCCACATTATTATAACCAAACAGATCAGTATTTCCTATGTTTGTATATTTCAATCTGAAGTTGATTACGCCTATAATATATCTGATAATTATTTTTCTATCCACAATATGAGACTCTTTTGGTGTAATTTGATACATGGAACAAAGTGTAATAGTGTAAAGTAAGTATAACCTTGAATTTGTAAGATATAACAGGCTTCCTATTAAATTTATAAATTCTTTAGGATCAACATCTTTTCCTTTCTCATATTTTTACAAAAAAATCACACTTAAATATGTTTAAAAATAGTCTTTGTATCTTTTTTTAGAAAACTTTTCAATAATTACTTATCAAAATTATCTTGATTAAGAAAGATATAACTTTTATATTGTGTTATTTTTAGGAAAATAAAGTATTCCATCTCTACAGATATAGGCATTTTAAATAGAATGTCTAGTTCTATAAAAAATCATTTGTAACCTTCTTCATTATTTCTTAGGAATATGAAATCAATAGAACAAAAAATCACAATGAGATAATCCACTTGATTTTATTTTATGTAAAGTTTGTAGTCTATTGTCCCCTTATTTAAATTCATCTTTTTTAGAAATGTATACAGCTTAGAATACCAAGATTTCATGTACAGTTTCAACCCATAAAAATACGTCTTCAACTTGAAAACATAGATTTCAACTTAACCAAGAAAAAATAAAAATATATTCTCAATATAAACGTTTTCTTACAGATCTCCATTGATGGAATCGTACTTGACTTCCATTTAGAATATATTGTAACTCCTTTGTATAAAATAGAAAGAAGGATTCCAATGGTTTCATGTATTTCTACTAGGAAAAATGTCTTATGAAAATCAAATAATTTAACCAATTAATATCCCTTATAAACCTATATTTCCTTATTTCTTATCACTTCACCTATTATATTAAAAATTTTCTTTAAAAATAAATTTTTTTGAATCACATTTTTATCTTCTAGTTTGGGTACTAGATCCCATGTCTCATTTTTTCAATCTAATTCAATTATTTATTTGTGGAATCAATCCAATCTTGATGATAAAAATATTCCAATGCATATCTTATCTAAACCTATGAAACTAAATAGGTATGTGAAACTATCTTCAATGTTGTTCTATCTTGAACTTGTTTTCCATGATCAAAAATTATGTTTTGTACCTACACTTGATTCTTAAACCTTGGATGAGATGAACACAATTGTCCCTCATCACTTGATGTTATAGAATCAAAATATTCATCTTATATGACTTCTATATTGAGGAAACCAAATAATGTTTACATATATATTACATCATTTCATATGAATATTCAATATATCTCATTACAAAACATGCCCAGAACTGTAATGGTTTAGAGTCTTTGGTGAACCTCCTCCAGGAACTCTAAGAAATGTATAGGGATGTTAGGAAAGGATTTTTGTATGTCATGGATAAGATAGAAGGCTCATGAAGTGTGAGGAAGAAAGGATAAGTTTTATCCTTTTATAAGGGAGAAAGAGGACACAACTTTAATTTTTTAAAATATTAAAAAATAATTATTTCTTACTGAAGTTAAGTGCCTCTAAAATGAAAAATAATCAAAAATATGAATTGTAAGTTCTGAATACCATCAAACAATAAAATCAATGAAGTGTTTTGGGATATTTTAAGCCTTTTTTATTAGTTTAACCCTATGGTATATCTGTTTTAACCTTAACCATAGTTGCATATTTTTATTATTTTTATTATTCATTATGACCAAAAAACAGTGTTGGCTAAATTAAAATTTATTAATTATGATTATTCTAAATTTTTAATCCATTTTAAATAACTCAAATTTTTTAATTATCATTGATTCATTTTAAAATAATTATTCCAAATATAACAATGTCTATTTTAGAAGAATGTATTTTTACACATAAAATTGAGTTTAACTTCATTCATTTCCATGTAAAAAATATTATATTTATGTTAAAATATATGATTGAATATAATATCTATTTTTTTAATTAGTCATCAATAAATATTAACTTAATTAATTAAGATAAAAACATATTGTGCGTTTAAAAATAGATTTTTTCAGAAACATCACTTTTTACATTCAATTTCCTTTATTTTAATTTCTAAATAATTTGAAACTTATAAATTAATTTTATACATATGTAAAAAATAAATTTTAAAAATTTATCTTGTCATATTCATACCTTATAATCCAATATATATGTGATTACATTAACATTAAATAATAATAACATTTAGATCATGGTTTATTTAACCTCGATTTTTTTATAAAGCAATCTTTCAAACAAATAAAATTTATTTAAAAAGAAATATATTATAAAATCTCAGGGTGTTAAATTATACCCCTAATAATAATTTATCCCTAAAAATTATATCACGTTTTATAAATAACTTTGAATACTTCTACCAAATCACACCTTTAGGTTCTTACATAGCTTCCCCAAATTTATGGTGTCTATGTAAAACATTGACCAGTGTGCAGTCTTATTCAACAAAACTTTATCTCTTTGATCTAGAATCTCCAATAGTTATTCCTCATAAGTGATATCATGCTCTAGTGGTACCACCATTGAGTTAAGTACATATGAAGGGTCAGGTATATATATCCTCATGAGAGATACATGGAACACATTGGGAACTTGAGGGAGATTCGATTGAAGTTCCAAGTGATAAGAAATTATCCTGATATGATCAATAATTTCAAAGGGGTTGATATATCTGGGGATTAATTTTCCTTTATTCACAAATATAATAACCCTATTTCATGAATAAATTAATAGGAATACATTCTCACCAACTTCATACTCTAGATCTCCCTAACAATTATCAGTATACCTTTTCTTCCAACTCTGTGCTACCATAATGTGATGTTGAATATCTCTAGCCTTCTCTTCCATTTCTTCAGCTAGATCAAGTCCCAATATATTTCATTATACTAATTCATCCCATTATGTTGGAGTTCTAAATTTCTTTCCATATAAAATTTTATAAGGATCCATCTGAATGCTCGAGTAAAAGATATTATTTTAAGAAAACTCAAACATAGAAAGGTGTTGATCCCAACCACCTTTAAAATTTATAGAACATGATATCAGTATATCTTAAAGGGTTTGAATTATCCTATTAAAATAACCATTTTTTAATGGATTATATGTGGTATTGAACCTCAAATCTATTTCTAGAGCCTACTGAATACTTATCTAGACCATCAAGGTAATTCATGGATCATGATAAGATGTAATTGAGAGTGGTACTTCATGAAATCTCACCACTTAATGTATATCATGGAAATTTGATCAAGATTTAAATATTATCTGATTTTTATGAAGTGTGTTATCTTCATAAGGTAATCAAATATAACCTAAATAACATTGTGGCATTTATATTTTCAAGAGAGTCTGATGAAAAAATCAATGTTAATTTTTTCCTATTTCAATTTTGCAATGGTTAATGGTTGTAACATCCCCTTAGACTTTTCTTGCTCAACCTTAACTTGCTTGCATACCAGGTTTCAATATACATACTCTACAATATCCATTTTTATATTATCCCACCATAAATACTCCTTTAGATCTCTATACATCATAACAATTCAGGGTTGAATAAATAATATTGATCTCTAAACATTATCCCAAAACTCCTTCATGTCAGGTATTTATAGGATGCATATATGGTTCTTGAAACTTATCACTATATCACAATCATGGTTGAAATCAGGAACATTTATCACCTTCCTCTACAGTTCCATATCATCATTTTGTGCCTCTTTAATCCTCACATGGATGGATGGTTGAACATTAATATGATAAATATATGATTTTCCACTTTCCACATGAGTTTACAATCCATCTTTTGTAAATCCTTAAATATTGGATTTCTATAACTACAACAAATCATGATACTATTAGTGGTTTTTTTATTTTTCAGTGGTTTAAACTAAAACCAAATGGTTTCGTGATGGTTTTCATAAAATCAAAATAAATATGGCATCACAAGTCATAACGGATCATTTTCCCCCATTTAGTAGTGGTTTCTGGGAACTATCATGAAATGTTTTTTAGCGGAGGTTGTTATAGTTTTTAGTGTAAGTTTTAGTCTACCAAATATTTTGAAAATGTAGTAGTGTTTTAAGTTTCCACTATAATTAATAATATATAGTTGTTTTTTAAGAAACCACTATATATATAGTACCATAAAATGGTGATTTAAATGTCCATAAAATGTATTTTAAAATATATGGAATTGTTTTAAACCGCCACTATCTATAGATGTTTAAAAAAAAATAAAAAACATTGAAAATGTTGTTCTAGAAAATAGATAGAGTGAAAAAAAACAAAAAACAATAATAAATAACAATGAACACATAAATATTAAAACAACATATATTTTAATTAATGAACATATATATCTAATTAAATACAAAAAGTTATAGATAATGATTTTATTTATACAAAATAACTACTGAATATAAATTCAATACCCATCATTTCTTGGTGAACTAAGATCATATCTATCTCAATCTCCCTCTCTACCTTGATATCTTTCTCCACTCCCTTATTCCAGAAGTTATATGAAAATTTTATTGATTATTAAATAGTTATGTATATTTATATTTTAACATAATATGAATAATATTTTTTGTACTAAATGATTATAATTTTTTTAACAAGTTAATTGAACCATCTATTGATGTGATGTGATCAGGGAAAAATCTAGTCATATTTTGATATAATTTAACCAATTATTTATATATAGAAATTATATTCACATCCTATAGAAATATATGAGTCCCCTATTTTTAGATTTTATTGCTCTATTACATAATTTTGTTATTAAATATAAGAAATAAACTCTGAGAATCTAGAGGTAGGGAGTAACTATAACCTAGAGTGGATGATTCTATAATCCCCAATTACCTACCAATGACCT
This sequence comes from Viscum album, assembly GCA_963277665.1. Classification (NCBI taxonomy): domain Eukaryota; kingdom Viridiplantae; phylum Streptophyta; class Magnoliopsida; order Santalales; family Viscaceae; genus Viscum; species Viscum album. The sequence goes on from OY728125.1 coordinate 148,221,384, forward strand.
TAGTTAGTAATGGTCCAAAGCCAATCTCATTCACATGGTAAGGATTCTCTATCCTAAGGACCTAACCAACTTGATCATCATAGGATATCAGGAATGACCGTGGGATTTATATTCCATTTTTCTTTTATTTTGAATAGTAAATCAAATATAATAAAATTTAAATCAATATTTATTAACAAATTGACAATTGATTATAAAGTATGATCCTAATAAAGATGAAATATATTACTAACAACACTAGTTATCAAACTAGGTTTACATTGAACATTGATATAAAAAATTTTAACAACTGATGTTTTTTTATAAAATATGACACATGTTTTATATTAACTACAGTTTGATGATCATAAATGAAAATTTCCCTTGATATATTTGGTTTCATAAGTTGTTACAGTATTTTATATGTTTTTTTGAACTATTGTAATTAAAAATGAATTCATATTCAATACCTTTGAAAGGATCATTCACATGACTCCAATTGGATTTCATATGAAAATCCAACCAAAGATCCACCTAGGAGAATTGGTTATCTAAATTATTTGTCTAAATTAAATATAGATAATTAAAAAATTTTATATATTCAATAGAAAATATAATCATATAAATATTAATGAAAATTTTACCATATTGGATCGGTTTCTTGAAAAAATCTTCAAACCAACAATGTGGGGGTGATTTGTTTCGCTAAGGTTGATACATTTTTTCTAGAAACTTACTAAAATAAATAATAGATAATTTAATTGTAACATACACAATTTCATTTAAATTTCATATGAATGTATATATGTAAAATGAGATTAATATAATAATATATTCTTGTGCTTCTCATGATGATATATATCAACAAACACTCCCCACTAATAATGAGGTACCTTTCTAGGTACCTTATATTACATATGTTTAGTGGTTAATGATGTATTAGTAAATTCATTCCATAATATCCATTTACATTAATTCCATATCTTTCCTAAATTTTTTAACATCAACATTCATGTGATATGATCTATGATAGTATAGTGGAAGACCATATGTACAAAGACATTCATTTGTAAAATATTATAATTTAATTAAATAATGACATTAAATTGAGGTATAATATATTAAAAATAAATTTATCTATAAATAAAATTCCTCATTCTTTCAAGATTAAGGAATATTACTCCAAATAGAATAAGTAATTGGAATTTTCACTGGATCAACCGCCAACTAGCGTAGAATCTGACCAAATATTCCCACAGCTTAATATGTGGGGACCCCATAACAATAAAAGTGGAAAACTATCTTACATACATTCATATGATGAACCTTCATAAATTATACTTCAATATTTACTAGTAATTCCAGTATTTCAGGACCTTTCAACAGCTTCAGAGGTGTTCTACGATCAATGCACCCATTGAATTTTGAATTGTTCAACTGAGATCTATAAGACTTATGGATAAATATATGATGAAAAGAGGCAACATTTTTTATTGTAAGGTAGTCATTCATGCTCAGAATAAAAGTTAAAAATAGGGTAATCCAAACCCATGTGAGTGGACCAACCAGATAAGATCCTAAGTCTAGGAAAGTCATTAATGGAAAACATTAGAGTAGTATTCATTTTGAACATTTTTCTATAAGTTACATCAAAAATCACAACATTGTTTCTCCATAAATCATAAAATTATTCAATTAGAGGATACAAGTATATTTCAATATCATTTATATGAATTTTGTTTAGTAATGATCATCAAAAAGGTATAGGGGGTCTGTTATATACATATCTATATAAGTGTATTTTAATGGATCAAAACACCCAACCAAATGTTATAACTGGTACTGAAAATCCAAAATTGGTTGATTCTATTGGTATAAAATCCCAATCACATGTTCCTTTAATTGGATGTTAAATCTAGATATAAAGAATCCAATATCTTCCAAGATTTTGAATATCTTGGATTTCACATTAATCCATCTTTGTTATTGTTAGTAGAATGCCACTTCATGTGCTCAAAAATTTTCAATGACATGAAGAATATTTTAAATATATGTTTTAAAGGTATGTAATGAAAAAACTCTATAATTTTGTTCTTTTTCAACATATTCATACTGGTAATTGATTCATACTTCCAACATTACTAATTTACATCCATCTAGAAAAAAATATCACTCTTTTATACTTGATTCCTATCCACAATAAAGAATAAAGTAATTAAAACAAGCATATATGTTTTGTATAATTTAGACCAAACATGTTAACAATATTTTTTATATAATAAAAAGTCTTAGAGATCTTAGCTTTAGAAAATGTTTCATGTAAAAATTTCAATATCATTGACGTCACCTTATTTATAATTACACATGGTCATTTGATATGGTAAGAATTCCTTAGAAAAGAAAGTTTTGAATATTTTATACATCCTCCATACAACTCTTGATTTACATCACCTAGTAAATCATGAAATGAATTTTCTATTTATAAAGTTATTTGTTACATTAGTCTCTATAGCCTCAAGAGGATGATCCACTAATATGTTACAGTTTTTTTCTAGTTGTCCTGTGCTCCCAAAAAAATCATTTATCTAGTTAATATTTTCACCAACCTTAACTATTTGTATAAATATGTCTTGATTCTGATGATATAACCTTGTAATGAAAAAAATAATTTTTAAGGTTTTTAATTTCATTTTTCATTGTTGAGGAAGTTGGGTACTCATTCTTTTGACCGACATCAGTGCTCTAACTTTCTGTAACCTTTGATTCAATATATGTAATTAAACACACATATTGAGAAGGTAATTTCTTTAATATAAAGTGTTCATAACCTTAATATCTCTTCAACAACATTATAAATTTTCTTTTATGGCATATACCTCTTATTTACACATCAACATTTCATTTATCAATTGTAAAATCTAAAATCTCCTCTAAACCCTTAGTATACTAGTGTGTGTTCCTCGATAACATAATCCTATGTTTACACTTACATAAAAAAGTACCAACACTTTGTTTTAGAAAATTAAAACACCTGATAAATATTATTTCATTTAAAGAAATATTACTAATTTATTCGTAATCAACAATATAAAAATTTCATATCACTTTAATGTTGAAGATGAAAATAAATATTGATAAATATGACTTATCCACCTTGTTCATAGGCATAAACAATATCATAACATAAATATTTATTATAAAACTTCCTAAATACAATGTAAAAAGAGAAATAAATATATAATTATATGGGGGCCTCATTAGAAGAACATCATCAAAAATTCTTTTATCATAACCCCAATTCCTATGGAACTATATTGGGGATGAATTATATTATTATATTAACTATATCATAAAATATAATATCCTCATAATGAGTAATTTATTTCATTAAGGTGAGTGTCTGATACACAGTTTTATATCCACATGGCCTCTATACATTTTCACAACTATGGAATAATGAAGCTATGTTTGTAATACATTTTCTCAAATATATATAAGAGATTTATGAATGTAAGGAATTTTCAATATTCTTGGTGTTATTTTCATATGTTTTTTTTATAAAAAAATTCATTAATAGACATTCTATCCCAAATTTTTATCGGTATTTAAAACACTAGAGCATCGGATGCTCATATCATGCACAAATCACTTTTATGTTTTTACTCTAATGAATCAATGGGAATGAAGCCCATGAGTAACATGCAACTACCTAAAATGGAAATAATTTTATTTTTGATGTAAATATTACTCATATATTACTCTTTATGAAATATTTTTTTAAAGGGAAACAAATTTTTCTCGACTCATCTATCTTATCTTATGATGCAAGAATCATGAATATTTTATTGGAATATTTAGTTAACATATTCTCTAAAGTAAGATTTTCTAAATCATAAATTATATTCGTTTAGAATTCAAAAGCATTACATTCCATCAAATTTCTTTAAGTATCATTCCATATCATCTTATTAAAACATGTAAACATTAGTGAAGATACCTATATTTAAAAATTTTATAGTTAAAATCAAGGTGTTTTTTAGAAAAAAAATAGTAAGATAAAATTCATTCAAAACTATTAAATTTTTTTATTAATATATAATACAAGAATGATTTTTTAATTGAGTTAATACATGTATCTTTGTGTAATCATAATATTCAAAAACTAATTGAAAAATGATTATACAACTTATCACATATTATGAGTTAATTATTTATTTTTTGACAACACACCTCAAGCTATAAAAAACAAATTACTCAAGTTTCTCTATAAAAAATTAATATGAGGGATTTTTATTGTGTTAATAATTTATGATTAGAATAAACATAAAACTCACACAAATTGTTAACTACATATAACATTTAACATATATTAAGAATTAATTGACTATATTTTCCTAACACGCCTCAAAATACTAAAAAATTAATCAATATGATTTGTTCAATAAAATACTAAAAACACTTGTATTCGAAAAGTTGTTTCATATGGGAGATAAAAGTACCTCATAACTCTAACATTGTGGGATTCTCAGTGATGGTAGTGGAAAGAAGGGTCAAGGATTGGCATGATAGAAGGGGAGAGGGCTCGATAGGGAGAAAGGGGGAGAGTGGACCAATAGTGGGGAGAAAATAAGGGTTCTCATCATAATGATAGGGGGAAAGGGGTTGATTGAGATGTGTGAGGGTAGGGGATGAGGGATACAGGGGGGAGACTGTGATGTTGAGGGAGAGGGTGAGAGCGGTGGTGAGACAGCTCAACAGTTATGTATTTGGGTGGTTGTAATGTCCCATATTTTTTCATGAATTATTTTAAATATTATATGGAATTATTTAGAGACCAGGTGTGGATACGATGTACGATTCTGAGGCTCGGTGTGCCTGAAATAAATGTTTGAAAAATATTAATCCTTAAATAGAAAGCATGAGAGGATTTCCTGAAAAAAGTGAAATAACTTCCAAACGAGTGTCAGATCAAAAATATAAGGGCGTCATCGAGTTCATAGAAGCAAATTTACCCTGGGAAGATCCTAACATTTTTGGGCATGGGTCAAATGTTAAAGATAATTTTTGGACGTAACCGGAATAAAAATATTTTAAAAAAACATAATTTATTTCGATACAGCGATGCTTTCCTTTTAATAGGACTTTTTCAAGGAATTTATGGTTATCACCATAACCTTGGAATTATAATGAGATGCGGTGGAAGTCCTTTGGAGAAAATGTTGGAGAATGATGATGGGATTGCTGATCAGAGATTGAACGACGATGTTTTGATGGATATCACCAATGGAAGCGACGACAGGATCGATCCTCTTCAACAAACAATCCAACCCTTAGGTAGGGTGTGTTATTTAGATTTTATTTTCCTCCTTTTTGAATTAAATGATGAACATGGACTAACCAATTAATAGGTCAATCCAATGTTCATCCTTCTAGCGCGATGGACATATTTTTAGTGGGATTATTATCAGGGGTCGATTGTTAGAGATTTGACTTTGTTTTCTTGATCTTTCTAATGTGAACAAATCAAGGTTGTTACGAACAAAGGCCAAGGTTCATTCCTTTGGTATTCTTGGTGATATTATCTTCCCTTATTCTTAATGTTCTTCTCCATTGGACCCTCTTGGTTGTGTCTTGAATTGTCGAGAGGTTACGAACATAATTGGACCCACATATTGGTGGAAAGATGGAACAGAGGTGGCCAGCAGTGCATGGTGGCGCGGTGCACTGACATCCTGTGGGAGGTGGCATTCTTGTGGAATGTGGCTTATCCGTCGAAGGGTCTCATGGTGGGAATGATTATGTGGGAAGGTTAAGCATGTGGGAAATTCACAGACATAGCGGACCAACCGTGTAGGATGGGGTGCGATGCCACAATGACTAGGGGTACGCGGCAGATGTGCACTGCGTGGAACAGACCAGTCGGCCTGTGTGCATGCAGGACGGACCAGGGGAGACGAGTCGCGAGCCTAGTGGCCCAAAGGACCGTGCCAAATCAGGCTCAGTATGCTGAGTTGCATCTGCTCAACTAGAACGGGTTGGGTTGGCCGGCGAGTCTGGTCAGATCGAGACCAAACACGGGTTAGACATCTTTGCTAAAATGACCATATCATTCAAATAGTACGTATGTTATATGTGATATCTACAACGTTGGGACCCTGATGTTGAAATGATCCTTTTTATACCAATGGTGGGTTTTAACATAGACTTCCAATGACACATTCCATTTACACAGGTTGTACCTGGGTTCAAGGGACACAACAGGTGTGACTAATACTCCCCATGCTCCCTCATTTTCTAAGTGGGTTTATTCTCTCATTCACCATATCTTAGACAATATTCATTAGAGTTCATTCTATTTATTTTTTCCCTTGAATGCTTTTTGTTATTGTGTCCTACTCATATGAGTATGATCAATTCATCTTAACTTCCAGGATAGATTTGTTGGAATCCTAAAGAGGCCTACAGCGGATCCTCTATTCCTTATTCATACCCTAGATAGTGTTCTTGGTATCGACATGACCAACACTACATGGGCGTCGATCCTCTACTTAGAGGGTTAATCTAGTTGGAGTTTTTTGTATCACCCCATGCCCCTGGATGTGATCCTCCTCTGATATATCATATATCTCTTCAGATCTATCATCATATCCCTATCTCATGGAAGTTCTTGACGAACAATACTTCTTAGACATACTTCACCAGTGCTATCAGACTCAAGAGTGTGTTCTCCCAGATTTTTTCTTTGTTGAATCTTCATACTGAATCCCTAGTGGTGTTATGTGCTAGTTGTGTCTTACCTCTCGACTATGTGTCCTGGTTTGGGTATATCTGGATATTATTGTTATATTCCATAGAAATATACTTTTGTGGAGATGAAAAAATATTTCCCTTGTGTATTTCTTTGTTGTTTTGAGGTGTCCCACTGAGTATTGTAAAACTCAACCATGCACAAGCTTTTCTATCAAGTTTCATTTCCTGTGAAGACAAGAAACCTTTTGACATATTCCAGGGTGGACAAAGACCAAATGAAGCCTCATGAGATCAGGTAGGCCAAGGTATTTCTGTGTCTTTGAGCAGTATTCCCAGCACCAATTTTGTTTATAGGTTGGAATTTTTAGTTTATACTCTCTTTCTTTTGGTGGGATTATATTCTTTCCTAGTTAGATTTACTGCACTTTACTTCTTTTGTACTCTAGTTGTTGGTTATAATGGTTTACATACACTATTTACTTAGTGTTTTTATATTTCAGCATATGTGACTTTGAGATGAGTGCATACATACAGGTAATTTAGGCTAATGCCTCCCATTAGTTTTATATGCCTACTCAATTATAGTCATGATCACATGTCCTATTGCAGGGAGACTTGGGGTTGTTTGTCACGGTACAATCCCCTCTATGACAGGTCATGACAGATCAGAAGTGGTCGGTTCTACCTTAGGATCAAGAGTTTATGAGATTGGTTTGTGGAAGCAGTGTTCAGTGTTTTGAGTTCTTATTTTAGGAAAGGGACTCCAGTTTTGGTGTATAGGCTGACTTATCTATACACCAGGACTCTCATTACCTACTTTTTGACTCGGTACATGAGAACACTAGTTGAATGGGAAATAATGGAATAGGCATCATATGGGAATGGGTTGTGGTTTACATGTCCATCTTGAGTCATATATCCATATATATTGATTTAACATGGTACATATTTTTTCCTTATAGTATTCCTCTATGATGCATACAATCTATGATTTAGTAGCTATATCATGAGTATTACTCCCTTCAATGATTAATCATTAGTATAGGGACCAACTTCCCATATGTTACCTAAAGGTGGTGCACCAGATATACCACCATCAATGGAGCTACTAGGGGTACCTACAGCACCAGAAGACGAGGAGCACATGCCGAGTGTGATCCATGAGTTTTAGAGATATAGACCCCTCAGGTTTCGAGGAGATCCTGACCCTGAAGTGGCTAAGGACTATCTTGAGGTGGTCACCTGAGTTTTTTTTCTATTTAGGACATCGTCCAATCAGATGGAGGTACTAGAGGTGAGCCTTCTATAGGGATCAGAAGGGTGATGAGGGAGTTTGGATACCCAGACTCATGATGAGGCAACACTCTTGTGGGCGTAGTTTGAGTGCCTCTTCAAAGAGTATTTTTCACTAATTACACTTAGTGTTGTTTGTTTATAGGATCTTCCTCAATTCCATAAGGGTGGCTTGATGGTAGTTGATTATTCATCGAGGTTTACCAACCTTTCCAAGTACTCAATGGATATGGTTAGGGATCAATACTTCTAGGGTCAGCCCTTCGAATAGGGTCAACATAGATACATTCTGGATAATATTATATATCTAATAATTCCTACTTATATTGGGGTTTTGAGTGGGACATGGTGGTGGAGATCTTCCTGGATGAGCATAGACATCCAGTGATAGTCAACAGAGGATAGGCAGGTGTAAAGACCTTGGTAGCATGGAGTTGATGTTATCCTTGGGGATTCGAATGTGGGATAAATTTTAGGAGGAGTTCCCAGGATAGAGGATCTATAGTTCAGGGTTCATAGGGTGGATCCAGTCATCCTAGATAGAGGTGTTGATACTCATGTGATGGAAGGGGAAATATCGATTGATATTTTCCAACATGTTGTGCTACTGACAGGAAGACAGTGGATGGACCACCGAGGTAAAGGAAGATGTAGGAGTAGTTAGATCCATAGGGTAGAAGAAATTGAAGAGGATCTGGGAGAGTATCAGGAGGTTGTCGATGTATCGACATGCTACCACCACCAACCGTAGGAGGTCCATGCTAGGTTTAGGGAGCTGGAGGACAGGGGTGTGGACAGCTGCATGCAGTCAAGGCTTATGACCCAGAGGCTCTAGGAATGATTCGTGGTATGATATGTGTCTTTACTTAAGCATCAGTACTAATTTACATAGGTTTTTTTTCATTACTTCCTCACCACATATCTTTTTTGAGACCTATAGATTCTAGAAGAACTATTGACTTGACCCTTATGCTTGGAGACACCTACGGGAGGAGAATCAATGACTTGACCCTAATAATTTTTTTCTCTTATCTTCCATTTTACTCTTCTTCAATGTTGAATTAGATTAAATCTTCAATGAGAGAGTTGACACTTTGTTTCTGACCACACTATTGTAGTGGAATTGATTCTTAGAATGATGACAATTAAGAAGTAAGATTATCCATTTTCTTTCCTCCTCTTCAAAAGCGAAATATATTTCTCAAATTCGCTTTTTTATGCTTCTTATTTCTCTATACCATATATAGTAACAGTTCTCTAATGTCTTAATTGATCTCCTAAATATATTAAACACCACTTGATAATTTGAATGTGTTTTTCTGGGAATAATTTTCATTGTGTAACCCTTATCACGTGACCCCAAGCACTTAACCTTGAGCGCAAGACCTTAGGTGAGTAACTCCTATGCAGGTCTATCAGCACATAACTCTTATCATGTAACCTTGGTCATGTGAAAAAATGAGTGTGTGATTCTATATAAGACTACTAGTTAATACTTACATTTCATGAATACATTTTTGGTATTTAAATACATTTATCTTTATAATTTAATTGATATTCTTTCCTGAATATTAATTATTTTATTCATTTATAATAGGATACAATGATTAAAGGAAAACAAAAAAATAATAACTTAGAATGAAATTAAAGGATTTATATTTTCATTTTAAGAAGAGTTTTCATAATTTTGGATGTCTATGCAGTGTTTACAAGGAATAAAATGGAATAAGAAAGCGCAAAATACATCAAATGTTCTAGAAATTGATCATTCACATCATGACCAGACTATTCATGATGTGAGAATGGACAAGAACTCATGCTATGAATATCAGTCATGAAAAAAATCATCTGGTGTAATGGGATTAATATTCACGGTGGAACACTATGTTTCACGCCATGAATCATGTAGATGAGGAATTATTGATTTAATGATCTTTAAAATTAAAACCTTTTAGCATGTAATTTGACCCTAAAATTCCATGCACCCTGGAATTGACATAAGACTCATCTGTGATCACATTAATGAATAATTAAAGACAACTAGAACAACACTTATGCCTATAATTAAAGAATAGGTCTCAACTGTAAATCATTAATTTGAAGGACAAAGCCTGGCATAAGGTGTTGCGCCACTGTAATGTCATTAAACAGTTATTCTTCAATGTTTCTTTTATGCTTTCCAATTACTTTTCTCTTTCCATCTCACTCCATCATGACTAGCATGAGGGGATAACTTTATATTTGTGTTGGATGAAGTAGATAAAGGGGAATGTGTTGTGGATTTTATTTTAATTATTTTTCTCATGTTTTGGGTTTCCACAATCGAACTTCAATTTCTATTTAATTTTCATTAATGTCTCATGACCATTAGTATAAGAATATGATAAAGTATTTTTAAATTTTGCAACTAATTATCCTATATTAGGCATGACCATTTAATGGTGTAGGGTAGTTATGTTTAAAATTTTTATTAGGACAAATTAATTCATTAATACCCTAAAATACCTAACCATGGGAAATAGGGGATTCCTACGTTAAGGAGGAGATACCAAGACCAAGGATCTCCCACATCTCAAATCTGACAATAATCATGATCAACCAATTTAATTTCTAAATTTATTATCACCCAAACCTTAAATCTAAAAAATGTTAGCATGCTTTCTCCAACTTGATTTCTAAAACCCTATCTTCTTTCTTTATTTTATTTCTTAAAAAAACCTTAATCAATCAATTTATTTAACCCATAAAACCTATTTTCACCGTATCAAGGGTTTAAACTCAAACTCACTATTGAATACATTTAATTTGATTAGTTTCATTTTTTGATTCTTTTATAAATTATTAAATTTGATTATCCCTATAAGAAACTAATAACACCCTATGGTCATTAAAATTTCTAGAACCATTAATGGGGACAGTTGAAAATTTGTTTTTGGTTTTAAAAATTTTAATTTCAATTTATTTATTATTTTATTTTCACACCTTATCTTGGTCTTATTATTTTAAGTTCAGATTCACAATATTTATGTAGGACCACTCAACGCTATCAAAAGGCAAGTAAGTTTTTCAATACAACCTTGATCTCAAATGAATCATATGGAGGTGGATTAAAGAAATTATGACCATGCATAGTGCATAACTAAACCAACATATAGTTTCGATACCAAAATGAAATGTATAGATATATATAAGTTCGTTGACTATGGGAGACCATCCTAGACAACAGTTCAACCGGGCATCCTAGTCCCACACATCCAAACTAATGATTTTGATATCAAACCCACCATAATCCAAATGATATCCAATAATATTTAATTATCTTTATTTCCACATAAATATATGAACTCACACTTGGGTAGTTTTCTTAAACTTTGAGAAACATTTCAATTCCAAAACATTTCTAGTGTTACGGTGAGAATTTGACTCTTTATATTTTAATTGAGTGATCACATTTGAAAATTTATTCAGTTATTTACAGCTTATTCCATCACTATATGGGATGAGTTGGAAAGTATATTTTTAACATGTTTTTTTCCTCATTTAAAATACATCGATATAAGGATATATATTTTAAATTTTAATCAATTTAATGTAAAATCTCTCTACAATGTTTGGGATAATTTCAAAGAAATGATTCGAAAATTTCCCCATCACAAGTATTGAAATATGGCAATTAATCCAAAAAAAATCAATGGTCTTTCATAGGGGAACTGACCCACCATTGACTCTATATTAGGAGTACCCCTAATAAATAAATCATGAGAGGAAAGATATAATATACTCAATGAAATGGTAAGAAATGACTTCCAGTGGGAAGGTGAAGTGGCCTAATGAAGAGGTGTTGATATGGTGAACAACAACGAATGGATGGTGATATAAATGGAGGAAATTATGAGGAAGATGGATACCATAATGGGATAACAACAACCACCTCATGTTACGTATATTGATAAAGATAATTATGATAATTGTGGTCATGAGAATAATTTTCATGGTTATAAGCCACACCAAAAAGGAAAAGGTTGTCAAAAAGGGAATTGGGCTTTCAAAAATAGAAAGGACCATCACTACATAGCCAAGTACACACATTATAGGATAATTTGGCCACATTCATGACTACCATTGAATTATACACCAAATAATAGACTTATTACTCAAAATACCAAGGGTCTTACATCAAATAGATAAAATATGACTCAAGAGATCAGTCAAGTACACCATGGAATATAAAATTAAAAGTGGGATGGATCATAGAGAAACTGAGAGAGAGACCATGGGGAATATTTCCAGTCTACCCTGATTTAAATCAACAAGTAGAACCATAGTCTATAACCCTAATAAGTGTGAAAATAACATAAGAATAAGTTCACCCAGGAGGTGAATATCATGAAGTGAAAACTAAAAATAAGTTAGTTGAAGAAGATGGGTCACCAATTTATAAAATGACACTACCTTTTCCAAAGTTTCTAGTGTAATAAAAAATAAATATACAAAAATGTATGTTTCTTAATTTTTTTTTTAAAAAATCCATATTTACATTCCTTTTATATAGGTTCTCACCAATATAAAAACCTATAAAAAAATGCATGAAAGGGTTGCAGAATAAAAAGAAAAATCTAGAGCATATTGGCATGATTCCACTAACACATGATTATTTGTTTGTGGTATCAAAAGTCTTAATGAAGAAGTAACATGACCCGGGTATCTTTTAAATTATTATAAATTTTGTTTCCAACAAATTTGGGAAAGCACTTAGTAACCTAGGTGAAAGATTCAATATCATATCGCACTTAAAATTCAAGTATTGGGGCTTAGAGAAGATGAAAAAAACTAGAGTTTCACTCAAACTAACAAATTATATGGTAAAATCCCCTCAAGGGTTTATTGAAGACATCATAGTCAATGTTAATAAATTCTAATTCCTGATGGACTTCTTATTATTGGATATAGATAAAGAACTGAACCCCCGCATCTTGGGAATACCATTTTGGATATTTAATGGGAATTTATAGACTTCAAAATTAGATAACTATGCCTAGTAGTTGGTATAAAACAATTTAGTTTCAACATTCATAGGGAAATGACTAATTATGAATTTAAATAAGATACTGATCTAGAATGGGAAAATACCAAAAGTTGAAGACGTTGTTTTAATAGAAGAAAACTATGAGTTAGATGCTATCATACAAAGTAGAAGTGTTAAAAAGAATAAATAAAAAATTTAAGACATCATATTGGGATCCAATTGTATCATGTTTAAAAAGGTTTTGTAGTTATGTTTGGTACACAGTCTTCCATTTAGTTTTTTAGGATTAAAGAAATACTGGTGGATTGGTTTGATGGAGATTGAGAACGTATTTCTAGCAGGAAGGGTTGAGCACATTTTAGAGGAATGAAAGGGTCTAACTTATGTGGATAGTTCATAGTAGATTCCATTCTAGATCCATAATATGTATAAACTTTCCCATCTCTTGTCACATAAGATAAAGAGGTGTGGTCGGACAAAAAACATTAAACAAAATCACCTTTGATAGGAAGCCCAATTTTTTTATAATTTGGTTTTTAATTGTTGGTTTTTAGGAATATGAACATTCCAATAATATTTTATAATTTCATTGTAAAAAGGTATGCGCTTTCCCTAAATTATATTCAATTTTAGGTCTAAAATAAAGGCACTGGGAGGAAAGCAGCTGGAAGAAAATGAAGAAGCTACATATATGAAATTCACATCATGAAATTCTAATACACGTCATGATGTTAGGTAGGTAGAATATGTGTATTCCATGTTTGAAAGAATTAATTGAAGGGTGTTATGGGTTTCAATTTCATTAATTTATTTACCCCCATAGTATTAATTTTTTTTAATGATTTTAACTAAAAATTGTATTCCCTGCCTTGTATATTTCTTTAATCACTGATCTATAAGATATAAAATACTTAGGATTATCATTATTCCATGTTTTTAAATTTCTACATCAATAATTATTAATTAGAAAATGTGGAAAATAATAACTAGAGATAAACTTGGGGTTTTAGATTTGAAAAATAATGATTTAGGGTGACTGGTTAATTCTGGTAAATGATTTTCTTAAGATATAGGATTCCTTGAAATTCTAATATTTATGGTAGTTGATTTTATTATTTTTATACATTAACATGAGTAATTGTCCCAAATATTTGTTCTCATTATCTAGAAATTTTATAAGATTAATATTTCCAATTCTTTTCTTGATCGTATTTCTTAAAAGACTTGGACATGTTTTCCTTCTAGAATTTTCTTTACATCTTATTGATGATATAATTATTAAAATTCACTTTTAAAATGATTAAGGTGCATTTGTATTGGACCTTATCCTAATAAAAAACCATATATTAATCATTTTAATGCCCAAATAATCCTTGAATATCCTTTTTAGAAAAGATTCATTCTAAAATCCTAATCTATCTTTTCTTAAACTGATCTAAATATTTTTCATGATTTTTAAAATTGAGACTTGGGAAGACAATGACTGGTGTAAGGGATGCACATTTTTTAATAGATAAGTGTGGTGGGAGTTTTATGGTAAAAGGTTCATGATTTTCTATACAATATTCATTGCACACCCTCTTAAAAAATAATAGAAATTAATAGAAAATAAAAAATAAATATGGGATTACTTTTTAAGGGTTAAAAATCGCCATTTACTTGATCGATGATTTTTATAATTTGGGTTTTGGTGATGGATGTGATACTTTTCCTCACTCAAATTTCAATTAAATAAAAAAATAGAAAAAACACATACAAGAGTTTTAACTTTCATATTACATTATTTCTTTATGATCCTTTCTTTTAATTTTGGGGAGAGAGGATATTTTTATTGAGATATTTTTTATTATAAAGTACCATAGAGATGACTTAATTTTTTGTATTTCATTATTTTACATCATTGAACTACCAACCCTGGAGCCTCAAATTCATTTAATCCTAATAATTATTAACTCCTGATTATTTTTTATTTTCTTTCTACGGGGTGGAGAAAGTGGATGCATTTCAAGATTATGGTAAGCATCGTGGTTAAAGGAATGTGCATAACTGTATTTACATTTGTACCTTAATTATGGATAGAAAATTTAAAGTGATATAAATTTAAAATGGAATGTATAATGACAGTTAATTGGAAACTAATAATAGAAGGATAAAGTGGCATGATTAATTTAAAAGGTGAAAAGTTAAATAAATGATTAGATTATTTTTCTAAAAAGTGAACATTTGAATAAATTATATTATCTGATACTTGAACATTTCATTCTCCATTTTATCAATTAATATTTTTTACATTGAATATAAATTATGGTATGATGAATATCCTTTGTAGTATGTTTATATTTTATTCATGAGGACAATCTAAAATTCAAGTGTGGTGGATTTGATACTTACATTTATCAGAACTCAGAAGACCCTTAGAGGGGATGAGTGAATCTTGATGTAAAATTTTTCTTTTAAAGGGAAGGATATTTTTTCCATGTTGGTAGTAACTTGTTAAACCTATTTGATGGAATCATGCAGTAATCAAACATTCACATCCAGAGATAAAACATAGTAGTTTTACTTGGTTCACCGCTAAGGGCTAGTCGAAGTAGCATATGATAATCGTATGTCGGTCATAACTAAATCCAATAATATTTAATATTTGTTGAATACAGAATTGTAGACACGTCCACTTTGTTCTAGGTGCACTACCTTTAAAAGAGTTTACTGAAATCTCACTACCTCCCTCAGAACACTTATGTTGACTCCCCCTGGCTCACTAATTTTGGTGAAGTCTTACTCGGTTTAATGACATGAAGGTCGCTTTAATATATTTGGATTTAGTTCTTTCTACCTAACTAGCACAAGAATATACATACACGGTAGTCTTATATTGATGCACTTGAAAGCAGTATTCACTAAAACCAGATATTCAACACTGATATTTGTGAATCTCATTTGCAATGATCCTTTGCAAAGATCAGAACATTCGTGAAGAAAACTACCTTCACAAAACACTAAGTCATCATGAAA
The DNA here is from genome assembly GCA_963277665.1 of Viscum album. Taxonomy (NCBI): domain Eukaryota; kingdom Viridiplantae; phylum Streptophyta; class Magnoliopsida; order Santalales; family Viscaceae; genus Viscum; species Viscum album. The sequence goes on from OY728125.1 coordinate 148,237,447, forward strand.
TAACCAGTCATCATGAAACTCTTTTTTCCGATATACCTAAGCATTGGTCAAGACTAATACAATCTTTTCATGATGATCAAGATCACAATGAATACCTGATTCATGAAGCTTTAAACCTTCTAAAATTTAGACTAATTCAGTCTTTTATTCAAAAAATTTTGTATCAAATGAAGGGGGGGTAGCCAAATAATTCTCCATCCTCATAATTTTGAGCCCAAAAATTTGGAAACCATTGGAAAACGATGCCACCTTCAACACTATCGTAATATTCTACAATAATATCACATTCCTTGAAATATCCTTAATCAACCCAGTGAGGATTAATAATAAACACAAATTAGAATCTATTTCTAGAAATTAAAATCTCTGGTTCTATCAACATTTCATGCATAACTTTTTTGGTATTTAAATACATTTATCATTTAAATTTTATTGATACTCTTTATTGGATATTCACAATTTTATTAATTTATAGAATTATACAATGATTAAAGTAAAATTAACTAGAAAAGAAAAAATGATTGATATTTTAATTGTAAGAGGACTTTTCATGACTTAGGATCTCTATGGAGTGTTTACTAGGATTATAATGGAATAAGAAAGTGAAAACGAAGTAAAATTAACTAGAAATTAATCATTAATGTTGTGAACAGACTATTCACGATGTGAGAATGGATAAGAACTCATGACGTGAAATCTAGCCATTAAAAAACTCACATGGAGGAAGAGGAAGAAAATTAATGGCATGACACATGTGTATGAGGAATTATAAATTCAATGATCTTCAAAATTAAAACCATTTGGAACCCTATTTGACCCTAAACTATTATGCACCCACTAGATTGAGTTTAGAATCATCTATAACCTCATTAATTAATAATTAAAGAAAACATGAGCAACCTTGATTCATATAAATATAATACTAGCATTATTTTGTAAATTATTCATTCAGAGACCAAAGCATGGGGAAAGGTAATGTACCACTAAAGAGCCCTTATCTAGTTCTTCACCACTATTTATTTTTTGATTTCCCTTTTATATTCTTCTTCCTTCTTACTCTCTCATGACTAGCATGATGTGGTAACTCTCAATCTGTGCTAGGTGATTTTAGAAAGAGGGGAGGTGCTTTTGATTTTATTTTCATTATTTTATTTTTGTTTTAGGTTTTCATAATCAAATATAAATATGACTTTCTTTCCCTTTCTTACCTCATCACTATTGGAATAAGAATTTAAAAATTATTTTTAAATTTAAAAATTAATTCCCCTAAATTAGTTATGACAATTTAATGGTTTATGGTAGTTATGTTTAAAAATTTTATCAAGAAAACTTAATTCATTAATACCCTAAAATACATGACCATGGGAAATATGGGATTTCTATATTATGTATGGGATACTAAGACCAAGGATCTCCCCCATTTTTACTTGGACAATAATCATGATTGAAAATTTTAATTTCTAATTTTATTTACAACCAAAACCTAAATCTATAAAACCCTGGCATGCTTTCTCCAACATGATTTCAAAAACCTAATCTACTTTCATAATCCTCTTTATTAAACCAACCTCAAGCAATCATTTTCTTAAATTCCTAAAATCTACATACAATGTCTCATGTGTTTGACCCTGAACTCATTATTTTCTACAATTTTCTTAAAAAACAAAGGAAGATATATTAATCACTAGTAATAGGAGTAACAAGATCAAGAATCCATGAAGGGAAGAATTAAAGTAAGAGGTTATTCTCTCCAGGAATAAAATGAGTAGCCATATGATGAGGTACTTTATTTCCCTCCCTTTTGATGAAAGAGAAAGAGCAATAAAAAAAGCTTCAACTGATAGATTGGATTTTCCTGATGAGGAATCAATAAGATTGGAGGATAAATTCATCTATGTTGATGGAGTTGATGATGTTGACACAATTAGATTCAATATGTATATAATCCCATCCATGGTCTTTTGAAATGGTCAGTCTAGTAAGGACATCATGGGCTTTAGCAATAGTGGGTTCCAAGAATGCATGTTTCGAATCCTATTTGGTAGTGATGATCCTACCACAATTGTCCTAGACTATCACTCCAATTCCAAAAATACCCTCCTCAGGTAAATCAGCATTGAAATTGATCTTAAGGGTCCCTTCTAGAGGGGGATTTTATTTATATTCATTCATTCGAGGCATAGAGAAACCATTCTATTCAGGGTTCCGATTCCATACATCGATCCAGGAGAGTGCTACTTTGATCTAGAAACCACAAGGTTTTAAGCTATGATTGAAGATGAAGTTATTCCATCTAACATAAATAATCCAAGCCACAACACACAGTGAGGTGACATTTTCATTAATGAAAGTGGAAGACCACATCATAAGAAATTATGGGAGATCCGATGTCACATCCAGCATAAGCTTTAAAGGAAATCCCCATGAAATCCAAACCTCTATATCCCCTAGCCAATGAATAATAGCATGCATGGGGGATTCCACAACATCCGTACAAAAGGGGCATATCAGTTTTCCCGTAACATTTCTAAAGAGAGGTTGTTTAGGGTGGGAATAATATTGGTACCAATATGCAACCAAAAGTAGCAGATCTTTGGGGGGATGTCCCAGTTCCAAAGAATTTTCTATATCCCCTTATTAGCTTAAATGTGGGAATCAAGAGAAAGTCTGTAACCTTCCTTCACAGAATAGGATCTTTAGATGTCCTTTCTCTAAAAGAGACAGTCATGTCCCTCATCTTGGACACACTGAATACTGAGAGTAATCCTCTTATACCTTTCATTAAACTAAGAGTAAATTTTTTCCAGCTAACAATCAGTACCATAATCATTGAGCAGGAAACAGACAGTAGCATCCTTGGATCCATGAAAATCTGGGGAAGAAGCCAGTATTTTATCTTTTTCAATCAACCAAGGTTCATTCCAAATGTTGAATTTTGTTCCATTCTCAATATTCCAGCCTACTCCTTTTTCAAGCCATTTTTGTGATCCCAAAATGCTTCTCCATAGGAAACTGGGATAGGGGATAAGAGAGGAGTTTTGAAAATCTGAGTGAGGAAAATATTTTTCATGGAGAATCTATGCATAGAGAGAGGAAAGTTGAGTCAAAAGGTTCTAGCCCTGCTTATTCAAAAGGTCATCATTAAATAGTCCGAGGTCCTGGAAACCCATGATGCCACCCGCTTTAGGGGTGCATAGTGACCTCTAGGAAATCCAATGAATTTTGTTTCTCCCACTAATATGTCCCCACCATAATTTGTCAATGAGGGAGTGAATTTGATCAATAATTTCACCCGGAAGCTCGAACAATTACAAGATATAACTTGGGATATAAAAAGGAGATCTATTAATGAGAGTTTCTTTTCTCACTTTAGATATTATTTCCAAAGGCAATACTTGAATTTTCTACTCAAGTTTTTTCATAGTGGATGATAAAATTTATTTATTTTTTGATCAACCAACCAATGTGGGGATCCCAAGGAACTAATTATGTTTTTCAACCATCTGAATTCTTGTGGTGAGACAAAGATCTATTCTTTTGTTTAGTAGAATGACAGAGTTGAAGGAAATTTCTTATTTTGGAATGATTAACCGCATGCCTGGAGGCCCTATTGTAAAGTTGTATCACATTGTAGATAGAAAGGAATACATCATGTGTGTATCGAGAGAAAAGAAGGTAGTCATCCTAAAAAAAATATGTGAGAAATAAAAGGGCTAATTCAGAACACTTTTTCCCCATGTATCAAGTTAAATGACACTTCCATAGAAATGAAGTTGGAATAAATTTCAGACACAAGGATAAAGAGAAAGGGGGAGAGGGGGTCACCCTGACAAAGGCCACGGGTGGGGGTGAAGCCTAGTAAAAATCCACCATTAATATTGATCTTGAAATAAACAGAAGAAACACAGGTCATGATCATATCAGTCCATTTTGAATAGAAACACATTTTTGTCATGACAAACTAGAGGAAATTCCATTCCACTCTATCGTACACCTTAGTCATATCCAATTTTCAGGCCATAGTTCCCCTTTTCACAGCCGAGAATATTTCCACTGAGTGGAACACCTCATGAAAAACAAAAGAATTATCTCGGATGAGACTTTTTACAATGAATGTGCTTTGATTTTCAAAGATAATGGAAGGTAACCCCATGTGCAGTCGGTTGACTAAAATCTATGAAAAGAAATTATACAATATGCTTCACAAGCTAATTGGCCTAAAGTATGAATCTAATATGGGTTTATTTATCTTTTGAATGAGGGTTATAATGGTCTTGTTAAGAAAGAAAATATTGGTTTCCCCTGCCAAGATATCTTTCATGAGAGAGGAGATGTTAGGACTAATGATGTGCCAATATTTCTTGAAAAGGAGAGCATGAAAGCTATATGGACCTTGGGATTTTGTGGAATGGATATGCTTTTGGGCCCGTAGGATCACATTATCTGGAAAAACTTTTGTGAGCTGATGGTTCATTACATCAGTGATCAAGGGTTTGATACATACTTCCACCTCATCCAATATGGTGGACTCCCCTACAATATAGAGTTACTTAAAAAAAATAGGAAATAATATCATGAATTCCTTCAATATTGTATTTCATTCTTCCATCAGGATATGAGAGACAAAAAATAGTGTTTTTATGGTTCCTAGTATAAACCTTCTAATAGAAGTAGAATCTGTTGGAATACCCTTCTTTAATTTGGGATTATCGTGTGTGCATATCCCAGAAACTCTCCTTAATACGAAGGCCCACATCTAAGTCACCTTGGAGAAAGTTGATTCTGTAAAGAATAGCATCAGTCAGAGTTCGAGCAGAAAGGAAATTTAGATATCTCTCAATTGAGTTACAATGATTTTCAGGTTGATGAAATTTATTGTTGCTCTAAGAACTCATCTTAGAAGCCATATTCTAGAGGTTAGAATAGATATCTGAATTTACACTCATCTAGAATGATCAGAAAACCTCTTCGCAGTCATGGTCATTTTACCAGATTATCTCAAATATGAAATGTTTCCTATATCTTTGATTGTAAATTATGTGAGAGAAATAAATGAATGTAAGGAATTGGTATGAATCATTCGGTGTCAGGTGGGAGATATAGACCATTCTGAACTTGTTGGTCCATTCCGCAGAGCCCAAAAATCTGTCCAGATGCTCCGCAATGCACATTCGTTCCAGGTTCCCTCAAAACTAGGTAAATGGACTACCTGTAAAGAAAACATCAGATTGCTCCAACCTAGAGATCACATCCCTGAATCCATACATCATGACTGAAGACTGAAGGAATCCCCCCCCCCCCCGCCCATTTTTCATTCTGAAATAGGATATCATTGAATTCGCCGCCGAAAAGGATATGGCCAGATATTCATTGTCTCAACAAGAAAAGACGATCCTATGATTTCCATTACTCATTTTGTGAAGGCCAACCATAAAAACACACAAAATTACATGGAGGAGAGTCCCTGTCATGTATAGAAGCATCCACATGATTCGATTAGTAAGAGATTATTTGGACATCAATGCAATCCTTCTATAAAAGAAACCCCCCACCCCCCCCCCCAAGTGGCCTTGGCAGGGGACCAGGAAGAAACCATGAAATCCACTTTTATAATCAATACCATTGTTGTACTTAATTTCCCTCAAGGTTTCATATATGAAAACCATATTAGGGTGACTTTTAGCGCAATGGTGTTTTAGCATCCAAACCGTTCGTGGGTTTCCAAGCCCACGATAGTAATAGGTTAGTATGATAATTTTGATAGGCGGGGCACGGTTATTCCAACCTCCACCTCTTTTAATTATAGAAAGTCCCATCTTTAGTAACCTTCCACCTTTTCGGGTACCTTTCATTATCTTATGGTTCCTCATTACTTCTTTTTGTTCCAGGTTTTTCTGTTAAGCTGATGTTACAACCATAATCGTATATTTCCTTCCTCTTCCACATATGCGACATTTTAGACGTAGACACTGAGATGGGGATAAAAGATACACCTAGTTATGTATCCTGTAAAGTTGTAAAATATTTCGGATAACTTAGGATATCTAAGTGTGTATGAGAAGATCCATTTGGGGCTGGTCAGTGGACGAGGAGAGTCCACAGAGGTAAGAGGACAAGAGCCTGTGGACACGACCATTGAACTTGAGGGGGCCATCTAGGGTCTGTCAGTGTTTTCAGTTTCCACCGTTGGGGGAATAGTTGGAATTTTCATTGTACCACTTGATTTCTCTAGGTTTCATAAGTTTGTATTAGTAGGTGTGGGTTTAATAAAAATGGTTTTTCTGTGCATGGGGGACTTTTAAAAATGTAAATACATGGTGATTATTTCTCTATCACATTGTTTTTCTACTTCAGGGATGAAATACATTCGCATGATTTTTTCACATAACCATGGAGCATACTTTATTACCAGGTTATCGTCTTATTTTGTTACTTTTTTAGCACAACTGTTTTCAGAATATTCTAAGAAACCACAAGAAATGAATAAATTTGGAAGGTTTTCATATTCAAAGGATATCTAATATTTCAATCCACCAAGTATTAATAAGGTGCCTCTAATGAGAGGTTTGGAAAGTCAACCAACACTTTAATCCTCACTGGAGGTCCCTAATGGATGGGGTTTGATTGATCCCATTCCATAAACTTTCCAATACAATTTCCAATTTCTTGAATCACCCATTCTGATATTCCACTGAAGAGAATTACAATTAACCTCATCTAGAAAGGGGACTTGGAAAAATTGGTATTGAGGATATTATATCTGCTATTCAGGTCTTCTAGCATCAAAATATAGTTATCAAATGACCACGACCTCCCTAGGACCACTTTTTGTTTACCCTTCATGTTGAAAATTTTGAATATTAAAAGTCAAGTTTCAACTTTCCTTATTCCCACTCCATCCTCTATGTGCCATATCGACTGCAAGGTATTTTTTTGTGCACCTAAGTTGAAAGGTTGTTCAGATATAGATTTCCCAATTAGTAACAAGGACATGGGCCGCACTAGGAAGGTGTCATTGTAATTTTTGGTGATAATTGTTTCTTTTCCATTGTCTGTAAGGGAGATATTTTTCTATATATTAACTAGATTGTTCTCCATTTTAAAGTTATAGACCAAATAACCAAAATCATGGGTACCATACATATTTGGAAGACTGTGAGAAAACTCCTTCGTGGGTTGGGACCACAATGCATAAAAGTTGTTTTTAGCCACACCCTTCCAAGACCTAACACCCTTTGCGTACCACACCTCCATGAGCATAAGTTAAAGAACCCCTTGTGATGAAACTCCTACGCACCTTCATAGCCAATTTACATAGACATTGTGAGGAAATCCCTTCCTGTGTGAGGTCACCACGAACCATGGAAGGTCACCGCTTACCATTGGGAAACACTCAGCGTACTTCCCGTTGTAAGTAGTCCAACCTCAACCATAAGAGATAAAGAAATAATGTCAAATGCACAACAAAAACTCCACAGAAAATACCTATCTACAGATCTCAACTCCAAGCCATGGCTTAAAAATAGAGCAGGTATGGAACCCCAATCCATGAAAAAAATAGGAACCTCAAAACATGAACAGAACAGATTCCTTCAACGGGTTTGAACCCGGTCACACACCAAAAGAGTTACGAACCCTGAATGCAAGTTGGATCCGCTGATAGAGAGGACTGGCCACCATAGAGGAACCATAAATATCAGGATGTGAAGTACCAAAACCCTAAAATTAGGACGGAACAAAAGGTTGGGGAATGAGGACATGTTGTCGTATGAGGAAATAGTACGCTGAGGAGGTGGGGAGGAGCAGTTCGATAAGGGTTGATTCAGGTGCCAATCAGATGAAGAGGTTGCCATATGAGGATCACTGAGGCCACCAAACCCTAGGAATTCCAAGGAGGTAGCTCTCACAGGAAACTAAAAACACCCTACAGGTTGTCACTGGAAGCTAACAATACCCTACAGGTTTTTATAGGTGCATAACCACAATCGTGTGACCTTAAGTGAAAGTCTATGTCACATAAATGAGTCTTGTAACCTATATCATTTGACCTGGTTCACCTAATCAACTTGTTTTTTCTAAATCATTTGACTCATCTACATAAACTCCTTATATCAGAACTACATTGGCCAACTGAAAGACTCCCCTCAAAAATCCCTATGGAACATAATTCCTTCTATAAATTATGTCTTCTCTGAATCAACTATTAGTTTCACATTTCATTTTTAATGATGAACAATGGGTATTCATAGAAGTTTTTCCACTAACATAACTTTAATAATTATACTTCTCTATCTTTTCAATCAAACTGCATAATTTTCACTACTCCATTAAACACACACAGTACCATGAATTGTTCATATAACTAGATTCCTTACAGGATTCACTGATCACAAGATATCTATCACCCAATTCCCGTCGTGTGAGTCAAGTTATGTAAATCCATATCATAAAAAATATATGAAATCACCTGAAAACATCATCACCGATATTTAAATTACCTTTATGTGATTATCCTAATGTCATTGTGTGGTATCTTAACAATTACACACATCATATTCCACAAAATACATTTGTGCATCAATTTCAAATGATCACATGAAGTCTATATAATTTTTTCATGTGATTTGAAAGATCTTATCGCATGATTCTTCAAGATTATGTTCTTAGAAAACTTATGTAAATCCTAATACATGTCCATCTCGGATAGTATTACTTCATTTATGAATTCAACTAATGTGTTTCACATGGTTCATTTATCCATACATGATACACCCAACATCATTATATATTACCTTCATGAAGTGTGTAACTCTTTTATTGATACAGGGATTTCCTTTCACATGTGCTGACATCACATGAACCATAGGGGTCTATGCCATTGTGTAATATATATGATCTTATGTGATCATGTGAGTTATAGAAACTTATGCGATTTACCTTTATTTCCTCACATTTTACACCCAAAAAATATGGTGAACACTAGAAAGTGATTCCAACTTCAATTACTCTTTTGTATTATTGAATTGATACTTTTTAATGATGTTCTCCTCTTCTATATGAGAATAAATTTGCACTAAAATTATTTTACTACACCATTAGACCATCTTAAGTTCAAATTTTGAATCTTAAATGAATTCCATATCCTTCACACATCCATTAGGTTCGTGATCAATAATTATCGTAACATCTTCAGGTATAATATTGATTAACAATAAATTCAACACCAAACATTGGTCTGGATCCAACATTTCCCCCTTTTATATTTTTTTTCTATATTATCATAAATCCATCCTTGTCCATATATAAAAACTTTCTCCAATGTTACATTTTCCATGGCTATGGATTCATGATGTTGTTCTTTTCACCCTCTTTGATATAAATATGCAAAGGGCCATTAATAGTGTATCTCCCCATTATAGTCTCATAAGATCTGCCTTATATTTTAACTCCCCATTTATCATAGAATTTCATTGGGTATTTCTTCATTTATGGATCTACTCCCCTTTAATCAATAATTTTTATAAATCATATTTTCAAAGATATTGAGTAAAACATGTAGGGGAACATAATTTTCTTACAACTACTAACATCCATATATTAAGATATTTTTGTTCCCCATTATTAGGAACTTATTCTCAGCCCATGTGATAAAATATATTTATATTTGAATGTCACCTAGATATGTCCACCATTTTCAAATTCACATCCAAAAACATTTTGCACCATCTTCCATCTTCGCCTATATCTACCAGTTATTGATTGAATCATTGATCTTTTTACCACCTTTCAAGATAAGAGAGACTATTCCCATTATTAAAGCACAATAATGATATATTTTTCAATGGGTGAAATTATCACGTGGAAATAAGTCATTTAAAAATACTCTAAGCATACTAAGTCATAATTCATTGTAGGAAATAATATTTCATGCCAACAAACACCATTTATGTCCATGTAAATCACTTACTTCCATATATTCTAGCAGGATAACTTTCTTTCTTTTATAAAATCATCTTTTGATATTAATCACACTAACACAAAACAGCCAAAGAATAAGATATTAAGTATAAATATGTGATAAATACTACATATTGAATAAAATGACACCACTTGTTAAAGATAAATTCATTATATCACTTTGTTTGTATGATCTTTAATTCTTCATGAAACCACTTTGTTGGATGATGCTAAATAGTTTAGAGTTATTATAACTAAATATACCTTAGAATATCCAACTTTGGAATGATGAAGATTATATATACTAATTATTGAGCTGAAGAAAGATGTTAATTACTCTTGAGAATAAGGAAAATTCTTATTGAGAATGATTTCTATTTCCAGTAGCTCCTTGATATCCTAAAAATAGTGATCATATACTATATAATTAGAACAAAATAAATAAACATTAAATACATTAATATCGATACTTATCCATCAATATATCATCTCTTGGTGGTCTAATACCACTTTAGTTAAGTCCTTATGCTAATGGTTGAATATTCAGTGTCACTTGGAACTACTGGATCATTCAAATATATATTTAAAAACTCTTCAAATCCATATCAAGATCTTTATTTTATGGCATTCCTTTCCCAAAGCATGATACTTATAAATAAATAATTTAAAAATAGATTTATAGTTTAACACCACTTATTGAATCTGATTCCATATGAAAATTTCAATAATTTTTAATCTTCTTATTACATGTATTTAAATTTATCTTATTCACCTATTCCCTTTCAGTGTATACACACCCCATGGATCTTATCTCTCCCGTAAACCTATACCGCTTCAAACATATATTAGAAATAGTCAAATTAATGGAGAGAGGTGTAACTCTAGAATCCAAAAATAGATCATTTTGGTTGGTCATGATGGGCCAACCATTTACTTCAATATTTTCTCTTAACCATCATTGTAGTATTTCTTTGAATGACACCGCTTACCCAAATTTATCATTGTATTCCTTATTTAAAACATCTCATTATTGACTTAGGGTTATTTTTAATTGTTAGAAAGTAAAATTCATTATTATATGATTTTTTCATCTTCCTAAAAAATTCTAATTGATATGGATATATATTTAAGATTTATTTCTATACATGATCAATATTATTTTTTTAGGAAAGTTTAGTGAGATTCTTCGTCTTAATGGTTATGGGGTTAAACCAATGGGAAAATTTTTCCTTAATAAAGAACCACTTGTCCAATGCCCACACTTTCTCCTCTAATGGAGGGCCCTTTATCTTACCTTAATTTGTCACCTCATTATATGGTTTTTAAAACCACTAAGGATTACTTCATGTATCTCCCTTCTTGCGACCAAACCAGTACTAAACCAAACATTTATAAATGAAATACCTTCTTTAAATGGGAATATTTCTTATTAATAAATGATTTTTTAGAAAATTCATGCACTAATTTGGTTATTTTAGACCTGTATTTGGCCATCTAAATTTTTAATACCATTAAGCATCATAACCATTGATAATATATCTGTTGTACAATGACCATTAAGATTTGTATATTAAGGGTTATGATAAAGTCCATTGGACATAGGGCCTTGACCAGTATGATTGTACCCTATAAATACCATTTATGGGAGATTCTAAGGTATACATAATTATTAGTATTTTTCTTGACCTTTTCCAATTCAAGATTCAATAACTAAATAATAATAGAAACCATTCTAAAAATAATTTCAAGCTCATCAAGATCATATCCAAATCCATGTTCATCGAGCCACCCCATGAAAATATCACCACCACACACCTTACGCTTAGGGTAGTCACTAGCGTAATAAGGACCTATATATCCATAAAATAATACCATGAATTTTCATATTTTATTTTAATAAAACACTAATTATATTTTTTCCATCTTAATATTACTTTTTAAATGATTAATTAATGATTTTGATAAAAAATAGATTTTGATACAATGAACCACATATTGTATTTTTGGGAAATATATAATTTCAATAAAGAAACACTTTTTGATGAATTAAATAATTTCTGAAATAAATTATATATTTTTTGAAAATATTATTAAATAATATTTATTAAATATAAATTATAATATAATTTTAGGATATAAAATATAATTTTTATAAGTTTCATAAAACTTTTTTTTAAAACACATTATTTTTAATGAAATTGGTATTTTTTATTTAAAAGTGTAAATTCTAACATTTAGGGAAATATTTTGATAAAATAAATATTATTTTTTAAATAAGAAAATAAAAATTATCAAATTGTGAATTTTTCATAATTTTCTAAGGTATTCTAATTTTTGTGTAAAAATTAAATACAATATAATTTTACGATATGTATTATAAAATCATAAAATCCCAAAAGTGATGCAATCTTTAACATAAATAGTATCCATGAAAAAAATTATGATTTCTCTTTAAAATAATGTTTTTATGAAGTTATTTATTTAGTTTTATAAACCCTTAATGAATCCTCAAAAACCTATATTATATTTTAAGGTTTTAAAATAAATTTTTTGTAAACATGAATCGTTTCCACATCATCAAGGGGTTATTTTACCGTCTTCTATTTTCCCATATAAAATAATGAAACCCATCATATTTAGAATAAATCATATTAAAAAATATTGTATGCTTTTTTGTTTTTATTACTTTATCATATAGAGTCCAAAACCTAAATTTGGAAATTAATAGATAATTATCCTCTCTTTTTCTATATAAACCCACCCAACCTCCCATTAAAATTCACTCAAAAATCTTTGATCGTGAAGATATTCTACCCTTACCTATATATATAACACAAAATATTCCCCTAATATCTTAAGATTCTGCTCCAAAGATTTTCGAAGTGCCCTCTCCAGGTAAGGGAACCTCTTCTTCTCCTCTTTATTCAAGAACCTTCTTTATGTCATGCCTTTTTAATTCCACTTGTTCAAATTGGGATATGTTTTTAACACACAAGTTACTATAATTATGATTAATAATTAATTTTATACCCCTTTTTCTCTCATTAACCCCTTCTATAAACCTTTATAAACACTTGTTATGTTGTCAAAATTGTCCTGTGATTCTCTATCAGAGACATTTTTGTAGTGAATACCTATCTCCATTAAACTAATGTGTACTCACCTAGTTTTACCTATTCTTTATTTATTGGTGATTTAAATGTATTTAATTCAAAATTATTAATATTGGTGTTAAAATTTATGAAATACTTCCTTGCATTGTATGATATATGTGGAACACTTATGCGTGTACATGATATGAAAGTGATGGGTTGGCCTAGAATTATATTGTCCTATAATGCATTTGGTAATGTATATATCTCATGATATTTCATTTATGGTTCATGGGAAGTTATTCTAGTAACGCTATTTATGTTTTCTTATTGGTTATCCTTGAATTATGGTTATGATGTTATGTTTTATGTTGTTTCCACATTCTTATGTTTCCATTATGTTATCATGTGGCATCATACCTCATTATTTAATATTATAATTCTCTCTCTTATTATTTAACCTTGATATACCTCTTATCCCACATGTAATCCTTTAACTTATTCTTTTTTTTGTATTCCCTTACTGGGTTTTATATCTCACCCCTTTCTTATGTACATCCCAAGGTTATTCCTTACAGTCTTAGAAGATCCAAGGAATATAAGGGCATGTTTTGGAGCTGTTAAATAATGTTATTGTATTTTTGTTGTAAGTTTTTATGTTATATACCTAATTACTCAAATAAACTAGGCCTCGTGATATTTTTGGGTTTCATTAAGTGTATCTTTATATAATAAATCATGAATTAAGGTGTATTAAATATATGGGTTTTCATAAAAGCAGCCACCCTGGCCATTTCCTATCATAGTGGTCTAGTATTCACATGTAAAACCTTCTTACTCACAACTATATATGCTTATCACTTTTTATTCCATACTTTTTTTACATTCTTTCCAATAGGTCTATTGTGAGTGTAACCTAGTAGGTGCTTAGCACTCCTTTTATTGAGATCCTTATTTTTGCTCCAAGATTATAATCCCATTTTCTAACTTAATAAAATGTATTCTAGTATATGCATATTTTTATATGAAACAGAAGTTAAGAACCTCATTATATATTCTTTTTACTCCCTTATTTATTCCATAAATTATATTTTTCAAAATTCCCATGATTAGAACATATAAAACAACTCCCATTAAAAACATACCTCATGTCATGATTTCTCAGTTGGGATGTTTATGTAACTAGTTCTTTTTCTTTTTATAGTGATCCCTTAGGATTCTTGACACGTACTCATGCTCTATCCCAATTTTCCACAATATTATAATTTCATGTCCACTTTATTCTAATAGTTTTTTCTTTTATATTTTCTAGGATGATTCTTTTTATCTTTAGATATAGTAATACACTTCCTTTTATTTTTTGATTTATTATTTCAATCCTTGATTGATCCACTAATAGAAGTTTCTCTAGAGGAAAACTACACCTTCACCATTCCCTTACAAAAAATAATATATTCCTCAATCTCCCTAATCTTCTACTCTTTCTCCTTTAGCTGGGCTTCTATTTCTATTAACCTTGAACTAGATTTATTTCCAAAAATTGTCTTCTCTTCCAGAAGTGTCTTGAGAGGGATGACATTTTCTTTCGACTTATTTTTCATAAAAAATTTCTTTTCTATAAAATTTGAAATTTATTTAATCATAAAATTGTATTATTTTCTATTAACATTGATCTTATTTATTTCAACATTTAGGGCCAGATATGATCTTTTAGCCTTTTTTTTATGAATAAAACTTCAATGATTTCATAGTGCACTCCCTGTATGATCTCCCATTGATCCACCTTATCATTCATAATTGAATCTCTTATTGATCTAAAAAACAATTATCTCTTAATAGATGACCATATATCTTATCCACTTATTCTTTATTAGAGTTCTCATCATACATAGTTGGTTCCTATTCACCAATAAAGCCACTAAATCTTTTATTCACAAACACATTGTATTCAAATTGTTATTTAAAGGTTTTTATTTCAATAATTTCATCCTCTAAATACTTTTATTTTATTTTATTCTTCTATAGAATTCTTAAAATCTTCAATCACCTTGTACTACACTTTCATTTTATGTTTGATCTTCAGTACTTATTTAGAGTTCACTTGACTATATTATTGAATAATTAATCCATTTTGAAGTCAGTTTATATTTTCTTCTAGCTCATCCAAATATTTAGAAGATTTAAATAGACCACTAATATTTCAATTTTTTAATCTTTGAATATCTAATTATTCAAGATAACCATAATTATCTACTTAAAGTTCAACAAAACCAACTATTTTTTTCTTCTCTAGGTAGAAATAATCATTTTCTAGTCTATAAGAAACTTCCAAAACATTTTATGATTTATATGAAATAATAGTTCTAGAATCATTCTCCTTAATTTTTGTACATTATATTCTGGTTTTCTTATTCTAGTTCGATTTCTTCTTCTTTTCTTTTTTCATAATACTCTCTTCACTAATCATGTTTACTACCATCTCATATTTTCTAATTTTGAAAACTTCCATTGAGTTTGACATCAAAACATGATTTTTCTTTATAGTGTTTCTAAAAAACAACTTCCAGAGTATTCCAAATTTCATAATAAGTAATACAATGAGTAGTTTCCTTATTAACATTATTAGACAAAGATATACTTAGAATCTTATCTATTCAGGCATTACCCATTCTCTCACTATTCATTTCATATTTCCATCTTATAGGATGTACTCTAAAACCTCCATTCTGAAAGATTATAAAAACATAATCATTTCTTTCTTTCATCCATTAAATTCGGCTTAATAAACGAATAGAAGCTTCATGTAATGACCCGAATGGTTATAAATAAAATTTCCCTTGTGATTTAATTAAACGTCTTATTATGTAATATAGTTATATAAAACACATGAACTTATTTGGTTTTATTATATCTTATCATATTTAACTGACTTTTAAGTATCTTTACTATTGATAAAATAGTCATTGAACAATGATCACATGATTAGTATAAATATAGGTTTTTACAAATCCAATTGACATAAACAAAGGAAGTGATTGCCTCAACCAGTAGGATTGTACCATATGGGGCCCATTTGTCAGTTTTTATGAGGGAGATAGCATCACTTGGATTTTCCTTGACAAGTTGCAATCTAATATCCAATAACTTAATCATGAGTGAAACTTTTTATGAGAAAACTTCAAGCTCATCGAGATCACGACCCAAACCATGTACGTTGAACCACCATATTAAAGTCTCACTATCGCACATCATACTCTTATGGAATTTCCTAGTGTATTAAAGGGATATGTATCAAGACCCAATAAATATGATCATGTACACTATTTTTTATATAATAATGAATATATTTTTATACTATAATTGTTAAATTATAAATGATATAGATTTTGATACAATAAAACACAGATTTTATTTTTTAGTAAAATTCAAATTCAATTAAGGAATTTATTTTGAGGAATTGATGGATTTTAAAAATAAATAAAATATTAATAAAATATTATAATTAAATATTTTTGTTTAAAATATAAATGATCATATAATTTTTATGAATTGAAATGTAATTTTTATAAGGATTCGCAAACTGTTATTGTCAAAAAAACCCAGTATTTCTCAATAAATGTCTATTCTTATTTTAAAATTATAAATTCACATATTTAGAAAATTATTTTGATAAAATGAGTATTATTTTTTAAATAATAATGTTTAAATTATCTAATGGTGAAGATTTCATAATTTTTAGAGACAGTTGAATTTTCGGGTAAAAATTAAATACTATATAAATATACAATGTATATTATGACATCATAATTACCAAAAAGTGAAATAATAAATATTATAAAGGTTATACACGACCAAATATACATTTTACCATTAAAATAATGTGATTTTATTTTTATTTTATTAATTTTATAAATCCCTTTTAAATCCTCCATGACTAGTAATATATTTTAAGGTTTTGAAATCATTTATTTTAGAGTATGAGTCACTTCAATGTAAGAAAGGGTATTATTTGATTAATCTATACCATTAGCCTTATAAAATAATGAAAACCACTCCAAAATGGTAGAATCCATGGTCAAGAATGGTGTTAAGTGTTGTGTTTTTTATTATTTTATAATATATATTCCAAAACCTAAGTTTGAGAAATAATAAAGAAATCACAACTCATTTCATATATAAACCCACCCAAGATCCAATATATCTTCACTAAAAATCCTTGGAGAACTTTGTTACTCTTACCTCCCCACTATATTCCTCTATAGAGGTACTCCAATCTCTCAATATTCTCCTCCCAATTATTTAGAGTCACACGCTAAAGTAAGGGATCCTCACCTTCTATTCATTATTCAAGTTTCTTTATTATCTTATGTATTCTATTTCCAATTCCAAATTTTTATATATTTATTTTCATGTCCCTATTATTACCATATTTATTTAAAAATAATTAAGGACCCATTTCTCCCTCTTCAACCAATTTTATTAATTTTTATGTGACGTCATTATGCTGCCAAAATGTCATTGCGATTTTCCATGCCAAAACAATTGTGTAGTGAATACCACACCCATTTCCTATCAAGAATATTAAACTTTATACAGTTATACTTATTTGAATTTTTAATTACATTTATTTATTCCATAAATATTTTTTTGGAATAAAATATAATGATTAATGAATCCATATTGTATGATCTATGTGGCACACTTAAGCATGAGAATGAAATGAAAGTGATGGGTGCGCCCAAAATTATATAGCGCTCCAATACATTGGGTAATGTTTAGTCTCATGAGAAAACACATTGGGATAAGTATTTAACACAATTACTTTATCGGAATTTTTCCATCTTGATTTCTTGGCAGTTATCCTTTACCTATATTTATGATGCAATGTTTTAAGTCGTTGACACATTTCCCATGTAATGATTATCATGTTATATCATTCCTTATTATTCATGTTCACGATTCTCACTCCTTTTATTCCCAATTGATAGACCTGTTTTCTGAAATTTATTACATTATGAAAAGTTTATCCCCTTAATAGTCTTTATATCTCACCCCTTTTTATGTATGTCCATTGGTTATCCCCTCCAGTTTTAAAAGTCATCGAATTTTAGAAGCATTTTAAGGAAGTTTTCAATCACATTGTTGTACCCCATATTAAATATGTTATGATATGTACCTATTTCCAAAATACCCAAGACTTATCAATCTTTTGATTTATATTAAGTGTAATATTATGTAATAAATCATGTGTTGATTTGAAATAAAGAGAAGGGTTGTCATATTTGGTATCAAAGGAAAAGTTTAGTTACTTTTGGCATTATGATTAGAAAACTATAGTGAAAGACTTAGGGATAATACTAAGTATAATAAAACATCCCTAAATTTTTTTAATTATAATTTTAGGGGTTTATCAATAAAATAAATTCTTGTATGGATACTACAAGTGGATGTGGTTATGTAATAGATGTACATAGGGGTAAACCCCCAAAACACCGCATTGATCTAGACCCAACCAGGAACTAGTGCCCAACAACAGGCCTTTCTGAACACTTGGTTTGACACTCCTAGGGGATATTCATTTTTCAATTCATAATCTCATTATGAACCATTATTAAGGGAATAAAAAACAACCATAAAAATACATTTTAGTAAATAGATCATGGAAAACATAGATTGAATCCCATAAATTCATAATATAAGGAAATACATGTAGTTTATAAGTTATCTATTTAATGTTTCAAATTCCCTTTTATGTGTGTAATAGTTTAAAAATTATCATCCCTATTTTTCTCTTTATTATATCCAATGGAAGGAAAAAGGATGAATCAGGTAAAAAATCAATGTGATGGTAAATGTGATGATTTCCCCAATGAGATGACCTACCCGATATGTGTAGGAATCAAACAATGTGTGATGATAATCTATCATCTAACTTAGGTTTTGAATTGAAACATCGATCAGGAGGATCACCCAAATCCCCCTAATAAATAACAAGTTGTAATTGTGTCCTTTATGTGACAAAGGCCTTCGAATTTCAATGGATCGTCTGATCCCTTAATCGATGAATAATAGATCAAATCCATTGAAAATATATTCTAAAAACTTTAATGTTATGAATAAGAGAAGGTTATAATGGTTGTTTATTCCATGTAGGGAGAACATAATCAATGGTTGACATTGATCAAGAATACAAACCCTGAGGAAGAGATCGAAGTGATGAGGTGGAAAGAATTCCGTAAAACAATTTGATAAATATTTTCCCCGCACACTCTCATGTAAAATGGTAAGTTATTTCATTACCCTCAAGTAAAAAAGATGATGAATATATCAGGGTGTATAAGGAAAACTTCAAAATACTTTAATAATACACCTCTTATTTTCATTACCCCAGAATTCAAGGTTGGCCACTTTTTGGGGGGCTAAAACCTAGTCTATGAAAATACCTAGCGATCTGTGACTTTAATAGCTATAAATAAATTGGATGATGTGCCCTCAAAGTTGAAATGGAGATCGGTGAATCTAAAGGGTATCATAGGGATAAGAAGTGTAAAGTGGAGTTTAATTTTTTTGTTCTGATATAGAAATCTAATCGTTCCAAGAAATTTTAACATCCCACTTATCAAAGGTGTGGAATGAAGCCTCTCATAAATTTATTAAGGGGGGAAAAGAAATTCATTATATGTTAGAAGGAAGTTCTCTTAGATAGATATCCCCAAAAGGATAAACCCACTAATGTGATGGAGTAAATGAATTATCTAGTCAACCCTCTACAAATTGTTCATTTCTTAAAATAAAATGAACTATGCCACTTTGTAAATTAATGCACTATGTTAAGGGGTTTTTTGGATTCAACCAATAACCTTTAAGGCAGCAAGCGAGATATTTTTCCATCACAACCAATGAGGTGGATCCCAACAATGAAGTGGTGATAACTACACTAGTAATTCATTCAAGAATAGTGAATATACATTTTCATTCTGGTTCAAAAAATTCCATCATATCATGAATATTTAGTAAAACTATTCAAATACACCAACAAAGCATGGAAGTAGAGTTGTCATTGAAAATGAAAAATGGGGAAATTATTAAATCCCAAGTATATAACCCCCCCCCCATCAAAATTTGTGATATAAAATTCCTAGAAAACCTTATCATATTCCCTTTGGTGTAGTTTGATGCAATTATGGTTATGGATTGTATTTCCATATATAGAGCCAACATAAATTCCTGTGAGAAGGAAATAAATCTTCATGTCATGAATCGACCCCTGATTCTATACAAGTGTGAGGAGGAGTATGAATATTATTTACCACCAACACAAAAATCATGGATATAATTTCCCTATGTAAATGGTATCTAGCTCAAATGATTTATTCTAAGGAAAGAATCATCCTTGAATATAGGCCCATTGTGAGGGAATACTATTGGACAAAACTCCCTCAAGGTAACATTGTAGCATTTTTGAATATATTGTGTTTGGGTACAAAGAAGGTTTTCATGGTTAAGTTTCAAGTTCTATGTATATTTTTGACAATCCATGTTGACAAAGAACCATGAAAAAAGAAGAGAAGATCTAGATGCGGTACAAAAGAACATATACAAGTTGTCACCGTTTTCCATTGGTTGCTGAATTTTTGGGGTCCAAAATTTTGTATTTGATGAGGATCGCAAAAAGTATATTTCCTTGAATATCACATCAAAATATGTCAATGGGATTAATTTCATAAAGATAGGCTTCTTCAATTGGATATCATAGATACTTGAAGAATGTTGACGGTGAGCTCTATGATTACAATGAACTTTGTGAACAGTAGAGGAGAAGATCATTATAGTGAAGCTTTAAGGAGGCAGTGAAAAGGAATTGACAGAATTATCTAGGATTATTACAAACTCTGTGATCCAAAAATTTCCGTGGTGCTTCTCGATATAGAGAGAATTTCAGAGTAAATTTCAGAGCTTTACGATTTGAGCTGACGTGGTGCTAACTTTGTGCAGAAGGTTCTAGAGTCGGTGGACCGACCTATAAATATACCTCAACCCCCTCAAGAGAAGTAGAGAGATCAAATGAAAAACTTTAAGATCTCAAATTATGAAGGAGATTTGTATATAAGGGAGCTTCACAAAAGAAATAGAAATTCGTAGAGGCAGTTGAGCTGTGCGAAAGGAAGGCACGCCGCGAAGGTCAGTTTGGCTTTATAGAGAATGTTTGCTTCACAAAGTCTTGTTTAGATTTGATAAATTTCAAAGACCAGTGTGAGTTCTATGAATTAGTTATATCTATAATCTATATAGCTCTGCGATCTAGTAAGCTTTGCGAACCTGTGAGCTCTACGAACCTATGAGGTATGCGAACCTATGAGCTCTGCGAACCTGTGAGCACTATGAACTTGTGAGCTATGCGAACCTATGATATTCACGAAGAGGTTGGATTATTGAAAATTTTTGTTTGATCTTTGCAAAATTTGGAGCTTTGTAAATGAAATGTTCTTTGTGAAAGAGTTTCAAAATGGATTTACCAATGTTCAGTGCAAATGTGATATTCATCAGTGGATGAAAGTGGACCTTCAATAGAGAATCTATCTATAATGGTGGATATATTCATTAGTGATAATGAAGAGACCTATAGGTCTATAAATTGTGAGTGTATCTTATAAAGAAGTAGTGGGATCACTTTAGTTTAGAGAGTTGTGAGTTCTCAAATTGTGAATGGTTGTAAACCAGGAGGGATAGTGAGTCCACTTCGAACTTGTCAATAGCAGTGCGCTTATAGTTGATTTGGTACATCAAACCATCATCATTGTATGCTCTTTGGAAGTATCCCATTGTGGGTGAACCAAATTTCCTATGAATTCTTTAAGATTCATTCATACTCTGCAATGGGAATAAGGGAGAGAATATAGTTTTTTTACAATAAAACAAGACCAAAGGAGAAGTTGTTTTAATTTTTCATACCCTGATCCCCCCCCCTCTCAGGGTATCTAGCCTAGTGGACCTAACAATTGTTATTAGAGGGAAAGGTTGATATCAGTGTTTATCTCTCAAATAGAGGTCACCAATCATAAAGGGATTATGATCTTCGACGGGAACAATTTTCAGTTGTGGAAGAATAATATTCAACACTATTTGGGAATGGATGTGTTTATAATAGAAATGCATGGTATAATATTTGATATTAATAGTGGTGAATTATTGGAAGATGGACAAACAGAATTGGAAGCTGACGCCAAGAGAATCAGTGCTTTAGGTGGATCCCTATCCAATTCTATATATACCAAGGTGATTTAATTCAAAACATCACATTCCATGTGGGAATATCTATTGAATATATATGAATGAGATACAATGGTCATAGAGGCAAGGATATAAGTTCTGTGGAACAAGTATGATGATTTGAGAATGCACCTGAATGAGTCTGTTGATGAATTATTTGACATGGAAAATATTGTTGTGGAAGATATGTGAGGCATTATAGAAGTTAATAGAGACAAAAATATCATGAAGTGCATATTAAGGAAACTTCTACCATGGTTCAATCCAAACGTTTCAGTACTAGAAGATAAATATTTTAAAGAGCGTACATTGGACAATTTGCACAGTACCTTGGTTGCATATAAAATAAGGAATGACGATAACAAGGCTATGGAAAAGGGGAAATCTAAGGAGGTGGAATTCAAGGCCCTGAAGAAGCTCACCATTTAATATTCTCTGGAAGATGAAGAGACAGATGAGGTGATGTCATTTCTTTTATCAAATCTTCAAAGAGGAAAAGGAAAGTTCAATGGAAAACCTCCACTGGCTTTTTTTGATGGGGAAAGGTTGGAAACCTTATAGCAAGGTGCCATAAGAAGTTCCAAGAAGATGATGAGGATGAGACCAAAATTCCCAAGAAGAAGTCTTTAGCCTATGTGAAAGGCAATAAATAGTTCAAGAGAGATTTCTTTAATAAGAAGAATCTACTTTCACAATAATGTGACTGTTCATATGTGTCTGAGGTTGAGGAGGTTGAAGATATAGATAACTTGAAAGATCATGGAGAAAATGCTACTGTGGAAGTTGTCAGTAGTAATTAGAAAAAGGAAGAAACTGACATTGATGAAGAAGGAGAAGTTAAAGTAAGAGTCGACATGTAAGATGAGTTAGAAGTAGCTCTTGAAGAAATATATGTTTAGAGAGATAAAACTAAGAAATCCAACAAGGTGTTACATAATTACAAACTCTACATGCAACAGTAGGAATAAGAGAAGTCTAATGTGATAAAATAAATTGAAAAACTTAAGTATTCTAGGCCAGAGATCTCAGAAAATGTTTATTGACAAAAGCTCAAGGTTGAAGAACAGAAGAGGGAGATCGATGGCTTGAATAACACAGTGAAAGAAACATTCAAGAATATTGAATAACTTGAAGAAGAATTCATCAGACTTTGATGAAAAGTGAAGGATCAAGAAAACATCTTGACCCCCAATGTGACATCGGGAAATAAAATAATTTAGAACCCTGAAAAGATGAAATAGGATCCTAGTAGTTCACCAGGAAAGAAGCAGCAATCAAGCTCAGATATTAAGGATGGTTTAGGGATTGATCAGAAATAGAAAGTATTTAGGGTTAAAGTCAGACCACAAGCTCCCATTCTAAGAATGAAAATTGATGTGGGTACAAAGCAGAATTAGAAAATTCAAAGAACCCAAGGAACAATAGGCAGTACATAAGTGGCATGGAGGAATGCACCTTTTATCAGGTTTTATTGATGTGGAAAGATGGGACACTCACAAAATGTGTGTTCTATAGCTAGAAGATATCAAAGGGCATAATAATAGAGGTAGAATCCAAACAGAGAATGGTCCTCTAGAATATATTTCAAAGGACACTGTTTTTGGTGTGGATGATTTGGGCACATGGATAGATACTACACATTGACCATATAGAGGAATGTTCCAAAGAAGAATCAAAATGTTCTCAAGTAGAAGATCTATGAACCAACAAGTGAGTTGAAAATGAAAAATAGATTTTTAGCTTTGCAATATGAAGTTAGTCTATCATACGCTAAGAAAGATCAAAAGTATCAATCTGTGATGAGTGTGAAGAAAAAAATATAGATCCGGAAGAAGAGATCAGAGAAGGTAGTTGTTGCTGAAATAGACCTTAAAGCATCAGACCATTCTGGTGTATGGATCTTTGATAGTGGTTTCATGTCTCACATGATAGGAAATAAGGATCTGGTTACAGACATAAAATATGAAAAATAATGAGTTTTGATGTTTGGAAATGATTAAGGCTTGAAGATAATTGGATCGAAAAATGCCAGGTTTGGGGGGAAAAGAAATAAGAAGTACTGATGTCTTGGTTTTATAAGTTCTCAATCATAATTTTTTCAGTGTCAGCCAACTATGTGACTCAGGGAATTCAATATAGATTAGCAAGAAGATGTGTTTCGTCAAGGGAAGATATAGTACAATGATCCTACAGGGAAAAATAACAAAGGGGGATCTCTACCTTGTAAGTGGAGAAGAATATATGTGTTTTTTCATCCAGATAGTAAGAAAACAAGTTGTGGCATAAACGACTTGGTCATCTATGAAAACCATCCCTGTAATAATTAATAAATTTTGATGCATATAGAGACCTCCCTAAGCTATCACGGGATCATACTCACTTGTGTGATGCATGCCAACAAAGGAAGATCATCAGAAATATGTATAAGGAAAAGGAAAAGAAGTCACAAGAGTTCTCTAATTGGTGCATGTAGATGTTTTTGGGCCTATGACACAAAGATAAATTGATGTAAAGAGGTACTAAATTCTTTTAATTGGTGACTATAGCAGAATGTCATGGGTATTTGATATTTACCATAATTCTGATGTGTTTAGCTACATAAAGAAGTACCAGAGGGAGTGAAAAAAGAGTTTAAGATATAAAATTTTGAAGTTTCTTACTGATAATGGTAGGTAATTCACAAACATTCAGGTGGAAATATATCAAGAAACATGGGATAAGGCATCAAAATTCCTTAGTGATAACTCCCCAAAATAATGGAGTGGTTTAAAGAAGATATCAGATCATAAAAAATATATCTAGAACAATACTTATAGAAAAAAACCTACCAGAGAAGTTCTAGAAGGAAGTAGTGTTGGCATTGGTCTACATTTCTAACAGAGCTCTGTTGTGTCTGAAGTAAGAAAAGACTTTGTATAAGATGTGGTATGGGAAGAAGCCAATAGTGAAATACTTTCAAATCTTTGGAAGTAAGTTATTTATCCCCAACAAGAAGAAACATAGGAAATTTGAGTTGCATAGAGATGAGTGGATATTCCTTGGATACTCAGGAAAAATAAAAGAATACAAATGATTTAACAAGAGGTTGGGAAAATTAGTTGAGAGAAATGATGTCACTATTGTGGAAAATGAAGAGAATACTCAATATCACAGTGAACAATTTCTTGATGAAAGTGATGAACATAAAAGTAACACAAGAGGAATAGAAGTGGTTGATGTTGATTCAGATAAAGATACTAATGATGACAATGAAGAAGTAAAATCCATATCTACAGAGAAGCCAAGGATTCGAGCTGAAGTTGATAGGTAGAATATCATTGAGGATTAGTTAGCTCCAATTCAGACAAGAAGAATGAAATCACTACAGCAGAAATCTTTCCTATATCAGGTAGAGCCTAAATGCTTTTCTGATGCAACTGAAAGTGAAAACTGGGTTCAGGATATGAATGAAGAGCTATATCAGATTGAGAAGAACCAAACATGAGAGATTGTTTTGAGGCCAATAGATAATAGTGTCATCGGGACTAAATGGTTCTATCATGATAAGATGAATGAATATGACATAGTGATTCGAAAAAAAAATGACTAGTTTGCAAAGGATACACTCAGATAGAGGGAATAGATGTTGATGAGACATTTTCACCGGTTGCAAGCCTGGAGACAATCAGATTATTCCTCACCATCATAGTGCAAAGGAAGTTAAAAATGTTCCAGATAGATGTCAAATCTTCATTCTAAAATGGGATTATAGAGGAAGAAGTTTATATCGATCATCTATATGGTTTTCTCATTCATTTAGATGAGAAAAAGGTTTTTCGGCTGAATAAGGCATTATATGAGATGAAACAAGCACCAAGAGAATGGTACTCGAGGCTTGATCAGTATTTGAAGAATCTCGGTTTCTAGTGTGGTGGAGTTAATTACAATATCTATTTCAAAAATTAAAATAATCAAAGGATGATGGTGTTATTTTATTTTGATGACATAATATTTGGCGGATTAGATGAAGCTCAGTGCAGAAAATTTTTCAAATTCGTGAAAAGTGAGTTCGAAATGTCAATGATTGAAGATATGACATTTTTCCTTGGTTTACAAGTGTCATAAGGATGTAATGGAAATTTCATTTCTCAACCCAAATATTCAAAGGAGGTTCTGAGAATATTTGGAATGGAAAATTCCAAGGATATGAAGATTCTGATTGCTACCTGGATAAAATTATCGAAATATGATGATGGAAAGGAAGTTAATATCACAGAATACAGGCAGATTATTGGAATTTTGTTGTTCCTAATAGCGATGAGACCTGATATTGTTTCCACCATGTGCCAAGCAATGCGATATCAAAGCAATCCCAAGTAAATCCACTTTATTTTAGTAAAAATTATACTTTGATATATCAAAGGAATGGTAGATTTTGGTTTGATGTATAATGAAAAATCTCAATTGGACTTGTTGGGATATACAGATGCAGATTGGGCCGGTTCAGCGGATGATAGGAAAGAAACTTCAGGAGGTTATTTCTATCTTTGTGGATTGTGTATTTATTGGCTAATAAAGAATCAAGATTTCATTTCATTGAGCACCATAGAAGCTAAGTATATTTCTTCCACTCAAGCTTGCACATAGTTATTGTGGATGAAGTAGCAGCTTGATGATATGGGAGTTGAAGTGAAGTCTCTAATCAGAATCCAGTGCAATAACTCAAGTGCTATAAATCCCATAAAAATTCTCATCCATCATTCAAGGACAAATTACATTGAGATAAATTATCAATTTATCAAGTAGAAGGTTGAGCAGGGAATCGTGAAGTTGGAGTATGTGTCTTTAAAACTAAAAGTTGCAGACATTCTGACAAAGACCTTACCCAAGGAATCTTTTTAGAGGCATCGATTGGCTCTGGGAGTTTATTAGACTCCCCACACTTGAACAAGTGAGGATATGGGACCCCCCCCCCCCCCCTCTCCCTGAGGTATGGTGTATTTTTTCCTAATGTGGTGATCTGTGTTCTCTACTCTATTGCAGACCACAAAGGAGTGACCTTTGGGTTTGTTGACAAAGGGGGGAAAGAGTGACTCCAAAAAAGGCAGAAATTATGGCTACTTAATGGAGAAAATGTCTTAGTCAAAGATATAGGGAGAAACTGACAGGTGGAGCAACGAGAGAGGAGGAGAACAACAAGATAGGGGGAGTATGAGTTTTAAATCTGACAATTCTTGAAGTGATCCATCAAAGATTATATATCATGACAACTAAGTTTCGTGATAAAGTATTTTATTGGTATTAGTATGGTATCAACAATTGGTGATATAAATTTATTGATTCATTGATGAACTTTTCATGTTACTCTTGTTTCTCATGCTGAGCATTGCTCATGTGGGCTCATAGTATGTGGTGAGTGAATCTTTGGTCAATATCGGAATCGTAAGAGGTGAATGATGGTGGATGATGGAAGTCTAATCAGTGAGATATCAAAGTGCAGAGAATCATGTTGAGAAGAGTTTAAACAAACCCAAAGGGGGGTGATTATTGGACAAAAAATCCATTAAGGTAACATTGTAGCATTTTTATGTTGATTCTGTTTGTTGACAAAGAATTTTTTCTTGGTTAATTTTCATGTTCCAGAGATGTTTTTAATAAACCATGTTGAAAAAGAACCATGACAAAGGAAGAGAAGATCTAGATGTGGTACAAAAGAATAGAGAGAAGGTGGCGCCGTTTTCCAATGTTTGGAAAATATTTGGGTTCCAAAATATAGAATTTGGTGAGCATCGTGAAAAGAATATTTCCTTAAAGATCTCATAAAAATATTTAAAAGGAATGAGTTTTATTAATATGGGCTTCTTGAAGTGTATTTAGCAGAGACTGGAAGAATGTTAATGGTGAGATCTACGATTACGACGAGCTTCATGTACATAATAGGTGAAGACAATTGTGGCAAAGATTTGTGGTAGCGTCGCAAAGAAATTGATGGAATTCTCCATGATTACAAGCTCTATGATACGAAAATTTCCATGGTGATTCGTGATATAGAAAGAATTTTGGAGGAAATTTTAGAGATTTTTGATTGGAGCTAATGTGGCGTTGAGTTTGCGTGGATGGTTCCCAAGTCGGTGGAATCACCTATAAATAGACCTCTAATCCCTAGAGAGTAGCTGATAGATCAAAAGAAAAACATTAAGCTCTTGAATTGCGAAGGAGATTTACGGAACATTGATCTTTGCAAAAGAAAAGGGAATTCACATAGGCAATTGAGCTCTATCAAAGGAAGGCATGTCGCGAAGGCCAGTTTGACTTTAAAGAGGATGTGCACTTTGCAAAGGCTTGTTTAGCTTTGTGAAATCATAAAGACCAGTGTGATATTTGCAAAGTATTGAGATCCAAGATCTAGAGAGCTCTGTGATCTAGTGAGCTTTGGGAACCTTTGAGTTCTACAAACCTATGATCTTCATGAAGAGGTTGGAGTATTGCAGAGGCTTTTTTGAGCTTTGCAAAAGTGGGAGCTTCAAAAAGGCAGTGTGCTTTTTGATAGAGTTTCAAAAGGGATTGCTCAGTGTTCAGTGGCCAAGTGATATTCATCAGTGGATGAAAGTGTAACTTCAACATAGCATCTGTCTATAATTGAAGATGTATTCATTAGTGATAATGAAGAGACCTACATTAATATAAAGTGTGAGTGGATATTCTGAATAATAAGTGAGCTCACTTCAGTTGAGAGAGAAGTGAGTTCTCAAATTGTGAATGTTTGTAAACCAGGAGGTACATTGAGTCCACTTAGAACTTGTAAATAGAAGTTTGTTTATAGAGGATTTGTTACATTGGAACATTGCTGATGTATTCTCCGTGGATGTAGCCCAGTGCAGGTGAACCAAGTAAAATTGTTGTGTCATGTGAATGCTTTAAGATTAATTCATACTCTACAATGAGAAAAAGAGAGAGACGAAAGTTTTTTATAACAAAAAAAAACAAGATCAAAAGTATAATTGGTTTTAATTTTTCATACCCAGATTCACCCCCCCCCCCAGGGTATCTAGCATAGTGGACCTAACAAATACACCGATGTATTTCCCAAGGAATTGCTCGGTCTTCCTCCTAGCCGAGAAATTGAATTTCTAATAGATCTTATACTTGGGGTGTTACCATTATCCAAGAGACCATATAGAATGGTTGTTATGGAACATGAGGAGATAAATAAACAACTACATGAAAATTTGGATAAAGGGTTAATACACCCAAGTGCATCACTATGCGGTGAACTAGTCCTCTTCATCAAGAAGAAGGATGGTTCAATGCACCTTTTCATTGATTCAGGATCTCAACAAGATCACGATAAAGAAGAATTATTCTATGCCTCATATTAATGAATTATTCATTCAAATTTGTGGAAGACAATACTTCTCTAAGTTCGATCTGTGATTGGGATATTACCAAGTTAGTGTGAAGAATGATGATATTCCCAAGACATCTTTTCATATAAGTTATGGGCACTATGAGTTCATAGTGATTCCTTTTGGACACAATAATTCTCCCACAATATTCATTGAATTTATGAATATATTCCTTAATGATTACCCCAACAAATTTTTGGTTATCTTTAGAAATGATATTCTAATATAATCAAAAAAACAAGGAGGATCAAAAGGAGTGTCGAGCACTATGCTAAAGACCTTATAAAAGGATAATCTTTATGAAAATTAAATCAAATGAGATATATGGTCAAAGTATGTCTCGTTATTGGTATATATCATCACAAGAAATGTTATATTTATGGACCTTTCAAAAATAGAAGCAATTTAAGGATGGTTGATTCCAACATCTGTGACATTTATGCATAGTTTATTTGCATTACTTGGGTACTATCATCGATTTTTGATAAATTTCTCATGATTTTCAAAACCTCTAACAAACCAAAATGAGAGGGGAGTAATTTTTTCTTGTATTGATGAATTTGAAGATATCTTTAAAGATTTTAAAATGAGGCTTATCACTACCCCTGTGCTCACACTACCCCAAAATGGAGAATGTTTTGTGGTGTTTGTTGGTGTTTCGAAGAAGGGATTGGGCTATGGGATAATGAAAAATGAAAAAGTGATATCTGATGCTTCAAGGTTGTATAAATTTCACAAAAAAACTACCCAAAGCATGATATGGAGTTTTTTTACAATGATCTTCACTTTAAAAATATGGTGGCATTATCCCTTTGGGTAGAGGTGTGAAATATATATTGATCACAAAATACTCAAGTATATATTCACACAGAAAGAGATGAATTTGTGCCAAAAAAATATGGTTAGAGTTGATCTAAGACTATCAATTATCAATCCACTACCATCCTGGTAAAGTAAATAAAGTGAAATAAACTCTAATAATAAAGGATCCATCAATTCAATCATTTATGAGAATTCAGAGTGGTGTGATCTTCTTAGATTTGAAAAGGATGGACATGGGAATCATAAATAAAGTAATATCATCAATCCTTTAATAAATTATTTCCCAAACATCTCTTTTGGATAAGATAAAGGATGATAAAAGAGATGATGTGGGAATTCAGATGAAAGTGGAAGCTATAAGAAAATTTAAATCCCCATATTTCAATTTTAATGAAGATAGAGTTGTGATATTTAGATCAAGATTATATGTACCATAAAATCCCAAGATAAAGAAAGAGTTATTGGATGATGCATATAGATCAACCTTTTCAATCCACCCAATAAGCACAAAGATGTATTTAGATCTCTTAGAACACTATTGGTGGGGCTATATGAATAAGATGATCATGAAATATACATAAATATGTATTGTATGACAGCAGGTGGAACTTGTAAAGAAGAATCCAACAGGATCTTGAAACCATTACCCATACCTAAATTGAAATGGGAAAACATCACCATGTACTTTTTCACTAGTATTCCAAGGAAATAAAAATGAAATAATTCTATTTGGGTTATGATGGATTGCCTTAAAAAGATTTCACACTTCATTGTGATTTGAGAGTATTTCTCACTCGATAAACTTGCAAGGAAATATATTAGAGAAGTGGTTATGCAACATGGAACACCGCAATCAATTGTATCCTATTGAGATCAAGGATTCACCTATAATATCTAGAAGAGTATCCAACACACTCTGAATACTAATTTGAACTTCATCATGGCTTATCATCCTCAAATTGATGGCCAATATGAGAAGACTATCCAGGCACTTGAGGACATGTTGAGAGAATGATCAATTAACTTCAAAGGAGGATTGGACCAACATATTCCTATGGTTTAGTTCTCTTACAATAATAGTTTCCACTCAAGCATCAAAAGGGATACCTATGAATCCCTTTATGTAAAGAGATGTAGAATACCTTCATGTGGGGATGAAGTTAGGGAATAGAAATTGTTAGGTCCTAAAATGGTCAAGGAAATGGTGTAAAATGTTAAGACCATTCAATCGTACATCAAAGCTACTCAGAGTTGACAGAAGAGCTATTCTAAAAATCATCAATGAGACCTAGAGTTTGGTGTCAGAGACTTGGTATTCCTCAACATATATTCAGGGAATAAAGTGATGATATTTGGGAAGAAGGGAAATCTCAGTCCAAGTTACATAGGCCCCTTTGAGACCCTTGATCATATCAGAGCGGTGGACTACCTAATAGCTCTCCCACATAACCTATCTGAAGTAAATGATGAATTCTATATATCCCTCTTGATAAAGTACATACCAAGCCCCTCACATGTACTCAATCCCGAGGTGGTACTATTGGATAATTATCTATCATATGAAGAGTAGTCAGTGAACATATTTGACAGTAGAGACAAAGTTCTATGAAATAAAAAATGCACCATGTCAAAGTGATGTGGAGAAATCATAAGTTTGAATAAGTGGAAGGATAATCATAGGAAGTTATGAAATAGAGTTACACTCATCTGTTTTAGTGTGGGAAAATTTCAAGGAAGAAATTTCTTAAGGGGGTGATTTTAATGACCAGAACAGTTTTAAATAAAATTTCCATTGTGAATTAATTAAATGTATTATTATGTATTATGGTTATAAAAAACACATGTATTTATTTAGTTTTATTATATCCTATCAGATTTAAATGACCATTAATAATCTTTACCATTGATAAAATAGTCTTTTAATAGTGATCATATGATTAGTATAAATATATAGTTTTAAAAAATCGAATTGATATAAAGAAAGGAAGTGATTTCCACAACCAGTAGGATAATAATCTATGAATCCCATTTATCAGAGATTTTTAGGGTGATAGAATCATTGGTATTTTCCCTTGACCAATCCCAATATTATATCCAACAACTTAATCATTAGGGAAACTGTTTACGATAGAATTTCAAGGTCATCGAGATCACGACCCAAACCATATATACTGAACCACCCCATGAAAGTCTCCACATCGCTCACCTTACTCTTAGGTATTTTTATGGTGTATTAAATGGATGTGTATCAAGGACCTAGAAATTTTAGTATGTACAATCAATTAATTAATTTATTATTTTAGTATATAATAATTAATATATTTCCATACTATTATTGTTACTTTATAAATGATTTATATTTTGATACAATAAAATAAAAATTTATTTTTGATTAATATTTAAATTCAGTTAATTAATTTATTTTGATGAATTAATGGATTTTTTAATTAAATAATATTTTAATAAACTATTATTATTAAATAATTTTTATCAAATATAAATTATCATATAATTTTTATGAAGTCAAATGTAATTTTTTTAAGGGTTTGAAAATTGTTATTGTCTAAAAACCCAACATTTCGTAATAATGTAAATTCTTGTTTTAAAAGTGTAAATTCACTTATTTAGAAAACTATTTAGGTAAAATGATTATAATTTTTGAAATTATAATGTATAAATTATAAAATAGTTAATTTTTCATTATTTTATGAGATGCTCGGATTTTCGGGTAAAAATTAAATACCTTATAAATATACAATGTGTAATATAACATCATAATTACCCAAAAGTGATAAATACTATAAAGGTTTTCCAAAAACAAATATATTTTTTCCCTTAAAAAATTGATTTTATGTTTTTTTTATTAATTTTATAAATCCCTTGTGAATCCTCCAAAACTATTAATATATTTTAAGGTTTTAAAATCATTTCTTTTAGAGTATGACTCACTTCCACATAAGCAAGGGTATTATTTTATTATGCTTATCCATTGGAATTATTAAATAATTACAAAAAATTTCATTTTTGAGGAAACTATGGGAAAAACAATGGTATGGTTTGTGTTTTTGATTATTTTATTATATAGAGTCCAAAACCTAAGTTTGAGAAATAATAAAGAAATCCCCACTCATTTCCTATATAAACATACTCAATATCTCATTTCTATGCACTAAAAATTCTTTTAGAAGTTTTTTACTATACCCTCCCATCTCTGGAGTCCACCCATGGTTCCCAAAATTTTTCAAGAAGATACTCCCAAGCATTTGGTGTCACACACTCAAGTAAGGGATCCTCACCTTCTCTTCATTATTTAAGTTTCATTATTATGTTATGCCTTTTATTCCCAATTATTAATGTTAGGATATGTATTTAAATTTCCCTACTACTTCCTATTTGATGTATAAATGATGAGATACCCCTTTCTCTCTCATAAACCCATTTTAGAAATTTTATTTGACGTCGTTATGCTGCCAAAATTGCATCACGATTTTTCATGTCAAAATAGTTATGTATTGAATATTATAACCATTTATGATTAATGGTTTTCACATTTATAAACATATAATTATTTTATTTAGGACTTACATGTATTTATTCCACACTACTTGATCATGTAATAAAATATTATGATGAATGGATCCATGTTGTATGATCTATGTTGCACCCTTAAGCATGAGAATGAAATGAAATTGACGAGTCACCTAAAATTATATAGTGCTCTAATGAATTGGGTAATGTTTAGTATCATGAGATGTCATGTTAGGATAAAAAGTGAACCTGATTAATTTATGGGACTTTTCCATCATGTTTTATTGTTATTTATCATGGACCTATGTTTATGATGCAGTGTTTTAAGTTGTTGCCACATTTCCCATATTTTGATTATCATGTTATATCATTCCTTATTATTCATGTTTATGATTTTCACTCCTTTTATTCCCTATTGATATTCCTATTTTCTAACATATATTACCTTATACTATTCTTATTCCCTAAATGGTCTTTATATCTCAC
This sequence comes from Viscum album, assembly GCA_963277665.1. Taxonomy (NCBI): domain Eukaryota; kingdom Viridiplantae; phylum Streptophyta; class Magnoliopsida; order Santalales; family Viscaceae; genus Viscum; species Viscum album. The sequence goes on from OY728125.1 coordinate 148,271,987, forward strand.
CCTTTCTTATGTATGTCCTCAGGTTATCTTGTGTAGTTTTAAAAGCCATGGAATTTTAGAATCATGTTAAGGAAGTTTTCAATAACTTTGGTGTACCCCATGTTCATAATGTTATGATATGTAGCTATTTCACAAAGACACTATACTTCTCAATATTTAAAGTTATATTAATTGTAATATTATTTAATAAATCATGTGTTAATGTGAAATAAATATCAGGGTTGTTATACTTTATCATAAAATTTTTGTGAACGAATCCAAACACTGCTTCTAAGGGTGAACACTGAGTCTGACCCATTACACTCTGATAACACTTATTTCATCCAGAGACACCCTAATAGGGTTATAAATTACAATGATAGTATAATTCAACTATTTATTTAATCTTTTTAACATTATTTTAGGATATTAATCCAATATTGGTATGAATTGTGTTCAACCTGTATTAATTTAAAGCATAATCATTGAAACAATCACAGATATATGGGAAAGTAAAGCATACATAGAACACGTAGAGTTTTCTTGGTTTACCATAAAGGGATGCATCCAAGGATAAAAAGTAGTTATTTTTTATAATCTTGAATCCAATAATATTTATTAGGTATGTGGATACAATGTTTCAACCATGGTCAGTTTGTGTTAGGCGCTCTGCCTTTACAATGTTTATGGTTAGATTACTCCTTAATCAAGGTGTGTTTCCTCTTATTAAATTCCATGCACTACTTTTGTGAAGAATATTACTTAGTTTATATACTTATATGTCTCTTCAACAAATAAGGTACATATTTGTATGTCTCTATGATGGTAATATTCCTATAAGCCTTATAAATATTAGAAATATATATTTATATGAAACATACATGAGTTAAATTCATTCATTTGAAATATGAATCAGCTGAGACATCAACTTATTCATTATAAATATATTATTTAATACATTTATGACCAAGTAATTTCCTTGGGATTTATAAAGGCATTACAATATGTGGCAGTGGGTGTGTGGATATTTTTCAACAACTCCTGGATATCGATACTCACTTCTCCTTCCTCTTTTTTCTTAGGAGGTATTAGCATACTGTAGAAAAAAGGTGGATCTCACTCAAACATAAAGTGATTCAAATACATCCTGTGTATACCTACGAAGGTGGCATGGTTATGTTTTCCACTTATGTGATCTTCATCAAATGTATATGGATATGGAGATGATGCGGTGGATCTTCGATGCAAGGTATGTCAATTTATATTATTTATTCATTTATAATATTTACCATATCTTTTATATTTCTTGTATGGAGATCCTCAAATAAGGTATTAAATCCTTTCTACTACTTCTAAAAAGTGTTATTGGACTCTAAAAAACCATTCAGTGGTATCAGAGGGATCCACACTTATGTTTTATGTAATCATTCATAGAAATAAATAAGAAAACTAAAAACCGAGATTCATTTTGTTTTCTATAATTTATTTTTTTTAACAATTTACCCCTACAGATCTGCATTGCATAGAGGTAACCAGGTCCTTACCCTTATATAGCATGGATTTTTAAGGGTAACCAAGGATTTATCTTTATGAAGAATGATATTTTTAAGGTTCATCAAACCTTTCCCTTATGTAGATTATTCTACATAAGGGTCACATGATTGTGACCTTACATGTAAAGTGTTACTTAATGGTATTATACTGCTTACCCTTACATGATATGTTGATATGTATGGTTAATCATGTTTATCCTAATGATTTGTAAATTTAATGGAGTGTTTTATAATTTTACATAAAGGTAATTAAATTCCTACCCTTAAGAAAAATATGGATACATAATGGTAACTAGGCCCTTTACCCTTATGTGTATAGGTTCCAAAGATGGTGTTTAAAGGTCCATGAAGTTTACCTTTATGCAATGTAAGAGGAATATAGATAACCTTTATGCATATGAAAAGTGTAAAGGTATAATCTATTCGTGAGGCTCTATGGGTTTTTACCACATTACCCTTATGCAGAGGGTCTTTGTAAGGGTAAAAGAAGGATACTCTTACACAAGAATGGGTTCCTGTGTAAGGGTAAACAAAAAAAAATTGTTAAAATTAGTTTTTAACATATATAATATATTGGAAGGTTTATAAAATTTTTATAAATCTTTATAAAATGTATTTTGGGATATTTTAATTAATATAATGTTTATTAATTAATTAATTATAAATGGTTTATAATTAACTAAATAAATTTTTATAAATTTTTTATTTTTCTCAAACATTAAATATTATTAATTGAAATACATTTTAACATATTATATGGCATAACTTATGATATAGAAATTAAAATTTTTATTTAAAAATCATAATTAATGATTTATAAAGGGCTATAAATTATGAAATAAGGCCAAAATAAAAAAAATTAAATTATGATTTGTTAATAATTAATTATTTTTAATTATTCAACCTAAAATAGAGCTTATTTGGATACTATTTAACCCACATAAAAAGGTGTTTTAATTATTGATATGATCAAGGATTAAATAATGAGTATGTATATGATATTTATACTATATAAAATGTTTAAATAATATCATATATTTAAAATGGAAATGTCATATAATGATAAATATAAAAGAGTTAATATTGGATTGAATATAAAATGATTATATTCACAATTATGAAATGTACATAATGTTAAAGAAAAAATGATAAAATCTTTCTAATTAGATTTTATTTATATATTTTTCATAAAAAAACTTTCTCCTGTAGAAATTTTTGAATTGTTCAATCCCTTCTGTATTCAGGTTTAGTAAATTGTTCAAGAAATTTGAAAATTGTGTATGCTTTATTTTAATTGTTAAACTGCGTCTAGGATAGATTCTTGGATTACATTTGATGAATTTTTTATAATGATTTTATTTTTTTATATACCTTGACCTTTGTTCGTATTTAGATTTATTTTCTTGAATTTATTTTTTGAACATCATTTATTCATATTAGCTATTAGAATTATGATGAATTGAATTCTATCATTCATAAAGTATCCCTGGGTAGAGGGACTTAGGGCTGGTCTACCTACCAACACTACTACAAAACAGACCTTTAACAGTGTTGGTATTTTTCCATGATAGAAAAAAAGCGCTGATAAATGGCATCTTTATCAGTGCTAAATAAAGTGCTGATAAATTTAATATTTTATCAGCAACCTTTTTAGCACTGATAAAATGTATGCATTTTCATTTATTTTTTTAGCACTGATAAAGGGACCCTTTATCAGTGCGTTATTTTTAGCAATGGTAAAGGGTACCCTTTATCAGTACTTCAGATCTATATTATTCGCACTCATAATGGAATCCTTTCTCAGCACTTTTTTTAGCGCTGATAAATGTCCAAATAAATAAAATTAAATAATTATTTAAATAAAAAATAAAAATGTGTTTATTAAAAAATATATTACAAATTTTATTAATTAAATAATTATTGATAAAAATGAAAAAAATGATTATACTATATATAAATTATATACACTAATAAACAGTATGTATAAAATATATAGATATATGAAAAATAAAAATTAAGAAATTAAAAATTAAAAATAAGTAAATTAAGAACAATATTAAACATTTTATTAATTAGAAAATTATTGATATTATTAATAAATAGTATATATTTAATATATAGTTATATATATGAATGTATATATATATGATTTATATATTAGAAAATATTAATGTGATTTACATTAAATAGTCATATATTTATTGAAAAATGGTTTGTAATTAAAATTTTATATGTATTAAAAATATGGACTAATTTCATAGAGTAATGGACATATAGTTGAATACTGCTTGATTTATCAATTTAACATAGATCAAATGTGTGTTGTATTGATTTCACATAAAAGTAATTAATACATTTTTATATGCACCTCATACACAAAAAACATTTCCATTTTTTAAATATTGTTAAAGTGTACTTATTTTTAATTTATTCAATTTCACTCATTTTTTACATGAATGCACTTAAAATCAGATATTCATTAATAATGTTAAAAAGTATTTGTAAAAAATTATTTATAAATTAATATATTTATAAATGTACATTTATTGTATTTATACAATAATATATTTATAATTATAAATAAATAATTTTTAAAGAAAATTAGTATAAGTTATTAATTATAGATATCTAAATAATTATTAAATTTATAATAAATTTACTTAAATAATGAATATATTTACTATATTTATATTTATATATATTTATTAAATATATATATTTATAATTACATAAATGTTAATTTCAGAAAATATTTATATAATTATAAAAAAAATTATATTTAAAAAATTATAATATTATAATAATTATATTTAAATAAAAAATATATTTTATATAATTATATTTATATATATTTATTAAATATATAAATTTATTTATAATTTTTTTATTTATAATTATAATTAAAAATCCTTTATGAGTGCTAAGTAATAAGTGTTGATAAAAGGATTATTTATCAGCGCTTTTTTATCACTGATAAATATTTATCTGTTGGGAAAAAATCCCTCAAGGTAACATTGCAGTATTTTTGGGTTGATTGTGTTTGTTGACAAAGTAGGTTTTCATGGATATTTGTCGAGTTCCCAAGAAGTTGTTGACAATCCTTGTTGACAAAGAACGATGACAAAGGAAAGAACGATCTGGAGGCGGTACAAAAGAGTAGTACAAGGTGGCGTCGTTTCTCAGTGTTTGCCAAATTTTTGGGGTCCAAAATTTGGAATTTGGTGAGCATTGCGAAAAGTGGATTTCCATGAAGATCATATTTTTTATATGGAGAAGGCATGAGTTTCGCAAAGATGGGATGTATGGATTTGATTTCGCGAAGGCCAAAAAAATGGAGGTGGTGATGCTTCGCGATTACGACAAGCTTCGCGAATGGCAGAGGCTGAAGCGCATCGCAGAGGTGAAGGGATTTGCGAGAGAGCTTCACGGCGAAGGCACGAAGGAATGTTGACGGTAATGCTCCGCGATTACGATGAGCTCCGTGAACGGAAAATTGCCGAGGTGCTTCGCGATTTGGACAGAATTCTGGTGGAAACTTTGGAGCTTCGCGATTTGAGATGATGTGGCGTTGACTTCGCGCGGAAGGGTTGAGGGTCAGTGGAATCGCCTATAAATAGTGGCCGACCCCATCGAGATAAGAAGAGATAATTTTCAGAGAAAATATTTTGCTCTCGTATTGCGAAGGAGGTTCGCGGAGCCAGTGTGCTTCGCGAAAATGGAGCTTCGCGGCGGCTATTGTAGCTCCACGAAACCTGCGAGCTCCATGTTGGCTCAGTGAGCTTCGCGAGGGACGTCACTCTGTGAAGAATTGAGCATTGCGAGAGTGCTTCGCGAAAGTGCTTCGCGAGAGTGCTTCGTGAAAAGACAGGAGCTTCGCGAAGACTTGTTTGAGCTTCGTGAAATTGGGAGCCTCGCGAAGTAGGGTGCTTTACGAAGGTGTTTCCAAAGAAATTGCCCAGTGGTTAAGAGTCAAAGTGGTATTCATCAGTGGATGAAAGTTGGACTATAGCAGAGCATCCATCAACAGTTGAGAATGCATTTATTCATGCAAGTGAAGAGACCTACAGGTCTATAAACTGTGAGTGGATTTCCTTCCAGAGCAGTGAGCTTAGGAAGAGAAAGAAGGTGATCCTCTCCATCGACAGTGAGCCATAGAGAGAGAAACAGGGAGTGACCCTTGGGAAAGTAGTGATATGACCCTAAACATTGTAAAGGCAGTGAGCCTGGGCATAAAAGTGATCTAGCCCGAACTTTGTATCCACATCTAGTGAAGACTAGTGGAATTTGGTACGACCGGCAACCGGTCGGTGTATGCTCCTTGGATGTAGCCCAGTGAGGGTGAACCAAGTAAAAATATCTGCCTCTGCCTGCTAATTTTCCTTCATTGCATTTAAAGCATCATCATCAGATATAGAAGAAAGTAAGTGATCATAACATACACACAAGTGCGAACAAAGTGACCCTTGTAACAAAGAGGTCAAGATCCAGCGGGGTAGGAAGAACTTTGAAAAATAATATCCATACCCTGATTCACCCCCCCTCTCAGGGTATATAGGCCCCTATTGGTCCTAACAATTGGTATCAGAGGGAAGGTTTCTTTTATCAGATTTGTTTGCTCTGACTTGGTGTAGTTGATCTGTGTGTTTAAAGAATCAATCTGCTCTTATCTCAGTGATCCATCGCAAAGGGAAAAACATCCAAGAAGAAGCAGAAATCGGGTGGTATTCCTCATTGTGGAAGTGTGTATGGAAAAACCGTGATTCAATTAAAAGAATCAAACAGTTTACGGAAGGAAGGTCTGGATGAATTTGACAGGTAAAAGATTGATTCACTCAAGCATGATGCAGGAATGAGTGAAGTACATGAACTTCAAAGTGATATTGAAACAAGTGATGATGAAGAAGAAAGAATTGAATGAAGAATAGATATGAAAGCTTAGTTAGAGGCTGCTCTTGAGGAGATAGATGTTTGAAGATCCAAAACCAAGAAAGCTAACAATGTTGTTCACGATGCCAAACTCTATATACAGCAGCAGGAAGAAGAGAAGTCTGAGTTGATGGATAAAATTGAGGAACTCAAGTTATCAGCACCAGAGAACTCAGAAACAGTTGGTGAGTATAAGCTTAAGATTGAAGAATAGAAAAGGGAGATCGATGGCTTGAATAGAAAAGTGAAAGATCAAGTCAAGTGCATCGAAGAACCTGATATTCCAAGTGACGTTGGAAACACCGAAGAAGTCAAATCTAAAGATATTCGGATCAAAGTATTGGAGATTGAGGTCAACAAGCTAAGAGTATTAAATCAAAGGCTTATTGACATAGTTACTGACCTAATAGAGAAGAATGATTCTCATGTCGAAGAACTACAAAAGATGGCTAAAATGAAAGAAAAACAGAAGGCTGTTGATTTTGAAGAGAATCAAAAGTCAGATGAAGTTCGGAATTTGAAAGCTATAAATGGTGATCTAGTAACACAGTTGTCTAAAGAAGCCCATAAGAATAAAATACTACAACAAGAGACTGCATGTTGCTCTGATTCTATTGAAGAAGAAAAATTGAAAGTGAAAGAGAAAAGTGACATGGTGGAAAAGATGACACGTGAATTGGAAGATGAGATGAGTATAGGGAAGCTTCTCAAGAGAGAACTTGATGTCCAAATTGAATCAAGGGAGACAAAGATTCAAAAGTTGGAAGAGGATCTAGAATCAGTAAAGAATGAAGTGGAGAAATCCAATGCTAAAGGAATGCCAAAAATGAAGGATGCCTTACACTTGCTATTTGATCATCCTTCGACAAGTGATGATAAAATGAAGAAAAGATATGCGATTTCTGAAGAGAAACAACAGAATATTTTCTCAGCTCAAAGACCAGCAAGTTTCAGAAAAGCTGGTATCAGATTTGATGAATCCCCTCCCGTGCAAGATAGAAAGAGAGCTGTGAATAGTTCTAGATGTGAAAGAAATCCTATAGGTTCTGGAGATAGTCCTAAAAGGACAGTTACAAAAAGTAGTGATGACATGTGCTATTTCTATGGGATTCGTGGCCACACATCAAGCTTCTGTTCAGAGGCTCTGGAATACATTTCAGGCTGTGAAAACAGAGACATTACTAAATCTGAGAATAAGAAGAAGCATCATGATAAATCAGAGAGAATAGTTTCTCAGAGGAGAACATTCATCATATGCTATTACTGTGGAAGGATGGGACACACCATGCATATGTGTCAGGAAGCTTAGGAGATCGATGCCAGAAGAAGAAAACAAGTTGCATCAACATCTCAGCAGAGAAGTGATAAAATGAGGTATGCCTTTAATGGAAGTTGTTTCATATGTTCTAATCATGGGCATTTGGCAAGACATTGCAGCAAGAAGAAGGCAGGAAAGCAAAAGGAACTCCAAAGGAGATTCTCAACTCTAGTGGTGTATAATGAGAAATTGTACACTGGGAGAGAAAGTTGTATGTTGAAGAATAAGCTTAGAGTTCCTGGAGAATCACAAGGAGCTGAACGAAAAGTGTATCAGTCACACTTACAACCGCTCTCTAAGAATGAACATGAACAAATATGGAAGAAAAATGGAGGAAACACTACAGGTGTGAATAAGAAGAGTTCATATTCAATAGAGGACTCACCACCAGTGAAAAAGAGTGTGGTGATTCAGAAATCTGATAAAAGGCAGATAAATAAAGAATGCGTTGAAAAATTCACAATTCATGTGCCAGGGAGAGGACTGGAAGAAAAAGGAAAATCCCTGCAATGGTGGAAGAAGCAAGGGAAGATGACAAGCAAGGAGATTCCTACTCAGAGAAATAATCAAGGAAAATGGAATTTTGGAAGAACCTAAAAGAAGGAAATGAGTACTAGTGGGTCTATACCCCAAGTGATGAGAAAGGTCGGGCCTACAGAATCTACATATCAGAAAAAGGATCAGCATGTGGGTAATGAATGCTTAGTCATATGGCCAGAGCAGTTGAAGTTGGCCAGGCAGCTGGAGGAAGCAAGAAAGGAGTGTGATGCACTCCGAGAAAGAATCAACAGGTTTACCCATCAGGATTAACCATAATCCTCATCTTGAGGATTTCAGAAGACACCCCTCTCCCTATGTATATAAATTCTATTAACTGATGATTCAAATGTTTCAGGTTTTAGGGAGATACGATCCAAGGGTAAGTGGCATCTAAATATGCAAAGTGGAAAGGTGATATGCTCCAGAGTTTCAATTGATTCAAATCATGTAGAATAATTGAAAATGAAAGGGAGAAACTGAGCACAATTATATGTGATTGTGTTATTAGCTTTATCTCTTGTTTCCTACACCGAGTTCCAACTCAGTAGGCTTAGAGATTTGGTTAATGGCTCGATGCTGAGTGCCAGATTAGTATAAATGGTGAACATGGAGAAGAATGGTTATGGGTCTCTACCGTTAGGCCTAACAGATAGAAGTGTTTTGTAACACAGGGGGAGCATTCTAAATCCAAATCAGATTCAAGAGCCATCAATGAAATAATTGGATGACTCGGATCAGGTGTTTCCTATTGAGGGGAGAAATAAACACAGGGAGAAGCAGCAATAAAAATTCATTTCATGCTTATCTATTTTCTCTAACAATATGGTATCAGCTGACTGTTTTCAGGATACCAAGAAGCTGCAAGAGAAAATCAAAGGCGTCTCAACAAAAATCTGAGAAAAGTAGCTGAAAGAAATGAAGCCACTGAAAAATGATTCAATGAAAAAATTCCAAATGAAAGTGTTGAGGAAGAAAGCAACACAGGGAGAGAAGAAGTGGCTTATGCTGATTCAGAAGAAGACACCGATGATGAACATGAAAGTGGCTAGTTTGTTCCTACAAGGAAGCCAAAGAGTTGAGCTGAAATTGATAGACAGAATATCATTGGTGATCAGATAGCTCTTGTTCAAACAAGAATAATGAAGTCACTACAGCAGACATCTTTCCTACCTCAAGTAGAGCTGAAATGCTTTGCTGATGCAGTTGACGTTGAAAACTGGGTTCATGCTATGAATAAAATGCTTGATCAGATTGTGAAGAACCAGATGTGGGAGATTGTTTCGAGGCCATCAGACAAGAATGTCATCGGGACTAAATGGGTCTATCACAACAAGATGAATGAAGATGGCACAGTGATTTGGAACAGATCACGGCTAGTGTGCAAGGGATACTCCCAGATTGAGGGTTTAGATATTGATGGGACATTTGCACCGGTTGCAAGGCTGGAGACAATCAGATTATTCCTAGCCATTGCAGTGCAAATAAAGTTCAAAGTGTTCCAGATGGATGTTAGGAATGCATTTCTAAATGGGTTTCTGGAAGAAGAGATGTACATTTAGCAGCCAGATGTTTTTCTCATTCATGAGGATGAGAACAAAGTTTTCAAGCTGAAGAAGGTGTTATATTGGCTGAAACAAGCACCAAGAGCATGGTACTGAAGGCTATATCAGTATTTTAAGAAGATTGGTTTTCAGCATGGGGGATTTGATTACAATATTTATTTCAACAACAATAGTAATCAAAGGATGATGAGGCTGGTCAAGGAAGAAGACATAATATTTGGAAGATCAGATGAAGCATAGTGGAGAAGGCAGAAATAAAACATTCATTTCTCAATCCAAATATGCTAAGGAGGTTTCGAAATGAGATTTGGAATTGAAAATTCCAAGGAGATGAAGACTCTGGTTTCTACCCGGATGAAATCATCAAAAGATGACAATTGCATGGCAGTTAATTTCACTGAAAACAGGCAGATTATCAGTAGTTTGTTGTACATGACCGCAACAAAGCCTGATATTGTTTTCGCCACATGCCAAGAAGAGAGATATAAGAGTAATCCCAAATAAATCCACATGATTATAGTGAAAAGAATACTTCGGTATATCAGGGGCACGGTGGATTTCAGTTTGACATATAATGACAAATCTCAGACAAAGTTATTGGGATATACTGATGTAGACTGGGCCGGATCAGCAGATGACAAAAAATCAACATTAAGTGGTGCATTCTGTCTTGGTGGATTGTGTATTTCTTGGCTAATCAACAAGCAATATTGTATTTCGTTGAGCACCACGGAAGCTGAGTATATTGCGGCCACTCAAGCATGTACACAGTTATTATGGATGAAGCAACAGCTTGAAGATATGGGAGTTGAGGTGAAGTCTCCGATCGGAATCCAGTGCGATAACTCAAGAGCTATAAATCTCAGCAAAAATCTCGTCCATCACTCAAGGACAAATCACATTGAGATAAAGTATCATTTTATCAAGGAGAAGGTTGAGCAGGGAATCGTGAAGTTGGAGTATGTGCCTACAGAGCTACAGGTTGTAGACATTCTGACAAAGGCCTTACCCAAGGAAGCATTTGAAAGGCATCGACTGGCTCTGGGAGTTCAGTCAATTCCCCTCACTTAAAATAGTGTGGATGTGGAACCCCCCCTGCTCCCCGAGGTATGATGTGTTTTTCCCTAATGTACTGATATGTGTTCTCTACTATGTTACAGACTACAAAGCAGTGTCCTTTGGGTTCGTTGACAAAGGGGGAGAAAATAGTGTTTGTTCAATGGGGAGACAATGTGGAAATTTGATAAATCATGATTGATACGGGGAGAAGCTGATAGGTGGAGCAGCCAGAAAGGGGGAGCAATGAGAAAGCGGGAGATTTTCAAATCTGACGATGTTAGAAGTGATCGATCAAAGCATAGAAATCACAACAGCTGAGGATCGTGATAAAAGCAGAACAGTGGTGTTCGAATGGTGTGAGAAGGTTTCCAGCTCTCACCAATTGGTATCAGTGTGGTTCAAAAATTGGTATCAATTTAAGAATTGGTATCAGGTTGGAATCAACAATTGGTGTTTGACATGAAGTGATTCATTGATGAAATTTTCATACTACTCTTGTTTCTCACACCGAGCATTGCTCATGTGGGCTTAGAGTACGTGTTAAGTGATTCCTTGAACTCTATCATAATCGCAAGAGGTGAATGGTGGTAGCGACTGGAAGAAGACTCAGTGAGGTATCAAAGTGCAGAAAATCTTTCTAAGCAGAGTTGTGAAGAGTTGTCAACAAACCCAAAGGGGGAGATTGCTGGGCAAAAATCCCTCAAGGTAACATTGCAGTATTTTTGGGTTGATTGTGTTTGTTGACAAAGCATGTTTTCATAGATATTTGTCGAGTTCCCAAGAAGTTGTTGACAATCCTTGTTGACAAAGAATGATGACAAAGGAAAGGACAGGCTGGAGGCGGTACAAAAGAGCAGTACAAGGTGGCACCGTTTCCCAGTGTTTGCCAAATTTTTGGGGTCCAAAATTTGGAATTTGGTGAGCATTGTGAAAAGTGGATTTCCATGAAGATCATATTTTTTATATGGAAATGGCATGAGTTTCGCAAAGATGGGATGTATGGATTGGATTTCGCGAAGGCCAGAAAAATGGAGGTGGTGATGCTTCGTGATTACGACAAGTTTCACGAACGGCAGAGGCTGAAGTGCATCACGGCGGTGAAGGGCTTTGCGAGAGAGCTTCGCGGAGAAGGTGCGAAGGAATGTTGACGGTAATGCTCTGTGATTACGACGAGCTCCGCAGATGAAAAATTTCCGAGGTGCTTCGCGATTTGGACAGAATTCCGGCGGAAACTTCAGAGCTTCACGATTTGAGATGACGTGGCGTTGACTTCGCACGAAAGGGTCGAGGGTCAGTGGAATCTACTATAAATAGAGGCCCACCCCCTCGAAAGAAGAAGTGATAATTTTCATAGAAATATTTTGCTCTCGTATTGCGAATAAGGTTCGCAGAGCCAGTGTGCTTCGCGAAAGAGGAGCTTCTCGGCGGCTATTGTAGCTCCGCGCAACCTGCGAGCTTCACATTGGCTCAGTGAGCTTCGCGAGGGACGTCGCTCTGCGAAGGCTTGGGCATCGCGATAGTGCTTCGCAAAAGTGCTTCGCAAGAGTGCTTCGCGAAAAGACAGGAGCTTCACGAAGGCTTGTTTGAGCTTCGCGAAATTCGGAGCCTCGCGAAGTAGGGTGCTTTGCGAAGGTGTTCCCAAAGGAATTGCCCAGTGGTTAAGAGGCAAAGTGGTATTCATCAGTGGATGAAAGTTGGACTATAGCAGAGCATCCATCAACAGTTGAGGATGCATTTATTCATGAAAGTGAAGAGACCTATAGGTTTATAAACTGTGAGTGGATTTCCTTCCAGAGCAATGAGCTTAGGAAGAGAAAGAAGGTGATCCTCTCCACCGACAGTGATCCATAGAGAGAGAAATAAGGATTGACCCTTGGGAAAGTAGTGAGTTGACCCTAAACATTGTAAAGGCATTGAGCCTGGGCATAGAAGTGATCTAGCCCGAACTTTGTATCCACATCTAGTGAAGATTAGTGGAATTTGGTACGACCGGTAACCTATTGGCGTATGTTCTTTGGACGTAGCCCAGTGAGGGTGAACCAAGTAAAAATCTCTGCGTCTGCCTGATAATTTTCCCGCATTGCATTTAAAGCATCATCATCAGATATAGAAGAATGTAAGTGATCATAACATACACACAAGTGCAAACAAAGTGACCCTTGTAACAAAGAGGTCAAGATCCAGCAGGGTAGGAAGAACTTTGAAAAAGAATATCCATACCCTGATTCACCCCCCCTCTCAGGGTATATAGGCCCCTATTGGTCCTAACATTATCTTTATTATCTCTAAAAAGTGTTGATAAATAATCATTTTTTCATTACTTATTACTTAAGCACTGATAAAATGCATCTTTATTAGAGATTTTTTTAAGCGCTAATAAAAGTGTTCTGATCTATTGAAATAACCCTAACCAGTTGCAAACCCCTCATGATATAAGAATAATTCTGTGGAATCCACCCACTACCAGTGCTCCTCCTCAGTGAATGGAAGCTCAAATCAAGGCTTGAATCAATTCTAAAACAATTACGAGGCTAAAATTCAATGATCAAATGATTCAAGGGTCACATTAATCCAATGCTTGTACATAAGTATTTTCTCTACTTTCTCTCAAATGTATGAATTTCTCTTCTTTCTCTTAGGGAACTCAGGGTGTAAAACATCAATGGTTTTGCCCATGGTGGAGGTGTTTTGAAACTGTGAGTGTGGTGAGTTATTCATTTTAGATATTTGTCTGTGGAGATCATCCATTTTTATGCTTGGAATTTTTAGACTGTGAAACACCTATATTGCGAGTCTTCCAAGACTCACTCCCAGAACATACAAGCACCTATTTCCTTCTCAATTGCGGTTGTGAATTAATGTTGGGGATTTGTGAGATATTCTTTTATTTATGTGAAAGTGTGTATGAATCATGATTTATTTTTGTTGGATAAATAGTGGAATTAACCTTATGTTATAAGTGTCATCCCATTTTTTATTGTTTATATAATTTTTTATGTATCAATTTCCATGACGGTGGTTGGGTAGCCTATGATATTGCTTCCTGACATATTAAATTGACTAGTTATTTTCATATTTTTTGTAGTAGATACTTTATATGGGGAGTGATGTTCTATAAATAAGTTAATTTTCTTATTACATTTATATTTTTAAGAGAATTAAGGGTATTCTACTTTGAAAATGTGACCTCAATGGGATTCGTTCTATCTTAGTTGAGGCTAGTGTGTATGGTATAGACATTGCAAGGGTTGGTGTGTTTTCCCCTTATTTGTGATATATCTTGTTGATTTGTATTATTTATTTATGGAAACTTCTTTATGAACTTCCTTAGAATCTCAATGATGGGTCAATGTGTATTTGATGGCCTCCCTAGAATCCTTCAGATAGGTAGATCTGATGTGACGACCTCCATAGAATCTTTGGTATGGGTCAGTGGGGTGATATGACATCCCAAGAGTCTTGAGATGTTTTCAAATATTTGATATACCATTATTTTTAAATGTAATAATTTCTTAGGTTTCTACAACACTTGTTCTAAAAAATAGAATGGAAGTTATCAAATCCTATATATTAGAAATTATTTTTAGGTATTCAACATTTTAGGTCTACATGTATTGTTTCGACCCCAGGTTTCTCTGATTACTATCCATGTATATGAAATAACTCTTAATTGATTAAATTTTTTTATCAATACATTTTGATATCTTCTAGTTGATTGAATGTGATTTTATTATTCTTGTTCAGTATGTTTAGATATCTTATTTCTTCTTAATTGACAATTTTATATTTTCGTTTGTTTATAGGATTTAATAAAGACTTTATGGGTGTCAAACAATAGTTATTATTTCAATTTGTTGCTTGATACTCATCCCCCAACTATTTTATAGACAATGTCCATACTCATAAACTTCATCCCTTGAAAAGTTATTATTGTAATTTTTTTCTTGAAACTCATCCCCCATCTCTTTTTTGTTTCTTGTACTACTCTAACCATTATTCATCCCATAGATCACTAATGATTATTTTATTTCAAGCAACATATGTGCATGTCCACAAGAGATGGAGGATGTTTGTCAAACAACAAAATACAGTGATAAATGTCTAGGGATATGAGTTGATGAGGATGATAGTTGTCTATAAACTTGACCTTTAAATGACTTTATTGGATAACACCTGCCATAGTGGAGTAATTCTTTTCATAAATTCAATTACCCATTTTCTTCAACATACTGAAATTATTTTAAATAATCAAATACTGAGTTTCCCATATTATAATTTTCTATAACTTTCACCTTTGATAATGAATATCTTATGTCTATTTATTTATTTATTGTTCAAAATTAATATTTTATGAAACCAATATGATGGATATGAATCAAAAATGGATGCATGCGAATCTTTTGACAAAAGAGTATGAAGATGGAGTTAACGAGTTCATCACGTTTGTAAGAGAGCAAGCAAAGACCCTTCTCAAATTTTATGTTTGTGTTTACATTGCTGTTATTCAAGAAAAATTGGTTAGGAAGAGGTGGAAGAACATTTGATTTTTCACAGAATAGATCAAAGCTATAAATTTTGGACTAAACATGAGGAAAAAATTAATGTGCACACTGATTAGGATGGAACTACAAATTATGGATCATTTGATATGAATATCAATGAAAATGATGATATAAATCACATGGAAGAAATGAAAATGGAAACTAAATGTGACCGTTGTGACTGTCCAAAGTTGTTTTAGGAGATAAATAGTTATACCAAAATAACCATCGTATACCGGTTGTACTAAATTCACAACATTTTCAGCTGTGTTGAAGTTATATATTTTGCAAGATGGCAGTGGACGAAGTGACGCCAGCTTTACAGAACTACTTGGTCTCCTAAATGAAATGATATCAAATGAAAATGAACTACCATACCAAACATGTGAAACTAAATTAATTTTATGTTCAATGTGTATGATCTCTAAAAAATACATTTTTATCCAAATGATTGAATATTATTTCGCAAGGACCATAAATCACTCATAAAATTCCCTATGTGTGGCATAGATCAATACAAGAAAAATGAATCAAGTCCTTCTAAATTTGTATGGTACTTTCCAATCATTCCATGGTTTATAAGACTATATGGATGTTATTAAACCATGAGACAATTGACATGATATGCAGATAAAATAATTAACGATGGGAACCTACATCATCAAGTATATTCTCCTCAGTAGATGAAAATTTATTATGAGTATCTTGAATTTGGAAATGAGCTGAGAAACTTTCATCTTGAATTATATACGAATGGAATAAATCCTTTTGGTTTATAAATTAGAACTCATAATACATGGCCCATCATGTTGGTAAATTATAACTGGTCTCTATGGTTATTCATGAAGTGAAAATACATTATATTATCTCTTATTATATCTTGAACAAAGAAACCCAGTAATGATATTGATATCTATTTGGATCCGTTGATCAAATATCTAAAATTGATGTGGGATACTAGTGTTATAATGTATGATTCCCATAGAAGTGAATAATTCACATTGGCGTCCATGTTGTATGGGACAATAAATTACTTCCTCTCTTATATAAGTTTATTAGGGTATAGAATTAAAGGAATGTTGGGTTGTCCCATTTTTGAAAAATGTACATACTCAGTTCAATTAAAACATTCCTCAAAGACTATGTTTTTAAGACATCCTAAATTTTTACCTCAGTGACATAAATATCAACCCTAGATAATAGAATTCAATGGGAATTTTGAATAAGGTACAACACTATCTCCAATAATGGGTGATCAACTGTAAAATACAGTAAAAGATATTGAAACTATTTTTAGTAAAACATTTTCAAAAAACATTACAAAATAAGTTTGGAATAAAAGATCAATTTTCTTTGAATTACCTTATTGGAATTGTTTATATGTCAGACATTTTCTTGATGTCATACATATAGAAAAAAGTATTTGATATTGTTATTGGAACCTTACTGAATGTTCTTAAAAAATAAAATATGGCATTAAGGATAGGTTGTACTTGATTAAAATGGGGATAAGGGAAGAGTTTTCACCGGTGAAGGGTAAAAGGAATAATTTTCTACCTCTAGTATCTTACACTCTATCCCAATATGAAAAATTGAAAATTTTCCTTTTCCTTAATAGTGTAAAAGTTCCACATGGGTGTTCATTAAATATCAACAATATTGTGTTAATTAATAATTTTAAGTTACAAAAAATAAAATCACAAGAATGTCATGTTTTATTTTACGATTTAATGCATGTTTCATTTTTTTGCATTCTGCCTCAAAATGTACAACATACATTAACGATACTCTTCTTATTTTTGAAATCCATATGCAATAAATTTATATACCCAGTGAAGTTTCTCATCATGAATAAGGAGGTTGCGGTCATATTATGTGAATTAGAAATGTTCTTCACACCATAATTCTTTGATATAATGCTCCACCTGATGGTTCACTTTATTAGATAGGTTAAACTATTTTTCCTTGTCCATTATAGATATATATACCTCATTGAATGGTATATGAATATTTTTGAAGGGTATTTCAAGAATCGAAGTTGGCTGGAAGGTTGTATTGAAAAATGATATATTATTGAAGAATCTGTTGATTTATGTACTGATTAACTATCATATGTTGACAACATTGTTCTCCCAAAGTCTCATCACAACGAACTCCTTATAGGTTAAGGGATTTCTGGAAGATATATTGTTACAATTACCTTGATAGAGTGGGAGAAAGTGCACCTTTACATTTTACATAGTAGTGAAGATGTTGATCCATACACTGAAGCCCACAAAAAAAATCTTAGAGATTTGAATCCATCTAGGGATGATGGATGGATATCAAATACACATAATCAATAGTTTTAGGATAGTTCTGAGATTAAATTTATAAGGACTTATCTAGAAATCCAAATTCAAGTTCTAAAAAACTTCAATGGATTGCCAGGGGACCGAATTAAAATATTATATCTTACACTAGTTTTGTAATCAATGGTTATACATTCTATACAAAATAACATTATTACAGAATTTTGATTCAAAAAATGTTGTTACACTTATGGATGAATTGATGCACATATCTGGTTCTAGGGACAGAAATCCAATTTATGAAAATATGTCATATTTTGTAATTATCAAAAAGATATACAAGTTGGATTATATAAAATTTCAAGTGCCTATTTTCTATTTAAAATGGGTTAATAATATCAGTGTAGTGAAAGTTGATGAAATGGGATTCGTGAAGGTGAATTTTAGGCTGGAAAGGGAAAAATATGAGTTGTTCATAATGGCATCACAAGTAGTGAAATTATTTTATGTCCTTGATCCAACAAACAAGAATTGGTCGATTTTCATGTTGGTGACTAAGAAAATGTCAGGCCAAATGAAAATTTAATTGAGTGTGACCCTCTCATTAGGATATCACAACCAGTTCATGTCGTTCCTAATGTAGAAAATGCCTTGAATGTTTGAGGGTACCACAAAGAGGAGATTTAGATTCTCGATAGAGGAACCAACTCCCTAAAACCTTTAAAAAATAAGTAAAGTTCAATGAGAAGTTAAAATTGTTTTTTAATATACTATGTTTTCCATCATAACATTATATTTTCTCTACTACATTAACAAAATATAAATTAATTTTTTGACTACTCATGTAGATAATGTATTTTTTACAAGATGATGTTACTAATCCCTTGAAAGAAAAAACTATAATGAAGTAAACTATTGTAAAGATGTAAATGTAATGCTATGATATACATTCTCTATTTTATCAAAAAAGTAAATAATGTAACATTGATTTAATTTTCATTATTAATTGTAGGGATCATTTATTTTAGAATATTTTTGTCCATTTTTCATGCCTTTGTAGGAAGAGTAATGACACTTCCTCTACTCAATCATAGAGGCAATCTTGATGTTTTCATAGTAAAATCATTTTCCATAGAATTAATATATTATTTAATATTTATGTTTAATTTATTTATTTTTATTATTACTCATATAAAAATTATTTTCTTATACTGGTGGATTCTTTTGTTCGAATTGGGGTGGTTTTTTCATCTTCCATTCCTTTCTGCACCAAAACTTCCACAAACTTCTTATCCCTCAAAACCTTTTCACCCCTACAGTGTTTCATTTATCAATTTCCTTTAATTCTCTCTACTAACTTCATAGGAAGAGAGAAAACTACCTTTGGTCAATCACAAGGATAATCTTTATGTTTTTATATAAAAATCATTGTCCATAGAATCAATGTTTTGTGTCATATTTATGTTTAATTTATTTCTTTTTATTATTACTCACATGATATTTTTTTTCTTATACAGTTGGATTATTTTGTTTGAGTTTGGTTGGTCTTTCCATATTTCATTCCTTTTTGCACAAAAAATTCCATGAACTTCTTCTCCCACAAAAACATTTCACCCCTGGAGTGTTACATTTTTCACTTTCCTTCATGTTATCTCTACTACCTTTGCAGGAAGAGAAATGATACTGCCTATCCTCAATTACATAGATAATATTGATGTTTTCATAGAAAAATAATTTTCCATAGAATTGATTTATTATTTCATATTTATTTTTAATATATTTCTCTTTTGTATCACTCACGCAACAATTGTTTTCATATAAAGGTGGATTATTTTGTTTGAGTTGAGGTGGTTTGTTCGAAGATGTCCATGTAGTGTTCCTAGTTTGATAAAAAAACATCAATGGAAATCATGGTAACATTGATAGTTTGGATTGTTTTAAGATATTGGGATTTTTAGGAATTAACCACACCTCAATCCAACACATGGTGTGACCAGTATGACTCCAAGTACTTCATTCTATTTAAATTTGACATTAATTTTAGTAAACAAGAAAAATGACATACTCAAAACTGATCAAAAATATTTAGATTTTTTTGATACTATAATAAAATGATACATAAGTCATTTGGGACATGTAGAAATCAGTCACACCTTAATTTGATACACGATGTGCCTGGTATGACTCAATGTGTATATTATCAGTGTAAATCAAAATTTTACTTTAAAAAGTTACACTCACTGAAAACTGAGAAAAAGCACTTATATTTTCTTGATAATTTAGGGAATAAATTCACAAATCATCTGTGATGTACAGGAATCAGTCTCATGTCAAACTGGTACATGATGTGATCAGTATGAGTCAAAGTGTGTGTTTCAAGTTTAAAATGACATTTTAGTAAAAAATAAATGTGACATACTTTAAATTATGAAAACAAATTCATATTTATTTGATAATTTATTAAAAAAATACATAAGTTATTTGGGATGTGTATAAATTAGCATCACCTCAATCTGATGCACAGTGTGATTAGTATTACTCTAAGTGCATCTTTATTTAAAATTGTCATCAATTTTAGTAAAAAGGACAACTGACCTACTCAAAACCAAAAAAAACATTCATATTATTTTGATGCATTAGGAAATTTATCCATAAGTCATTTGAGATGTGTATAAATCATCCACAACTCAATTTGACGCAGGTTGTGACCAGTATGACACCAAGTACGTCATTTTATTTAAAATTGACATCAATTTTAGTAAAAATAAACAAATGACCTACTAAAAATGAAGAAAAATCATTCATATTGTTTAAATAATTTAGTAAAATGATCCATATGTCATTTTTTATGTGTAGGAATTAGCCTCACCCCAATCTGATACATGATGTTTCTGGTATGACTCAATGTGTCTGTTATCAGTCTAAAATCAACAGTTTAGTTTAAAAAGTGTCACTCACTGAAAATAAATAAAACACACTCATATTTTCTTGATAATTGAAAATATAAATTTATAAGTCATTTATGACATGTAAGAATCAGTCTCACTTTAAAATGATACACGATGTGATCGGTACAAGTCAAAGTACATGTTTTCATTTTAAAATGGCATTTTAGTGAAAAAGAAAAGTGACATACTCATAATCAAGAAAACACATTCATATTGTTTTTATACATTAGTAAAATTATCCATAAGCAATTTGGGATGTTTATGAATCAGTCATACCTCAATCCGATGCACGGTATGACCGGTATGACTCTAAGTGCATATTTTTATTTAAAATTGAAATCAATTTTAGTAAAATGGAAAACTGACCTAATCAAAACCAGGAAAACACATTCAGACTATTTTTATACTTTATGAAAATGATTCATAAATAATTTTTTAAGTGTATGGATCAATATCACCTCAATATAATACACAATGTGCTTGATATGACTCAAAGCCTCTTTTATCAGTTAAAAATCAACATTTTAGTTCCAAATGTGTCACTCACTGAAAAAAAATCAAGCACACTCGAGTTTCATTAATAATTTATGACAATGATTCAAAAGTCATTATTTGATGTGTAAGAATTGGTCTCAAATCAAACTGATACACGATGTGATCGTAATGATTCAAAGTGTGTGTTTCTAGTTTAAAATGACATTTCAGTAAAATAGAAAATTAACGGAATAAAAATTGAGAAAACACATTTAGATTATTTTTATAATTTATAAAAAATGATCCATAAGTCATTTAAGATGTGTAGGAATCATCCACACCACAATCTGACCCATAGTGTGACCGGAATGACTCAATGTGCATATTTTTATTTAAAAATGACATCAATTTTAGTAAAATGGAAAACTGACCTACTTAAAACTGATGAAACACATTGGTATTGTTTTGATACATTAAAAAAATGATCCATAAGTCATTTATAATGTATAGGAATCAGCCACAACTCAATCTGATACATGATGTTCTCGGTATGACTCAAAGTGTCTGTTATCAGTTTAAAATCGACATTTTTGTTCAAAAAGTGTCACTCACTGAAAACTAATCAAACATGATTTTATTTTATTGTTAATTTATGAAAATGATTCAAAATTCATTTTTTTACATATAGGAATTGGTTTCATGTAAAACCAATACATGATGTGATCGTAATGATTCAAATTGTGTGTTTTTAGTTTAAAATGACCTTTTAGTAAAAAAGACAACTGCCATACTCAATACCAATAAAATGCATTCAGATTATTTTATACTTATTTTAAAATGATCCAAAAGTCATCTTAGACATGTTGTAATTAACCACATCTCAATCGGATACACGTTGTGACCGGTATAACTCCAAGAAAGTCTTTTTATTTAAAATTGACATCAATTTTAGTAAAATTAACACTTTCTATTAATTTATTTCTTTATATTATACAATAATTGTTTTATTAGGATGTGAATTCATTTGATTGGGTAGGGCTGGTTGTTTTGGCAATATCCTGAGTTGGGATCAGTATTATAAAGAAAAGGGAACATTGATGTTTTTGAATGTATGAAATAATTTTCATTTATGTAATTGTATAAACCAATGTTTTAAATGTATATAATATAGTGTTTTTCTTTTATTTGTGTAGTAAATTTTATTTCTTTTAAATTATGTATTGTTGCTTGTTTTTGTTGATATCTGGTGTGTTTTAAGATCTGTGGTGTATTGTTATAGCACATTGCACTGGTGTTACAGTGTGTTGTTGCAACACACAACAATATGGCCCTTCATTGGAGCTTTTAAAAATGATAATAAAGGGTCCATATATCAGTTCTTTTAAAAGTGCTGATAAAGGTATAATTTATCATTTCTTGTATAAGTGATAATAAAAGTACCTTTATTAGTGCTTCTATAAGCACTAATTAATGGGGAATTTAGCAGCGCAAAATAAAATCACTAATAAATTTGGTCTTTTATCAGTTCTTCTAAATACGTTGATAATGGACCCATTTATCAAGGTTTTTTATCACCAATAAAGGACCCCTTTATCAGTTATTTTTTAGCACTGATAAAAGAACAAAGATTTTAATCTTGATGAGGTGTTTAGGGATTCTGTAGCACTAATAAATGACATTTCTAGCATTGTTAAAAACCTATTTTGTAGTAGTGCTACTTGGAGACTTATGTCTTATCTAGGCTAGTGGATGGGGTTGGCTATCTGTCATTATAGGCTTACTCATGATAATAACTATATTCCTTTACATGAAATGTTCATGTAGAATGTACATATGATGCATTCAGATATATATGAATATAATTTAATTATAATTTTGGGTGAGTAACACAAACTTTTAGGCTGTGTAAAGAGTTACATATCAATATGGTTTTAAAATATTTATTTTACAGAGGGAATGGGTTTCCAAATTAAATTACTAGAATCATGCATGCATAAAAGGAATAAAATGAGATAAGATGGTGAGATGAAAATACCATTTAGATACTAAAAGTTATATTCCTTACAAAAAGACTTTTCAAGACCTAAATTATCCAACTAGGTAGCTCTATATCATAGTTGGGTGGCCCTATATTATGTTGTGTAAGGAAAGCAAGTAATAAGAGACTCTAGATTGTCTTGTCGGGTAGTTTTGTTCCATATTCAGGTTCCCCAATATTTTCCTTGGTTAACTTATTTTTGGAATTTTATTTGGGTAACTATAGTTACCCAAGCCTTTAAAAAAATTAATTCATGGTTTTTAACCTAAAAATTCAATAAACACAACCTATATATCATGAAGCCTAGTGTTTTTGTAAGATTGGGTATATAAAACAACATCATTACACTAAATAAAACCTATTTATTTTAATCTATATAATAGTATCTTAAATCACATTGAGATCCTAAAACTACATAATATTTTCTAGTGAATAAATAATATAAATGGGTGATATATAAATCTCAGTAAGGAAATAAACTTGTTAACGAAGCATAACATATGAGTCAGGAGGAATAACATGATAATGTAAAATAAATGGCTATTGAATAATCATATAATGGTATAAAATAAAGAATATGGAATAATAGGATCATGTAAACATATGAATGTGATATAAATATATGATATGACATAATAATAAGTCAAATATAACTATCAAGATAACAACACGTGAAATACAAAGCCCCATAATGGACTGGGTTCACTCCCTATTCCCATATATATCGTCCCATGAGTACAAAACATTACCCAATGAATTGGAGAACTATCTTTCCACACCCATCATAACATGTTCATCCTTGTGTGTTCCATAAAATTAAATAAATTATAAGGCATAAACATTATAATTACCCATGGAAATAAATAGGCCTCATAATATTTCTTTATATCATAATTAAAGAAGATTTTAAAGAAGGCATTTGAGAAATAATATTAAGGCATGTATTACCCCATATAAGGAAGGGGTATTAATATAGGTATATATTTAACAGGAATATAAACTAAATTTATAATTATTCTAGATAATCATATAGAGGTATAAATTGATTTAGAGAGAAAATTTCATAATCTAACGAAAAAGGGTTGTTTAGAGAGACCACATAACTTATGTTACAGAATCATTCTGTACTTGAAATTAATGTCCTAGAAGTAAAATTGTCTTCATATATTAATTAATTTAAAACCTCTTATATATATATATTATTTAATATAATTTTTGTATGTTTATTTATAACCACTTCATTGAGATATAAGATTAAATTTCATTGTTTCAAGGGCATTCGTTTCATGGTGCCAAGGTCAGAT
Source organism: Viscum album (assembly GCA_963277665.1). Lineage (NCBI taxonomy): Eukaryota > Viridiplantae > Streptophyta > Magnoliopsida > Santalales > Viscaceae > Viscum > Viscum album. The sequence continues at coordinate 148,296,520 of OY728125.1, forward strand.
CACTTATGAATAGTTATTGTAGTTATTTTAAAATGGAACTAAAACTTAGTAAGTGAAATAAAATTATATTCTTATACATATATAAATTTAAATGGGTCCAATTATCCTTTTTTTTCTAAAATTTGGATGAATCATTTAGTAAAAACATTAACGTTACATGGTTAGTTCGTTTAGGCGATTTTACAGACCTTCACAAAATAGTTTTATTTTAGTCAATATTATGTCTATATATTTATTCAAAAACATTAAATAAGTTATAATATAATTATTATAATCATATTTAACCATAATATTGTTTCTAAAACCAGACCTAGTTGAGAAACACAAAGTACGTTTTTCATGGAGGTGTTGAACTTACCACATAGTAAACAACACTTTCATTTTAGGAATGAAATAAGGGAGGGTATAAGATGGATGTTACATAATAATAGTAACATAAAATTATATTTAGGATACTTATGATACTACGTTTAAGTGTATGGAGATCATATGGGGTGTTAGTAGAAGAATAAAATTGAAAGAGATTAGTTAAGAATTTTACCTCTTCCTTTGGTTGTCTTCACTTTGGATAACCCTTAAGGTTGATTAAAATGGAATTTGTATGTCCCCAATATAACTAGGACATAGAAGAGTGTTTTTGAAAGGTAATTTGGTAGAAATTTGGAAACCTAAAAAGTTATAAGATGTGAGGATAAGGGGATGTGAGGGTTGTATTTACAAGGAGAGGAGGGGTATTTTTAAATATCGTATTCATTAGTTTTTTATTTTTTGTCTCCAAACTATCAATATTATTGACTCATATGACTATATATAGTAAATGGTGAATGTGAGTTTGAACTAAGGGTTGCTTAAATTATCTAGGACTCAAAAACTCATGTATTTAGCTTATAATGTTAAATACCATATTTTACCGCATCTCACTATTCATAAAAAATTAACCCTAACAATTTTTCGACATGTAGATTCTGAAAATAAAATTCATTTTAGGAAAATTATTTTATAAACATTATAAATTATGTTTTTTAAATAAAATTCTCATTTATTTGAAAAATACCAATATTAATATTATGTTTAGTTTTCCAACCATTTAAAAAAATACTTATGGTCCCCAAAAATTATCTTGTATTTATAATACATCATAATATTATTTTAAAAAATAAATTTTATTAAAAAATAATTTAAATCATTAATTTTTTTATAAAGTGTAATTAAAACATTATGTTTTATAAAAATGCAAACACTTAGTCTACCATTTTTAAAACAATTTGTTTCTCATATCATGTTATAAATGTATCATATTTTCATTTTATAAGATATCTAAATTTTATTTTACACTTACATAGTCGAGGATACTATTCTAATGGTCAGTTTACTATTCCTAATGATCATATTACTACTCCAATAGACATGTTATTATTTCAATGGTCAGATTACTATTCCAATGGTCATATTTTTAATGGTCTTATAGTTTCTCTATTTCCTATAAATACCTCATATTTCATACATTATCCATGAATTTATATATTCTCTCAAGGTTATATATGTTTTCATTTTTAAAATTTATATTTCATTAATAATATTCTACTTAATGTTTTGAGTATTATTCATGAGTACAGTTATTCTGATGGATCGAGAAGATCCAAATTTTACTATTTTAGTTATCTTATTTTCTATTTTTTATCCCCTTATAATATTTTCAATTCTTATGGAAATTTTTATTTTATAAATTTAGTTTTCAAATTAATATAATAAAATTTTACTGGTTTCATCATATGGTTCATGATCATTTTACTAAATATGTCATGATTATGAAAAAGGAAATTTCATTTATAAAATTCTTGGTCATTACATTCTACCCCCTTCAGAAATTTCACCCTAGAAATTTCATTTTATATACTAAGGTGAAAATGGTGACGGTACGTCTTCTTTATGGATTCCTCTAGTTCCCATGTCACCACATCATACTAATAGTTTCATTATAGTACTTTTAATATGTGAGTTGTCTTATTACGTAGAAATTTATCTCTATGCTCCAAGATCTTCACTGGATGATCCTCATAAGAGATATCATTTTCCAATTTTATCACCTCTAAATTTAGTACATGTGAGATATATGTTATGTACTTACTCAAAATGTTTGCTTGGAATATTTTGTGTATATGAGACAGGGTTGGTGGGAGTGTTAGTTTATAATCCACGTCTCTAATGCAATCAAAAATCTCAAAAGTGGCAATGTACTTGGGAAATAGTTTACCCTTCTTCCCAAATTTGATGAATCTCTTCCATATAGATATGTGAAGGAACACTTCATCTCCAACCCCAAAATCCAAGTCTCATTGATGATTATCGGTATATCTCTTCTATTTACTTTGAGAATCTTTGATGTGAAGTTGATTGGTCTTAACCTTTTCTACCATTTTGTCAACCATTTTAGGTCCCAGTTTCTTGTGTTAATAAACACTATTCCAAAATGATGGTTTTATAAATTGTTTTCCAAAAAGGACTTCATATATACCCATTTGTATGTTTGAGTAGACACTATTATTGTAAAATAACTTGTCCATAGGAAGATATAGATCCTAGGATCCTATGAAGTTTCTCGAGAATACTCTCAACCTGGCTTCCATTGTCTAGATGGTTTGGTTATATTGTCTATTTATTTTGGGTTTATAACTCATACTGAGTTTAAACTCAATGTTTATATTATTTTGGAGACTCTTCTCTAACTTGAAGGTAAATCTTGGATCTTTAATAGATAAATTTTATAGTGGTGTTGCATGTAGCCTCACCACTTCCCGGATGTATGTCCTTGGAAGTTGATTGAGTGATAAGTCCTCTTGAGTTTCAATGAAGTGAGAAATATTTGTAAGTAGATCCACCACAATCCGTATAGAATTATTTAAACATTATGTCTTTTTAAGACCAATTAAAAAGTCTATGGTTATTTTTTTACATTTTTATATATGTATGGGTTATGGTTTCATCATCCCCTTGGACTTTTTCCTTTTATCCTTCACATACAAACATACAAAGAATTTTCATTTATATTATGTGATCTTTTTATTTATATTGTACCACTAATAGTTATCTTGGGGATCTAAATTCATCATTGTTCTCCTTAGGGGGATATAAAAGTTCATTCTATGTGAATCATTCAATAAATCCTTCTTAATCTCAGGATATGATGGTACACATATTCACGAATCAAATATTACTACTCCTTCATCAATTTTGAACTCTAAGGATTCCCCTTTTCTTATAGCTTCCACATTTCTCTATATTTCCACATTATCTCTTTGGGTATCCTTTATCTTATCAAGAAAGGATGGTTAAGAAATCATTTGAGAAAGTAATTATGATATTCCTTCATTTATGATTTCCATGTCCATCCTTTTAAAGCCTAAGAATATTGGATCCTTATGAATTCTCATAATTGATAAGGTTTCTAGATCCTTTCTCCTTATAGAATCTACCACTTTATTTTCATTACCAGTATAGTAGTATACTGGGAAGTTATAGTCCTTAATCATCTCAAACTATCTTTGATAGTGCATATTCATCTCATAATGTGTGAATATATACTTGAGGATCTTATGGTCCATATATATTTCAAACTTCCCTCTATAAAGATAATTCTATAATATTTTCAACATTAAGATTATTGTAACCAAATATAGATCATTCATTGGGTATTTCTTCTCATGAACCTTTAGCTTCCTTGAGGAATATACTATCACATTATAAATCTACATCAATAAAAATCATAAGTCCTTCTATAAAACATCGATGTATACCATGAAATGTTCCCCACTTGAGCATAGCAAGAGGAATGGTGTACTAATAAGACTATTTTTTAATTCCTTAAATATCTCTTTGCATTCATCATTCTTTACAAACATTACTCCCTTTCGGGTTAGCTTAATTAGTGGGTTTGACAATTGCAATAATTTTCTCACAAATCATCAGTAATTCCCATATAGTCTAAAGAAACTATGGATCTGTATTATAGATGTTGGTTTATACCACTCCTAAAATTACTTTTTCTTATAAAGGTCCACATATATCCCTTTTCTAGTGATAACATTCCCCAATAATGATACTTCTTACATCTATAACTCACATTCCCTATGATGTTGAAATAACTTCTCCTGTTGTGAAGTCATTATCATAGTATTAAAATGCACCTCATGATCCTCCTTAATTTTATAGTGTATCATAATATCATCTATAAATACTACCACAAGATTTTCAATATAATCTATAAAGTCCATATTTATTAAGTCTATAAGGATTTCTAGAGAATTTTTTAGTATGAAGGGAATCATTATGAATTCATAGTGTTCATAGCTTCTTCGAAAGGTTATCTTGGAAATATCTTATTTCTTTATCTTTAATTGGTGATATCCCAACTAGAGGTCCACCTCAGAGAAATATTGGGACCCATTTAATATATTAAACAATTCATCTATCTGTGGTAGGGGATACTTGTTCTTTATTGTGTTTTTTTAATTTCATGATAATCGATGAAGAGCCACATTGACTCATCATTCTTATTGATAGTGATGATTGGAACACCCTAGGGTGAAGCACTCAGATATATAAACCCCTTTTCTAGATTCTCTTGAAACTTCTTATTTAGTTATTTCAACTTAATGGTGTCCATTTTTTAAGGATTCCTTAATATGGGTATAGATTTAGGTATAATTTCAATTGATAACTCAAACTCTTTGTTGGGAGGAAGACCATGCAATTATTCAAGAAATACATCAGTATAACCCTCTCAATAGGAATGTATTGATGAATGATTATCTCCTTGGTCTCATTCATTTGAGAAAGATATTATTTCTCCTAAGTTCATAATTTCCCCACTTGATATGAATATTCATCCTTTTATTTACACTTATACATAATTGTGGAATGACTCGGGATGTAGAGAGTGATATATTTCTCTCAACTGTTGATGTTGTATTTATATAAGGATAGCTAATCCATTCCCAATAAAGAATCAAAATCTATTAAAGGAAGTAAGACATGAATTTTTGAAATATTCAGCCTAAAAACATTGACTAGGGAGGAGTTATATACTTGGGATGCAATAATTTTCCCATTTTATGTTATCATTGATAATTCAGCCACCATGTTTTGTGGTGGTGTTTGAAAATTTCTTCTAAACTTTTAATATATAAAGGAATGTATAGATACATAATTAAAAATTACATTATCTATTCTTGAATGAATAACTAGTATACCAATCACCGCATCATTTTCAGGACATGCCTATGTAGTAGTGATAACATATTCCCTTCCATGATATCTATGCCTTGGAGGTTGTTTCCATAGATTTATTTTGAAAATCCTTGGATTGGATCATTGTTCCACATAATTATCACATTCATTTTAGTTGAAACACTATACACTATAGTGATTGTTTCTCTAAATCTTATTTTATTTTATTATATTAGTGGGATTCTTCATATAAATTAATCATTGATTATCCCGATTACCATATTTTATACACTTGAAGAATATCGTAGTTCAATTGAGATAGTTTTCAGGATGATTCTTCCCACCTTTTGATATGTGGGTAGTTGGGTTTTCTTTTCACTATGATATTTATCCATTGATCCTCCCAAATTAAACTCCATTTTGTTATTTTTATCTCCATCCCCATGAGACCACTAAGAGTCACTAATATTATTCTTGACCTTAATTGAACAACAGAAAATATCTTTATAGATTTCAATATCCTGAATCACAAAATATTTTTGGTGACTCAACTTTAATATACTAAATAAGATTCCTACCTTAATTTCAATATTGATGACAAAGTCAAAGTAATACTATGAAATACTTATAAAGTATGCCTCATACACCCCAATAGACTCATATTATATTTTCTTCAGTCCAAGGAATTCCATCGCTATTTTAGATTGTGAGTTTGGGGAAAATATTTATTAAAAAAATTATTTTCTTGAATCCTTCCCATTCCATAGAATTCATTTATTTTTTAGACTTTATATTCTTCATTAGTATCCACCACCGACCAGCCTCCCCTTTGAAATGATAGACGACAAGTACAACATTATCTAGATCTAAGTATTTGAGGACAATGAATATTTTTTAAATAGAGTTAATTCATTATTATGTGAGAGGGGGTCATAATATTCACTAAATGTAGGAGTCCATTTTTAGATAAAGGAATCAACCACAACTTTATCTTTCTTCAGAGAATGAGGTAATTCCACATGGATCGAGTTATTATTCATAACATGAGTCAATTGATTTGGTGCTTCTATGAAGTTCTCATATTCCACTTCCTTAAAGTTAGTAATATCATTAGGGAAATCATCATGTTTCCAAACACTTTGGTTTTTGACATGGTTCCTCTTATTTCCCTCTATTTACTAGAATAAAGGAAAACTGGATGAGAATTATTTAAATAATAAACATATAAAAGGGAAACTAAGAGCTTACAAGAATAAATTATAAATAAAATGTAAATCTTAATTTATGATTGTATAATTTTTCAATATTTTTTATCTATATTAATATCCATATTAGTTTTTTTATCCTAACAATCTGTTCAAGACCTTCATAATGTTTAATAAAGAGTTTGTGAATTTCCAAAGAATATCCCCTGGGAGTGTCAAACTAGGTGTATAGTAAGTCAACTTTTTTGTGCACTAAATGACGATCCAGTTGATACACAATGTTCCCATGTTGGGTTTATTACCCCTAGGTATAATTGATCCAGATCCACATTCACTTGTAGTTTTTAAAAAAGGATGTAATTTCATGGAAAACACTTGCTCTATACCTCACCAAAATAATAGGATATTTTCCTATACTTAAAACTATCCATATGGTTATCACTAAAGTATTAAATTCTTAATTTCCAATAATAATTAATCTTTTATATTATACAAACTATAGATACAAAAGAATTTACACATATTATTACATGATCTTTATCATAAACAATCTAATAAACATAACCCATAGAACTTGATACCTAGTGTCTTTAGAAAACTAGGTACATAAAACATCAACATGTCACTAAAAAATGTCTCTATTTTAATCTCCATAATGACCTCTTAAATGAATTTAAGCACCAAAAACAACATAGGAAAACTTGGGGAATCCATAAAATAAATGGGTGATCTATAAATCCGGATAAGGGAATAAAAATGATAATGAAGCATAACATATGATTCAGAAGGCATAACATGATAATATAAAAAGAAAGTCTCATTAATAATCATATAGAGGCATGAAATAAAAAACATTTAATCATAAGATCATGGAAACATAGGAATTTTTTAGAAACATATGACATGATATAACCATAATTCAAGTATAACTACCATGAAAATATCACATGGTGTACAAATCCCCATCATGGATTAGGTCCACCCCCTAATCCTATACATATCACTACATCAGGCAAAAATGTTACCCAATGCATTGGACCACTATCTGGGTTTACCCATCATAACAGGTATATGATTATTTGTTTCAAAAAAATGAAATCAATCATAATGAATAAAAATTATAATTACCCATGGAAAGAAATTAGTTTTATAATCTTTCCCTATATCGATTTAAAGAATATTTTAAATAATGTATTTGTGAAATAAGATTAAGGAATGTATTACCCATTAAAGGAAAGGGATTAATATATTTATATATATATGTGGAATATATATAGAATTTATAAGAATTCTATAACATCAAAGATATACAGAGATAATGTGAGTTACAGAGAGAAAGTTCATAACCCAAAGAAAAAAAGGGTGGTTCAGAGAGATCCCTTACCTTATGTTCCAAAATTGTTCTACAATTACCCTTAATGTCCTAGATAATGAAATTAAATTCACTAATTACTAAATTTATAACCTATTACATATTTATTTTATTTTATATTATTTTATTATGTTCATTTATAACCATTTAAATGAGATATATAGTTCAATTTCGTTGTTCTGGGGGCATTCATTTCATGCTGCCGAAGTCGGATAGCTTGTGAATAATTATTGAATTTATTTAAAACGGTACTAAAACTCCAGAAGTGAAATACATTGATATTAATATACTTATTTAAATTTAAATGTTACCAAATATCCCGTGGTTTTATGACATTCGTATTAATCATTTAGTAAAAATGTTAATGTCACACGATTACTTTATTTAGGAAATTTTACCGACCTTCCTAAGCTAGTTTTTTTGTCTAAAATTATACATATATATATATATATATATATATATATATATTAATAATACAACATGAAATAAGTTATTATATAATTATTATAATCATATTTAACCATAATATTATTTCTATAACCATCCTTGGTGGAGAAAAATGAATTATGTTGTTCATGGAGTTGTTGAACCAACCATATTGTAAACAACATTTTCATTTTAGGAATGAATTAATGGGGGTATAAGATGGATATTTCACCATTATAAAAATAAATCATTATATTTATTATTCTGATGTTATTATTTTGGTGATGATGGGGTCATATGGGGGTGGTAAAAGAAGAATAAAATTAAAAGAGATGAGTTGAGAATCTTATATCTTTCTTTGCTTGTCTCCTCTTAGGCTACCCCTTAAGGATCCATTAAATGTCCTTTGGATGAGACCAGTAGTACAAGGACAAGCTGTAAATTTTTGGGAAGGTAATTGGGTATAAATTTGTAAATATAAAAGACTTATTAGTTGTGTGGAGAAGGGGTTGTATTTTAAGTGGAAGAGAGGAGTGTTTTTTTGTATTATATTCATTAGTTTGTTATTTTGGATCAAGAGTATAAATATTATTGATTCTTGTCAATATATATAGTAAATGGTGTATTGGATTTCTAAATAATGAGTTATTGCATCTTAAATAAATTAAAAAAATCATGTATTTGGCTTATAATGTTAAATATCATATTTTACCATATTTCACTATTCACAAAAATTTCATATATTATATAAAAAAAATTACCCTAACTAGTTTTCGACACAGAATAAAAAAGAAAATTTTATAAAAAAATTATAAGTGTGCTAAAATTAATTTTTTAAGTAAAATCCTCATTTATTTGAAAAATACCATCTTTAATATTGCAATCAATTTTATGACCCTTAAAAAATTACTAGTGGTCTCATAAAATTGTCTTGTGTTTATAATAAAACATAATTTTGATTTATAAATCCATTTTATGAAAATAAATTTATTTAAAATCATTATATTTATTATAAAATTTTCATTAAAAAATTTTCATTTTATAAAAATTCAAACACTTAATTGATAATTTTAAAACAATTATTTACGTGTACCATGATATAAATATTTCAAATTTTTATTTTCTAAGATACCTAAATTTAATTTTAAACCAACATAGGTCATGATACTATTCTAACGGTCAAGTTACTATTCATAATTTTCATATTACTATTACAATGGTCATGTTACTATTCCAATGGTTAGAGTATTATTCCAAAAATTATATTTTTAGTAGTCATATAGTTTCTTTACATACCATAAATACCCTATATTTCATTCATTATTCATTCGATTTTATATTCTGTCAAAGTTATATATATTTTCATTTTCAAAATTTATATTGATTTACCAATATTCTATTTCATTTCTATAGTGTTGTTTGTGAGTGCAATTCAACTGGTGGATTAAACGGATCCAAAAATTCATATATTAGTTATCTTATTTTCTATTTTTTATCCAATTATAATATTTTCAATTCTTATGGTTGTTTTTATTCTCTAAATTTAATTTTGAAATTAATGTAATAATAAAAACTATATTTATTATGTGGTAAATTATCTTGTTACTAAATATAACATAATTATAAGAAGGGAAATTCCATTGATAATACTCTTGGTTATTATAGTAACACTTAGCAATGAGTCCCTAATGGTTAAGATTCTATATGAATATAATTAAGTCTATCGATATGATGTATAAGAAAGAGGGTTATCCACTCAGCTATCCAAGAATCATATATGATATGATTGGGATGATTCTATACCTAAGTAATTAAGTGGTGAGATGAATTCCCTAAAGGACTCATTACTTAGTGAAATATAGATCTTGGATCACTAATGGATCTGATGGATTTTTAAAGGGGATCATAATTATAGTGGGATTCCATTTAATAAAATTACTTATTAAAGGGTTTTAATACATGATAATCATCAGGTAAAAGATTTTATTATAGATAATATCATCATCATCATCATCATTGATCTTAGATTAGTGATCAATCCATAAAAGGATAAAATTAATTTTTGTGTCTCTAAGACTAGTAACTTAAGAAAAGTTCTTAAGAAATATTAGGGATTTTAGAAAAGTTATTTAAGGAAAATTATATGTGTCAAGATAGTTCCTTCCTTAGTAACCAATTATTGAAATTTTTTAACAATTAGGTGATTATGTAATCATATAGTGGCTCATTTAAGGTTCCAAATGCATTAGATGATAAATGACCAAAGGAATATTAGCAAACACTTATGTACTCAATATGATTGGGCATGAAAAATGATATTCAATGTGATTTAATATATATTAATGAATGAGTGAGAATAAAATTTTCCATAAATCTTTATTTATTATAGAAATAAAATCTATTATTATGATTGATATATTAAATATACTATATTATTTTCAAATAGTAGTAAGTATACAAAAGGTCGGAAAGAGAATAAGTGAATTTGAAGCTGGAAGGTTTCGTTTCAAGTAATGGAGATAAGGAGTTGCTGCATTAATAACTTGGATGCTTCAAGTTGGATAAAATAATCATAATATGTGTATTTTATATAATTCTTCTACTAAGATCACATAAAAAGTAGTTGTTTAAATTAAATGAGATGGGTGTTTTTAATACACAAGGTTTTTGAATTGTTTAATTATATAAATTTCAATAAGTAGAGACTCAAAATGGATTGTTCTGGTAAAGAATTTATCAAATTTTCATCTATATAAATGTTTCAATAACATGAATTAATTCAAATAACTTTTACTCGATATTATAAAAATGTTGGGAATATAAATATGAACTAGGCATATGATGTCTAGGTTCTAAAGTATTGTATAGATAGTATAAGTAGGTAAAAGTTCAAACCAAAAGAATAAAAGTTAGTTTAAAAGTTCAAAAAAATTAATCAAGAGGACAATAGCTTTCATTTAAACCTAGGGTTTTAAATATGTAAGGGTAATAATTCAATTTGATTGAATTATACAAGAAATACATAAAGGAGTTTGTGAAATTCCATAGAATTTCCATGTCAAGTATATTATTGAAAACAATTATTATAATTTCAAAGCTATGTGATATTAAATATATATTTTAAAAAGTGTTATAAATATATAGAAGTTAAAAATCAAAGGAATAATTCATTGAGCTTATATTTTATATTCATATGGTGAATTAAATAGTCATTATATCAAGGATTTGAATATAATGGATTTTTCAAATGAATCTAAGTAAAATATGTGTATCTAAATATTATTTTTATTATGTGTTAATAGAATATGTTTGATGACAAATAGTTTTTATTAGAAACATGAGATGATTAATTTTATACAAATGGATATGATTCATCAATTTCAATAATATGTTTTGAGAAAAAGATATGGATAAAAGTATTTTATCCAAGATAAGATATTTATTCAAGTATTTTTAAAAATATGTGGGAATGTGTTCCATCCACCCATAAATGGTATATCTCAATAAAGTATTTTTTATGAAAAATATTCAAAATATATAGAATACCATATGTGATATTGAAATATTAGTTTATTTGTTAAATATTACTACTAAAAGGAAATAAATTTTATTTCATAATGTAAAAAGGTTTTTATATCATATATATATATTATAAAAAGAATATAGTGTCTAATAGGTTAGTTTTAGTATGTTTGGACTTAGAAAATTTCAACATGAACATATAAAAGATAACATCAATCATAATTTTATGTGTTTTCCACATAATTTCCTAAAATTTTTAGGATAGATGATTGTAAGAAAAAATGTAAAGTATTGTATTTAGTTAATATTTAAAATGTGTATATCATTATTATAATACATTAATATACATTTTTTTAGTGATAAAATAGATTAAAATATGTGATGATGAAGAAAAATATAAACAGTAACTTTTAGTTATCATGAAAAGTGAAAAACATTATTTCTAGAAGGATTATACCAGTCAAATCTAGTAAGTGAATTATCACTTTATCCAAAAATAGTTTATGTTATTAAGTTTAATAGATATGAAAATATTTATATTAGTTACCGTAATAAAGTGTTACCATTATTCCTTAAAAGAGTTTAGGAGGACTGATAAATAATAATGTAAGTAGTAAAATTATTTAAAGGAAACAGTTTGATGAAATAGGGTTCCAAAGGTGATGATGATGAACATAGAAAGATATCTAAATGTAAAAATAATTTTAAATCATAACATTTAATGTTTTGATGTTATAAAATTTTAATATTTTCTTTAATTTAAATAGTTATGAATATGATTCCTAAGTCTCTCCATTATTAAAATTGTATTACTTCATAGATGTCTCTCACTATAGAGTTTAGTGGTAAGGTTTAATAATATGTTCACATAGAGATGTGGCATGGACACATATTGATGTGGAATGGATTACATATTATTTAATGAGTTAAAAAACCCATAGAGTGTTGAAAACATACGGTTGGTCTAGATATTTATGATATGAAAAATGAGTGCTTATGTTGGTTTTGTTAAGTATTTTTAAAATAGTTTAAGAATATGAAAATATATCATCATAATATTCTTAAAGATATTAAAATCTACCATATTAAAGGAAACCTCCATTTTATATTTCTTTCACATTTCCTATATAAATGTGTGTATATATATATATATTCATAAAGTGAACTGATAATTGACCTCTCAAAGTATGACTTTGATTTTTTCCATAACTAATGTTTTCCATGGAGTATTATAGGTTATAAATAAATGTAAAGGTCAGTGTGAGTAGAATTATTGTATAGAGATATATATAATAGGCTCATGAGGCACAAAATAAAGAATATGATTCTTTGTGTGCACTCGATAACCTACTAATTATAATACATGATTTTTTATACACATATTTATTTGGTATACTTAGGGTTCATAGATCATATTTTAGTCCCCAATACCTGAGGTTGGTGAGATACTTAGCATTATAAATTTCCTACTTTGATACCCTACTCATGCAATTATACATATTGGCTTTGCAAATACTGGTGTGGTTTGGTATGTTATTAATCATGTCATCAATTGGAGCTTAACCAAGATGACATTTTTTCTATCATATTATGAGTATGAAATTTGGGCCATTGATTTATATATAATGTAGGATTGTGTGGATAAACTTATACATTTTATTTATGTATGGATAAGTTACATGTGATGTGCTTATCCATATCGATGAATGGCATGGGATGTATTTATTAATCAGATCATTCTACACTCAAAAGACTATAATAAATGAGTTGGCTATATAGGATTGACATGTTCCATGTCCCATGGTCACTTGATGTCTGGTACAGAGGTAAAATAGGATAATTCACATTTTTATAAGGTACATACTGGTGGACACAAGTATATAGATACATGCATTTAATAAATATCATTCCATATTTCTTTATAGATATAGTATAATTGATGCTTTAATAGAGGTTTCTATTTTATTACATATATGGATCCAAATATTGGTATGTTTTTCAATATTTTAATGTACCATGGGGTCAGACTTTGTGGTTGAATGAATGGGGATTTAGTTTGACTCAATGAAATGCTCTAAAATTATTTTAGAGTTATTCCAAAAGTGTTTTGGATGGGTATTCACAAGGTATTTTATATGATGTGATACAAGGTGGAGTTGATGATATATTTAAAAAAAAATTAGAAGATATCCGAAAGGATTTTTGGATATGATTTCACAAGATATTATATATGATACAATATAGGTTGAAATAGAACAATTTCTATTAGGCTTTAGTTCCAGTGGGTGATTTATGGGAATATGACCTAAACCCTTATATATATATATATATATATATATATATATATATATATGAGAAATATATATTATAGGAAAATTATGATTTTCATACACAGGTTATATTATTACTAAATATGAGATTTTATAAAAATGATAAATAGTTATTAGTTCATGTTTCACCCATGTAAGTTATCATTAAATGAAATCATTTCATATTTACATTAAATGTATATTAGTTAAATGAATTCATTTTATACATGAATCATATAATAAATTAACTTATGTGTTATAAATGTATGAGTTAATTTGTTCATGATCATATAATGTCCTTGGGATATATAAAGGCACGACCTTGTTGTGGCAGTGAGTGTGTGGATATTCTTCAATGACTCTTGGATCTCAATGATCTCCTCTCCTTTCTCCTTTTCTTTAGAGGTGCTAGCATGCCATAGAAAAAAATTTAATCCTACTTGAGTATCGAGTGATTCAAGTTTCGCCCCTAGATACCTATGGATGTGGGATGCTTATGTCTTCCACTTATTTTATCTTCATCAAAAGAATATAGAGATGGAGATGATGTAGTAGATCTTCATTATAAGGTATTATATTTTATAAAATTTATTTATTTCTAGTATTTACTATAGGTTTAATATTTATTTCATGTAGATCCTCATATAAGGGTTTAAATAATTTGACTACTTCTAATAGGTGTTATGAAATGCTAACAAAACCCTTCACTCTATTCAGCATGAAACCTTACCTGCATCATAACTCCTAATTTGATGCTTTTTTATCTTCTATTCCACTTTGATCTTCTTTTATACCAGATGAGATTAACTCCTTAATAATAGATTTAATACTTTTTCTTCCCTAATACTATTATAGAAGCACTGATTCTTCGAACGAGGATAATTCCACATTGAAATTCTCATGTTTCTTTCCACCTCTTCAATAAAAAACATATGTCACTCGAATTCTTATTTTGATGATATTTCTTCCTATATACTAGATATAGTCAGGATGTTATAGTTTCATCCTTTATATTCCAAATAGATTAAAAAATAATAACTTTATAGTTTGAAGGTATTTTCTTTGAAACATTTTTCATCACTTAACCTTGGTAGTGTAACCAAAGGCATGTAACCTGAAGAATGAGACTCGGGAACATAACTCCCCTACAGACCTGAGGGTGCATAACTCTTATCAAAGAACCTTGGGCACAATACCCCTAAGTGAATGACTCATCTATAGTAATTCTAGTGTGTAACCATATTTTCTTGATATCGAGCATGAGTCCCTATAGCATAATTAATCTACATAACCTATGTCGTGTGTCTTGGTTCTCCTAATCACCTTGTATATTATCAAGAAAAAGACTCCTCCACATAACCTCATTATATAATATCTACACATTCCAACAGAAAGACTCCCTTCACATATCCCTCGTGTGTATTACTCCTTATGTGAATTACTTATCCTCTAGATCACCTCTTAGTTTCTCATTATATTGTCTAATAACAAACAATGGGTATTTATAGACGTTTTTCAACCAACTTGAATTTTAAAATTATGGTTGTCCATCCATTCCACCAACCTAAAACATTGTCTATTTTTCATTAAACTCAAGAAATCACATGACTTATTAACATAATTAGATTACCATTAAATTTTTTTGATCACATGACCTTTGTCACCTAATTCTTGTCTTAGGATTCAAGTCACATTACTCTATCATGTATGAAATATACTTAATCACCTAAAAACACCTTCTCTGATAGAAAAACTAACTTTACCTGATTTTCCAAATGTCATCACGTTATATCTTAACACTTATGTGTTTCATATTCTATGAAAATCATCTGTGCATTAAGTTAAAATGATTATACTAAGTCTCTTTCATTTCCATAACATTTAGATTTATGCGATTCATAGGACCCCATCATGTGATCTCTTGAATATTTTGTTTCTCACAAAATTTATATAAATTTTGGGACCTCTCTACCTCAAACAGCATCACTCCCTTTATGAATTAAACACACATGTTTCATGTGATTCTTTCATCCATATGTGATATTCCCAACACTATCATATAATACCTTTGTGAAGTGCATAACCCCTTTACTAATATGTAGATTTTCTTTTATCAAATAATCCAATATCTCTTGATCTATAAGGGTTCATGCAGTGATGTAATCCATATTGAATTATAAAATCACATGATGAATATAAACATAGATGATTTGACTTATTTTCATCATATTTTAATCCCCAAATACAATAAACACTAGAAATTTATTCCCACTTCAATTCATCTTATGTGATTTCGAATTGATACTTATTATAGTTTTTGTTCTCTTCTAGATGATAATAACTCTATGAGGAAATTATTCTCATGAACCTTCAGACCATCTTTAGTTTAACTTTTAATTATTCAATGAATTTCACAACCTTAAAAAATAAATGAGGGTCATGAACTATATCCATCAATCAGGTTCATGATATATATTTATCATATAAATATTCATGCATAATATTGATTGAAAACAAATCAAACAAAAAACATTGGTATGGGTCCAATGGAATTTATTTACATCATGATCGCCTGGATATGATGCACTAATGAATTCCATAATTCTAGTAATAAAATATAGTAATTAGCACATAAGTTTCATGTAGTATATTATTCACCATGTAAAAAAATTTCTAAAAACTATGCTCCATGTGATATTCCATACACCATGTATTGTTCACTGTGCACCCCATACTATGATTCAAGTATTATACACAATGTTTAATGATCCATGCAACTCCTATGTGGAATCCCATCCAAACAACTCCTTTACGCACCAATCCTCCAAGTACTTCCTTTATGGTGTTCCCCTTTGTAGTTCATGCTTCTGGTATAGATCATTTATGTGAATCATGTGTGTTTAAATCCTATGTGCACACCTCCTTTATATCTTCCCTTTACACATCTCCTATGAAAACTACCTCTTCATGAACCTCCTATGTGTCTTGGATCTTTTTGAAACTCCTCAGTATGTTGATTTCTACTTAATTCCCACATTGGTTCTCCCTCATGAGTTCACTTCATCATTTTGATCTTCATTCATAGATATTCCTTCAATGAAATTCTGATTTTTCTCCAAGTCTTCACTTTATTTTTCCACTATTCCTTAATGAAAAGATTAGCAGGGGTATTTATAGGTGAAAATACCTTAGAAAACTTATTTATCATAAAAATACATTAAAAACCTTCATATTTGTACCTTCATAAACTATTCAACATAAAGTTCTTATATATATCATGAATTGGTCTCACCTAATCTTGGAAAAATATTCCATCCTTCATATAGAACGTTTGTGGTCACGAAGATCTTATACAGAACCTTTGACTTTGGGAAATTACTTTTCTGGATTCATCCAACATTTTTACACATAGCCTGCATGGATAGTCTATTGAAAACATCTTGTGTAGGGACTCCGTCAAAAACTCCAAACAATATACCTCATATACATATCTTATACCATGTAATTCCTACATGATCAATCAAGTGATACATGAAAATCATTCCTTTATGACAAAAACTTCACCCAAGTTCACCAAATCCTCCCAATATTCTCTAAACATTCTCCTTTAAATATAAAAAACATAATTGAAGTGGACTCTTTAAAAATATTATTATTCCTACCAGAACTGGGTGTAAGAATTAAAATTTATAACCTTCTTCACTATAACCAGATAAACAACAAACACAACATCAATATCTAACCTAGATAAACTTAACTCCAACATTGGGTCTATAGTCAATTCTAAGTGAAAATAAATTATACACATACTTCACTAATTATAGATGAAAATATAATATCTCACCCATAAATATAAGTCTATATGATCATTTATTGAGGAAGAAAACAAGATTCTAAGATATAATTTTATGCCTTATGTCAATCCCCACTGTAGAACTACCCTTATCAAAAAACTCATTTACCTTTTATTCCCTATCGATCCTATATCCCCCTAAATTTCACATCATTTGGACCCCCTTTATGAGAGATTATCACAAATAAACCACCTTATATGTTGAATTTAACTATCATTATCCTTTAATAATAAACCCAAATATAAAAGACCCACCAAGCACAAAACAAAACATATAAATCATTAGATACAAATAGAGAGAATGAATTTTTTCTGAACCTCCTCAAGATGAGGGAGGTGGATGAATGCTAGGGATCAACCGAAGGTTCTTAAATAAAAGGGTGAAAAATAACTTAATCATTATGTATACCACATTCCCATTAGTTCCAATATGATCTAGTATGGTCATTCCTTGCTCAAATTTTTCTTAGATAAAGTTACACCTTATCTCAATATGTTTAGTATGAGAGTGTTTTATAGGATTTTTCAGGATTTAAATCACACTATTTTTATCATAGAATATCACCATTGGTTTCTTCACTTATTCACCAATATCCTATAATCATTTTTTTCATCCATAAAATTTTAGTTCATTCATTAGTCACTGGAATATATTATGCTCCTACCATGCATAGAGAATTTCTTTCCTACTTTTTACATAACCAGCCAAAAAAATTATTTATAATAAAAAATTCACTAGCACTTATGGGTTTATAGTCTACCAAGTCTCTATCCTAGACCACTTTAGTGAATTTAGAGAACTCATAATCCTTTCACACATCAAGAAGAAAGCTACAATTTAGAGTAACTTGGATACACCTCATGGTTTGTTTAGCTATTGTGAGATGATATTACTTCATATTACTCTAGAAACATGACACCAAGCATGTTGAAAAAGAAATATCCAGCCACATTATAGTAAAAAATATCAATCTTCCAATTATCCTAATGTATAAGGTATTATTGATGGATTTAAAATCTCGGGTATTTTAAGCATGGTTCCAACCACATTCAGATCTGACATTGGTTTGGAATAATGCATATTGAACTTATTCTACAACTCTATTATATACCTTTGCTAAGAGATAAAGGTATATCCCCCTTTTTTAATCACCTACAGCATTAGAAATGAATTGAGTTCACCAGTTATTGATACTTTAAATTTTAAAATCATGGGATTGGAATACTCATCCATATATTTTAGCTTGCTTCTGCAAAATATAATTTCATCTACATAGACTAGAAATATAAATTGTTCTTTATTGGATGTTTTCTTGAAAATATTTTGATCAAAACCACCCTTTTAAAATTCAATATTCTTCATGTACATTTCTATAAGAGCGTACCCTTATCGTGGTGCTTGTTTTAGGCCACACAATACCTTCTTCAATCTACACACTTTATTTCATTATTTCTAATTAGGAACCCTATTGAATGTTCAATATAAACCTCCACATATATTAAACCATTCATGAATTTTAGTTTTACATATATATGAAAACTATTTTATCCTATTCAAAATTCTATATCTAAGAAGAGATAGATTGACTCAAGTAGATACACTAATGAAAACATCTCTTCAATATAAAATCCTTTAATATTGGCACATAATTTAAAAACCATGAGTTCCTTATTTTTTATCATGTTTTCATGCACTAAAAATTTATTCTTGAAGATGCCTTTCATTCCAATAAAATTTTGATGTTCAATATTCTTTTCCAATTCTCAAGTTTGATTCTTATTAATTCGATCAAATTATCCATTCATGGATTGAACCTATGATTCACCCTTTATTGATTCTCCAAATGACGTTGGTTCTACCATAAATAATAGAGTGGTATTCCTAGAATTCATCATTCTTAAATACTTTTTAGGAGTAGCAATTTCTTCAATTATATTGAATAAATCAACTTCCTTTATCCTATTTATCTTCTAAGGCATAGGCTAACTCTCTTCAGCAATCATCACCTCTCCGATTCAACCTCAGAATCTTCATTATTTTGAAAACATTGTTCAACCATGTAATTTATATCAATTGAATTATCTTTATCACATAATTTATAAAATTTATAACTTTGAGGGTTATTTATTTCTTTCTCCTTAATGACTTTGACATCATTACTTTAAATAATTTTTTTCATCCTTTTGTTGAAGAATTTATCATCCTCACTCTTTGTTGAGTGTTTTAAAAATATTATTTACAATAGAATCCCAATTATTACCTTTATTTCCCTATTTATTCTAAATATATAATTCTCTATCAAAGACATGAAAATGATTCAAATAAGGTTTCCTCTCATTCCATATTTCATAGGGTGTTTTTTCTTCCACTAGGATCAACACTGTTTCATTTTGAGTACACACCACAACTTGTACTAACCCCTTCTAATAGTGATGAGAGACCCCATATACAATGGGAAATATTTTGACCATATTATTAACCTATCTATTTCTTTATTCAATAACTCCATTCTATTGTGGAGTTCATAAGTAATATACATCATGATTAATATCATGTTTCTTCAAGTATTCTTCAAATTCAATATATGTGTATTTTATTCCATTATCATATCACAAGATCTTTATTGTGTGTCCAGTATCATTTTTCACTCTCCTTTAATATTGATTCATGAACTCCATGACTTATATTTTTCTCTAAATGAAAATAACATAGTCCATCCTACTATAATCATAAAAAAAGAGGATGAAATACTTCTCTCCATTTGTTCCTGATTGATTCATTAGGCCACATGGGTATATGTGGACTACATTGATTAGATATATGCCCTTTTTTTCTTCTACCAATATGGATTTTAGACCATTTTTTCAAGAATACAAGAATCAAAAATATTTTCTATATATCTATTTAGATTTATAATATACACTATATCTTTTAGATTAGATAAGTTTTCCATGCTCGGTTGGTGAATGTGGTCAAGCCTATGATTCCACAAGTTGTTCTCCTCTCTAACTATAAGAAGAATTTTTTTAATTTTTTATCCACTTGTTATAGATTTAAATTCATCCTATATCATTTTTTATGTGAGTTCATATACTTGACATTGATCAAACAACCATTTTAATTTAATATGACATCAATTATAGAGTCATAACATTAAGTAATTCTCAAGAGGTTGTGTTGCAAACCAGCCTCAAAGAGAATATTTGTTTTATTCATCTAATCACCTTCCAATATATTATTTCTTCTTTCATAGATTTTTTAAAGATTCTTAGTTATTGAAACACAATTTCCTATCAATTATTCACTTTACATTTTTTAGTTGGTTCATATTTAAAGTCATATGGTATGAGTTCTTAGGATAAGAATTGGGATGACCAATGGTTGATTGTGGATGGGGTGAATATGTTTTCAAAAATATTTAATGTTAATCCACCAATTTAATTTTTCATACCCTTTGGGGTGTTTTCCAATGGAGATATTTATTGAACCAAAAACACCAGATGGTTCCTTTATCCATGATGATTTATAGATCTTCTTTCCAAAGGAAGGTGGTCATTGATGTATTTTTTCCCACTAATTCTTAGAAACTGACATTGGTCGAGAGGATGGGAGGTTATTCTCATCAAACCTCTTTGGGGAGAATTTTTTTCTACTCAGGGACTCTCTTATATATTTACGTAATATTTTTGAATATTTTATAAACCTCAAAATAAAACTGCTCACCCATCTCATTTTTAATCAATCATGTATACATGTGGTAGTAACCATATGTATGTATTGAAGATTGTCTATTAATGGAAGTATCTGTATATGTCTAAGGTTATCATTTGAGATATCCACCTATATACACTAGAGGTTCATTATCTCATCTTTTTTTTACTTAGTAATTCATTATTTAAAGGATCATAGTTTAAAGCCTTGTGATTGGGTTCTCTAGAGTTTATTTTCATACAAGGAGAAGATTGGAATTTTGATATCAGGATTGGGCTTGTAAGAGGGGATTCTTACATATCCCTGTGAAAGAATTAGAACCCATGTAATTTTATGCCACTTAATGGGGCATATTTTACCTTTTAGGGTCATTTGACAAGGACTAGACCATGTATTTTTGTTTCATGCAGTAAGGAAATCTAGGTAGAAGGTTCCTAATCAAGGATGGTGTGGGACTTATACTGAGGTGGTCCTTTTCAGGTTGTCCCATGAGGAATATGGCATGATTAGAATGGAATGGTCTTACAAGGAATATAGAACTATGAAGACAGATCTCACTGGTAATCATAGGCTGATGAGGGTGAGATAAAGGGGGCCTAGAAAAAATATGGCCTTATAGATTGGGGGTATGAAATTTTTGGGAATATGTACTAATAAAGGAGATGGTGGATTTAGAATTTCAGTTTTGAACCTCATGGAGGCTTCCTATGTATCTCGTTAAAATAGGAATTGGAGCCCATGTAGTTCAGAACTATTGGGGCTTGCACCAATGAGGGAGTCCCAATTGAGGATATTGGTTCATGTTAGTAATATGATAACCATTAACATAAAATCTCACATGTTTCAGTTTCAGTGTGATAAATAATAGAAAGTTGGAGATCTGGATCTTCGCATGATCTTATTCGTCCGCTGGTGGATGAGGGTGGGGGTGTGGAAGGGTAAGATATGTCCTATAAGAAATTATAGGTTTTTACTCTAGGAGGGATAACCATATTATTCCCCTTAAAATAAGTGTAAGAGTGTATTAGGGTGATTATATGGATGAAAAGAGGGGCTTGTCATATGATTCACTTCACACTTCAGGAAACAAATGTCTCCTCTTAGCCTGAGAAGACATACGCCACCATACCTAAGGATTGGATACTCATTAACATGAGAATACATGATTGTGAACTTTATGAGGATCCTGTCTATTGGGGAGTTGAAATTTGGGACTTCTTTTACTGTGGGAATGTATGACTGGATGGGGGACACATTGGTGTTTCCGTTCCCTAGGGGAAATGAATTTGGAATCCATGGGGGAGGTATCAATGATAGTGTTTACTAATTTTATTTTGGGGATCTTGAATTAATTATGATAGTTCATAAAGGGGCCAAAATGGGTCCAAACTCTATTTTGAAAGAGGGAAGTAAGTCTAGAGGGTCCAAATCACCCAAGGATACCATATTTCACATACTGGTATTTGTTATGTGAGGTGTGGGATCACGAAGGGTGTTCTTTCAAAAAGGGGACTCCTTCACAATGGGCTTCCATCATGGGTACAAGGGTATCACCTTTCTGAGTGGCTAGGTAGGTCCTTTTTTGAAGGATCCCTTTATAGGGTATCCCTTTTTCTCTTCCTCATGGTATGCAGTTGGTGAATTACCTTCCAAAGTTTTCTTTAGTATTTTTTATTTTCTATACATCCATCTTATGTCTCTATTTTTTCTAGAAGAATACCATGTATTTATAGGTCATTGAAAATAACTTTTTTCCCAAAATTGTTGGTCATACATAGGGAATACCTAGTTCCATGAGGTCAAGTAATAGAAACTTCACCCAAAATGTATATTTTTGTTTGTGGGGTGGTACGGAGACTACGTCACACCACAAAATGAGAAGTCATTTATGGGGGATATGAAAAGGATTCCTCACACTAAAAATGAAAAAACTTATTGTATGAGGGGGTATGGATTCACCACCTCAACCTATAAAATATAAAATTAATTGTGGCGGCCAAATTTAACTTCCTTTCCCAACAAAAATCATTTGCAATGTCTTTGGATCCATACCTCGTGCCGCAAAAAAAATTAACTTGTGCGGGTTGGGGAATTACCACCTCTCCCCATAAATAATTTATGTTTGTGGGAATGCCATACAGAGTGACAGTCCTTTATAGTGTGTTCACAATGAAAATTGGATAGAATTATTTTTGGTTTCTATTACTTTATAGATTTTAAATCCAAAAATAGTTTTCTAAATTGATTCCAGATTTCCCAAATTAATAATAGCCTCTTGGGATTCCTTGAGATCTTTTTTTGAACCAAATTATCTCCCCCTAAAAATGGGGTATTATTGATATGTAAAGGATGAAATTGTGAAAAATAAGTCAGCCTAGTTTAATTCTCTACTGTGAATGTAGTCCTAGAGGAGGTCCCACACTAATAAAAGGTATTAGGATAAACTCATTTTTCATGTGGAAAACTACTTCTCTTTGTGAATCACCTTGAGCTTGAAGCTTTCAACCATTCATGCATAGTAATTTCCTATTAAAAATAATATTTTTCACATACTAAAGTATTATCACCCATGAACTAGTATTTCTGCAAACTAAATATTTCATTTCATGGTAAAATTATTCCCACATAGAAATTTTGAACAGAATACCACATATTGCACAAATCATCCACATAGTGTTTGACATGACACACAATATAGAATTTAATACATTTGATAAATATGAAAAAAAAAATCATGCATATAAAATGAGTCTGATTAGAATCCTTTAGCATGTTAAATTACCATGATTTAGAGGAGAAATCTTATTATCAGAACTATTGAAACTGATCCCCAGTCCA
Source organism: Viscum album (assembly GCA_963277665.1). Lineage (NCBI taxonomy): Eukaryota > Viridiplantae > Streptophyta > Magnoliopsida > Santalales > Viscaceae > Viscum > Viscum album. Next base: position 148,320,983 of record OY728125.1, read on the forward strand.
TATCATTCCATAAGAAGATGTATGAAATAATATTACTTCACTAAAGCTTCTAGATTTTCCATTGTCTGACAAACTACCTCTATACAACTTTAGGCTACAATATGTCACTCCAATTCTTCTGGTAAATCAAAACCTTCTACCTGTTTGGTTTGAAGTTTCCTCGAGTTGTGTTTAAAAGGAAATTTTAATTATGGGTCATGTTATTCCTAAATGAAGTTAAGTAAAACTCATCATTCTGAATGGTTCCTTATGGACTTATAGAAACCATTATAATCATGAAATAACCTTACAATCCACTATTCATGATTACCGATCCAATTTTAATCTCACATGGGAAAATTCCACTAGAGGATGGAGCGCAAAGTGAGATTTGTGGTCTGGAGGGAGTTTCTTTGATGGATGGGACTGGGAATTTTGGGTGGATCAGAATTACATGTAAATTCCTGAATGGTTGGAGGTTATTAATTTTACCAAGTAGTCTAGATTTCACAATTTTCCATGTATTCTCTATTCAAGATCTTATATGAATTGATCAGTCGTTGGTGTTAGAGTACCAACACCTTTCACAAAAAAACATGGTGAATTTGGGATTGTTTTTCAGGATATATAATAACTTGGGGGAATTAAAATCCTTGGAAAGATGTAAAATTAGTTTTTTCATCTGGCTAACACATGGGTATAAATCGAATAGATTTTTTCATTAAAAAGAGACCTATTGATTTTGGTAGATAAATCATTATGTAATCCCTTTTAAAACTGTTTCTTTTTCTTTTTGATGTGGCTCATGAATGGGTATAGGTATAATTATCTTCACTATAAGACCATATTTTGAATCCTTGAAATGAATGATCTAATTGTTTCCTAGGTCAAGGGACCTAAAGAGTGTAATTTGACTATTTTTAGAGTCTCGCGATGGACCCTACAAAATTTATGTATTTTATTTCACCAACATAATTTTTTTTATAAATATAATGATAAGAAGACTTGGAAGATATGAATCATATTTTTATTAAGTTTCTCTTTGAGGGTTTTCAACTAGATGAATTTTGTCCCTTTATAATTTCAACTGCTCAATCTTTCCTATACCACATGGATTGCATTCCTAGTGATCTGAGCCTTGATTTTTCTCTGTTTTCCCTTGTGTGGGTTTTAACCTGATGATTTTTACATCTTCTTTCATTGGAAGTTTAAGGTTTTCCAAAATAGACTAATGTAGCTTATTTTTTGGGTCGAACAACATTGTCTATGAGTTACATGAACAAAGATTTCTAGTCAAGAATGTTTCAATATCTTTTGGATGTGAAGTAAGATATTATGATTTTTATTTCATAATAAATAGTATGGGGAAAATGTAAGGGATAAAAGTGAAACAGATTTGAAAATAGGATTCCAATATTATTTCATCAAGGAATATAGAGGTGCCTCTAGTTAACAAGACATATTTTAGACGCATTTTATATAGAGCAGCATTTTAGTAATATTATGCATATTCAAAACAAAGTTGTCCTTCATAGTGGTATTTTCTTATCACTAATAGCCAAGGGAAGATTGCGAATAATTGAATTTCTCAATACTATTAATTGTGGCTTGTGAAAAAAAAGTTTCCAAGTATAAAGGGAAGATTTATATTAGAATTGACTATATAATGGAAACTTCCCACATAAATTTGATTTGAATGTAAGTAAGGGGGAATTTTTCTCCAATTAAATAATTAAATAATGAGGGAACCCATGATATATTTCAATACATAGATTAGGATGAAAGAGAGGATGGTAGAAAATTTTTTAATGGTTATTGGGCCCAGGATAATGAATCTTGGTGTCTCTATTTATCTCATTGAAATTAGAATCAACCCACTCATAGTACTATGATAGGGGTTCCTTACACAAATCTGACCCATATGTAAGGGAAAACTACATAGAAGAAGCCACTTTGAATAGTTTAAGGTTATTCAGGGTGAACAATGACTCACTAGATTTGGTTGTGTCTTGGTATGATCATGTAGACTAGAAAAATCACCCAAAATCTCAATGATCACGTGATCCATGCTTTGTGTGAGAAACAAGAGGGGATTAGAGGAATATTCAATTTCTAAGAAAGTGCTCGATTTAAGGTTGTTTATGATGGTCATTTCATGACTTGTAATCTTATGGTGGAGACATCATCCCACAAACCACGAGGATTCGGGGAAATAGCCAAAATAATTCCAACACATCCCAGACATGAGGGTAAGGAAGTAAATGAAGTCATAAATAATAACATTAAAGGTTCCTGGATCTAGATGAATGATATGGGACAATCACATAAAGGATGGTCACGAACCAAATTCAAAATGTGGCTTCCATTATTATGTCATTAGTGAATACAGAGATAAAAGGGTTTTATTTTATGGATGAAGGTGCCTATGGTTAAAATGTCATATTTTGTAGGCGTATTATATAGAGCCACATTTGGGAATATTACGCATAGTCAAAACAACTTTTTCATTTTGAGTTGGATTATTTTATCATTGATATCCAAAGAAATATTATAGGGATATGATTTTACCAAGACATGAAATATGATTTGTAAAGGAAATATTTCTATATTACATTGAAGGGATTTGGGTTGATTATGAACATAACTGAGAAGATAATTTCATACATTGACCCAGCTCATATTTTGGATAATATAATTGGTGTTTTATTTGTGAATGGGGATGTAATGAAGGATTCAGGCATCACTATGTATCTCATTGGGATGAGAATCATGCCACACCTAGTTCCGAAACAAGGGTACGATAAGATATAATCACCAGGAATGATTGTCCTCTCATGTGAGATCCATAATAATGCATATCTTTATTTTATATAGTAGATATGTTAACTATGCAGTTTAACATATTACGGTGAGGAAATTTTCATGTAGTCTAATCTTTTATGACAAGGATGTTTGGTGTGACTTTTAAGGTCTTTCATCCGAGACCATTTTATCCCTGATGTGAATTGATGTATCTCAATAATGTGGGGAGATCCCCTATGAAATCATGGATATAAAAGGATATAGGATACTAGTGTCACTATATATCTCATTGATATGTGAATCAATTCACACATAGTTCTTATGTAAAGGGACTCCCTACACTGATCAAGCTTTTTGTATAGGGAGGGAGAATTTTTATTATAATTTGGTGAGGCCCACGATTTGATATACATGCATCACTATGTATCATATGATAATAGGAATCAAACCACATGTAGTTATTTGATGTAAAATACCTTGGCATAGTTCTATCTCATATGAAAGGAGGGGATATTTTATTCATTTAACTACGGATGGACATAAGATTTCATATTCGGGATTCACTATGTATCCTATGGGAATAAGAATCATGTCACATGTAGATCTAGAGGGAAGGAAGTTATACATGTAAATATGAATTCTTATACAAGTAAATGGGGTATTTATTTTGAACATGGGTTTATGAATGAAAGGCAAATCACATATTAGACTCTCCCATGCAGTTCTAGTTCACACAAAAGCGAGTGTGAATATTTTTTATTGTGGTTGGGTCTAGATTGAGGAACCTAGACATCACTGCATACCTCATTGAATTGAGAATAAATAGCCATGTATTTCTGAATATAGGGCTCGATATAAGATTGACACTTCGAATGGTGGTCCTTTCAGGAGAGGGCCTCAACAGTGTACATTTTAACGTTGTATGAAAGGGACATTAACCTTGCAATTTAATATCATATGTCAAGGAAATAAGACTCATATTTTAGCATCATGTAATTTATATTTTTATTATATGACATGAAGATAAGGTACAAGGTATCACATCAAACAAATGTTATTTGAATGATATATACATGGTTTAAGGTCATGGTGCTTAGACTGTGAAGTGTCATGCCCATGTGGGGAGGCCCTTTCCAAGATTACTAAGACCATGTGAGCCATTTTTAGTGTAAGAAAAAAGGAATAGTGAAAGTTTCAATTATCATATGTGGTGATTCAAATAAATATGGTGAAGTGATAGACTAACACCGAAATTAAAGTTCCTCTAAGGTTATGACAAATAAACACCTAGTTTTACATCATGTGAGAGTGGAGTTGAAACTTGCAGTTTAATGTCTTATGGTCAGGACATTCAATATTCCTTTTATGGTATTTAATCCAAGACCATCAGAAGTACCTTTTAGGTTTCAGGGATGAGGAACTTTATTTCATGGAAGGAGAGACAACAAGGGATGTGGGGTTTAACATTAAATCTTCTGAGGTGTTTGGGAAATCATCTCATGTGAGGAGATGCCCAGGCATTCAAAAAATCATCTCATATGAAAGGATACCTAAGAATTTGGTAAATCGTCACATATGAAAATATTCTAAGGAATTTAGGAAATCATCACATGTGAGGAGTTTTATAAGTGTTTTCATGATACTTCCTAGTCTTCTTGTAATGACCCATGTTTTTGGACAAGATGAAAATGAAAAGGAATTTTAATTTTAACATTTTTGGGATGAACCGTTATTTGAACTAAGATTTAGAATGAAATTATGAAAGTTGTAACACTTATAAGTGTTTTTTTTAAACTTAGTTAAAGACCTGATGGGTACCTCATGTGTCTTTTAGAGTTTCAAGAGCGTTGGGCCCAGAAAATCAAAAGTTTGGGTGGTCTAAATAGGGTGTGTGGTTTGTCTAAAACCATGCGACCCCTAGCAGTAAAATGTGTGGCCTGAACCAGAGGTGCAGTAGGTGTTTTAAAAACTCCACATGGTTTACCCAAACCATACACATGTCCCATATGGTTAGTCCCACTTAGGCAGTACCTATGCACAATTCATCGCATGGTTTGTGAAAGGTTAGGAAAACTGCACAGCACAACCATGCAAGGTGGGGTTCCTAATCATCAGGAGACACATGGTTGGAACGTGGTTTGGCTAAACCATGTGGCCAAAATGTAAAAGCTATATTTGATGGTGAATTTACCATTATATACTTAATGAATTTAATTTTCCTTTTTCTTTATTTGATATCCTCCTCTGGTCATGTGAGCCTCATCTATGGTGCATTGGGTTTCTACTCCTCCGTATTCTAGGAATGATGATAACTCCTCCATCTAAAGTCTGATTTGAGAATCATCAAACCATATGGATTCCTCTTGGTGTTCTTTACATTCCTTTTGAACCTTTATCTATTTAATTTCCTCTCAACCAAGTTATTGTGGTGCAATCCATTTTCCCTATTTTCAGGGTGGATGTCCATTTCTTATATTTTTTACAAAACATACCAAATCAGACCTTGACATTGGATGAGTAAAGAATCCTAAGAATAAGGTAGATGGTCTACGGATTCTTCCTCAAGTTTCTGTCATTTTATAAGTAGAATCATTGCACCACATGTCGGCCTCTTCCGTGTGTTTCCTTAAAAATGTTTTATTCAATATAAATTGTTTTACACACCTAGTATTACTCCCATTGAGCCTTGTTTAATAAATTAAGGATGCCAAACTCAATAAAGGACACCTCATGGGTGTGATAGCTTGATTTTAACCATTATAATTAATTGATTAAATGATCAATACACCTTATAAGCATTCTTCTAGGATTAATAATGGTATTTTGCCTTATAGTCTTTTGTTCAATTTATAGTGGGACCTCCTAAATGCCATATTGAACCATAAAATTGAATTTACATGTATGGTAGATTTATAAAATGTAAATTTTTATTTATTGAATTATGGATCTTGAATGTGGTTCTTAATCATGATTAAATGAATTGTTTGATAAAAAATGTCATGTTTTTATAATAAAACCCCTTAGATGAGGCGCGCTTTTTTAAAAATTAAAAAGGTGATGATTAGTGAATTCTATATTTCCTAGCCTTATGGAATTGATGTCATCCTATTCTTTTTCTATAGTAGACACTTGGAATATTTTGTACATGTCCTATTTAATGTTCTTAAATGGAGTTTCCTTCTTCCTTTATAAATGTTAATTGAACCAATGAAACTTCTAATTGTGTGACTTGGCACACTCCAAACTAATTGAAAAATGAACTGAGATCCTCCTAAGGTTTTGGATTGCTTTATAAATGGGATTTCCCATGTGGTTAATTACCTAATTGACCATGGTACGTTCTACGTGACTTTTAGCCTTGTAAAATTATTTTCCATGCTTTGATCAATTAAATTAATTAGATTAAATGGAATGACGTGTTCATGGCAGCTTACTTTCCTTGAATGTATTAAATGGATTAATTGAAAATGAATTTGATTAGGTGGTATGACCATTCCACTTGTTGTATTCAAATAAGCACAATTTATGGGAATTGAATTAAATGTTTTAATTTAAATGGGAAGTAAAGGGTGGCAAGGCCACACCAATCATTTCATGCTTATTATATGCTATAATTATAATGTGATTCCCTTAGTGATAATTGGAGTTAATAAACATAAAGCATGAGAGGTAATGCCTCGTGGATTCTATTATTATAGTTGTGTGATTATGCCTTATATATAGGTTTTGGATGATGGTAAGTGTTTTGTTGAGCATGGAGGTATCACGCTCCCTTACATCGGGTATTGATCAAGATGTCTCACACCAGTGATACTGTTGGATGGTGAGCACGATGCACCATGTCCCATGTGATTATTGACATGAATGAGCACTCACTACTATTAAAGTGTTGACATGACGACATAATTACCATCTCTAGTGGAGATCATGATGTCTCACACTCATTATGAGATGTAGGGAATATACCCTTTGTGGATCTTATAGTCTCGCTTAGACTAGTTATGGATGACTAAGCTATGCCCCAGTCCAACCAGCACCTCGTATTCCAGGTATATGTCCACTTACGTTCGTACATACTTGGTTCATATAGATGGATCTAATATATAACTATATTATGTATATATTAATATTATTATATAAATATAGTTACTGATCAGACACTCATTTTGACCATGAGACAAAGCATGTAGAGCCGCCAGGTGTCCTTTATAAACCTGAGCAGGCTGGTTGTTGTTTATTTTAGTATTTTTTATTATTCATATTACCTACACACTAATTTACTTATACTCATGGAATAGATTAAGTTATAAGAAGTTTAACCTACTAGGATTTATATCTCACACCTTGCTTGGGGATCCATGAAACTGGGGTACCCAAGTAGATATCATGTTCGCGGGACCATGGATTATTGGCTATGCTAATTTTCTTGTACCTAGGAGTTAGGAGAACTGGAGTGATCTGGAGCTCAGAATGCTTGTGGATATCACCCATGGGGCTTTTATTTATTTTATTTATTCATGTACTATACTATATCTTGTTTCTTACTTTATTTCTTCTTTTTTTTCTGTATCATCATCAGGTCATGCATGCATCTATTTTATATTGGTGTTGTACACCTTTTATACTAACTTTATATTATTATTCTACTTCTTTGTATTATTTTTTTATTGCTTGAGTTGTTGATTATCATTTATTATATTATTTTTCTACTCGGATATGAGGGTATAGTCTCCCCAATATCACCTCTAGAGACCCTCAATACTAGTCAAAAGCCTATGGCATATATGGAGGTGTGCCTGAGGCCATGTGACCCACCGTTCTAGCTACCAGTTTAGTTTTCAGTTGGGTTGGGATGTTATAAAGTTATATTAGAGATGGGTTTTTCATATATCTTAATGTTTTAGGCTAGTATACCATAGAGTTAGAATGTGTTGGTGCTTGGTAAATAGTCATTTATAAAACTGATCACCCCATCCATAGGGAAAAGTCCAAGTGGTCAGGGCTAGGACTGTTGTTCATGTTGTTCGATGTTACAGTTGATTTTGATTTCACCCCATCCATGGTGAAAACATCGAAGTTTCCATGGCTGGGATTTTTTTTCACGTTTTTCAATGTTATAGTTGATTTTGGTTTCACCTGAGTGATTGGTGTAATTTACACTCCTTATTGATTTATGAAATTTATGGTATTTTACCCTTGGCTTGGTATGGAAAGGATAAAGAATTACATGCATCTTTATAGGCACATAGAGATTCACATTTCATGCATATGTCATTCCATTTAGTTTCATTTGTAGAGATACTTTCTGATTTGGATTGTGTTCCTTGAGTGTTATTCCATGATTTTTTTTATTAGAATTAATGTTATATACCATGATTAGGTAGATATATTCCATTCTTCTTACTTATTCAACATGTTCTTCTATTATATCATGCTTTCAATGTTTACTAATTATTATAACATGCCTAGTATTGTTTTTGATATAGAATTGGTTGCATGGGATAAATATATGGGTTGCGATTAAAAGGGAGCCAGTATTTAGTTATAAAGTGTATGGGGTTCTTATAATTGGGGAAGGGTAACCCGTGTACTCGAACCATATTTTTAACTTGTATATACATCTAGGTTGTTTTTAAAAATGTAAAAGATTCTAAAGTTCAAATTTTTAAATGGAATGATTTTGATTAATCAGAGCCAAATTCAAAACTGCAAACTATATGGGTGATTTAAAGGTTGATAGATAGAAACCCAAATATTCAAGCCATTAAATATGAACATGTTTTATTTTGAAATGGTTAAAATATAACAGATTCTTAATTTGAATCTGAAATGAAATCAGTTGCCTCTATAAAGGTTTGTGACTCTATCACGCAAGCATGGAGATCATGTGGTTAGCTTCTAAAATGAACAACTAGACCCAAGTAGGTTAGTTGGGGAATGTTTCTTATGAGATAACCAACTACAGGTGTTTTGAAAGTTTGATAATTGAACAACTTTTATTGGGTTGCATCTTAATGAAACTAAGTTTTCTTAATCAGTACCCTCATAGGTTTCTTTATCTTTTATAACTTAAAATTAAATTTACATGATAAATTTCCCAATTATGATGGAATGTCAATAAATGATTAATTTTTTAAAAAGAAGTTGATAAGACTTACCTTTGTAAAATTGGGCATTACTTAAATTAAGTGCCATGTTATTTTGTTTTATAATTGGTACTTGATGTACTGTTTAAATATTTTAAAATTTTAAAATTAAATTTGAATGAATATAATGACTTGAAAATGGAACCCTAGGTGGTTTCCTTCATTTAGACCCTCATTTAAGGGTAGCTTAAACTTATCTCTTTGACTTTCCTTGGAATGAAAACATGAGAATTTTCCATAGGCCTTTATCTTTTTAGAAAATAATTAAATGGTAAGTTCTTGATCCTATTGAAATCTATTTGGCGTGACCTAGGGATAGGGTCGATGCTTATACTTTTCCAAGGGGCTGGCCAATAGTAGGTAGAACCCTTGATCTTAGATGCCTTGCTAAATTATGTGATTTTTTTATCATATGGTATAGTTTGGGTTCTGTTTTCCTTAGTGGGAATCCTAGATTATAAATGAAACCCTTGTTGAAATGGGTGGCCATTTTATCCTTGACCCTTGTTACAAGCATGAGCATTAGGCAGTGCTCAGTTTCAGTAGGTTAGAAATACTGAGGGCATGGTCAGCAACTTAGTAGGTATCATGACCTTTTTCCTCTTTCTTTGATCCATCATATAATTGAATAAATATGGATGATAAGTCTTTGGGTAGTGTCTCAGATTTTTCATTGTCTATGTAATCTTGGTGTAGTATGCATTGATATAAGTAGTACACTTCATTTTCTTAAATGATGTAACGAACTAGTTCAGTTCGATGGGAAATGTTGAGCCTGGTGCTTATTTAGTACGTTATTGGGTCATATTTAGAGTAGAGTTAACTGAGTGTTAAAGGAATCAATTTATCATAATGATTGGGATGACATTCCATAGGATCAGGTGATTTGACACGCCATTCAGGTTGGTTTTTTCTTCTTTACATAAGTTTCGATGTGGTGATTCTGACTTAGAGGAGTGAAACACATTCGTTTAAGGTAGTTTGAGTATATAGAACCTATGAGTTTCTATTTTATATATTCTTTTAATGAATAGGATACTCTTAAGGTGGGGAGCATCATGACAGTTCTAATAAATGTGTGTCGGTGCTTGCTCAGCAACACAACATTGATGTTGTTGGTGGTGTTTGAAAACATTGAAAACACCATCCATATTGGATGAAGTTTGGTGGTGAAGCCTAAATGATGAAAAAATGACTTGAATGGAAAATTCATTGTGGTCAGCTAGTGATGATGAGTCTACAGGTGAAGCCAATATTCTTTTAAGAATCCGGTTAGTAGTGGTTCGACTATTCTTGATTCCTATAGTTCGGTATGGTTGGTTGGAAACTGTACGGAGCACTTAATATTGGTCATGATAGAGGTTTCTCAAATATTTTTGGAATTTCTTGGTACCCTCTTAGTGTATTCTTTCTTAGTGATGAGCATGTCCCTTATCTTGATGTCATCCTTGATTCACTAAGAGAGAGTTGGTTATAAACCATCCTAAATTTTGAAGTTGTTGGGATGGTTTGGGTACTTTATCAGAGTGGTGAACTAGATGTGTGGTTTTTATCAAGGCATGTTTAGTCCAAAGTGATACATGTGTTACAATGTAAGAGTTCTTTGGATGGAATCTTGGACAGCAGCCATGTTTCTTTGACATGACGGCTAGGCGAATGCTGCTTTAGGATAAATCAATGATCTGATTTGAAAGTCTTTGCCTTGTACCAACATCTCTTTTTTTTAAATGGAGTATATCCTACCTTGGGATAGTTATTTTGAATCTAACTTAATAAATCTGAGGTTACACTAGGATTTTTTTCAGACTCAGTGGTGATGTTTAAAGGGTTAGGATTCCAATGGGATGGATCTAGTTTACACCCTTGTTCGTGCTAAGGCATTATAGATTTAAACAACTAGCTGATGGATTGATCATGGAATGACACCTAAATTCAGGTATGGGATTTGGTGAACCTGCTATTCGTAAACATGATATGACTTGGAATAAGGCATTGAGGTTTAGTTTGTATTATATCGGTCATCTGAGCCGAGTGTTTTTAGAATAGTCGGCTAGAGTAGCTTGACTTTTTTTCCTTTTTTCTTAAGGAATACTGCAAATTAAGAACTGTTTCTAGAACTTCTTCAGGGAGAGATGAGTTTTTTGTGTGTCATCTGGGTATTTTCATGAAAATATATCTCGACTTGGTTAAGTGAGGTCATTGGGAAATAGATTTTTTTTCATTTCAAAATCACACCAGGAGCATCGTTAGAATGTTTAAGGGCATTTCTTGTAAAGAAATTGAAACGGTGGGGCATAACTTGGTTAGGAATTGACCATTAAATGTTAAATCCTAAGGTGGGGATAACCATTGTCTAGATTTTTAAATAGATGAATATATGTTCATTTCTCTAGCTAAATTGAATCGGGTAAATACAATTTCAGTGTTTCAGTTGGAAAATTAATGTTGTCTTGAGTCTTCATACCTTAAGTTTCATATGCTTAAGTAATGATTGAAGGTGTGTTTATAATTTGGAAATGTAATACGGCCATTTGGAAAAGAATTTATGAGCCCTATAGGTTAGGTGATGTTTTATTTTTTTCCCCAAGACTTCTTGGGGATTAGAAGTTATAAGGTGGGGATTTTGTAACGATCTGTGTTTTTAGACCAGATGAAAATGCAAAGGAATTTAAATTTTCACATTTGGTGGATAGGTAAATCTTTGAAACAAGATTCGGAATTAAATTTTGATATTTTTAACACTTATAAGTGTTTTTTTAGACTTGGGTAAATACCAATAAGGTCCCTCGGGTGTCTCATTGAGTTTCGGTAGTGTTGGGCCTCGAAAATCACAAATTTGGGTGGTCTGAATAAGGCACATGGTTTGTTTGAAACTATTAAAATTAAGCAGTATAGACTAAACCATAGGTTATGTAGGTGTCACAAGGGCTACACACAGTTTACCCAAACTGTGCACCTAGCATACATGATTAGTTCCACTTAGGCAGTACCTATTTACTATTCATCTCATGGTTTGCGCATAGTTAGGAAAGATGTGTGGAAAAACCGTGCGAGGTGGGGTTCCTAAGGAGTAGGTGTCACAAGGTTGGTTCATGGTTTGACCAAACCGTGTAGCCAAACCGTGTGACCCATGTTTGATGGTGAATTTACCATTCTACCCTTAATGAGTTTAAATTTACTTTTTTATTTCTTTCTTCTCCTCCTCTAACTGCGTGAGACTCCTCCATGATGCATTGGGTTCCTCCTCCTCCCTATTCTAGTAATGATGATAACTCCTCAGTCTAAAGTCTGATTCGAAAATTATTAGTCCCTATGGATTCCTCATGGTAGTATCTACATTCTTTTTTAACATTATTCAATTTAATTTTTTCTTGAATGAGTTATCGTGGTGAAATATCGTTTTCCTTATTTTTAGGGTGAATGTTTGTTTCTTAGATTTATTCCAAAATAGATTGAATCATACCTTGATATTGGATGATTAATGCATCTTATTCATAAAGTTGGTGGTATTCACATTCTTCCTCAAGTTTCCATCATTTTATAAAAATCTTTTTTGCACTGCACGCCAGCCTCTACTACCATTACCTTAAAAGTGTTTTCTTCAATATAAATTGGTATATGCACCTAGTATTACTCATGTTGAGCCTTTTTTAATAAATTGAGGATTATAAATTCAATCACAAACACCCCTTGGGTGTTCTTGGTTGATTTTCCCCTTTAAAATTAATTTATTAAATGCCTAATATTTCTTCTAAGCATTCATCTTGGATTAATAATGGTATTTCCCCGTGTAGGGTTTTATTCAATTGATATTAGTACCTCCTAATTTCTATTTTGAACCATATAATTTAATTTCAATGTATGGTGGATTTATAAAATATATCTTTTGATTTAATGATTTATAAATATTTAATGTGGTGCTTAGTCATGATTTAATGAATTGTTTGACAAACAATGTCATGTTTTTATAATAAAACCTATCAGATGAGGTGTGTTGTCTTTAAAATTACAAATTGATGATTAAATAATTGTATCTTTATTAACCTTATGGAATTGGTGTCTTTCTTTGCTTTTGTTATGGTTAGACACATGGCTTTTTTTGCACATGACCTCTTTGATGTTCCTAAATGGATTTTTCCCCTTTATAAATGTTCATTGAACAAATTCATCCTCTAAGTGTATGAATTATCCCAATCCAAACTAATTGAAAAATGAACCAAGCTCTTCCTGAGGGCTTGGATTTAGTTATAAATGGGATTTATCATATATGTAATTTCCCAATTGACCATGGTACCTTCTAAGATACTTTTATCCAAGTAAAATGTTTTTCTAGTCTTTGATAGATTAAATGACATGGGTTAAATTGAATGAATTGTTCATTGTGGCTTTCTTTCCTTGAATTTATTAAACGTTTTAATCAAAATGAAATTTAATTAGGTGGTATGAAAATGCCACTTGTTGGGTTTAAATAATCATGGTTTATATTAATTGAATTAATTTTTTTAATTTAAAGGAAGTGTAAATAGTGTCAAGGTCATTCCAATCATTTCATGATTAGTACATGCTATAATTATAATGTGATTCCCATAGTAATAATTGGGATTAATAAATGTGATTACGCCTTATAAATAAGTTGTGGACAATGGTAATATTTCTACTAAGCATGTAGGTATCATGCTCCCTTATATCGAGTGTTGAGCATGATGTCTCACACCAGTGATACTATGTGGATGGTGGGAATGATTCACCATGTCCCTTGTGAGTGTTTACATGAAGGTGCACTCACTATTGTTCGAGTGTTGACACGATGACACACTAACTATCTCGAGTGATGAGCATGAACTCTCCCACTCATTATGATATGTAGGGAATGTACCCTTTGGTGGAGCTTGTAGGCTCATTCAGACTGGTTATGGATGACTGAGTTATGCCTTGATCCAGCTAGCACCTAGAATTCCAGGTATATGGACACCTACATCCGTACGACGTATATGGTTCATATAGGTGGATGAAATATATAACTATACAATTTATATATTATTATTATATACATATTGTTACTAATCATTCCTTCCATGTGCCAAGGTAGGTAAATCCTCCAGATGTCCTTTAGAAACCTGATCAGTCTTTTTGTTGTCTATTTCAATGTTGTTTATTATTCATATTACCTACACACTACATTACTTATATTCATAGAATGGATTCATTTGTAGACAAAGTGGGTGGTAACCTACTTGGATTTATATCTCACACCTTGGTTAGGCCACCATTTCTTGTGTTAGTTTTCTTGTGCCTTGGAGTTAGGAGCAAAAGATTGAGAAGGAGCTCAGGATGCTTTTGGAGATCATCCTTGTAGATTTTATTTATTCATGTATTGTGTTTTATCTTATTTCTTTTTGTATGTATGTTTTTTTCATTATGTATCATCATCAAGACATGCATGCATATGTTGTATATTAGCATTGGCTACCTTTTATGCCCAGTTTATATTATTCTTATGCTAATTTGTATTCTACTCTAATATGAGGGTATAGTCTCCCCACTATCACCTCCTGAGACCCTCACTACCAGTCATAAGCCTCTAGAATATGTGGAGGTATTCCTGAAGCCATGTGATCCACTGGTCCAACTATCATTTTAGTGTTCAGTCTGTCCAGGATGTTACACTTCTATAACAAGGCATCATATGCTTGGTGCATAGGGTAAGACTACATTTTAACTTCATGTGCAGAAGATTTTTTTATGTAGTCTGGCGTCTTTTGACAAGGATGGATGGGTCATTCCTTTTAGGGTCATGCGGTAAGGACTAGTCTATAAAATTTAATATCATGTGGTAAGAACAATGCGTGTCTTGTAGTTTTGGGCCATACGACTTAGACCAATCTGTGTAGTTTAATGTAACAGTAAGGATGAATAGTGTCTTATAGTTTTGGGTCATGTAACTTGGTCAACTCCATGTAGTTTTATTTTTTGTTTTAAGTATGAATAGTGAATTGTAGTTTTGGTTCATTTAATTAGGACCACTCAATTTAGTTTAACATCATGTGGTAAGGATGGATTGTGTCATGTAGTTTTCATTCATACAACATGGACCATTTATTTGTTGATCACAAGAAATAATTATTGATAAATCTTTCATTGGTAGGGGGATTAATATGCACACCATCCTAGTTGATCAACGAATATGCACCATTGGAATAGACCTTATGAATCAAAAAAGACCCTTCCCATGTTGGTTAAAGATTCATAGGTTTCTTCCCAAGTATCATTGGGGTCTTAATAGCCAAAACTAGTTCTCCTTACAAAAATGAATGGGGGTGAACTTTCTAGTTAAAATCTTGTGATATCTAGTTTTGATGAACCTCTAAATGATTGAAGGTGTGAATTCTCTTCTTATTGAGTCATTATAATTTTTACAAATACTTTTTGGACTACTCCTATAAAGACCATTGATTGTAAATGGAAATACGGAGTGAAGGAAATTGGGATTAAATGGTGAAAAAAGATTCTATTTTTTATACCAATGAATATGTGGTCACCTGTATTGTAGTACGGGTTGTGGTATGGTAGGAACACAAGGAATGTAGAATATTTTTATGCTAGGATTTTTTTTTACTTGTATATATTTTTATGGAGTATTTTCAATAGAGTTTTATTGAAAATATATATCTATCCATTTTCCTCTGTATGATAGTGGGATGCATGTTTGTACTCAATGTTATATTCTTGGTGAAACCTTTTCAATTCGTAAGAATGAATTTTGGTTCTGTTGTTCATCAATATCATTTGAGGGACACCTAACCTCATAATGATGTTGAACTTCATGAAATTGATGATTCTTTTTTTCCCAACTTATTTGAGGGGTATTCACTCATACCTTTTAGATAAGAATACGATAGCAGTAAAAATATACTTAAAATGCTTAGATTTAGTGGGAGGGTGTGGCCCCACAACATCCATTCCCCATAAAGATAATATAAAATAGTATTTGTTATTCTAAACAATACTAGGGGTTGATGGATGAAATTGTCATGAACTTGATAGGAATGAAACTTCTTAGTGAATTGTGAGAGATCTTGCATCCTCAAAGGCCAAAAATACCCAACCCTCTTAATTTGGGGAGAAATATTGGTTCTCGACTAATGGGAACCACATGTGACATCATGAAATTCTTGTATAATGGTGATAGTATCCTCCTAATCAATGAATCTAAGGAGAATTTCATCAAATCCTCATTTATAGTGGACCTTCAGTTGAATCGGGCTATCATAGAGGGTAAAATTGACTACTCTTCATCAGATTTTCTCTTTTTTATCTCTATCTAGTAGCAGAGTCCCACAATGGAGGTAGTCCAGGATGGGAATCATCCAACTATTTGTAGGATGATTAGGTTCATTGGTGTAATTGATCTCATTGATCTCCTCCATGCAACTCTGAACAACTGGAAATACCATTTTGATATTATAATCACCATTGAATTTCTTGATTACCAACTATAGATCACCTTTTATGTCTAGATGATCCACCAATATTTACAGCACAATTTTTAAGCCTACAGTGAAGGCTTGGTATTCTTAATCATTATTTAAGAATCCTTTTAACAAAAGGAATTAATATGATATAGAATCCTTTTTCGGAGAGATAAGAATGACCCCCAACCCGAATTTATTAATATGGGGTTCTTCCATTATTTTTCCTATTGGGATTATACACATGCTATCAAAATGCATCTCCCATATTTTGGGGTTTCCCTGGATAAATAAGATCTATTCATCTAGAAATTCAATATTTAATGTAGTTCCTTTGTGGTGGGATGTTATGTGAGTAAATATACTAATTTCTAGACTTTTATAACCTTATGTGGTAGGAACTAAATGTATAACTACTGAAAAATGACCACCCACCACTCCAAATGTCCAATCAACATTATAAATTTGACGATATATTTGAGTGAGTCATTTTGAGAGACCAAATAGACCTTAGGGTGAGATAGATTGTACCTCATTTTTTGAACTGTGAATAGTAATTCCTGGTTTTTGTTCTTCATAACTAAATAATGAGTCTCAGTATCAAGTATGGTTAGACTAAGATAATAGATACTATTTTAATTTTCTATATCATTATTTTGTGTAAGGAACGAACCCAATGATCGATCTAAAGTTGTCACATATAAGATAAGTGGATTTCCTTTGATAGGGAACATAAAAACTAGTTTATTCAAAAGATATTTTTTGATACTATAGAATGCTTCTTGGTAGTTATTAGTCCACTAATAGGTGACCCCATTTTTCATCAAATTGTTCATGGAAAAACACTTTCCTACAAGGTTTTCTATAAAACATTGAATATATGAAAGGATTCCTTTTAATCCTCTCAGTTATTTGATGTTTTGAGGAGGTGAAATTTTAGTTATAGGATTTGTTTTATTAGGATCAAACTCAATTCCATGAAGGAGTACTAAAAAAATGATAAATTTTCCAAAGCTAACACCAAAAGTACATTTCAAGGGGTTCATTTATAGGATACGCTACTACAACTTGTTGAAAATAGTCTCAAATCAGAAATATTGTCAAGATGTCACTAATATTTTACCACCAGATCATTAAAATAGGACTTGAAGGAATTTCCCAAAAATGGTTTATATATGTTATTCGTGGAACATTAGTATGTGCCACTATAATTTTTTAGGAAAAACAGTATCACCTGATATAAATATAATCCCTAGGTTCCCTAAATGTAGTGGATTCTTTATATTTATTTTCCATTTGGATTTGGTTGTATTCTAAGTATCCATCTATAAATTAGAGGGCTTGGTAGCCAACTGCTGAATATATCAGAAGTTCTATACTCATAACATGGAAGTCCTATTTAAGGTAGTGTTGGTTGAGATTTCTAAAGTTCATGCACACTCTGATCTTCTCATTCTTTTTGTTGACTAGGATGATATTGGTGAGACATTTCAAGTATTTAAATTACCAAATGAATTTTTCTTTGATAAGCTTATTAACTTTGGATTCAACCTTAGCTGCATGAGTCGGATGTGTTCTTTTATCTTCCTTCTTATAACTAGGATGATCTTCTAACAAGCCCAGGTGGTGCGTGGCTATACCAGGACTGAGACCCATAATTTTTGTATAATTATAGGTGAACACATCTTGATGATTCTTTAATTAGAAGGTATATACATCTTTTTATACAATGGTAATAGTCATGAAGATCAGTTTAGGCCGTGGATCTTCCTCTATGCTCATATTTATCTATTGGATTTTATTAACATTAGTAGAGGCACCTTCCTCAAATGCTAGTGGTGCATATTTTAGGTAATGTTCTTCTTCCTCTTCCTCCTACTCTTTATACATTCCCATTTTGTGATGAATTAGCGATGGAGGCTAATTTTAAAAGTTTGAAAAAAGATTATCATTTTGACGTTTGGAGGCATAGATGTATCTATTCTCTAGAAGTGATATGACAATTACTTCATATTCAACTGATGGTGTTGGGGTCCATTGAATATCTAGGGATAAAGTGATGGTATTTTACCCTAATGTTTCCCTATCAATGAGAGGTCAAGATACCTTTTTAGTTTCACTAGGTTTAGTTTACATGACTAATATCATGGGGGTTGATGAGTACATGTCTAATTCTAAACTCTCATTTTTGATTTGGTTGATGGAAGAACAAACTCATCACCAAACTAATTGAATGGGTTGTTCAGTGTCATTTATAGACCATTTGGTGAAGTATCCCAAGAAACCTCATCATCCATGGGTTGTTTCCCTTCCCTTTTATAATATTATCCATCAATGTATTGATACTCATAAGATTCAAATGGATATTCATCACCATGTAATGTCCCACTTTTACCATTGAAATGGTACTTGAGGCATTGGTGATATGATTAATATATTGGAACATAATGGCACAAACAGGGGCTTCATAGAATGATTTTAAGGTTGTGTATTTCCAGAAAACCAAGAATTCAGAGTTAGACATCAGGTCCCTAAATTTAGTTTTGATCTTGATCCAACTTAGGGTATTTTGTCCTACTTTATTATATATATGTAGTGACATAGGAGAATGAGACAAGTTGGATTCACTATAGACCAACCAAAAAAGTGTTTAGGTTAGAATACAATTGACTCTTAAGTCATTATTGATAAAATCTCATTAGATCTCAATTTCATCTAGTCTGTTTTATAAATACAAGGCCCTGATCTATTGTTACATCAAAGTGTCCTTGTCCTATTCCATAAAATATATGAATATGTGACATTACATATTGTCTATATCCATATCATATACCTCATTATAATTTGCCTCAGCTTCAAATTCATGAGGCCGTATTAGGTAATATACAAGGGATTCCTAGAGATCCTTTGATAAGTTAAGGGCATCCATAATTGAAAGTTTTTGTAGAACTATGGAAAAAACTTCAAGATTTCAAATTTTTTCATCAAAGTTTTATTTATTCCTATGGGATTTGTCCCCTAGTTGAATTTTAGAGGTTTAAGTGTCTGTGGTAGATAAGTTGGGTAGCTGAGTAGATATTGAGGTCACTTTTACAACTATTGGATTAAGTCGTCTTGGCCTACAAACCTATCTGGGTTAATGATTCTATTTCACTCCTTTAAATAGATATTCCAAAAAAATTGGTATTAGAAAATTATTAGTTAATGTGGGTGTGCTTACCTACTCTTTTTATTCTTTTTTGAATGACTCTTCTGTGAGTCTTGGTATTATAACTGGATCTGATGGGGGTGTGAATATAATATTGGGTTCATTCAGGATAACTTCTTCCCTGGGATCCTCAGATTCTATTCTATATGCCCCTGGTTCCCAGATCTGGGGTAGGGATATTGTATTTTTAATCTTTCTCATCATCATAGAAAGGTTCCTTTAAGTGAATGACATTAAAATAAATTAAGATTAATTCTATATATCATGAAGATTCCACCTGGATGTAAAATTATTGTGGTGCCATTTCATGGGATGGTGCCCATACTCTTGGGATTACAACCATAAAATCTGAGAGAGTCAAGGATGGATTTGGAATCTATAAAATATTAGCTAATTTTTCTAGGTTTTTTCATCTTTTATTTTTCCACATATCGGAGGATCATACCTTGAATAACTAATGTGCTGATGAAATAGGTCGCATCATAGTTGAAGAAACTAAGGGCATATATAGTTGGTCTAATAATTCCCCAAGAATTTCATGAGTCTGATTGATTTTTTTGGTCATCCAATCTCTAAAAATTTATTAACCATAACGCATGACTTCTTAATATTCACATTCTTCTTCCAGAGTGGTATCACAAAAACATACCACTTGTTCTTGTTGTTTTCCTAGTATCACTTTTCCAAAATCAACTATCTTTTGTATAATTTGTTTAAAAACAAAATAATATAGGATGGTGTATAGAAAATTTGGTGAAAGGGAAAATAATTTTGGTCATAATAAAGAACAAATTGATTAGGCCTCTTAGTATTTTGAAGCCTCGGAATTTGTTTTCCCATGGTTCTATAAAGTAGAATGGATCTTCCTTGTCATTGAAGGAATAATTTTTTTCCTTTAATTTTTCAAATTAGGAGCATTTATACTCATTTACCTCATCCCAATGAGGTTATTGTTGATGATTTTTCCATTCAAGAGGTTGGGTTGTGTGAGGAGTTTTAGGATTTGGAGTTTGAGCTATCATAGAGGCTGAATTCTAGGTGACAGCTATGGTTTCCACTCTGCTCATTCTCTTTCCTTCAACAACAAGTGTTTGTCTGGATCTGGCTCTGGTTCACAAAATAGAATCCTAAAACATATGTGAAACTCTAAAAAGATCCCAAAACCCACCTAGATATGTTATTGGGATAAGAGGTGTTCATAGATCATGATGAATGTTTTCAATGAAAAGTCCCAATAATTCACATTTAGAAAGTTTCACATTCAGGGAGTAATTCAAACCATTCCAACTAATGATAGATAAAGTGACCATAACATTTTATTTTTGTTTTTAGGTTGATAGTTCAAGGATTTCCATCTTGTTTATCATAGATTTAATTGATAGATAAACTTATGGTGAAGATATTTCCACCCTTTGATCAATATGCATGGTAAACTGGTATACTAAACAAAGTCTAGTCCTTCTAGGGTCTATATGAAACACCAGAGTTTGGTTATCTATTGTTGCTCAAGAGTTCCCATCATGAGACTAATTCAGGATACAGAATATGTTAGATATTGTTCTGGATCCCTTAATCCATTGAATCTTAGAAACATATGATTCTAAAATTTTGGTGGGGGAAGAGATACATCCACCTATTCAGGGTAAGGCTTCCTCTTTGGTTGTAATGGTTCACATTTTTCCCCCATTTCTTCTAATCAATCCACCATTGACTCTATGGTGTTGGATAGATCATGAGGAAACAAATTGATAAGTAGGATCTTGAACAAGGGGAGAAATGAGTTGATCTGGCTATTACGGCACTACCTATACTCACAGTTGGTAACCTATAGGGGTTGGCCTATGAGGATGCATCTAATAGAGGTATGTTTTGATCCATACTATAGGGAACTCCTGATATCTAGCCGTCATGGGTTCCAAGTATATTGGTTGTTGGTATCCCACACTGAGTGGTTATTTTGGCTCTACTTTTTTTATTATGATGAACCCCCCTTGGTGAGGTACATCAGATGTGATACCAAGAGGAGGATCTTATTTAAGAATATACCAAGAAAGGATGTTACCTCTAAGTAATTCCATAATGATATTTATCATCTACTTAATGTCTTCCTCAAACTGATAAAATATTTCCTCAATTGTGATAGGTTAAACCCATTCAGGTGGTGGTTGAGATGTGGTCGTGCCTATACCCTTTTCTTTGGTTGATTCTCATTGAGGAGGTGGAAGTGGAGAATTTAAGTGAGTGTCAAAATTCTTATTGAGAATATGGTTTCTCATACACACACCCTATTTGATTATTTCTATGTTGAATTTATTTCAGTTGGAAACATCATCCTTCTATTCTTCTAGATCATATTCATGTTCTATAGAGACTTCAGGGGTGGTGCTAATGATGTTCACTGATTTATCATGCATTTCAAGTGTCTTATTAGTGTAGTAATGACATTAGGTTCAGATGCTTTTGGAATATTTTCTAAAATACCAGTGATCTTTAGGAGTGGTTGTACCCCTAATAGATTGATTTTCCTTATGATAATTATTGGGCCTCATCCTCCCCATCATGAATCTTATTAAATTCAACTATATATGGGTGATTATAAATTAATATCCTGATATATTTTTTTTATGTATTCTCAATGAAGAATTTGGGTCACGAGATGGGACAAACTATGGGGGTTCTCCTTATAACGCACCTCTTAAGTAGGGGAATATTGATTTTCATTGATGGAGTGGTTGAGGTAAAAATTCCCCTAGCCCTAGATGATGGGGTTCTCCTTGATCCATTTCTAGATTAGTTTGAACTAGATTTATAAATATTGAATAGGTATGTTATGGTAAAAATTTCCCTAGCCCTACAGGTTATAGCTTCCCCTGCATTGTTATGGGTGTGACTAATGTAGCTTCCCATTTGATCTTGAAAAGATTCATTCGAACAATAGTTGGGTGCATTGTATGATCTAACTATGAAATATTTTCTTTATAGTGTATTATTTTTGTTTAATTATTGGTGTTCCTTAATCTATAATCATTATTAACCTTCTTGTATGCTTTATTAATGATTCTTTCAATGGATTTACCTCACTAATATTGATACTTCTTTTATTTTTACAGGGCCAATTCCTACCAGTCGTACCATCTTTCATGAATACAGATCACTTTTGATATCCATTATAGAGTAATGAAATTACATGATGTCATACATGGATGTATTTTCAGATCCATGAGTGGAGTGATGTGAAATGCTTCATGTTTATCTTATTCCCTAATATGAGCATTGGGTGGGGCATCGATGATCTATTAACATAGCATTCTTAACATGTCAATACATGTGTGTTGGACACCTTCCCTCTTTTTTACCAATTTCAGGTATCATACTGATGGAAGGTCAGTTAAGTTGATTTGATGATGAAGTTCTTCAATTAACATAACATGATTTGAATATTCATCATAAGGTAAGAATTTAGATTTCAGGTGATTAAGTGTTTTCTATAGGTTCTATTGAATTTCATGCACACACTCTTCTAAAAAATCATCTGTATTATCCTATTGAGGGGTGGAAAACAAAAAAAAATATGACATATTAATTGTCATTAGAAAATTTTTCCCTCATAAGAAATTCATTCTCCTCATATTCTATATGAGATTCTTTCATCTAGTCTGACTAAAGTGGATGTTTCCCATAAACCTTATTATAAATGGTGGTATTAGGGGGGAATATCTTCTACTACATTGGAAGGTAGATGGTCCAAGGGTGGTTCATAAAACAACAATTTACTTTGGTTATCTTCTATTTATGAAAGGATATAACTTGTCCATAATAAAAAATTAGGCATAACTGGCCTTATCATCTCAAATGCCTCATAATATGAGGGCTTTACCATAATTTATTTGGTAAGGGGAGTAACATTGTATTGAAATAAAGTGTCACTATGGTGAGGACCTTCACATAAAATTCCATTATGGGGAGGACTTCCATCATGGCCTAACATTCAACTGCATGAAGTAATTCTATAGCATATACCTTGGGGAGGACATTCCGGGTGGATAGTGGAAAGGGGAGGACTTTACTTCCATTTTATCTTATAAATACGAGTTGATTATTTGTGTTACTCTACAAGATATGGGTTCTTATGATCTATCACTACATGACCATGAAATAGGCCTTCATGGTAGATATTATGGAAAGGACCTCCAAAGTTTCTGGTATAAATGTTTTATAGAGGCACTTCATAAATATGACTACTAATTATATAATTTTTTAATGAATCGGTTGGATCATGGGTCATCATTGATATATTATTTATGGAATCAAGAACACCATCCTTGAGAAGATAATGGTTTTGGGTCTACTCTTGTATTTCTAATCATATTTTGTGAGACTTAGTTTTGGATGTTCTTCATTGGGCATTCAGAGTTGCATATTGTGGATAATGAATTTCATATATGGAAGTTATCCTAAGATAATCTTGTAATAATACTAGAATATTTTGATAGGATTATAGATTTTTGGTAGGGAAATA
The DNA here is from genome assembly GCA_963277665.1 of Viscum album. Taxonomy (NCBI): domain Eukaryota; kingdom Viridiplantae; phylum Streptophyta; class Magnoliopsida; order Santalales; family Viscaceae; genus Viscum; species Viscum album. Next base: position 148,345,106 of record OY728125.1, read on the forward strand.
TGCCTTTCCTAGAGTTTCTATTGAATTAGACCGATAATCTATTATTGAAACAAGTTTCTATGCTCGGTCCTATTATCCATTTATCATGGAGTTTTACCTACAAACCTACTAGATGGGAGAAGAAATACGCATATGCTCATGATTAACTATTATATTTGGTTTATGGGATAATTCAACTATACAGTAAGGTTTTTTTGATAAACTATTAGTCACTACCAGTACAACTATTATGTACAGGAAGGTTTGTATAATTTGGAATGGAATAGATGATTTTACTTCCATAATCTATTTAATATAAGGGGTGACTTCAGCTGGAACGGTAATATATTCTCATTATGTGGTTATAGTATGATCATATCCCTAGTTCTAAACTCCATTTATTATTGTATTAAACCACTAATCATCATGTTTGGGGGTATATATATGTTTCTCCCCTCTATTTTATTCTAGGATGTGTCGGTAGCTTTCCCCGCTTGCTGCAAAATTATGTTGGTAGAATTGATGTATGCGAGTAGGTACATGGGCCTGCTCATGGGTTTCCACTGTATTTTATTGGAATGATTCTCTGTATGGAATATTAATGTGATCTTGTTCCCATTTGATTTATTATCACCCTCAGTAGGATTTCATGGGCACTTGGGTCTAAGTGACCTGAGCTAGATCCCTCGGGGTGGAATCCTCATCATGTCAAGGACTTGATGTCACAGATCATTGGTGGTGGTGGTTGATGGTAGGATCCCTTCATGGTGACTTATTTGAGGTGTAAATGAGTTCCATAGATACCTATTGTTCCACCTCCCAAATGTAAGGGAGGAATTTGTTGTTGTGCTCTGGGGAAAGGCTCCCAAAATGATTTGAGATGTTTGTGGGTATCATCTACTTATTTGCCACCATCCATCATTGGGTGTATTATTGGTGGGTATTTATATCATAGATGAATTATCAGGTGTCTTATAAGGTCAGGACGGTACCATTGAGGTGGTATTCCCTAATCAATGTGTTTGATACCCAGTGTTGGAGATGTTAGGTTGGAAATGATATCCTCTATCTAGATGAGGACCCATCTTGTGTGACATCCAAAACATAAGTTTTCTTAATCTGGTATGATTCTATTTATATTGAATATATTTCTTTTGAAAGTTCTTATATATATGTGTGTGGAAAACACAAAAAAAAAAGTAAACTTTTCAAATTTTTATCAAAATAAATGAACAGATGCGCAATTGATTATCTTAAAGAATATATGTTTGAAAACTTCATTTTTTTAGAGTATGGAGGGGCCTAACATGTGGGTTACATAGTTATTTTTTGTTAATAAAAGGATTCACATCAAGTTTATCAATATTTTCCATTGAGAACCAGAATGACTGAAAATCGATTATTGGGGGTTGAATATGGTTTCGCAATATTTTTTGTTGAGCCATCACTTTCATTTTTCACCCCATTTTAGGTGGATTCCAATGGGGTTTATTCATGATAATTGAAATAACTAATGGTTCCCATATCTTTGATGATTTATGGTCCTTCCTTCCAAATATAGGTAGTCATTGAGTAATTTTTCCCAATTATTCCTAGGAACTCACATTGTTTGAGAGTATGGGAGGACAGGATCATTATGCCATTTTGGGAGGAATTATTTTCAACTTTGAGACTCTCTTATATATTTAATTCATATTCATCAGTCTTTTATAATCCTTAGATTAAAATTTTTTACCCTTAACATTCTAAATCAATCACATATACATGTAGGAGTAACCATCTATATATATCAAAGGATCTCTACCAATGTAAAATAATATATGTATCTAAAGTTATCCATTAAAATATCCACCTGTATACCTCAGAGGTTCTCCATATCATTTAGTTATTTAATTGGTAATTCTTTTTTAAATGATCATATTTAAAGCCTCGTGATTGGTTTCTCTATAGTTTATTACCATCTAGAGAAGCAGTTGTGGTATTGATATCTGGATCAGGATTGTAAGAGGGGCTTCATATATATATCCTTGTAAAAGGAATAAGAACCCACACAGTTTGGTGCCACTTAATAAGACACATACTAACTTTTAGGATCATGTGAAAAGGACCAGACCTTGATGTTTAGTATCATTAAGTAATGAAATATAGTTGTAAGGTTCATAGTCATGGATACTATGTGACTTATTCCAAAGTATCACTTTTCATTAGGTCCCATAGGGAATATGTCTTGACGGGAATATATTCATATTATAATGAATATAGACTTGTGAAGAAATCATTCAGTGAGAATCATAGGTCTATGAGGGTGAGATAAAGAGGAACTAGAATTAATATGACCTTCAAGATGGGGGAACGATATTATTGGGAATATATACCTATAAAGGAGATAGTGGATTTGGAATTTCATTTTTGAACCACCTGGAGGCTTCCTATGTATCCCATTAAAATGGGAATCAAATCTCATGTAGTTCAAAACTGATAGGGATTACACCTATGAGGGAGGCTCAATTGAGGATATTTGATCATGATAGAGATATGATAAACATTGACCTCTAAGACCAAATGAGTCACGGTTTGTGTGACAAACAAGAGGAAGTTGGATATTTATCACTTGGAATGATCTTCTTCATCCCCTAGTTGAAGAGGGTGAAGGTATGAAAGGGAAGAAAATGTTCTATAAGAAATGATAGGGGATTACTCAAGGAGGTACCACCATAATATTCCCCTTATGAATTTTAGAAGAGTGTATAAGGGAGAGGATACAGCTAAAAATATGGGCTTTTCATATTATTTTCTTCACACTTCACCCAACAGGGGTTTCCAATCATCCTAAGAACCCATTTTCCACCATCCCTAACGATGGGATCATCATTACCATGAGAATTCATGGATAAAAGCATTATAAGGATCCTTCCTGATAGGGAGGTTAAATACAATACTTCCTTTACTATACGAATGCATAACTGGATAGGGGATGTCGATGAGTCCTATCCAAAGGCCGAATGAATTTGCAAACCATGGGGGATATCTCAATGATAGTGTTCCCAGATTTTGGTATAGGGATTGTAAAGTCATTTGGATAGTTCACAAAGGGACTAATAGGGACTAAATGCTATGTAAAAATAGGACAGTAAGACTATAAGGGATAAATCACCCATAGATACCCCATTTAGCATATAACTCTTTGTTATGCAAGGTTGGGGATCACAAAGGGAATTCTTCTATGAAGGGGAATCCTTTGTGATGGTATTACTTCATGGGTGAAAGGGTTTCACATTTGCAGGTGTCCAAGTAGGTCATTTTGTGAAGGATCCCTTTATGGGGTCTCCTGTTTTCTTTTCCTCAATATATATGGTAGGTGAATTACCTAATGTAGCCTTATCTGGTCTTCTCCACTATCCATGCATTTCTTTTTGTAGGTTGGTAGGTGACAGCATCATACCATAAAATAAGAAGTTTTTTAGGGGTTTTGAAAAGGATGCCTCATGATATAAATGAAAAAATATATTTTTACAGGGGGATTGGATTCACCACCTCACCCCACAAAATTGAAAATCATTTATGGGGTCTGAATTTGACAACCTTATCCCACAAAGTGAAAATTCATTTAAGAGGTCTTCATATCCACACCCAACACCACAAAAAAACATTTTTGGGGGTGTGGAATTACTACCTCACTCCAAAAGTGATTTTTGTCTATGGGAACACCATACGAAGTGACGGTTTCTCATAGTGTGTGTTATAAGTAATGGATGGAATACTTTACGGATCTAGGTAATTTATCGATTTTAACCCCAAAAATAGTTTTCTGGATTGATTTTGGATTTCCATAATTCATAATAGCTTCCTCAAATTCCTTGAAAAATATTATGGTCCCAACAATGAGGACCCACTATCAAGTATCCATGTGATATTGTTCCTTAATGTTCTATGAGGAATCTATTCTAGTTTATCCTTTTATCTCTCTATTATTCTTTTCCTTCTATGTGATGCCTAATTGTATTGAGGCATAAGATGGCATCTCCTATTTCTCTTCAACATAAATAAGATAACCAAAATTATATTCTTCTTCTTATAATAGAGATAATCTATTCTCAATGTAATTTTTTAATTTTTTCTTATTCATTTAGATTTTACATCAATGGGTGAAATCACATCATCTTGTTTGCGTGCAATCAATAGGTTTATATCAAAAATTAGAACAATGAAAGAAATATCCATAAAAATAATTTCTTCTATGAGATGAGAAATATAGTACTATTCTTCTATGATGAATTCCAAGTGTCTCTCCATTTTGATTTCTCCTCACCTCATCATAGAAGGATATTTTTTGGCCAAGATATTCACAAAATTGACACTTCATGAGTGGAAATATCTTCTCAATATAATTCTTCCACATATCCCTAATATTTAGGTAGATCCTTGGTTATTGATTAACCCTTGATGACTGAGGATTGTTTATAAACCTATATTTTCCTTTTTCCAATCTATTATATTTTTCCAGGCTTTAAGAGTATTAGATTTGATATCAAAATTAACCTTTTACTTCCCTTTGTTCTGGTCTTCTACTTTTCATGCTTTTGAAGTCTTGGAATCATAGCCAAGTCCACTTTTTCCCATAGACCTATGTATCTATTCATTCAAAAATGTTATACACCTTTTGAGACTCAATTGGACCTTTTTAAAAGTTCACCATCTAAAAAATTCCAAAAGTGAAACTTCTTATTTAAATCTCTGGATTTCATTTTTGATTCAAATTTATTTCATAATGTAAAAAATCCTCTTCCGTAGATTTTTAATTCTTTATTGACTCCTTTACATAAGAATTATAATCATCAATCACATTAGCTGATTCTTTATTCATCATCTTGAGATTCATAACTTCTAATGAATTTACTTGACTAACTGATTTATCCTTTGTTTATTTTTTAAGTCATTCAGTTTTATCTTTGAGATAATCTACACATTTAGAATATACCTTTAGCAATACATTTATTTTTTTTTCTTTCTTTCAACATTGATCTCTTTAATAGCCCCTTCAATTTATACCTTGAGATAAAATTTACATTCTTGTTGATTTTCTTCCTCCATTTTAGATCATTCCTTTTCAACTGTAGTTATCATGGAAAATTTTGTATGAAAGTTAAATTATTTTTATGTGTCCTCCAAATAATATACATCATCATCTAATTGTTTTACCACCAAGTTTATCCTCTGTAACTTCTTTCTGGATTAATTTTTTGGTTTGAAGTCTCTTTTTGGAGGAAACCTCCTTAAGGGATTCTATATAACTTATTCTTCTCCTATCACTATCAAATATCATTGGATTCCTTTCTACAATGCTCCCAAATTTACCACACTGGAAACACAATAAGGATATAATGCCTTCAAATATACCCTTTCATCTCTTTAATTTCTTTTCCACAAGAGATAGGAATTCAACACTTATGTTATCTTCCACATCTACACCTTTATCAATATGAATTTTTATATAAATTTGAAAGTTATCTCCTTATTTAAATGAATTTATGCTTCTTGTAGCATAATATATATTTCATGTACAACCAAACTTATTTACATGTCATCTAATGAAATCTATTGCAGGTTATTCTCTTCCAGAGTTAAAACTGTTAGATTGTAAAGAGGTGGTAGTATTCACATGATCATATTTACAATTTCATAAAATTTGTCTCTTCACCAAGTCCCTAAGACTCTATAATTCGGTTAAATAAACCATTGACATTTTAATATAGGAACATTTTCAATCCACTGAACTTGTTATGAAGCACGCACGTGAGCCTTAGCCCGGTTGGTAAGGACTCCGTAAGTGCATCCAAGTGACTAGGGATCAAAACCAGGCGGAGGCAGAATTTCTAGGTACTGTAGCAGGTACTGTAGTAGTACTGTAGCAGGTACTATAGCAGGTACTGCAGTGGGAACTGGACAGTACTGTAGCGGGAACTGCAGCAGGCACTGTTTGTCACTGTAGCAGCCGGGAATATGCCCCCGTTTGGGCCTTCGGGCCACCAATTTGGTCCCTGAGTCCTTTAAGGCCTTCGGGCCACCCAGTACTTTGGGTCAGTAAGGCCTTAGGGCCACCTCAAGGCCTTCGGTCCACCTTAAGTGCAGATGCAAACCAGACAACCTACAAGGAACAAGCTCTACAAGGAGGATGATCAAGGAGCTTTCACCACAGCATAAGCTAAACGGATTGCAATAATGAGAGGGTATGGAACCTGCCATCGGGACAAGCTTTTTTGTGCACGTGAATGCCTATCCTAACATCCATGCGAAGGTGGAGAGCTGATTTCATGATGAAGATGCTGGGGAGGAGCAGTTCCAAGTAGTTAGTCTGGGTTGTATGTAATGTTTGAAGCCTATGGGCAATGAATTTCTCTAAGGCCTACGGGCCATGTAATACTTACACATACGGGCCTTGTAAGGGTTTCACCTCACCCCTTGAAAGGTGGATTATCAAAATCAATAAAAAATGAAGGCCTTCAGGCCATTGGATGATGAATCACTTTATGTTTTTATCCCTTTACCTTGTTTTCATATTTAAATATATTATCTATTTTATCCCACATGGAATTGGAATTAGTTTATCCCATAACCTTTATATATATTCTATTTGATAGAGCTATAAATAAATAATTTTGATCTTTGGCATCAGCATTAAACATCTTATAGTTCTATTTTGTCATGAATAATTATAATGATTCACTAACCTATATTTCAAGTATTATTGCAATGCAAATATATAGACCAAGATATCATAAGTGTGATCGCATTATATTCATAAAAACATTCTAATTTACTCTGTAAAATAGTGTATCCACTTTAGTATTCACTATGTTATATATATGGATTTTTATCTGATTGATTCAATACCTAAAACCTCATATCTGATACAACTTATCACAACCCAAGACACGCTGAGAGGGGAGGGGAGAATCTGGGTGTCAATTTTTTAATTTCATTATATTGGATCACATTAACATGTATGTAAGAACACATTTAACCTATCATAATTATTCACACATCCACCACAATCACAAATGTAGAGATAAAAAAAAAGATAAAATTTTTTACTAGGTTCACCGCTAATGGATAATCCGAGGAGAATACACATGGAATTGTTTGTGTGTACTTAAATTCTCTATGCTCCACTAGTTTAGTGGATTGTAATACTTAATCCATGATAACTCTATGTTAGGATCGCTACCTTTAAAATTTTATTCAAGGAATATTTCACTACCTCCCTTGGAATACTTGCAATGACTCCTTATCAGTGTATTTCTTTGGACTATTGTCTTCTCAATTTATTGATGTATAGGTTTTTTCCATATTTTTTAGAAAAAATGATTTTATTTACATCATGATAGCCTAAAAATTATTCTCCCATATATTGAAAAATACTAGTAATAATATATACCAATTTTCTCTTAAGTTATGTGTGGTGTATTATTCACCACCTAAAACCGTTCACTCAAAACTATGATCTGTGTACTATATTGTGTTATATATATATATTTCAATTTGTACTTTGATTCAAATACTATGCATAGAACACTATTCTCAATTAAACTCCTATTCAAACCCCCATAAAACATCTCATTCACACACCGCTCCTCTGTATACTACCTTCACAATGAGGATATTTCTGATTTGTGGTTCACATATAGCTCTTCCATGATCAACATCAGTGTACAGCTTCTAAACACATAGATCCTTCACATACTACCTTCACATGATTCCTACACGGAATACCTCTTCAAAAATATCCTATGTGGTTTTATCCTTTTCACAGCTCCTGGGTTTCATGCTTTTCGCATACTATCTACCTAGGTTCTCCTTCACTATCTCTCCTCATGGTTCTAAGATTTATATAGAACTATTCTATTTGTGAACTTATAATTACTCTATTAGTATTCACTTTAATTTTTTATTGATCCTTAATGAGAATATTAGTAGGTATATTTATAGGAAAAACTCCCCAAAAAAACCTATTAATACTAAAATTTCATTAATCCTATTTATGTTTCACCTTTGAGAACTATCCATCTCAAAATTCTTACATTTCTCATGAACAATTCTCACATCATATTCATAAAATATTCCAGTTTTCATGTGAATCATTCAAGATTGTAAAGATCATACCCCATATTTTTGAATTTTTGAAATTAATTCGCTAAAATGCTCATGTGGGTTTGTGTATCACCCATATATATTGGTTGTTAAAAACTTCCAACATGGTTCCTACTTCATAAAACCCCCACGATATAGCTCTTATATAGGATTTCATCCACATACTCGATATGTTGTAGCATAAGTGGTATGAAAAAATCCTTCCATTATTCCAAAAACATCATGTAACTTCACCAAATCCTATACAATTTTGATAAACTTTCTACTTTACTTCGTATATAAAAAAAAATCAAGAATGTAGACTCCTATAAAATATTATTCTCTCTACAAGATCTGAGTGTATGAATTAAAGTCTGAAACCTTTTTCTTTGAAACCGGATTGATAACAAACACAACGTCAATCGTAAAATGCATCACCTTGGTTCAAAGATTATTTAAATAAGTAATCAATACTTTATTGTGTAAAATTAGCGGTCTTAAATAGAATTTTAACCAAGAAGGAAACTCTTTATTACCAAAAGTATCTCTTGTTCTCACAGGTAACAAACAACGACTTATACTAATTGTTTTTATGTTCCATTTATAATATGAATAGAAAAGTTTAAGATATATTAACAATTACATAGTATCAGATAACATATAGATAGTCAAATTACTTACTTGATGTATTCATCAAACAAATCAAAATTAAACAAAACTATGTGATGTGTCATCTCTTGTTCTTCAAGGCTCAAATTAGATAACAAATTTGATCTAGGAATTCACCCTATTTGGGGAAGTAATGTAAATTGGGATAAATTTTCTCATATTTATCATATTTATTTCACATTGGATGGTTAAATATTATACTTACATAACCCAAATACATTGAACAAAAGACCAGACATTCTTAAGATAAATAACCCTTCACAATGGAACCTTCCGGATGAATCTTGTTCCTAACATAAGACTTAATTGTTGAAATATTTATTTTTGTTGGATAAATCCAAAAATAAATCTACAGAACCCCCAATAAGAACATAAGTAGGAAATTGGAATATCAAATATCACATGAAAGTAAAAAATAATGTAGGAAAAATTTTCTCTAGCTTATATAGAATTAATGGTACTTATCACTATTTTTTAAAGAAACTCTTACTCAACCTTTTATCATATTGAAACACTATAACCCTTTCATTATTTGTAAGTAACTACCAGATTTATATTATAATAAACTCATATAGATGGATATTATAGTCATCAGTTTTCAAAGAAAACATTTTAACATCTATTGTATTGACCCATTTTTATATTTTTCTTGAATAACCATCTAGAACCCATGCAGTCTAAAGTAATTATAGAAATTGTTTTTTCTATTAATTTTTCATCACATAATAAGAACAAGGAATTTTTCATTTATTATGATTAAAAACTCAATATGTGGTTTAGGTACGATACTTTAATCCATTATGACATGCTAGGATCATAAATCATCTTTGGTATTTCCCTATAAATTTATGCAGCATTTCACATATATTTTTCTCAATCTGAATTATATCTAAAATATATATATAACTATTTAACCAATAAGGAAAATCAAATATGGTTATTTTATTTCTCTTTTCTTTGTTTAAATACAGGGAGTTCACCTAGTCCTGATGGCTTTACCGACTTCTTATTCTAAACCTTTTGGGAAGTTATCATCATCATCATATAGATTTTTATTAAAAAGGTAATAAAACAAAGATAGTCCTGATAAGGGGGAAGAGCACGCCTATGGGGGTCTAAGGTATTGAAGGTTGAGGGCATCAACTCTAATTATATTAACCCCAATTGGCTTTAGACTGTGAAAATTATGGAAAAATAACCTCTCTGAACCTGGAATATCAAGAGAGGCCAGATAATCAGCAGCCTCAACATAATTAGGGAATAAATGATCAATGATCAATTCCTAGCTCTTATTACAAAAATAAATAATGAAAATGAAATTCATCTTTTTAGGAATGTGTCACTTCTCAACACTTTTCACGAAATCATCATAAAAATATTTCTAATAGGCATACCAGCATTGCTTTCAAGATTGTTTCTTATAATAAAATTTGTTTTATTAAAGTAATAATTATTCAAGACTACCTAATCACTAATTTATAATGTGTTAAACTTATTATGAAAATACCAGGGGTAACCTAGATTTAAAACTTTAGGTTAAAAAATATTTTAATACGATGGATTGGGGATTTATTTGTAAGATCCTAAATGGATTTAGTTTGGATTACTCATTCATTAAATGGATGTAAATCCTTCAGATTATAGCCCATATTTTCATTCTTATAAATTTATCCCCTGAGGTTTAATTAACATGCTCCATAGGTTTTAGACAATGTGATCCTTTATAGACCATTATTTTTTTTATTGTAGAAGATTTATTAAGAAGGCTTCTTCTCAACATGCTAGAGAAAAAAATTAAACCTATTAGAGCTGCAAATGATCTTGTTTCTCCCACTAACTTTTTATATGTGGATGAAATCCATCAATTCAATCAGTGAGACAATAGAAATATCAACAATAGTAAGTATTCCCTCCTTCATTATAAAATGTTTCAGGTTAATAATTTAGTTAGAAAGATCATTTTCTTACTTTGTCAAAGGAATTCTGGAATCCAAGAAAGTGGATATTATTAATGATCTTGGCATAAGAGAAGAATTGTTAATATTCAATTACCTTGGTGTCCCCATGTTTTCAGGAACACATCTTTCTTGTCACTTCTCTCATATCTTAAGCAATAAAAAAGTTAATTGGACTCTCAGAAAGGAAAATGTCTTTCTATGATTGGTAGAATTTTTATTATGAAATTGGTCATTATTTCCAAAAAAATTACTCTTTATGGTTTAAAAATAGTCATCCAAAATTCTTAAGAGTATCAACATATCCATAAAAAATGGAGTGGAATAACTCTTAAAAGAAGGATCATTATTGTATCCTAAAATATTTGTTTTCAACCAATTGATTATATGTGTCTGGGTTTTAAAAAACTTTTAAATTTTAATAATTTCTTATAGGAAAATTTTATGTGGATATTGATCAATAGAAAATAAAATTTGTTTGGATTTATCATATCTATATTTCAATAAAGGATTAAATATGGAATTTTAAACTACACGGACTCATCTATTTAGCCTACATCAGAGGACCTTTCTCTAATATTTCATCACATTTTCATTGGATGGTTAATTCGAAATCCTCCCTCAACTTTGGGTTGGAAAATTAGAAAGGTACACCTCCCCTAATTATTTTAAATTCACATAACAATATTGTCGATATAAATGCATAAATAAATAAGAAAATGGAGCTCTATGTGTATCCACTTCCTATGGAGATTAAGGTTGCGGTTTCCAACTATAAATTCATTAATGGTTATGACATGTTAATTTAAGAGTCAACCTCATACATAAAAATTACTTCCATGTTATTCTATAAGGACACTACACTTTTTCACATGAGCTCTTGTTCTGGATAGTTGAATAGAGCATGCCTTCTTCCATCCAGATTCAACCTGTTGTGGTGGATGATTTACTCTAAGTTATCTACAGATGATTTCCTATAAGTGTTTAGAATTTATTTCTCTTCTAAATATTCTCTATGAAACCAGTATAGAGAAGATATCAACCACATTTTCTTGATTTGGGTAGATAAGTGTTGTAGAATATGGTTAATTATCTCTTTGAAAGGAAAATTCATAGGATATATAACATCCAATAACATATGAAATCCTTACTTAAGACCATACTCTCACAACAGCTTGTTAATATTCTTCTTGTGGCTTGTGCAGAAGTGGAACATGACATTTGTAATAATCACAAAAAAAATGATTCTGGATAATTCTCCCTTAAATATTCAATTTTAACTTGTTTAGATTTTGGTTATAGTGAATAATGTGATTTCTATTCAAAATAGTTATTTTAATAACATTATTCATGATTTTATGGTCATTAAGAATATCAGAATTATGGGTAATTTTAATCCTCCTTCTAGAACATTTAAAGTTAGGTAGATTTCTCCATTTGATGGATAGATAAAATTTAACATTGATGGAGCATCAAAAGGGGATCCATAACCTTGTGGATTTTAGTATGTTTCCATAAATTACGATGTAAATTTCATGGGATGTCTCTATAGCCTGTGTGAATCTTCCACTTCTCTTGATACTGAAATTCTTGGTATGATCAATACGATTGGAGTGGTGGAACAAAGTGGATGGTGAAATGTAAGGTTATAATGTGATTCTACCATTATCATGAAAGTTATCAGAAATGGTTCCATTAATCCCTCATGGAAATAAACCATCATATGGATCAAATGTATGGAAACTCTTTTTTTTATGAACTACAATATCACTCATACATATCATGAAGTCAATGCTCTAGTCAATAGTCATACAAATAAGGGGTTTATTGCTCCTAAGATTATATGGATCAATGATTTATATATTATTTTTATTCTATCATTCAGATTTATTTTTTTAAATGGACTTACTTTAGACTTAAACTTATTTTTATTTAATAAAATAGACTTTTCCATCTGGACAAGTTCTCATTTCCTTAAAAAAATAAAAAACACTCTTCATCTTTTTATATTTTTGTTGACCTTTACCAAATTAAAATATGATGTACATCAGTTCCTAACATACATAGTGGTGTCTTCTCAATCTCAATGGTATTTTTAAACTTTTGATGATTTTTCTAATATGGATGATTCATTGGAAAGAATATTTGATGTCCCATGAAACTAAAAGTATGATGAAATTTAATCCTTTTAGGTTGTGTATTCTTCATATAAATAAGACAACATATCCTACCCTTCGTACTCTAACAATACTTTATCCCATAAGATATAAAATTATTTATCATCCACATAAGAACATCAATCATCTAAAATGCATTTTTAAAGTTTCGACATTTATGAACACACCCTCATTTAAAATATGTCAAAACTATTTTATTAAAGGTTATATGCAACACCATAAGGATTTACAAATAACATTTAATATAGAATGAAATTCATGAAACACTGAGTCTCTACTTAATGAACCTTTTTAAGGATATAGTTATAACCTATCCATTAAACTAAATTTTTCCACTTCTATGTTTTGAATTTCAAAAAACTGACATAGACGGTTGCGATTAGTGAGTTATTTAGAGTCTAATGGGACCAAATTAATTTATAGTCAACAGTAACTTAACCTAATGAATGGTAATGTTACCTTTATGAATAGTAATATGACCCTTATTAATATTAAATCATCTATGTGAATAGTAACCTCAACCATGAATGTATAAATAAAATTTAGGCATGTTTTAAATGACATTATGATCATAGTATAAGTGTAGGTATTTTTGTAAGTCATAAATATTTAATTTAAATTTTATGATTAATTTAATAATTTAAATGAAACTTTATTTTCATGAAATGTAATAATAAATTATCATTTTGTTTTCTTATTGTTATAAGATAATTTTATGAGACCTTGATTAATTTTTCAAGGTGTTGTAAAAATCAGTTACAGTTTAAAATTATTATTTTTTGAATAAATTATGATTTTATTTAAAAATTAAATTTATTATATTTATAAAATTATTTTTATAAAATAGAGTTAATTTTTGAATTATAATCATTGAAAAATGGTTGGGTTGAAGTTTTTGGATTTTTTGAATTTTTGGTGAATAGTGAAATTCAATAATTTGATAAATATGCTAAATAAATGAATTTATGCATCGCGATTGATCCATGGATGATGTAAATAAAAATTGGTTTAAAATAAAATTTACTTATTATAATATTTAGTCACAAGAACCAAAAATATTTCTTTTCTTGTTCAAAATAATAAAATAATGATAAAAATAATGGAAAACCCCTCTCTCCTCCACTATAAATACCACCCTCACCCCATCTTCCTCACACACCACTCAAAATTTGAGAATTGTCTAAATTATTCCCAATACTCTTCCCAATCCTATTCCCCACGTCCATGAATTACTAGTCTCACCAAAAGTCCAAAACCAAATCCCTTAAGGAGTATCTCAATGAGAAGAGAACAAGAGGTAAAAAACCTCTTTCATTTTCTTTTAAATTATTTTCAATGATTTTTATTTTCATATACTCTCTACACCTCCCCTTATCCAAGAGGAAATAAATCTCCATTATCATATATATAATTAAGTTTTATCATGTTTATGGAAAATTAATCAACATTCTTCTTCCCCTCTCTATCTTATTCAAATAAATATGAACATTGTTTGTGTTGTGTCATTTTACCAACATTGTAGACGAGGTGTTTTCAATTTCCATTACCTCCTTAAAATCTATTTATAAAACCATTTTAATGGTGGAAAAATATTTTAAAGTTTATTATAGAACCTCTTTTATGTTATTTAATTAACATATATACATAATATTAAAATATATAATGAAACTTGTTCGTGATTATCGAAGAACCGCCAAAATGATCTAAACAAATATCATTAATGTTTAATCTAATTATTCAACATAATTTATGAAAAAAAATGATTTATGGAATAATTTAATATTATAGAAACATATTAATAAAATTTTATTCCACTTCTAGAGTTTCTCTTCCATTCAACAAGATAATCCATTATGAACCGACCATGGAAACCATAGAAAGCACGCACGTGAAACAATGAAAATAGAAAAATATTATAAATAAACAGGTGGAATAATGTTATAAAATGATCATATAAGGTGTTATAAACATGAATATATTTCGTTAAATTATTAATAACACTTTTTTAACCGTAATATGGAATGTTTAAACATGTTTGAAGTAAGACACACCTGAGATAAGGGAATTCTTAACCTAATTTCCAATATTTGGGTTAACCTTCTACTTCATTAAATATGTGGTAATAAGATTATTTGTGTATGAATTTTTTATATATTATTTTTCATTCTGTTTATTTACTGTGTATACACATATTAATTTCATTCTATAAATTCTTACTTAAATTATATGATATTTATAAGGGACTTTTCGTTAAAAATCCTTTTTTAATATTCTATTTTACAAAATTCAAAAGCAATGTTTTTATGAAATTATTGATGTTTTATGATTATTTTTTGGTACTTAGGTATTTTTTATGATGAATTATGGGACCTATATCTCCCTCCAATGCATTGGGTACATGTAAGTTTGTGATCGGTCATATGGTTACTCCAAGTGTAACTACAATGGTTAGACCATAAGGTAGTCATGATGGTTACATTATAAGGTAGTCATGAGGGTTAAAAATAATAAGGTAGCCGAAAGGGTTACAGTATTAAGTAAATCCCCAAGATAACTTTTTGTGTTTTTATGTTTTCTGTGGAAATGTCATGTTTCACAAAGTAAGTATATGTTACTTTATGCGTGAGAATCATGTCTCTGTGAAAATGATTTCATAATTTTATCAGTATTCTTGGAATAAAGGTTTATTTCCTTATTTTTATATCCCATAGATGATAATACCATGTTTTTAAATGTTTTCATAGGTTATAATGATGTTTAAGAGAAAGAAACAAGTCAAGTTAAATGTTTTGAATATTTTTCAAAGAAATTATGTTATATATTTTAAAGTTTTATGTTTTAGAAGAAATGGATACTATTTTAGTGGTACCCACTTTGTATTATTGTGGGTTTATATGTATGAATTATGTACTAAATATATAAATATATTAACTGAAAATATCTTTTGGAGTGTAAATAAGTGAATTATAAAGGAATTTTCTAGATTATGTAATGTTTAAGGCAGGGTCCTTATAGTGTGTATCAGAGCATAGTTTAAATAAATTGAGTGGTTAGTATGATGTTAATAGAATAAAATAACTGAATTTTACCTTATATTTATATTGAAATGATATATAATTTAAATATTACTATATTTATTTATCTAAGATATGTTTTTTCATAATTCTTTTATGCAGAAGAAATAGAAAAGCTGAAGTGGGAAGGCACTGAGAGGATGATATCTTCCCAAATACGCAACCTAGAATAGTGGGAATTGGAACCAAATAGTCTTTTATAGTAATAGATCTGTTGACGCAGGTTAAAAATGGTGGTGGAATCCATACAAGAGAACAACCAGAGCTGCCATGAAGGAACATGATGATAGTGGAACATTTTATAAGGAAACACCCTCCTAATTTTAGTGGATCTTCTAACCCAATGGTGGGTGAAGGATGTATTAAATCCCTTGAAAATATATTCGATGTTATGGACTATTCATACAATCAAAAGGTTAATCTTCCCATTTATCATATTGAAGGTGAATCTGATTAGTGGGGGACAATGGTCAAGAATATCATGGATAATGAGGAGATTGGTTCCTTGGAATAGGATGAATTTAAAAATATTTTTCTTGAAAAATATTTTCCTAAGGTGGTTTTAATTAAGACATAAAATGAATTCCTTTAATTGAATAAAAAGGATAATATTTTATGTCCATGTTTGAAGCAAAATTCACCCAACTGGAAAGTTATTTTTGAAATCTTATTTGTTATATTGATAGAAAAAAAATTATTTTTACTCAGGATTTAAGCCAAGATACCAAAGGGAATTGGCCTCTAAATAATTCAAAAGATATGAAAAAACTTTTAAGATGTGATGAGAATGTAGAAATAGAGTTTTTTTATGATCATTTGTACTTTGAAAATAATAATAAGAATATGTCCAGATGGAAAATGATGTCTAAGAATCAATCAAAAAAATATGAAGGTAAGAAATTCCAGTATCCATTTTGTGAAAAGTGTGGTAAAAATCACCCTGGGGAATGTCTTATCAAAACTGGGAAGTGTTTTTGATGTGGTAAGTTTGTAAATATGGCATGAGATTGTAATGAAAATTATCCTAATATTAATCCTAATAAAAAAACTGTAAAGTGTTTCAAAAGTGGTAAGAAGGGTCATTATGCAAATACTTTCCTAAAGAAATATATGAATGATTTAAAGTAGCTATATTATAAGCATAAATGTGTATTGAGATCCTTTGTGACTACATTAGTAGCTGTTAGGATATCCAATGAAGTGGTATTAGGTACTTTTTTTACTCAGATTTTTCTAATGTTTTTTATACGGGGTCATCACATTCTTTTATTTATAAGGAATTTTCTGGTAAATTGGGAATTTCAAGAAAAGAGGCCAGAACATAAGGTTAAAACACCAGGGGGAAATATTATAGAAAAAATTAATTGTAAGAATCTAATTATTATTATCTGTAGAAATACTTTACCTACAAACCTTTTTATTTTTCACTTAGTGGAGTTTGACGTCATTATGGGTATGTGTTTTCTTTTTTTTATCATGTTATGATTGATTGTAGAGATAAAAAAAAATTTTCTAGAAATTGATTTAGTTTTTATACAATAATGAACCCATACAATCAATGAAATGTCTAGAAGCTGAACAACTGTTAAAAGACGGAAATGAAAGTTATCTTGCTCAAATTGTTGAAAATAAGGGAACTGTCCAGATTAATAATGTGTCAGTGGTAAATGAATACATTGATGTTTTTTATGATGATTTTCCCAGTGTTATACCTGATCAGGAAGTTGAATTTACAATTGACTTGGTTCTTGATGCTAAGCTAATTTCAAAACCCCCTTATCGAATGGATCAAGTGGAACTTATTGAATTGAAAAATCAGTTAAATGATTTTCTTTATTAAGGCTTCATTCATCCTATAACTTCACCATGGGGTGATCCTATTTTGTTTGTCAAAAATAAAGATGGTTCCATGAGACTCTTCTTTGATTATAGGTCTTTTAATAACATTAATTTTAAGAATAAGTTCCATTTTCCTCATATCAATGACTTGTTTGATCATCTCTAGGGAGCTCAGTATTTTTCCAAGATTGACTTGAGGTCTGGGTACCATAAGCTGAAGGTGAAGGAGGATGACATCCCAAAAATAACTTTTCATACTAGATATTAGCATTATGAGTTATTTTTTTCCCTATTGGTTTGAAAATTTACCATGTAGTATTCATAAACCTAATTAATAGAATATTCTATGAATATTTGGATAAGTTTTTTGTTGTTTTTATTGATGATATTTTTGTCTTTTCATAAAGTTATATGAATCATGAAAAACAATTAAGGATTGTCTTGCAAACTCTCAAGGAAAAGAAGTTATACGAAAAATGTAGCAAATTTTCTTTTTGGTTGCAATAGATTTATTTTCATTAGCACATTGTAAATAAGTATGGAATAATAGTTTATCCTTAAAAAATGAAAGTTATTGATAAATGGAAAATACCTACAAATGTTACAGATATTCATAGTTTGCTAGGATTAGCAGGTTATTGTTGAAGTTTTGTTAAAACAATTCATGGTTATTTTAGACCGCTAAATAATGTAACACAAAAGGGGTTAAATTTATCTGGATAGAAGAATGTGAATTTTGTTTTTATGAACTAAAGAAGAGATTGTTTAATGCCCTAGTTTTGGCCATGCCTTAAATAAATGGTAAATTTTTCATCTATAGCGATGCTTCATTGAAGGGACTTGGTTGTGTTCTGATGAAAAATTATCTGATAATTGCTTATGCTTCAAGAAAACCGAAACCTCATGAGTTAAATTATCGCACACATGATTTGGATTAAAAGCTGTGGTTTTTTATTTGAAAATTTGGAGGCATCATTTATACATAGCTAAATGTGAAATATATACTTAACATAAAAGTTTGAAGTATATATTCACTCTAAAGGAATTAAACATGAGTCAGAAAAGATGGATTGAACTGATAAAGTATTATGATTATAAGATATATTACCATCCATGAAAAGAAAAAAATTAGAGGATTCCTTGAGTAAAAAACATTATGCATCATTAACCATGTTATGTTTGGAACATGACCCTTTGATTAATGTTTTGATGAATTTTGGATTGGAAGTTGTTGGTGCCAGGAATTCCTCTATTTTGTTTCTAGTGTCAATGCATTCATCTCTATCAGATATAATTAAGCAAGTGCATAAGGAAGAGAGTGAGTTATAGAAAAAGGTAGAATTTTTTAAAATGGGTAAGTTTCCATAATTGAACCATGATAATGATTGTGTTTTGAGATTTCAAAAACGATTATTTGTGCCTTGTGATTCCCAGCTGAAGAAACAATTTTTGTGTGAAGATCATAGTTCTCCATTTTAAGTTCATCCTAGATGTACTAAGATGTACAAAGACCTTCTGGGTATTACCGGTGGGATGGAATGAAAAGAGGTATTTCATATTTTACCATGAAATTTTTAACATGTCTATAGGTTAAAGAAGAGAAAAAAATACCAAAGGGGATGCTTCATCCTTTACCAATTTCAGAGTCGAAATGGGAGAATATATCCATTGACTTCATGGTGGGACTACTAAATAATTCTCAAGGTAATAATGTGATTTGTGTTATTATTGATCAGCTAACTAAATTTTCACATTTCGTTCCTATTTGAGATACTATTTCTTTGGATCATATTTCTAGACTATACCATAAATAGATTTTCTGGTTACATGGAGTTCCTATATCCATTTTATCTGATCGTGATCACAGTTTCACTTCTAACTATTTGAAATGCATTTAGAAGTCATTGGGCATAGAATTAAATTTCATCAATTCTTTTTATCCTCAATCTAATGAACAGACCGAGCGAAAAATTCATACATTGGAGGATATTTTTCAAACTTGTTCAATGGATTACTAAGGAAGTTGGGATTATCATCTTTATTTAGTTGATTTTTCTAATAATAACAGTTTTAATTCCAGTATATAGATGGAACCTTTTGAGAAATTATATAGGTGGCAGTGTCAGACTATAGAATTTTGGGATGAATTCAAGGAAATAAAGTTGATGGGAACAAAATTATTAGAGGAAGTAACTATGAAAGTGAAGATTATCCAACAATATATTAGGACAGCTTAGAGTAGGAAAAAAATTTATGCATATGACAGGAGGAAAGACTTTTCTTTCGAGGTAGTTGAACATGTTTTTCTTAGAATCTCACCAAGGAAAAGTGTTATGCATTTTGATATGGAAGTAAAGTTAAGTCCACGGTTCATTGGACCATATAAATCCTAGATAAAGTTGGACCATTTTCCTTCCATGTAGCTTTGCCTCTAAATTTATCTCTGATACACAATTTTTTTCATGTTTCGATGTTGAGGGAGTATGTTCCAGATTCATCACATGTTTTGAACCCACATGTAGTTCAGTTGGAAGAGAAATTTTCTTATAAAGAAAAACTTGTTCAGATTATTGATTAGAGAGAGAAAATATTGCAGAATAAGGTAATCCACTATGTTAAGGTTTTGTGGAGAAACCACATGGTTGAAGAATTAACATGGGAATCTAAAAATTCTATTAGGGAAAGTTACCATCACTTGTTTAATAAGTAAATAAAAATTACGAGGACGTAATTTCTAGAAGGTGGGGAGAATGTAACACCCCAAGGATTTACAAATAAATTTTAATATATTATTAAATGCATGAAACACTGAGTCTCTATGTAATAACCCTTTTTTAAGGAGAGAGTTATAACCTTGTAGTTAAACTAAATTTGTATCCTTCGAAAAACAGATATACACGGTTGTGATCAGTAAGTTATTTGGAGTCTGATAGGACCAACATATTTTTTTGGTGAATAGTAACTTACCCTTACGAATAGTAATGTTACCCTTATGAATAGTAATATGACCCTTATGAATAGTAAATCATCCAAGTGAATATTAACCTCACACATGAATGTATAAATAAAATTTTGGCATCTTTCAAATGACCTTATGATCATGGTATAAGTGTTGGTTTTTTATAAGTCATAAATATTTAATTTAAATTTTATGATTAATTTAATAATTCAAATGAAAATTTATTTTCATGAAATTAAATCATAAATTATTATTTTGTTGTCTTATGGTTATAATATAATTTTATGAGACCTTGATTAACTTTTCAAGGTGTTATAAAATCAGTTATAGTTTTAAAATTGTTATTTTTCGAATAAATTTTGATTTTATTTAAAAATTATATTTATCATATTTATAAAATTATTTTGATAAAATGGATTTAATTTTTGAATTTTACACATTGAAAAATGGTTGGGGTGAATTTTTGGGATTTTTCTGAAATACTTGAATTTTTGGTTAATAGTGAAATTCTATAATTCACAAAATATGCTAAATAAATGAATTTATGCATCATGGTTGAGTCAGCGATAATGTAAATGTACATTGGTTTGAACTCAAATTCACCTATTACTTTATTTATTCACAATAACCAACACTATTTCTTGTCTTGTGAAAAATAATAAAATATTTATTAAAATAATTGAAAACCCTCCTCACCTCCATTATAAATTCTACATGTCACCTACTCTTCCTCACACACCTCTCAAGCATTGATAATTGTCTACATTATTCCCAATACTCTTACCAAGGCTCTTACCCACGTCCAAGACCTATTGGTCTCACCAAAAGTCCAAAACCAAATTCCTTAAGGAGGATCTAAAGGAGAAGAGATCAAAAGGTAAAAAACCTCTTTCATTTTCTTTTAAATTCTTTTCAATTATTTTTATTTTCTTATATTCTATTCACCTCACTTTATCCAAGAGGAATTAAATCTCTGGTATCATATATATACTATAATTTTATCATGTTTATGTAAAAAATCATAAACATACTTCTTCTCATCTCCATTTTATTCAAAGAAATAATAACAGTGTTCATGGTGTGTTGATTTACTAACATCGTGGACGATGTGTTTTCAATTTACTTTACTTCCTTCAAATATGGTTATAAAAACTTTTTAATGGTGGAAACATATTTTAAATTTTATGACACAATCTCTTTCATGTTTTTGAATTAACATATATACATAATATTAAAATATATAATGAAACTGGTTTGTGGTTATCGAAGAACCACCAAAATGATCTAAATGAATATCATTAATGTTTAATATAATGATTCATTGTCATTTATGAAAAAAAATGATTTATGGAATCATTTAATATTTTGGAAGCATATTAATAAAATTTCATTCCACTTCTGGAGTTTCTCTTCCATTCAGTAAGAAAATCTATTACGAACCGTCCATGGAAACAATGTAAAGCACACACCCAAAACAATGGAAATAGAAAAATATTTTAAATAAAAAGGGGGAATAATGTGATAAAATTATCATATAAGGTGTTATAAATATTAATATGTTTATTTAAAATATTAATAACACTATTTTAACCATTATATAGTAAGTATAAACATGTTTGATGTAAGAAAAACATGAGGTAAGGGAATGTTTAACTCAATTTCCATTCTTTGGGTTAAAATTCTAATTCATTAAATATGTGGTACTAAGATTATTTGTGTATGAATTTTGTATATATTATGTTTTATTATATTTTTTATATTGTATAAACATATTACTTTCATTCTATAGATTCTTACTTCAATTATATGATCTTTATAAGGGACTTTTCTTCAAAAACATCTTTTAAAATTATGTTTTAAAAAATTCAAAAGAAAGGTTTTTATGTAATTATTCATGTTTTGTGATTATGTTTTGGTTATTGGGTATTTATAATTATTAAGGTTGGAACATATATATCCACCCAATACATTGGTTATGTGTATTTTGGAGGTCGGTCGTATGGTTACTCCAAGTGTAACTGTGATGGTTACACCATAATGTAATCGTGATGGTTATATTGTAAGGTAGCAGTGAGGGTTACAAATCCTAAGGTCGCCACAAGAATTGAAATAGTAAGTAAGTAAATCCCCAATATACCTTTCTAGTTTTATTTATTTTTTATATGGAAATCTCATGTTTCAAAAAGTAATTATATGTTACTTTATGGGTGAGAAGTATGTCTTTGTGAAAATGATTTCATAATTTATCAGTATTCATGGACTGAGGCTTTATTTCCTTATTTTTGTATCCCGTTCTAAGATTTTGATGACCATCCCATTTTTTTAAATGTTTCCACAAGTTATAAGGATTTTTAAGATAAATAAGGAAGTCAAGTTAAATGTTATAAAGATTTGTCAAAGAAATCATGTTATATTTTTTAAAGTTTTATTTTTGAGAAGAAATGAATATTGTTTTTGTGGTACCCAATTTGTATGTTTTTGGGTTTATATGTATGAATTATGTCATAAATTTATAAATCTATAAACTTAAAATATCTTTGGGAATTTAAATAAGTTAATTATAAAGGAATTTCCAATATTATGTAATGTTTAAGGTTGAGTCCTTATACTATAAGTACATATCTATATCATTTTCGGGATTATAATGTCTAGGTATAAGTATATTCATGAAAGTAAATGGTTTTTTCATACACATACATGAATAAAGTTTATAAATGTGAATAAAATTCATCCATGTATTATGTAACATAAAATTTTACCTAACAAATTAAAACCAGCACATTAGTCCCAACCTAACATTATCTAGTTTAGTTGAAAAATCTGGTGATAATTTAATAAATGTATTCTATAATAATACATAATTTTTATGACCAATTCATCATTATACTAATTTCTTTTATCATAATTTTATCATATATTTATTTACATTCAAGAGACATTAAATTATTTTGAATCCTAAGAATCAATGTAAAGTTTCAAATTGCATTTTTTGGTACACAGGATGGTATTCCATCAATATTGTGAATCCATCAAGATGTTTCACATTGTTTTCACTCATTTATCCCTTTGGTTTCCTCCCAAAATAGGTTACATCCATTCAGTAAAGCATTAATTATATAAGTTCAAAATCCAAGAAAGTTAATTAACTTTGATGTTATATAAGGATTTGTGGTAATATTTGTATCATTGGGTAGTAATTCCTTAAAAAATACAATAAGGTAATCGACTTCATTATTATAAATTCCATACATTATTTTCTCATGATATAGTTTAATTAAAAATTATATCCTTTTCATTTTACCACACACCCGATATACAAAATTCATTGCATCATCCATCAATTTTTTCACTATCTCAAAATCATAATTCTCATTTATTATATAATGTGTTCTCGTACCATTATCATATTGAATATACTTAATTTCATACTTATGGTGATGAATAAATAAAAACTGATCAAATATAAAATTCTTCATTCCACTCCTTTCATTTATATCATCCACTATTCGCACTTGATTTTTCACTCCATTATGATCATAGAGGTAATAGTTAGTCTAGAAAAATTGTGATATGGTAAATCAATTATTAAAAGCATAAACCTGGTATTCCAAAATAATCATATAATATAAATTGAATAATATCACTATTTCAAGCATTTTTAAATAAAAAAAATCCAATACATTCTGAAACATAATTGAAATATTATCAGCACCATACATCAACATTTTATCCATTTAAATAAAAAAAGAAAATTATTATTGAAATCAACAAATTACACTATAATTATAATATTCATAAAAACAAATAACCTTTTAAGGATTATTGGTATTAAAATTTTCAAAATCTTTAACTTCATATCCTATACCTCGAAAACAATTCTTTTAGATTAATATGTATTTTCTTTAAAAGATATTGGTTTTATTATTAATATTATATATTTATATAAATTTAATCATATAACATTTTTACAAAGTATAAAATAATATAAAGTAAATTAATGTTTTCTACATTATTTTTAAATGTGTTTAACTTAGATGTTAATACTTGGTTTTTGTAATATTATAAGGATTTCATTTTGTTCATACTTACCTTAATCATCTTTGATAAAGGGAGTTTTTAAAAAAATTATCTATTTTAATTGACCTGGTTTATTTATTTTTAATCTTATTTGACATTTAATTTAATATATACTTGGTATGTTATGTGATCAAGCCACATTTTTCCATTATTTTTAGTTTATATTTAATATAATTAATATAAATAATATTTTAGCATAATGTAAATATGTATGTTTTTATTTGATTTTGTAAATAATTATATATATATAAAAATTAGCATAAATTTTTATTTTTAGCAGTTTTATTAATATTATGTGTTTTATTTTCAATGGACATAAATTTTAAAGTGTTTTACTTGGTGAATTTTTAGGTTACCAATTATTCATATATGAAGTGTTCCATGCGTGTGATTAAAAGGATGTTTTGTGAGATTAATCTCACATAGAATATAGTTGTGTATGATTTAATTATCTAGGGTTATGTTTCATACAATTAAGTGGGTTTCCTGATAACTATGTAAGAATCAAACAAAGTAAAAGTCACTATGTAAGGTGGAATCATCCAAGGGAGGTATCGCATAAGAATGACCAAGCCGGGTATGCACTATTTAATAATAAATCAAGAGGGATGCTCAGAAAATATTATATATACCCCCATGCCAAATTAACTTCTCCTCATGCTACATTAACCATGTAAAGTACATAATTGAATCATATTTAAAGGGTTACTTCATGTGAATGATCAATGTGAATCCTCGCGGATGTTTCAAAATCCCCTGTGTCAAAATCAATAAGATCTTGCATTAGAATCATTTAGAAAGGAACGTTGTGTATAATTAATCTTGTGTGACCAATGATTGTGTAAGTTGGGCTTCAAATCAATTCATCTTGTGTCAAATTCAAGGAGCGTCTCATGTAAGGATAGTTAGACCATGCCCCCACACTACCTGTGTAAGGTGATATTTTTTTGATCCAATACATGCATAGGATTAACCATAGTTGTAACCCCTATGTGCGATTAAAACCCAAATTTGATTCCCATCAAAATGCATGAAAGAATTAGGGATCAACCTAAAACATAAAATTCTATTTCATCCTTGTCTGCCTCATTATTATTTTTTCTTATATATTTACATTTATCTTGCTTAATCTATAAATTTTCCTTCTTTAATTTTATGATACCTTTATATATATATATCTATATACATACACGTACACACACACACTCTCTAATTTTCCATAAATTTATTTAATTATTTAGAAACTCATCAATATTTGTATATCCTATTCTAGATATGGATATTAATATGAATTTCCTTGATTTTACATAATTATAAATATTTCTCTTTTTAATATGATCTATAAGAGCTAATTTCATAATAGGGATATATCTGTAAAACCTTGAAATTTTAATATAATTTTTTATTTAAATAAATACTATGTTTAATAGCTTATTCCACACGCAACACTAAACTAAAATATACCATGATACATTTTATTGAGATAAAAAAACTACAATTCAAGATTAATTAATTATCATAACGAAATGTAAAATAATATTAAGAAAAGTACAAGTGGAATAAATTCATAAGTAAATAAAAACACCTTAAAATAAAAACTTTATCCTCATGGTTTTCTATGAACATAAAAACCCTAATTATAGCTATAGAAGTATGGCATAGAATTAGGAATATGATAGACATATTGAGAGAGAAGTAAGTGAATAGGTTGAATGGTTTTAGTAATGAATGTGAGGTTATATATAGGAATGAAATATGGCTGTTATTTATATGTTCATTGGAAATATAGTTGTTGGAATATCGAATTTGGGTATATTATAGTAACAAATTTAAAATAATATAATTTTAGAATGAAATAAAATGATAATATTTAATTAAATCAATTTATTATATATATTAATGTATATATTTATGTGTTACATATTATTATTATTACTATTTTTTAAATAATGATTTCATGTCTTTATAAAATTAAAATAAATATTTTAATACCAATATAGTTATTAAATTTAACTAATTCTTATTGTGCATGTAATCAATCTTAAATAATTAGGAATAAAATCGTTAGATGACAAAAATAATTTTCCTCAAATAATTATAATTTTTCTATATATTGTATATTTTTAAACGCATTGATTACTATTGAATAATTTGGTATATTTCAATAATATATGTAAATAAATAAATTATTTTTCATCTAAATATTTTCACTTATCATGAAATATGAATAAATCATTTTTATGCATAAAAAATATTTTTTACATAAAAACTACTTTTTTTTGTATTATGCACGATTATATTGAAAATAATTTTTTATAAACTCTTGAATGTGAGTCTAATAAAATTATTTTAATATTTTTTATTATAATATATATATTTTTAATTAGTTCATTTCATTATTTAATAGAAAAATAATTTACCAAAGTAAATATTTGTTACCATGATAAAATTTTTATTTTTAAAAGAATTTTTTTTATAAACATTGTGTAATTTTTATGTAAATAAATTTTTCTCATTTGGTAAGTATGATATTATTTTTAAACATATAAAAATTTATATTAATACTCATTTAATTAGTAATTGATAATAAATAAGAATATAAATACTTAATGTATAAACATAATGTTTTCTGCAAAATGGGTTTTTTATATATTATATGTTTAAATTTAAAAGTTAATTTCCTCATATTGATAAAATAATTATATTTAATGGAGTAAAAATTTAGAATCATCAAATTGAAATTGGGTAAGAGGGAAATCTCAAATTTTTAGTAAAATAATAATTACATGGTAAATATTTAATCAAGGTTAATATGGGGGGAAATGGGTAACTAAAAGTGGCTCGAATTTTGTTATGTTTACATGAAATGTATACATTCAAGAAGAAATTTTAGTTTATAAAGAAATACCCATATGTATCACCAATATTTCCTCACCAAAATCCCATATGAATCTATCTTTACCCATCGTCGAACTTTCATTTTCAAAGAAAAGTACCTCTTTTTTAACTATAAAAGGAGCTCATTGTTGTCAACTTCAAGAAAATATTATCTTTAAAATTCCTCTTGAAAACCTTTCCATTTTTTCTCTACTATGACCCTATTTCATTTTTTATATCCCTTGTTTATAATAAATTGTCCCAATTCCTCCATTTCTATGAGGTCTTTCAAGAGAAGACTCAAATTTCAAAGTGATTATTGTCCACTCCCAAACTTTATCTTCTCTACTTTTCTCATACACCATCCTAAAAAAATATTTTAAACATAAAACGTTAATTAAATCATTATTATTAGTATATTTAAATGTTATATATACCTTCCTCTCATCCTTTTGAAAAGTGAAAACTTCGCTTGTGTTACGTGCAAACTACCTCCTCTATGAACAATGTACTTCATTTTTTATCACTAAATTTCATGGTTGCATATAAAAATATGTTTAATGAATAAATATTATATATATAATTATTAATATTCTATAAAGTTAAATTATTCATTCTATTAATAATATCATCAATAAGTGATTATCATAAATTGAATCACCTAAAACGAGCATACCAAGAAGAAAAGTGATTTCTTCTTTGTAAGTAACAGTTGATTATCCTACTTTATTTAACCACCTATCCTAAATTATTATTTATATATTTATAAAATATAAATAATTCATTTTGATTTTATAAT
This sequence comes from Viscum album, assembly GCA_963277665.1. Classification (NCBI taxonomy): domain Eukaryota; kingdom Viridiplantae; phylum Streptophyta; class Magnoliopsida; order Santalales; family Viscaceae; genus Viscum; species Viscum album. The sequence continues at coordinate 148,373,638 of OY728125.1, forward strand.
TGTGATATTATAACAAAATCACTTTCATATGCATCCATTGGTCATGGTATGTTCTTGTTTGAGTCAGTTTTACCACCTGGATGAATGATTCTATAAATTTTTTCCATGGATGGTTATGGAAACTTAATTACTTGTTTAATATTATATTAATATTTAAATATTTTTTTCATAATGGTAATATTAATATTTAACTCATTATTAATACACCATATTTGTTCATTAAAAATTTACCGAAACTAGCCTGTCACCGATTTGGTATTCAAAAAACACAACTAAAAAAGTCATGTTATGAAATAAGAAATTTAAAAATAATAATAAAACATATATTATAATACCTTATATAATCTATTAATTATGAAACTATTATCAAATAACAAGTATTTATATCAACATTAAAAAATTGTGTGTGAAATGATCAAATCACTAGAATACGAGGATGAAAATAAATAATAACTAACTAATAAATGTATAATGAATTATTTTAATTCAAGAGTATAAAAGATAATATATAGAATATGGTTCTTAAATTAGTCATTAATATATTAATTTTTATTATACATGAGTTTAAAGTGCTTTTATGGAAGCTGGGAATAAAGGAAATAATTTTTTCTCAATTCCCCTTCATTGAGACATGTTTTCATATTATTCACCTATTATTTTTTATATGGTGTAATTACTACCCCATTATATTTTATTATTGTTATTAAATATTCATTAATGGTATATAAAAGTCTATTCATGAATTCATACTTCAAATTTTTGTGATTTGATTGTTAGAAAATTCATAATGATTTTTTAACTCATTTTCCATTAATTGAGTTTTGATCATTCTTATTGAACATTATTATTATAAGTTGAGTAAATTATAACCTATTATTTTATTATTTTTTATTTACTCTTTTTTTTTTATTTAAATTTATATCACATAAGCCTCATTTAAAATTTTTATAACTTTACAAATTATGATTCCCTTAAGGGGTTTTCTCATCTCTATTTTCTTTCTTTGATACATATGTCATATTCACCACTTATTTTATTTCATGTGGTGTATATACTTCCCTTTAGATAAATTTTATCAGAAATTTAATGAAATTAATTTTAAGTTCAATTCTAATAGTTTTTAAATTCAATTGTTACTAAATCTATAAGGGACTTTTTTACCTCGAATTTATTTTCCTTGATGAATTAATTTCTTCTATGACTATTTTCTTCCACCCTAAGTATTTATTATATGGTTCTTTATCTTAATTTCTAGAGAAAATTGTTTTTGAATTCAAATATTCTTTTGTGAATAATTTCTTTCTTATAAAATTATAATATTGTCAAGAATAATTCTCATCCTATACAATAAGTTCTTTCTCTTCCATTTCCATATTCTTTCATTCCACAAATATTCTCATTTATTATTTTGAAATCCAAATATATATTATTTACTTTTATATTTACATTTATATTTACCTCTATTCAAAAGAAATCTTTATTTCTCTTTTAATTATTTTTTTCAATAAAGATATTCTAAAATATTAAAAAATAATTTCTTTTCATGATCATATATTTTATCTTATAATCTAAATTTTTCATCTTAATAATTATTTCCTTTCATGGATAAATAGTTGGTATTTATTTTAAAGTGGTTTTTTAAAAAGTTTTTCAAGTAAACTTCTTCTAAATAATTTTTAAAAGTTAGTCATTGCTTTCTCTTTTTAAAACAATGTTAGGAAATATTCTCTAAAAACTCTTTTTATGATTTCACTACCATTTTAATATTTAAATAAAAATTATATATTTCATTTGGATTTATGTTTCATGATTCATCCACTAAATTACTTTCTGAAATACATCTTTTTGGGAAATTTAGTTTTTGGTATTTATCAATTTAATTCTTGAATTCATTTTATGATATACCATTTTGAAATTCTAAAAAACCCATTTTATATCCCAGGGTTATTTATGATATGATGAATTATTGATTTCATGTTTCATACATATTTATGGATGATTATTACATGATGAGTGGAGTCTAATATCAACCCCCAATTCATTGGTTACAGTTTTAAAATCTCGTGACATAATAACATTTAATGTGGACTTAATGTGGTTAGATATTTTCACAAGATTGAGCATGGAATTCATGTTTTTATCTATGTTCAAAAGACTTATCATGAACTTTATGTGGTTATATATGTTCACAATATTAATCATGGACTCAATTCAGTAAAATATGTTCATGATATTGAGTTTTGACTTGATTTTATTAGCTTCGTTCATAAGATTGAGCATAGAATTTATTTGGTTAGCTATGCTCAAAATATTTATCATGGGCTTGATAAAGATAGATATGTTCACAATATTATGATTTATCATGCATATGATTATGCCACATTTCTATATCATATGCCTTTGATATTCTACATGTAATATTATTATTGTCTCATAATTCTTCAATCTTATTCTATGGTATATGTTTGACAATTTGATATTGCATGAACTACTCTTTTTGGACCATGTCCTTTTTAATCAGATATTTATCCCATGCTCATGTTTTCTCATGCTTATGATATAACCCTTGATGACATGTTTATAAGATTTTCCCTTACTGAGTGTTTTATCTCATCTCTTTCTTTTTTGTAACATTCCCTAGGTTATAAAGAGGAGTATAAAATATAATAAATTTATAAGGAGGTTTATTATAGTGTAATTATAGAGAAATGTTCACAATTATGTGAAATAAGATTTTTATATAGATATTATCCAAAGACACTAAACCTTTGGGTTTTGGGATCATGCAATTATTATGGGATGTAATGTTTAAACTATAAAACTGATGTGAAATATATGCAATTTAAGCTCAAGTAATATCACTTGGTACGAAATACAGTTTGTAAACTATGTGTTTTAGAACCATATCTGGGAGTGATATCATGGGGAATATAAATATTAATTAGTGATAGGTTTAAGAAATTTTAGTCATAGAGATGATAGTAAAGGAATCCCATTATTTTTAAAGATATAATATTTTTAATCAAATAGAATAATTCATAAATTATTAACATAATTCAAACTATCTTTATTATTTGAATGGAAAAAAAGTACAAAATATTTTAGATTTATCAGCAAAGATCCAATCACTACTGTAAATATGGGCTTTATCAACGCTAGAAAAGACCATTTACAGTGCTGAAAATGCACTATTAACCTCATCCAAGATAAAAGGGGGTCCCTTTTATCAACACTTTTTTTATCGCTTATAAAATACCACTTTTATCAGCACCTTTTTAAAATCACTGATAAAAGTTAAAAACACATTAAAAAATTAAAAAATGTATTTCTTCAATTAGCGGAGAGGCTTTAACAGCACTTGAATCCCCCTTTAACACCCACCCCCCCCCCCCCCCGCCCCAACCCAGCCCGCACACCCCATCCACCCCCCATCCTTTAACAGTGCCCCCACCCCCTTTAACAGTGCTATCCCTTATTCCCCACCTACACGCATGACATGCCTCCCCATGGATTCGAACTCAGGACTTGTTTCCTACACACTTAAGCCTTTACCACTCCATCATGTGGCTTGGCTCTTCATTTATTAATATATATATATATATATCGTTATATTTACTCGTATATTAATATATATTTATATTCACATATATATTAATATTAATATATATATATATATAGTTATATTAATATATATATTTAGTTATATTAATATATATATATATCCATATATTAATATATATATATATATATATCTTTATATTAATATATATATATATATATATATATCCGTATATTAATATATATATATATATATAGTTATATTTATATATTAATATATTTATTCGTATATTAATATATATTTATAAAATCAATTTTAAATACATTTATAAAATATGATTTTTTTTGTTTATAAATAAATAAATACATATATATATAACATACACACACACACACACATATATATATATATATATATATATATTATATGTGTATATGTAAGCATAATTATACATATTTATATATATTTACAAATATTATATATTAATATGTATATACATATGTTTATAGATAATATATATCTGTTTGTCAATACAGATGCACACACACACACACACATATATATATATATACATGTACACATTATATAGGTATATAAATATTCATATATTTTTATTTTAAATAAAATGAATATTAGTTTTTTATTTAGATAAGGCTTATATATTGAGAAATATATTTTATATGTAAATATGTTTAATTATTTATTTATAAAATTAAATTTTTATGTGTGAATATATAAAAAATATTGATATATTTTTATATATTTGATTATAAATAACATTATAATAACAAGCTCAGAAAACATAAAGAATAGGTAAAACTGGAGAAACCCTCAAAACCCGTAAATACAGTCAAAAGGTCAAACAAACCCTAAACTCAAGGTAATGACAAAAACTCCTGATCTGAGAATCCGTTCCAACTCCAAGACTAGTCAAATAGAAGATAATCAAATGAATTTTGATATTATAGGTTCTGGAGGCTGAAAGGACAGGTAGATCATAAGTTACAACAGTTTGAAAAAACAACAGACAGGACAAAAGTGCTAGAAATAGAGGCTTAAAAAACCTAACAAACCACAGAGTCACCAAAACATTCATAACTTCTAATTTGGGTGTTCGTTTTAGCTCTGTGACCATTTAAACCGAATATCATGGAACGAACTACAATATAATAGGTGGAGGAGGCCAAACAGACACATATATTGAGAGTTATTGTCATTTTATGAAAAATTTGACAAGGCACCGAACACAAAAATGGGGTTTTAGAGGGCTTCTGAATGTTTTTTGGGAGTTTTGGCTCCTATACATGATTATAAGTACGTTATAGTTATCCCTATATGTATATCTCTTCACTTCCTTTGATTTGATATGTGGTAGAGCCTAAACGGACACTCAGAGCCAATGTTATGGCTGTTTGAAGTTGGAGTTTTTTTAGAGTGGTATAACTAATATATCTTTCATTTATTTGATCTTCTCGCAATTTATATTGGACTTGGTCCTCACTCATCTCACGATATTCTATTTGAATAGTCATGGCACTCAAACGGACACCCATAGAAGAAGTTGTGGTTATTTTAGTGAGTTACGGTTTTCTTAGGTTTTTAGACGCTAGGAGGGTTGCCCAATTTCAAACGATAATAAATTCTGCTCCAGGTGTCCATTTTTTTCTACCCCATATAAAATCAAAACTTTTGAAACAATACACACTCTAGTGACCACTAAAACCCTTTATCATTTTCTTCAAGGCCCAACACTCTTCCAAATGGTCATAAGTTTGGCTCTGGGTGTCCGTTTTGCCATAACTTCTGCTTCAGGTGTCTGTTTTGCCTCTACCACATATCAAATCCAATATTGCGATGAGAACTACACTCTAGTGACCACTATAACACATTATCATATTCTTCAAGGAATGAAAAGGTCCTTAATCCCTCTAAACGGCCATAATTTCTACTCCGGGTGTCCGTTTTGCATCTACCGCATATCAAATCGATCTAAAACATATTTAAAATATATATATTATATTTATACCAATATAAATATACTTATATATAAATATATTATTTTTTATGAAATATATGTTTTTTTGAAATATACACTTTATCAGAGCTAGGAAAAAACACTGATAAATCCCCCCCTTTATCAGCGCTACTAAAAAATGCTAATAAAGGCACCCCCTTTATCATCACTTTTTTTAGCACTGTTAAAGGGTGGTGCTGTGGAAACCCATTTTTTTGGTAGTGAATAAAAGGAAAACCATGAGGATATAATACCAATTATGGTTCCCAATAATGATTTAGATCCAATAGTGCGAAGGGGGTTTAATCCATATAGATCTTTACAATTATTTCTAGTTAAAAAAAATTACTAGTTGTAATAAAATAGTTTCTCTTAGCTTTTAGATTATAGCACCGCCTGAGTGTTTAAATGTAAATAAAATAGACCAAACACATAGGATTTAAAAGTATTATCCTAAATGTTGGTATTTACTTCCTCTTAGTCATTTATATTACCCAATTCCTAAATTAATCAAAAAATATCAAAGTGAATTATAATGATGTGTGGGAAGGTATCATAATTATCCACAACAATAGTATCTTGTTTGTTGATCCAATAACTCACCCACTTTATTGAAGAAAGAATAATCCCCACTTGAGAATGATATTAATGAAAATTAAATATTATTCCTCATCAATAGGTTATTCTTATTTAGTTGTAAATATATTATAGAAATATTTTCTAATATATCAATAGACACTATAAAAATATTCCCTTTTCACAAAAAAAAATATAGCCTCCCTTAACACACTAAAAAATATATATTATCATTTTTTAGCTTGAAAATTATTTCCTATATTATTTTATATTATTTTAAACAGCCTATCAATAGATGAGTATATTTGAATCCATAAATCATTTAATATGTCACCTCCATTAATTTTTAAATCCAAAAAATATATCTCACCTTTAAATTTGAACAAGTATATCTAGATCATATCATCAGTGACAATATATTTAAACAATACATTAACCTTCAAAAAATCTGAGTTCAAATCTATTTGGTCATTTTTTGAATGAAAAATTTTCGTACCTTGTTTTGATAATAATAATATGCATAATTATTTTTTGAATGGTCTCTCGGTAAGTATTTAGTGATATATATATATAATGATTCCAACCATTTTATAGATATTATATATTTCCATATGAACTGTAAGTTTAAATTATAAATTGAAGTAACATATTCTGAATTGATATAATAGATTTAGTTTTGAAATATTATATGGAAAATCATTTAAATATTCTCTTTAACCAGATTTCACTTTTAACGATAAATCATCCAAACTTAGTATTGATAAAAATATCATCTAAAATTTACTAATTTAATATTATAAGTATATTTTGAATTAATAATAAAAGAACTGATAAATATTTATACTATCATTTCTTACCAAAGATCAAGAATATAGCTAGATGAAAACACAGTGAAATCGATTACTAAATTTTCTATTTATTTAATGGTCTGGTTTGATGAAAAAAAAACATTTAGAGTCAATAACCACCTCTAACATTTTCATTAACAATGAATAATTTTTATTTCTAACCTTTTAGAGCTTGAAAGTAATATTGTAACTATCATGAATCTTCAATGGTTATATATATATAAAAATTTATTGAATGATCGTTTCCTTTTACAGTAATTCATGGATTTAAAAAGTCATGGTATCTTAAATAAATTTTTAACATTTATTTATTTCAATATACCAATGAACATGTTATTTTTTGTTGTACATTGTCCCCACTTTTTCATCCATATTTGTAACTTATTTTTCAATTATCAGTATTTTTTTTAAAATAGTAGAGTATATTCTCTTTTTAACCTACAAAATTATTTTTATAATCTTTTTAATTGATAAAATCCTAGTTATAAGGACTTGATATATAATTTTGTTCTATTTGTTCTTAGTTCTAACCAACTAGATTTAGGAATAAGATCATCTTACCACTTTAGATTAAAAGTGAATAATTTCTAAAAATAGAAAATTAGATATCCTTCAGTTTTGAATTTATAAGGGGTTAATTCATACTTGTACCAACCATATCTAACACTTTCTATGAATATATATATTTCTCAGTTATAGTATTTAATTTTGTTTTTATAAATTATTTTGGATCAATATACAAATCATTATATTGATATTAATTAGTCCATTTTTTTATAATTAATCATTTGAAATGCAACTATTAAATAACTAAAATAATAACCCCTTAATACATTAAAAAACAAAAAAATATTATATTCAATAATAATATAATCCACTAATAAATATCACCAAATAATAATTAAAATGAAGATTTAAAAAATAGATTAATGAAAAAAAATAAAAAACATGCCTGCTAATGATTAGTAATATAAATAAAATAAAACATAATCTAAAAAATATAATTGAACCTTGGTTTGATGAATTGGGAATAATTTTGCAATAAAAAGATCTTGGTTTTCATATGAAACCTAGAAAAAAATCTCACACCCGACCACAATTACTTCCATAAATCCAAATAAATATCACCTCAAAAATAATTTTACATTTGATTAAGATATAGACAATGAGTAAATATGATTTAAAAAACATAAAAGGATTATAATAATTTTTATTTTTTATTACTATAAAAAAATACTCCAAATGAACCTCGGTTTTATGATTCAAAAATAATCATTAACTAATAGTATTTCAGTCATCATAAGATACCAAGAAATAAATAAAACTCATTCCCATAGTAGATATTATAAACTTTATAAAAATGATTTGATTTCAAAGAATATTCAAATAAATAAATGGAATAATGGTGGAATATTTCATGTGTCGATTGAGGGAGATTGAGAGGAGGTTGGAGAGTCATTTCACCAAAGTTATGCTATCGGTGTCCCAAATTATTTTTACCCTAACAAGTATAGTACCAGTAAGGGGTCTATACACAGGAAAAAAGAAGTTATTTTTGTCTTTGCTTAACTAATTTTTATTTTTTTAGAGAAGTGTGCTGAATTTAGAGTCAATTTTTGATGTTTGGATAAAATGAATAATTGGTTTTAAGTTTCTTTAATTACTTAATAAATAGAAGAAAATACGGGAAAATTGTTTTTAATGTATATAAAGAGAGAAATGTGTTGGGTTTGTGGATTCTTAAGAAGTTGTTTATTAAATAAAATTGCTTATGAGGTTGTGTTGTTCATAATAACCCAACACTCTGGGTTTAATTTGGAACAAAGTTTCCTTGGTCGAGTAAACATATATTTAGATATGAAGAAACTAACTCCTTGGTCCAGTAGTTAGTGTTTAAAAGTTCCTTATTTGGCTTAGTGATTTTTTGAGTCAACAAATATTTCTAATGATCATGAAAACATTCATTCTTATTCTTCTTTTGAATTGCTGAAATTTCTGCCCTTGGTCTAGTTCAGAATATTCAGTGGTAAGATGAAGTGATTTAAGAAGAATAAGAAGAAGTTATGAGAACAAATATATTCATAACAACTAATCAAAATTACAATTCTTACATCTCCCAAAACCCCAACACACTGTGTATTTAGTTATACATAGAGGACAATGTAAACACAAAACGCTCAATAACTGATGTGATCATTCTTGAGACTTCAACAAGGGAGTGATTCTTTAGTAGATGGTAGAATGGTGGTAGTACGGAAGTAGATATTCTTTCCTTCGAACCTTCAACTATTTTATCTCCACCTCTTCTCCTCTTGAAATGGAGGCCAAGGACTCTATTTATAGAAAATATAACTACACATCATGTGGAAAAGTTACACGGTGTGTAATTTTGTCAATGAGTTTTTGTCCTTGTTTTCTCTACTGGTAGGCGGCCTAACACGCCGTCTTTGACTTTGAAACACGGTGTCGCCTGGTAGGTAGATATACACGGCATGTAGAGCCTCTATAAACAGCGTGTAGTCTCATTTTTCATCCACCAACCACTTCTAGAAAGATATACATGGTGTTTCCCCGTCAGTCGGCCACATGGGCGTGTAGACTTCTTCTCATCTTCCAACTGCTTCTAGAAGGGTATACACGACGTGTAAAGGGTGAACAAAGCGTGTATCAACTTCTAGTTACTTGGGCATGTACTTGTCCTAGTCAATCCGTGTCTAAGTCTGGATGTACATGGCTTGTATATAAGTACACGCCGTGTAGTTTATAAATTTTCCTCTATTCTCCCTATTTTGTGTATTTGGCCATAAATCTTCTGAAAATGAACAAGATCACCCAAAAAAAGTATTTTTCTTCTAAGCAGTAAGTAATTTCTGAAAATTTGTTCTTTATATTCAATAAATTATGTGAAAATGTATACAAAAATCGAGTGCATTAAACTCCCCCATACTTAGTCATTTGCTTTCCCTCAAGAAAATATCAACATCTAATTAAGAGAGTATATATTTTTAAAGGGAGGAATTTATTAAATCATAAATGTAAATAATAAGTCATAGGAGAAAATTATAAAAAAACTATAAAACAGTTTCAATTCAGGAGATATTCTAATCATGCCACAATTCAATTAACTATTGTCATCCTCTTTTAATCACATGTTTCAACCTTTCAAAAATAAGCAAGTAACTTGATGATCTACCTCACCAATAATATACTCAACACTCAAGATATTTTAAATTAAAGTTATTCTCAATCAAATATATATACACTCTATCCATAGGTTTGAATGAAATATATTTCTCCACTTCAGAAAATTGATTTACAAAAATCATGAGGACTTTTCAATAAGGATCAGATGTTTCTGTGGCTAAAGGTTGGCAGTTAAAGATGTGAAAAATAAATCTGAGGCTTGAAAATAGAGGCTAAATTATTACATAAAAGTGCATTATATTCGAAGTTAAGCTCAATGTAAAATCATTCTTAACAAGCTCTGTCAAACAATCTCATCAACACCATCTCTTTTAGGTAGGAAGGTAGGGTTCACAAACCAACAAGTGAGTATAAGGTCCCTTTGTTTGTACCATTTTTTTAGGAACAAAGTGAGCCTTTTAGAATTTCCACAAATATAGGTTTGGAACCCTTTGTGCCTTAAATGATCAAGAGGCTCTCCCCTATACTTAATTTCACGAAAATTCACAAAAATATTCCATGTGTTTCCAATCCCTTATTTTAAACTCAAGTGAATAATCATGCACAATCATAAACTAATTAGGGTAGGAAGGGAAATAGGCTTGTGATATGGCTTCCTATAAAGTCTATTCATGGTTTTTAGGGGCTTCAAAAAGATAAGATGTAAGGTAGGTCTCAAGATAAAGGGGTTTAAACAATATAATGCCTCAATCATTTTAATGTAATTCAAAAATTCCTTATGTTTTGAAAATAAAACTTACAAATTCTAGTAGTTATGTATATCCTAAGAATCTCTCAAGAAAGAGGGTATTATAAAGAATATGAAAAAGGGTTTGTAATACCTCTTAGGAGTAGGAAAAACAAATAAAGAGACAATTAGGTCGTGACTTGCATATAATTGATTAGTCTAATCGATGTAATTTTCCAAGGATTACAAGTTGTAATTTAAACTATATCAACAATCATTCTAAAACACTTAAGAATCAAAATAAGCATGAAATTTTTAAAAATTTACCACTTTTAGATGTATTATTTTGAAATATAATTAACCAAAATTTCTTCACATTTACAAATATATTTTTCAATAATGATGTCTCCTAGAATGATGATAAGGGAAAAGACTAAAGTGGTCAAAAGATTCCACCCATACTTAATATCGCACATGGTCCACCAAGTGCCACCGAAAAGTGAGTAACGGAATGTGGAGACACAAAAGTGGACCAGAATGAGGGGAAGTAAGAAAATAAGTAAATTAAGGAAGAAAAGAAAACAATAGAAAAACGTGGAAAAACAATACATCCCTTGTGTCTAGGAAAAGAAAGACGGGGAGTGATGGAGAAATCTAGTCTATAGAGTTCCACAGTACATGTGATAGTCATGGAGAGAGAATACTACAAGCATACATAACATACACAGGAATAAGATATCACAAAGAGATATATAATGAAGAAAATATATCCAAAAACCAGTTAGGGGGTCGCCTCAGAAGAGGCATCATCTGGCACAGAAACAGTTGGTAGAGAAGAATCAGAAGTTGTGGAAACTGGAGGCCTGGAATCTGCACCCAGAAGAGAAGTTGTAGATGTAGGAGCTGCAAGATCTAGACTCGGAATAGGAAGCTTGGCATCACTCCCTAGACTGGCAGCAGCGGTGGCAGCAGTTGGGCCTGTAGCGGATAGAAGAATTTAATTTGTGGCCAATGCAGTAAAGGGCGGTGGAGCTATGGAAGAAGGTCCATGAACCAAAATAGAGGCAGGTTGCGGGGTTAGTGGTATACAATGATGCTGAAGAAAAAGACCCAACATCTGCTTTAGTCGGTCCTGATGTCGATCGAGACGAACCAAGTGTTGCTCCATCATAGCTAGGTGGAGGGAAAATGAGAGATCGGCCGAGGGTGAGTGGGTAGGGGATAGTAGAAGGAATAGTAGAAGAAGTAAGGACAAAATAAGGGGGTGGTGTGGTGAAGCCGGAAGGGGTAGGGAAGGAGGATCAGGTGAATCGGGGTGGGCAGGAGGGTCAGCAGGTGGTCAGGGTGGTTCCTGGGCAAGGAACTAAACACCCCCTACTTCCGGATCAATCCCATTCGAATAAGCATGAGATATTCCATCCATTGGGGGAACCTAGAAGGTCATGAGTAAGAGAAGGCGCAAAAACCCCGAGGTGGTGGGAAAGGCGAGTGGCGTAAAACCCACCATTCAGGTTTCCCTAATAGATGGTAAACATGGTGTGGAAATAGGAGGCGGTAAGGTAAGGGAGGTCCTAGTAGTCCTACCGGATGACATAGGTAAGGAGATCCATGTCACGACCGGTCACAACCCCCATATCCTCATGTTGGGGGAAAAGGATGGCACTGAAACACCGATTGGTGAAGCAAAGGATAGGTTCAGCTATAAGGGTACTCTTTTGGGAACTAGGGGTATAACGGTGGTTAGGCCCAGAAATTTCCCACCACATAGTAACGAGCTCAGAGCGCTCAGGTCAGGTCAAGGTGGTGACAGGGAGTGGGGTGATGGGATAAGGATAGAAACTGCACCCTTGGCCAAACTTGGTCATGGTAAGGGAAAAGGGTCATCTGCCTAGCCAGAATCGGACCACTGGTACTACATCACTGGGCGTCTCCCAGTACTCAGCTCTGTCGAACTCAAAGGAAACAAAAAACTCCAAAAATAAATCCTTAAAAATAGGAGTACTAGCCTAGAAGATCATGAGTAACGGAGTGTTTCTAAGAGATCCTTCAACTCCCCCTAGATGCTCAGATGCTAAGGAACAATATTATCCAGATAGTGGCTCCTCAATGGAATTGGGCGGTGAGAGAAATGACAGACCCTATCATGTGCCAAATCGGTGACCAGTAACACCATGAAAGGGTAAGGAAAAACTGCAGGTCCCAGCCCAGGTGGAGGTGCTACAGCAAGAGCTGGTTCTGGGGGTGGATCGTCTGGAGTAGACAGAGGCCTGCTGGATAGGTTGGTCGAGGATGGACCAGCGGATACGGAAGAGGGCGCAGGAGGTGTGGAAGTCAGTGGACAAGAAATGATGGTTCTAGGAGGATCTGTATGGAATAGTGGAGGTGTGGAGGTACTAGGACCATCTTAGGATAAGTTAGTGAGTGGTGGAAGGATGGCCAACGGAGAGAGATGATATACCGGAGAGTCCGGATCTGGTAGCGTCGTGGGCCGGAGTCGGATCAGACGATATATGGGCCTCTCTCCCTCAGTGGCGGAGGCAGGCCACTTCCCATGGGAAGGATATCTATCTTCCATATCCAGAAATAGAATAGAGAAACCAAAAAAATAAAAATAAAAGAAAAAGGAAATGAAGAAGATGTGAGAAAACTGAAAAATGAAAAATACACGGCGTGTATGTCTATAGTACACGGCGTGTAGTACAAGTGGGTTAGCATCCCATGTTATCTGGAGAGACACGCCGAGTGAGCAGGGAATAGACCAGGAAAATATACACGGCGTGTACCAAACATACACACCGTGTTCGTTTAAATTGGTCCTGGTCATGTGTTGGAAAAGACACGACCACTGTTTAAGCAGTTTGAACAAAACCGAACACGTCATGTTAGAGGACTACACGGCGTGTTCAAGAACAATGGGTAAATGGTCGTGTGAAGTGCTAGACACGGGATGGCTGAAAGAAATGGTATACACGGAATGTACTGAATACAAATGTCATGTATGTTTACATGGTGTGTGAGGCTGTGTAGAAAAATGTACCTGGGCATAACAGGGATAGTACACAGTGTGTATCGAACTTACACACCGTGTATTTTCAAATTGAGAAGCATTCAGTGTGTGGTCATGTACAGTAGTACACAACGTGTGTTCTTCAAAGCGTTCCTGTATACCGCGGAAGCCAAACGGTCGACCGATCCACAAATCACCCTAAACTCTTTTAATAATTTGAAATAGAGGGTGTATAAGGGTGTACCTGGACTGAAGATCACAATGCATCAGAAATCAGATGAAAAAAATGCCCAAAATCTGCGGATTTGGGAGTGGGGAAACTGGGTGTCGTACTGGGGAAGAAATGGGGATAGGGGAGGGGTCCGCGCGAAACGGGCTGAAGCTGGGTGATCCGCGGATTTTATTGCCAAGGTACACGGCGTGTATCTCCTGACAACATGCCATGTATCCCGTTTTTTTATTATTATTGGGTTATTATATATATAATTATTATAGTAAACAATATAATAATTAATATTAAAAATTAAAAATAGATATATAGATATATAAATAATTTATCAAAAATAAAACTATACACATAATGTATTGAGAAATAAAATTTGTGTGTTCTAAAATTGGAAAAAGAGAAGTACAACCTTTGGTCCGGTGCTTGGGGAGAGGTTCGAACCGGCGATCAGTCGTTCCAAATGGAAGACTTCAACCACTAGAGCAAAGGTTTTACTGATGCTTCTATTTATTATTTAAATATATTTAACGTAAATAGATCTATGCCACATGGGAAAAATAAATGCAGGGCATGTGGTTTTTAATTAGACAAAAAGGGATGAAGTAGGGAGATTAGCCGAGTTCGAACCCAGGTCTTTTGGATCCAGGGTCGAGACTCCGCCAATCTTCTAACTTCACCTGCATGAATTTCTTTATGCAAAAAATATTTTCAGTTTTTAGAAGGAAAACATGGCGCACACGACGTATATCGAAAGACACGCCATGTGGTTTTATTAAAAAGGGAAAATGATGAAAATGGGGTGGTTTTCAGGATTTGAACCCGGATATTTTGAAACCGGGTTACGATCCTGGCCAACTGATCTATCCCCACCATGGGTTTTCTTATAAGGAAATATATATATATATATATATATATATATATATATATATATATGAAAAAACACACATGCTATGTAGGAAAACATGTGGATAAAAAGGAGGAACCTCGTGCCGAAGGTAGGTCGGGAGGATTCGAACTAGTGACAGATCAGATAAACTCCAGTGACCTTACCATCGGCACTAGAATCATCCCAATTTATTACTTTGTTAAGCTTTGTATTTATAATAGTTAGAAGATAAACAGAAAGGAATAAGTACACGTCATGTGTATAGGTGGTACACAACGTGTATCCACTGGGATGCCTCCCAGGAAGCACCTTTGTTTTAGGTCATTGGCTCAACCTACTTACCTTTTTTTACCTGAGTTGTATGGTGGACATTGTTCCTACCATTTCATCCATATAGTGATAAGCCTTCAACTGTTATCTGTTCACCTTGAATAGTTGACCATCCTCTCCAGAAATTTTCACCGCTCCATGATGGAATACTCGTATGTCTTGGAATGGTCTTGACCATTGTGACTTCAACTTCCCTAGAAATAATCGAAGATGAGAGTTAAAAAGCAGTACCTAATCACCAGGTTGGAAATATTTTCATGAAATCATCCAGTCGTGAATTGATCTCGTCTTCTCCTTGTATATATTGGCATTTTCATACGCCTCTAATCTGATTTCATCAAGTTCCAATAGTTGGAAGTTTCACTTCTCTCCAGATGCCTTCAAATCAAAATTCAGGGCCTTGATGGCCTAGTAGGCTTTGTGTTCCAACTCCACTTGAAGATGGAATGACTTTCCATAGATGAGGAGAAATGGGTACATTCCTAGTGGTGTTTTGAATGTAGTCTGATAGGACCACAAGGCATCATCTAACTTCATGGACCAGTCTTTCCTCAAAGTGTTGACTGTTTTCTCCAAGATCTACTTGAGCTCACGTTTGGAGAGCTCCACTTGTCCACTAGACTGGGGATGATATGGAATCCCTATATGATGCTTTACTCCATACTTCAACAGTATTCCTCTCATCAGTGTGTTGTCGAAGTGGGTCCCTCTGTCTCTGATCAGTACTCGGGGAACTCCAAACCTGCTAAAAATGTGTTTCTTTAAAAATCTCATGACTACCTTGGCCGTGTAGTGGGTTGTAGCAGCAGCTTCCACCCACTTGGAGATGTATTCGACGTAGACCAGGATGTATGTGTTCCCAAAATATGGGGGAAATGGACCCATGAAATCTATGCCCCAGACGTCGAAAATTTAGACCTCCAAGATGGGGTGCTGGGGAATCTTAGCTCTACATCCCACATTACCAGTCCTCTGGCATCAATCACAACTGTAGACAAAGGCTCGAGCATCTCTATGCATGTTGGGCCGGAAGAACCCAGACTGTAGGATCTTTGTTATTGTACGGTCAGGGCCATGATGTCCCCCAACTGGTGAGGCATGATAGAATTTCAGGACTTCATGAACTTCATTTTTGGGGATACAATGGCGGATCACCCTATCTCCATAGGATTGGAACAGAAGAGGATTTTCCCAGAAGTACCTTTTAACATCAGAGAGAAACCTCTTCCTTTGCTGGAAGAAGAGGTCGGGGTGAACGACACCAGTAACTAGAAAATTAGCAATATCAGCATACCATGGTCTAGGTGTTTCGTTGATTGAAAATAGGTGCTCATCAGGGAAATCCTCCCTGATCTCTAGATCTTCCTCCTTCTCCAAATGACTCAGCTCCAGACGGGAGAGATGATCAACAACAATATTATCACTCCCTTTCTTGTCTTTGATCTCCATATCAAATTATTATAGGAGGATCACCCACCGGATCAATCGGTGCTTCGCATATTTCTTGTTCAGTAGGTACTTTAGTGCTGCATGGTCGGCATAAACAATAACTTTAGATAGCACTAAGTAATAACGGAACCTATCAAATGCGAACACCACTACCAACATCTCCTTTTCCGTAGTGATGTGGTTGATTTGTTCCTTGTTGAGAATCTTGTTGGCATGATATATAGGTCGGAAAATCCGGTCAAGATGTTGGCCCAAGACTGCTCCTATTGTGTAGTCACTGGCATCGCACATCACTTCAAATTGTTCCTCCCAGTTGGAAAAAATCATCACTGGAGCTTCCACCAGGCACTGTTTTAGGTGCTCAAAATATATGGTGCATGTCTCATCGAACTCAAATATGGAATCCTTGTTCAGAAGATTGGCGAGGGGTTAGGCTATTTTTGAAAAGTCACAGACAAACCGCCTGTAAAAACCGGCATGAACAAGGAAGCTGCGGATGGCTCTGACGGAAGTCGGAATAGAATGTCGTGAAATAACTTCTATCTTTTCCAGGTCCACCTCTATCCCCTTTTCTAAGATTCGGTGTCCAAGTATGATGATTCCTTGCACCATGAAATGACACTTTTCCCATTTCAAAACCAAGTTAGTGTTTTCACATCTTTCCAGAACTAGCTACATGTGCTGCAAGTAAGTGGTGAATGATTTTATGTAAACGAAAAAGTCATCCATGAATACCTCCAGGATCTGTTCTGCCATATCATGAAATATATCCATCATAAAATTCTGGAAGGTTGTGGGGGCATTCTACATTCCAAAATACATCCTTTGGTAAGAAAACATACTGTAGGGAAAAGTAAATGTGCTCTTCTCCTGATCCTCTGGAGCAATAGAAATCTGGTTGTAGCCAGAATAGCCGTTGAGGAAGCAATAAAAGTTGTGTCCCTCTAGTCTCTCTAGCATCTGATTCATGAAGGGTAGGGGGAAATTATCTTTCCTTCTAGCTTCATTTAGCTTTCGGTAATCCACACAGACTCGCCAGCACGTGAAAGTGTGTGTGGGGATGAGCTTGTTCTTATCATTTGAAATCACAGTGATACCCCCCTTTTTGGTAACCACTTGTAGGGGACTCACCCATGGACTATCCAAGATGGGATAGATGATTCCTACATCCAATAATTTAATCACATCTTTTTTACAACTTCCTTCATGGGGGGATTCAGGCGCCGCTGTGGTTGCTGAGATTGCTTGGCACCTTCTTTAAGTAGCACCTTATGAGTGCAAATCGTAGGGTTGATGCCATTCAAATCTGCAACTGTCCAACCAGTATCATTCTTTCAATATTTTAAAACCTTTAGAAGTGAATATTCATGCTCCTATGACAATTATACACTAACCATTATAGGTAATTTTTTATGGCCTCCCAAATACTCGTACTTTAGAGAAGATAGAAGAGGATTTAATTCTAGTTCAGGCGCCTTTAAAATCGATGGTACAAGTGGTTTCACATATTCCCACTCTAGAATATCATGTATAAATGTACGTTTCCAGTAGTGGTCACCCTGGACTTCTAGGAATTTTAGGTCTTCTAGCACTTCTTCAATTAGAATGTTTGGAATGATAAAGTCATCTAAGGTAAAAGAACATATCAGATCATCCCCTTTTTCGATCAAACAATCATCTATGGTGTTTATCGCATAACATCTCTCATGCTCTGACAATGATGCATGCTTGATGGATTTGAGAACATTTAGGAGAATCTCTCATCTCCTACCCAGAGAATT
This sequence comes from Viscum album, assembly GCA_963277665.1. Classification (NCBI taxonomy): domain Eukaryota; kingdom Viridiplantae; phylum Streptophyta; class Magnoliopsida; order Santalales; family Viscaceae; genus Viscum; species Viscum album. The sequence goes on from OY728125.1 coordinate 148,392,185, forward strand.
AGCTCCCCTTAGTGCACATCGATCATCACCTTCCCAGTTTCCAAGAAAGGCCTTCCCTAAATGAGAGGTGCCTCCTGGTCATCCTCCATGTCAAGGATGATGAAATCTGTGGGAAGGATCAGCCTACCCACCTTGACCAGCATGTCCTCTAGTATCCCCTTAGGATAGTTGATGGATCGGTCAGCAAGCTGAAGGGATACTTGGGTAGGCTTCGGTTTGTTGAGACCTAGCTTTTTAAAAACTCTGAGGGGCATGAGGTTCACATTGGCCCCTAAGTCGCAGAGAGCCTTTCCAAACTCACATGGTCTAATAGTGCATGGAATAGTGAAGCTACCTAGATCCTGGAGTTTGGGAGGAATAGAATGTTGGATGACTGCAGAACACTCCTTGGTTAGGGCAATGCTGCCCAATTCCTCCATATTTCTTTTGTTGGAGAGGATTTATTTCATGAATTTGGCATAAGTGGGCATCTGTGTCAGTGCCTCTGTAAATGGAATATTTATTTGCAGCTTCTTGAACACATCCATGAATTTTATGAACTAGTGGTCTAGCTTCCTCTTCTTCAATATCTCTGGGAAGGGTAAGGCAGGCTCAAAGGGTTTGACAACCTCTTTTCCTTTATTCTGTGAAGCATCCTTCTGTGGGATTGAGAATGAGGAGGGGTCTGAATCTGTGCCTTTATCATCAGTAGGGGGTTTGGATGCACCTAGATGTGCTGGTTGGTTCTGTTGTGGTAGATCTTTTCCACTCCTTAGTGTGACGGCATGGGCCTCCTCCCTCAGGTTCTTCTCAGTATTACCCGGTAGTGTACCAGGTTTCCTTCCTGAGAGTTGGTTTTCCAACTAGCCAATTTGGTTCTCCGGGCCTCGAATGGAAGCCTCTTAGTTCTAAAATCTTTTCTCAGTAGTATATATAAATTTTTTCATGAGTTCCTCTAACCTTGAGGTGGTCTCCTGTTGAGGTGGTTGTTGGGATGGTGGAAGTGGTGGTTGTCGCGACTACTGTGGGTGAGTGTTTTGATACCCTTGATAATGATAAGAGCCTTGTTAGGGATGTTGCTGCCTCTAGTACTGATTCTGATAAGGAGGATGGTTGTAGCTGAGTGGTTGCTGGGGCGGAGGATTCTACTGTTTTTTCCCCAGCATGTGTTCTATTGATCACGCCATGTCGGGTTCTAGTACTTCTGGTACTGGTTTGGACATCAGTTTTGGGCAACATAACTCACCTCGCTTGTTGACGGTCCACCTGTAGAACCCGGGCATTCCCCCATGATGTGGTTATCACCACATTCACTACAAACCAGATGGTTTGCTGCATAGACTTGGGACGTGCCCTTCAAGTTGAGTGCATCGATCTTTTTGGACATAGCATCGAACTGGGCTGCAAGCATAGTACTAGCATCAATGTTATGCATACCTCATTTCTGGTTTCCCCACTCAGAATCCCATTGGAAGCTATTGGAAGACATGTCTTCCAGTAGTTTGAAAATATATTTAGGGGATTTCCTCATTACTTTCCCTTCAGCAGAAGCATCCACCGCAGACTTTGTATTCATTGTCAGCCCTCCGTAAAAGGTTTGGACCTGCATCCAAAGTGGAAGTCCTTGGTGTAGGAATTTTCACAACATCTCCTTAAAGCGCTCCCATGATTCGTACAATTACTTCGAGTCGTGATGCTGGAAATTTTTGGATTTCGTTCCGTAGAGTCACCGTCTTCGAGGGTGGGAAGTATTTTTAAAGGAATTCCTGGGATAGCTCCTCCCAAGTGAGGATGGATCATTGTGGCAATCCTTTAATCCAGTCTTTCACCTTATCCCTTAGAGAGAATGGGAAGAGGCGAAGACAAATGGAGTTTGTGGACACTCCGTGGTAGCGGAACGTGTCATATAACTCCAAGAAATTGGAGAGATAGCCATTGGGGTCCTCACTGGGCAAGCCGCCAAACTGAATAGTGTTCTAGATTAGCTACATGATAGAAGGCTTGATTTCAATGTTTTGAGCCTGCACCGGTGGATGGAAGATGCCCGTGTCAGCTCCATGGATGGATGGTAGGTTGTACTCTATGAGAGTACGGCATGGAGGTTGCTGCTGAGGGGATGGAGTTGGAATGTATTGTTATTCTTGAGGGGCATACTACGACCCCTGACCTGGATGTAAAAATGGCATCTTCTCCTGTTGGAATTGTTGAAGCTGCTGCAGGCCATACCCTGGAGCAAGTGGATCTTGCTGGTTTCAGTTGTCTTATAGTCCTAACGGTTGTCCAACTCTTTGGACAACAGCTGGATTTCCCTCCTCGTTCTGTGCCATGGGATTTTTGTGATTGTGCTCGGTCATGAGTTCTCGTTGGTGCCTTAAAAGAGTTCCTTCAATCTCTGGGTCAATTGGGAAAAGCCCTGATGACTCAATGTTGGAACATGTGAGGTAGCCGCTCATACACCTAATGACCTACACAATTCAAAACAAACCAAGCGTAAATGAGGAAAAATAATGATAAAAAATAAATGATATTAGAAAAGATATTTTTGGGAATTTATGATTTTTATTTTCACTAAAATTTGACACAAACACAATTAAAACAAGGAAAAAATTAACTTTTCTTGATTCCCCAGAAACGATGCCAAAATTTGGCGAGTCATTTCACTGAAGGTATGTTATCAGTGTCCCAAATTATTTTTACCCTAACGATTATAGTACCATTAAAGGGTCGATCAACAGGGAAAAAGAAGTTATTTTTCTCTTTGCTTAACTAATTTTTATTTTTTTCTTAGTGAAGTGCACTGAATTTAGAGACGATTTTTGATGTTTGGATAAAAATAATAATTGGTTTTAAGTTTCTTTAATTACATATTGAATATAAGAAAATACGGTAAAATTGGTTTTGATGCAAATAAAGAGATAAATGTGTTGGGGTTGTGGATTCTTAAGAAGTTGTTTATTAAATCAAATTGCTCATGAGGTTGTGTTGTTCATACCAATCTAAAACTCTAGGTTCAATTTGAAACAAATTTTCCTTGGTCTGGTAAAATTATATTTAAAGTTGAAGAAACTAACTCCTTAATCCGGTAGTTAGTGTTTAATAGTTCTTTATTTGGCTTAGTCCATTTTTGAGTCAATGAATATTTCCAATGATCATGAAAATATTCCTTGTTATTCTTCTTTTGAATCGCTGAAAATTCTACCCTTGGTCTGGTTCAGAATATTCAGTGGTAAGATGAAGTGATTTAAGAAGAATAAGAAGAAGTTATGAGAACAAACACATTCATAAAAACTAATCAAAATTATAATTCTTACATCTCCCATAACCCTAATACACTGGGTATTTAGTTATACATAGAGTAAAAGGTAAACACAAAACCCTTGATACCTAATGTGATCATTCTTGAAACTTCTAGGAGGGAGTGATTATTCAGTAGATGGTAGAATGGTGGTAGTACGACAACAAATCATCTTTCCTTCAGACCTCCAACCCTTTTTTCTCCACCTATTCTCCTCTTGAAACAAAGGCCATGGCCTCCATTTATAGAAAATAGAACTACAAGGCATGTGCCAAAGGTACATGGCGTGTACTTTTTTCAACACGCTTTTTTCCTTTTTTTCTCTGCTGGTAGGCGGACAAACATGTTGTCTTTGACTTTGGAAAATGGCGCCTCCTAGTAGGTAGATATTCATGGCATGTAGCGCCACCATACATGGCATGTAGTCTCATATTTCGGCCACCAAGCACTTCTAGAAAGATATACACGACATGTATAGATTGAACACGGTGTGTCCCTATCAGTCGGCCACATGGGCGTATATACTTCTTCTCATCCACCAACTACTTCTAGAAGGGTATACATGGCGTGTATAGGGCGAACACGGTGTGTATCAGCTTCTGGTTACTTGGGAATGTACTTTTCCTTGTCAATCTATGTCTGAGTCTAGATGTACACGACATGTATATAAGTACACACCATGTAGTTTATAAATTTTTCTCAATTCTCCCCATTTTGTGTATTTGGCCATAAATCTCTGGAAAATGAACAAGATCACCAAAATCAAAGTATTTTTCCACTAAGCAGTAAGTAATTTCTGAAAACTTGTTCTTTATATATAATAAACTATGTGAAAATGTATACACAAATCGGGTGCATCAGAGGTCGTGGCTAGAGAAGAAGGGGAGTCAAGGGTTTGGGGGAAGGGACCACACACTAGGAATCAGGGAGTACACTATACCAATAGTTTTAAAAAAATGTTGGTATCGGGGTTAGGTATACCAATAGTTTTTTAAAACCATTAGTATAGTTGTTTCTATACCAATGAGTTATGTAAACTATTGGTGTAAATCAACCTATACCAATATTTTATCAAATTTATTGGTATAGGGTCACAATTATAACATTTATTTACAGTCATTATTTCTTCTGTTAATGAAATATACCCAGCCTTAGTATTTGAGAGATCCAAAACCAATTGAATGATACCACCACAAAATATTTGTTTTTATTAAGATAACACTTTTAAGGAAAAGTGGGAAACCGGACAAGTACTCAAAGATATTCAAGCAACATAATATGTCATAGCTAAATCTATGATTTGCAGTTTAAGCCTTTTAGAGACCTTACCTCTGAGGAGACTCCATTTAAGGATGGTAACCTGCTCATCCGAATCATCTTTGAGTAGGTTTTCAAAATTATAGAACATCTTGTCCCGGGTTTGTATGAGCTCTTCTACATTGATCTTTTGCTCGTTGAAACCACATGCCAGTGTTCCAAGTTGTTTTTGAGTCCAATCACACTGCTCCTTGGAAAAAATTTCCCTTATGCACCTCCCATTCAGCCTGTCAAACTCTTCTTGTGTAGTGATGAACTCTAGACCCTTGTCTGTGAATTCCTCGTTACCATAAATAATGACTTCCCACTCATCACATTCCATCAATTCCTTCCCTCTCTAAAGGATACCAGATTATGAAAGTTACTTCTCAGCATTCATTAGATAGATGACAGACGATTCCCTTGCAGGGGGTTCTAGTTCCTTAGTAGAGTTTGCCTCCACCTACTTGGGAACCCTCAGAGGGAGCTTGGCTTTTCTTGAGGATCTAGTAACGGGAGGTCTTGTAAAGAAAGAATAGTCTTTTTTTCCTCGGCCTCCGAGAGTGCTGAATCATCCCCTTTGCATCGATGATGGTGTTCTTCCCCTTCCTAGAAGAGTATCTTATATATTCATCCGCAATGTCCACTTCTTTGGACTCAACGAGGGAGTCTGAATCAGTATCCCTATCCTTTTGAGAAGCCACCATATTATCCACTTCCTCAACTGCTTAATAATCTTCGTTCCCCAACACTGCAAATCGATTTTGAGATTGTATAACTGTTTCTCTGGATTTCACCATATCATTATAGTATGGTTTAGCTCGCAAGTTCTGCTCGATAAAATCTGAGCCTCTGGTTTGTACAAAACCATGCCCCATAAATTGGGGCTATTTATTAGTTTCCTCCCAAAGCGGACTTTGAGGATGTCCGCACATACCCGAAGCCTTACAGTAATCAATGCACGCAGGAATTTTATTGGCAGAACTGGAAGAGACCAGCTGGTTGGCCAAAGCAGAGTCCAAGGGAGGGACCCTCACCTCAACTTCGGTATAAGGAGAGTTGGTCAACTCTTGAACCTCACTGACTAGCACAACCTCTCCTGATCTTCTTGGCAAAGGGTTGGCACCCAAATCATGCCTCAGACGAGAAAAGACATAAATGACCCTCGGCTCTGATACCTTAGTAGTAGCACCCTTCCCATCAGTTGAAGATAACCCCAACTCTGGAACCAATGGATCTTCTACAGGAGGACCCAAATCCAACGAACCAGCCCCACACACCTCCTCACCCCTTCCTGAATCGACCGCAACCTGGGCAGCAGGGTCTTCATTAGGCTCTATCCCAAGTGGGTTTCTTGGGATAGAATCATTCCCTTACCATTTCCTATGTCCACGATGACAAGCTGAAAGCAAGTGGCCTAACCGTTGACAATTCATACAAAATGCAGGCCAGGATTCAAAAATCACTGGTTTCTTCCATCTAAATTCCTCTCCAAACACAATCCAAATCCGGTCCACTGGAGGCTTGGAAACATCAACTTCGATAAAAATTAGAGGATATATCGGGTGGAAAACAGCAGTAGGTCTACTGTCAGAACACAAATATTGGACTACCATATTCCCTAGCATACAACGAATCCACTGATTTTGGAATGGAAAAGGAAAATCAGGAAAGCTTACCCATACAGTCCTAGTAGGCACATCACGGTTCATGTTGTACTCGAAATACCACCGAAGGTGGTAGAAGAAGCAGCCATTGAGGGCTCGCGGAGCACTGGACTAGGCAGAGATTAGGTCATCCTCTGAAGAAAAACGAATCATCAAGTTTCGCCTATCAAGAATCCCAACCACCGCTCATTATTGAAGGCCCCAAGACTCAGACATGAAACAATAAAAGGTGTCAACCGAAGGTAGACGGTTCCTAAAGCGCGCGATGAGCGTCATCCTGTGAAGATCTGAGGCTTAGGTGAATTCTTTCGTCGAAATCGCCAGCTGTGGCAAGCCATTGAAGAGGTCAAGAACTTTAGGTCCAAGGGGAATCGCTGGAAAAGGAGGGAGGGAATCAGGTTTAGTGAATGGAGAAAAGGGTCAGGGACTTGAAGAGGAGGGACGAAGAGGATCAACATCCCCACCCTCCACCAGGGAGGGAGGGGTCGGAGCCGCAGTCATCCCCGATTAGGGCATCTCCATCGGAGCCGCTTCTTCGAGTTTTTTCATGTGACTAGGATCATTCCCAATTGAATGATACATTTTATGGATATGGGACCTCCACAAGTAGTGAATATATAACTACTAAGAAATATTCTACTATCAACATTTTCATCATGCTTAGAATTAAAAAAACCAGTCACAACCTCATTAATATTAATATTTATACCATAAAAAGTGATATAGAATTATTATAAAAAATATACTTCAATAACCACTTAAGGGAATGACAAGCCCATGAACCTGGTTAAAGTACAAACAAATAAAGAATAATTTGGTTCAATAAATATCATAGCATATGTTATGATACCAACTACATTAAAATAATTCATTATACTAATAAACTCAATATCATTAGTAATGGAAGGATACTGGGAAAAGTGATAATTTAAACATAGGTTACGGGTGTAGCGGAAGCACCTTGAATGGTATGACCAACTCATATTTTTGTCTTAATTTATGTTTAATAATTTTTACACATGATTAAAACATAAAGTATAATGAATAACCATAGATTACATAACTAGATTAAAATTATAGAAACATAATAGGATGATCTTCACATGTAATTTATAATTAATTTATGAGTATATATAGAATTAACTCAACTTGTAATTCTATCTTAATTTATGATATATTTGACTAGATCTCATCATGTCGTCATTGCACTGCAGGATACAAGCGTATAATCCCTCTAGTGGTGATCCATACATATGCCACAATATTTAAACAGCATCATAGAACCACCGGGTTATAGCACATCTGATCCTAATCACCTTCCTTGTTCATGTTTGATCGCAGCTAAATTCTCCTTGAGAGAAAATTAACAATTGGTGTTCTCTCGATGGATTGAGAGAGGATGGTAGAATCAAACTCTAGATCACTTGATCTCACTTGAGGGCTTTGGAGAGACTCACTCTATCCATTTTTTTCAATATGTGTGTTTAAGGTAATTGTTCTAATTAGATATTTATTATGGAAGGTTTAGGTTTGGAAAATCACACACAAGCACCACACCAACTTTAATATTCTTAGTTGACATCATGCCCAATAATAATAATATTATTATTAATCACTTGACATGATAAATACTTTAATAATATTAAAAAATATCAGTTATAGAACTTACAATCATACCATCAAGCTCAGTCCACTTTCCCTCATTGATATTTATCAATCCTTAAATAATGACTATTTATTTAATAAATAAATATCACTTCATTATTCATCGATAAATATAATAAATATTATATTCACCAAACCATACAAGCCAATGTTTATTAATATTATTTAAGTAACTTATTCTTTTGAATAACTTGTGATTAAATCTTGGTGATGAACCAAACCTGAATAAATATTATTAATTCCAATTTATTAAATTTAATACTATAATTTAATTGATATTGTGGATATACTTAGTGTGTGACCCTCTAAGAATATTTTTTAGTGGAATTAGGTATAACCACCTAAATTATAAGGTTAGAATCTAACAAAATTCAAAGAAACCCATAAATAAGGAAGTCAATGTCACAATGACATCCTGGTTGTCATGAATTCTTACCATGAAATATAATCTTTTTACAATGATATCTAAAATAAAGAATGTTTCATGTCAATTTCATCAACCTATATGCTTGATGTATCTTTCATTGACTTTTCAGAAATGAACTCACCCAATGAACACCATGGCCATGTATTTTTTAGGCAGTTACATTCCCATCAATAGGCCTGAGATATCAACTTCTATCAAGGGATAGAATGGATAAATCCTTTCTCACATTATCCATTAATAAAATATCACTTGTGACACACCCAACATATCCAACCTGGCCAGGAATATATGTATCCATGGTTTTTTATCAATACATTAAAGTACGTGATTCATGATAAACATTAATTATAATCATAAAGTTTAAGGACCAATACATATATCCATAGTTAAGAATATACAATGGTACATGGAAATGTGGATTTCCTATTGATGATTTTATCATAATAATCTCCTATCTTGGAGATTACCATGTCCAAACACCATTAGAAGGTGTATTAGTATCTTATAATAATCCTACCCATGATAGCCAATATCATCCGTGTCTCATCGAAAAATATCATTCAGCCATAGAACAATATTCAAGAATACTATCATGGAACTTCCAGGTTCTCATCTTAGCAAAGAACTAATATAGAATTTCAGTGTGATACATATTATTTGGACATTATCACATACTTTTAGGAACAAAAGGGGCTTAGATTCCCTGATATGAGGGGTGAATCGGGGTATGTATATTCTTTTTCTTCTTCCACCCCACTAGATATTGAACTTTTTATTATAAGGGTCTCTTCATTTTCTCTTTATTGTTTATGTTGACATTACACTTTACAACTTTATCTGATGATGTGCCAACAAGCCTATACCTTAGTGGGACAGGCTCCTTCTTGGCATCCAAATGAACTAGTATCAAATCTGGGTAGGGGTGAATTTCTAAGGTATTGTAGTTGTACTGTAGCAGTAGTGACTGTAGCAGCGGCGACACTGTAGTGGTGGAGGGACTGTTGCAGGAACTGTAGCGGCGACGATACTGTAGCAGGCACTATAGTAGTACTGTTCACTGAGGGGTCCTTTGGGCCAAAAAATGGTCTTTCAAGCCTTGTATTCTAGCCACTTGGCGTTGGGCCTTCAGGCTATGTAATGGGTATCCCTCTACCCAGTCTAAAGAGGTATTTTCTTTAATAATAAATTGCGTCTTCGGCCCCAACCTTTTAAAAAACCCTTTATCTGATGATGATACATAGAAATTAAGTAAAGAAATCAATCACAAGTACACATAAATTTTTACTTGGTTCACCCTCATTTTCCTACATTCAAGGACTATAATATAACAGTGTATTGATGTACCAAATCCACTAAATCTCACTTCTAATACATGGTTCAATCTAGATCACTTCTATTCCCAAAATCATTGACATATAAGATTTAAGGATAGCTCATTGCATCCCAAGGTTCACTGCCTCAGTGTTTCATTTGATGGATCACTACCGATGGAAAGGATCGCCTTCTTCCTCTATTTGGTCACTACACTGGAAATGATTCATACACAGTTTATGGACATATAGGTCCCATCAGTAGAAATATTGAATACATCCTCAACTATAGGTAGATTCTCTATTAAAGTTATTCATGGGATAATCCTTCACTTATTTGAAAACACTTTGATGAAACACTTCCACTTTACAAACAACTATAATAGATTTATCTTTACTGTAGACATGGAAATTACCTCCTCTTTGGCTCTAGAAATATCTTCAAGAGATTCCAAGTATTCCTTTCACTGTCTTGGATGTAACAGTGAATAAAATCCTTCTATAAATATAGTCAGATAGTACAGATCCTTAGTATTATTCAAAATAAAAAATATGAAAATGATACCGTTCACAGGTTAAACCTAGTACATATCTCCTTTTGCAAGACCCTGGTGTATTACCCCTATAATAGAACCTGGCATGTTACCCCTTCTATGAGATCCTGGCATATAACCCCCTGCAAGAGATCCTGGGATGAGACTTCTTGTGAAGGATCCTACCATGTAACCCTTGTGTGAGATCTAGGTGCATAACCCTTGTGTGATATCCTAGTGTGAGACCCATTGTGTCAGATCTTGGTAGGAAACCCTTGCATGAGATCCTAGAGAGAAACCCTTGTACGAGATCCTAGTGTGAGACCCTTTTTGTGGTATCTTATTCATATCATGCATATTGCGAGACCTTATTCATATCATGTGGATCATGATACCTTGTTTCGTTCAGGTGGATCATGTTATCTTGTTCATTTCATGCGGATCGTGATATCTTATTCGATTCATGTGGATTGTGAGACGTTGTTCAGTTCATGAGTATTTTGATATATGTTTTAGTTCATATGGACCATGAGACCTCAATGGGTGTTACTTATGATTTCAACCACCCAATTCATACTTCACTTCTTGAGATTCCTTCTCAAGGTCCTTCCACAATACAATCTACAAATTATGCATATTGCAAGACTCCAATTCAAGACTTAATTTTTATCAAGTGAAACACTTATGGGATATCAATTGTGTATTATCATTTTCTTCATAAAAAATTACTTTTGTAGACATTAATTCAGATAAATATTTTAAGACAAACTGTTTTACCTCTTATGTATGGGTCATTGGGTATTTATAGGAAAATTTCCACCACCTTTACTCCATAAATCGCGGGAAATCATCAATTCCACCACCTCATTAATCAGCATCATGCACTTAATGTGATAAATTCATGTGATCACATGTTTCATTTTGTAAGTATTGTGTGTGATCAACTTCATAGTCATTGAGTGTGTTGCATGATTCTATCTTGAGATCCAATTAAAATCATATAGTTAGTGAAATTTTATTCCATCACTTCACGAGATCCCATCACAAGATCCACTAACAATCATATGATTCACATGATCCCATTGTTATATCTAAATACAATCATGTTTCTAGCACCATTTTCTTCCAATGCTTTGTGTGAACCCATCATGAGATACACTAAGAGTCATGTGGTTTCATGATTTCAAATGACTATAATATACCTCCATCATTTCCATCTTTTCATTATCATGAATTTCATGTGAAATCATTTTTGGATCCTTTTAAAATCATGATTTATATTCATGGGATTCACATTATCTCTTTGTAAGATCCTATGACAATAATGCTTTGTCTTCATGTGCTTCTCATGATCTCTCTATTATATCCTCTAACTATCATACGGTGTCTTCAATTGCTTCGCATGATCTCAATGTGATATCTTCTAACAATAATGTGGTTCTTTATGAGATAAGTCCAGAAATTCATCCTCCTTTAGATCAAATATCTCATGCTTCCACAAGATTAGACATATCACGCTTCCACAAGATTATACATCTCACACTTCTGTGAGATCATACATCTCACACTTCTATGAGATCATACATCGTGCTCTTCCATGATATCAGATATCTCACACTTCTGTGAGGTCAAACATCTTGTTCCCTACTATAAATTTCTCCTTTGACAACCATCATTTTCCAACTACCTCAAACATTTTCATCAAATATAACCAACCAAAAATCACCAACATGATGGGTTTTTTAACACATGTAGATTTTTTGAAGAGGAACAATCATTATGTGATAAAAAAACTCCATAATAATGAAAACATGTAATAAAGTACTAATAAATTCAGTTATAGGGCACTAATTCTAATAGACTCCCACTTACACTAGATCCAACTAACAAAAAATTTCATTCCACTATATCTCACATGATACTCATTCCTCTACTGAGATAAATCCTTGGTCAATGGTTCCACCATGTTTTCCTCCATTGATACTATGCTCACCAAAAATTTAAAACATTGATAAAAATCTCTCAAGAGATGAAACTTCCAAAGTATGTTCTTTATCCTTTGGTGTGACCTTGTCTATTTGGTGAGATCTACCACTGCAATGTTATCATAATAAACTATAATATGGTATTTACTTATAGGAACCACATAAAGCTCTTAAAAAAAATTTAAATCAAAATGCTTACTTGGATATATCAAAAGATGAAATATACTCAGAATCTACTATAGAAGTAGTGACAACGAGATTATTTGAACTCTTTTACCTCATAGTTCCTCTATTTTAACAAAATATATATCCATATTATGAATTTAGATAATTATAATATATCTAAAATCTAGCATCTGTATAACCCCTAATGACTAGATCTTCACCTCCTCTATACACCAGAAATATATCCTTATTTCACCTTAGATACTTATGGATATTCTTAAAAATAGTCTAATGTTGTTCATATAGATCTACTTAATATCTTCTTTATTATACTCAAATCATTGGAAACATCATCCCTTATACATAACATGGCATACATGATATATCCTATCACATAAGAAGATGGGATCTTACTCATTCTCTATCATTCCTCTTCTGTCTAGGGACACGTTTTCTTAGAAAGATGTATGCGACGTGAAATTGGAACCAATCATCTCTTGGATTATTCTATACTGAAACTATTTAGTATATGGTCAATCTATATACCTTTAATCATCCTAAATATTCTCCTATATTCATCACATATTATCTTGATCCCTAAAACATAGACTATTTCACCTAAGTCCTTCATGAAGGATCACTTGGTAAACCATTCATTAACCTCTTGTAAGGCTGGTATATCATTTATAAATAGTAATATTTCATCAAAATATACTACTATGAAAACTATTGTACACCCACTAAAATTCTTGTTAACACATGTCTCACACTCATTCTTAATGAAACAAAAAAAATTATGGATTAATTGAATTGAATATTCCATTACTTGGATTCCTACTTTAATCAATAGATGGATATCAAAAACTTTCATACCTTTTTGAAATTTCCTAGAGTCATAACACATCCTCTTGAAGGTTCTCCTTAAAGAAAAAAATTTTGACGTCCATTTTTCAAATCTCATATTCATGGTAAGATGACATGTAAAGTTAAATTCTGGCATATTTAAACATGGAAACATGAGAAAATGTTTTTTTTATAATCAATTCCTCGATTTTTTTTCTAATCTATTTATCTAATAGACAATATTTATAGTCATTTAATTTATATTCCATGTCTATATTTCTTTTTGATACCCATTTATACCCAACATGATTTACATCAACTAGTGGATCGATCAAAACCCAAACTTATTTCTAATAAATTTAATCTAGCCCAGAATTCATGGATTATTACCATCTTGCATCTTCTAATCCATTTAGTTCCTCTATGTAGGTTATAGGATCATTATTGTAAATCAATAATGATTCACCATCATTAGTGAATAGAAAATTATATCTCTCTACTTATCTTAACTCTCTTGTGCTCCTACATGGTACTTGTGTTTCAGGAACAACTTCTTCCATAGGTACTTGTGGAATCTATTCATGTATGAACTCTTGTGTATCATAAGAATCAACTTAATTGAATTCAATCTTACTACCAGTATCATCCTTGAGGATTTGATCCCTCTCAAGAAATGGTTACTTTCTTATCTGAAGGGTTGTGCAGATAATATCTGCTTATTTTCTTAGGATACCCTATAAAGATACACTTTGTGCCTTAGGGTTATAGTTTTTTTCTTAATTTATCCATAAAAAATTCCTCACAACCACATACATGAACATGTGAAAAAAACGAGTTTCTTTTCACAATATAACTTGAAGGGAAAATCATTTACAACTTTAGTTGGTAATAGATTTAGTAATTATGATTTATTCAGTAATGAATATTCCCAAAGGATAATGGAATACTGTCATTACTCGTTATCATCCTTACCTTGTTCAGCAGTGTATTTTTTCTCTTTTCACTAATACCATTCCACTGTTGTGTATAAGGTAGAGTGACTTGAGATAAAATCCCATACTCCCATATAAAATCAATGAACTCTTAGTTAAGATATTCACCACTTCTATCCGATCAAAGTTTCTTTATCTTCTTACCAATATGATTCTCAACCTCTTTCTTGAACTATTTGAATATTCAAAGGATTTATACTAATACATCATCAAGTATATATAACTATACCTTCTTGTGTTATCAGTAAAACTAATAAATTATGATAATCTGCCTTTAGCTTCTACTTGAAAAGGTATACCTACATCAAAGTGTACAAGTTCTAGAAGCTATGTGGAACTCTAAACTTGACCACCAAATTGTGGTTTTTTCATCTTACCTTATAAACAAGAATGACATATTTTAATTGGATTCATCTCAAAAAAGTCTTAGTAACCTTCTTGATATATCATTTCCAAATGCTTCTCATTTACATGACCAAAATGGTGATGCCACAACTGGGTGTTATATGAGTCATGTGTAATTGTTTCATTATCAATTTCCAATATTTAGTTTGGGTAATTTAATACATAAATACCATTATTAAATTTTTCCATACCATAACATAAGTTATCTTCATAAAAGTACCTGATCTTATTTCTAAAACTAAAAAAATCCATCAATGTATAAACTATAAATAGATATAATGTTCTTGGTAACACTAGACTTGTAATAAAAATTCATTAAAACCAAATTAAATCTTGTTTTCAATGTGAGATGGTAGTCTACAATGGCTATAGTAGCCGTCCTCACTCCATTGGCAGACTATAGATCCACCTCACCTCTTTCAACCTTATGAAATCTACTTAGTTCCTACATTTATATGAAAATGTGATAACCACACTCATTTTCTAATACCCAACTTATAGATATTGAAATATTAAATTCAATAACAAAATCACATGAAGCTTCCCCTTGCTTTTTTGGGTGGATGAAATTCCTCTTCTAGTGGTCCCACCTATCACATGTAAAACATACCCTATCTTAATCCTTTACTTTACTCTAGATCTCATTATTCTTGAAATGATGGTGCTCTGGAGCATTTATACTTGGAGTGAGTCTATTTTACATTCTCCTACTTCCTTATATTTTTATTTTCTATATGAACTATGGGTTTTTCATGAACTGTGTCTTTATTAACTTTTAAAATAAGAATAAGAAGTTCTGAAAGTGTCTTCTCTCTATTGTTCATATTATAATTCACAATGAAACCATAGAAAGTTTTGGGTAATGAGTATAGAATGATATCTATAGGAAACTCATCAGGGTTCTTAAAACCCAAGATGTCTAGGAATATAATGTATCTAATCATTTTTACTATATGTGGATTAGTTGGTGCCGACTCTCCAAGCTTTCATGTGAACCATGCATTGGAGATATCATATCTCTATAATCTCACCTTCTCTTGATAGAGATCCTGGAGGTGGTAAAATATGTTATACCCATCCATATCCCCATATTTATTTAACATATCATTGGACATAGAGGATAGTATGAAACATTGTACATACATTACATACCCACATGCCTCAAATAAAGAGATACTTCTTCCCCACTATCATCTTTGGAAAGAGACTCAAGAAGTGGGGTTTCCAACATGTATAATTTCTTTTCATGGAATAGTATAACACATAATAACTTATAACATTACTAGAAATCCATTCTAGTGAGAAGGTTATCCTTCTCTAGTATAGATCATAATGATATTTTTTAAGTCATTGGATTTTAAATTTTCTATAAATTAAGATAATATAATTAGTACTTTTTTTGTTATAAAAACATATTAATAAATTTAAAATTAATTAACTTCCATTAATCTACCACTATTTTTTGAAATCTAATAACCATAGCCATCAGTTTAGAAATAAGTTATTAATTAGATATTCTAGTGGAAAGGATCTATATTCCCCTTCTCATAACCTAGACTTGAGCCTTATAAGTTATTTGAAGGGTTTTAGGTAAGTGTAACTTGTCAACTACATTAACCCACATTTCCTTTCTCTGTTGAGTGGACTCACCAATCTTGAAATCATGTTTTAAATATTTCCTCAACACTTTCCTCTTATTTATACCAAGTCCTACTTTGGTAGTCAACCCTCAATGTAAAACAACTTAAATCAACCCAAAATTTCAAGCTAAAAGTTCAATAATAATTGAAATCACCCAAACTTGGGTTGGTTATGCACTTTTAACTATAATGTCAATTATAACTTAATTAGTCAAAGGCTATACCAACTTAATGTTTTAGTTGGGTAATTTTTATCCTTTATGTGTAAAATCCCATTTTATCTTGTCAAAATTAT
Organism: Viscum album; assembly: GCA_963277665.1. NCBI lineage: Eukaryota > Viridiplantae > Streptophyta > Magnoliopsida > Santalales > Viscaceae > Viscum > Viscum album. The sequence continues at coordinate 148,408,682 of OY728125.1, forward strand.
TGTTAATATTAAGTGGATTTTACTTAAGTGATTAACCATGTTTGAAAAAATATTCACACATATCCAGTTATATTTTATTTTATCTTCTTATTGTTTTTAATTAATTTATTAGGTCACCAGACATCATTCAAAGACATAGATATGTAATCGTGCAATTGAAAAAATAAAATATAAGGGCCATGATCATGAAATTAAATAATAATTATTTTATCTAGAAGGTTATAAACATACCCTCATCCATAAGGGAAAAAATCTTGAAATATTGACTGGTTCATATTGTTTCACTCCACCTTGGCTCCTTTGTATTTCCTTGATTGGTTTCACCTCGGCTCCTTAAATTGGACCACCTCCTCTTGCTTGGGAGATCCATCATTACATAATATTTTACTCACACACTAGGGAGGGGATACAATGGATTATATAAAGGGGTTTTACATAAAAGAAATCATGAGAATGTAGAACCATACAAAATAGAGAGGAGGGAATGATATGAAATATATCAATTTTAATTTAATAATTGTAAATTAAAATAAACTAATCACATTCAAAGGGATAGTCTAATCTAATGAACATCCACACATCAAACAATGGGAATAAGTTTTCAATCTTGTTATCAATTATTTATATTAAATCTTTGAATTAGATAATGTGTCATGAATTAATCCAATTTTTTCAGCTTATTTTAATTCCATCTAAGATTCATTAACTCACCATCATCTATAATTTTAAACAAAATTTATTTCATTTAAAATTAGTGGAGTACACAAGTATACTTGGAGGAAACTTTATGTTCTTATCAAAATATTAACATGAAAATTGATTTAATATATAATTATCAATCCTATGACATGGTGTGTATTGTCAAATGAATTACACATGAAACACATGTGAATAGGTATGATTATATATTTAAATTGTAACGACCTAAACTGTTATAAATAAAATTTCCATTGTGATTTATTTAAATTTTCTTTTATGTAATATTTTTATAGAAAAGATATGTACTTATTTGGTTTTATTATATATTATTTGATTTAAAAGAATCTGAAGAATATTAATAGTTGATAATATAGTCGTTGAACATTTATCACATGATTAGTATAAATATAGGGTTTTTATAAATCAAATTGACACAAGAAAAGGAAGTGATGGCCTCAACCAATAGGATTGTACACTATAAAGCCCCTTTATCAGAGCTTCCAAGGGAGATAGAATATTTTGTCTTTTCCCTTGACTAATCCCAAGATTATATCTAACAACTTAATAATGAGCGAAACTATTTATAGTAGAATTTCAAGGTCATCAGAATAACATCCCAAACCATGTACGCCAAACCACCCCATGAAAGTCTCACAATCGTGCACCTTACTCTTAGGGTGTTTGCAAGTGTATTATAAGGATATGTATCAAGAACCTAGTGATATGAGTATGTACATTATTTTTAATATAAAAATGGATATATTTTCATTCTATTATTGTTAATTTATAAAAATTTTTATTTTGATATAATAAAACACAAATAAATTTTTGTGTAATATTCAAATTCAATTAAGAAATTTATTTTTGATTAATTAATGGAAATTTTAAATAAATAATATTTTAATAATATATTATTATTATTATTATTAAATGAAATAATAATATGATTTTTATAAATTCAAATGTAATTTTTATAAGGGTTTGAAAACTGTTATTGTTAAAAAAACCCATCATTTCTTAATAAATATGGATTTTATTTTAAAAGTAAAAAATTCACATATTTAGAAAACCATTTAGTTAAAATGAATATTATTTTTTTAATGAGAACATAAAAATTATACAATGTTGAATTTTTTATAATTTTCTAATACAGATGAATTTTTGGGTAGAAAATTAAATACCATAAAAATATACTTTGTGTATTATGAGATCATAATGAACAAAACGTGATGTAATAAATACTATGAAATTATCCATGAACAAATATATGTTTTTTATTTAAAATAATTATATTTTGAGTTTATTTTATTAATTTTATAATATCATTATGAATCCTCCAAAACGATTAATATATTTTAAGGTTTTAAAATCATTTCTTTCAAAGTATGACTCACCTCCACATATGAAAGGGAATTATTTTATAATTTTAATACCTTGTCCTTATAATATAATTAAAACCACTCCCATTTAGAATAAATCATGATCAAAATTATTGTAATTTTTTGGGTTTTTTTATTTTATTATATAGAGTCAAAAACCTAAGTTTGAGAAATAATAAAGAAATCCCCACTAATTTCCTATATAAACCCACCAAAGATCCCATTTCTCTACACTAAAACTCATTAGAGCACATTATTACTCTTCCCTCCCCTCTCTAGAGCCCTAATAAGGTTCCATCAAGCTCTCAAGAATCTCTAAACAATCATTTGGAGTTACATACTCAAGTAAGGGATCATCACTTTCTATTCTTTATTCAAGTTTCCTTATTACCTTATCCCTTATATTTTCAAATTACTTATATTAGGATATGTCTTTACATGTCCCTATTAATTCCTATTTTATTTAGAAATGATCATAGACCCATTTTTCTATTTCCAACCAATTTTATGAATTTTTAAGTGACATCATTATGCTGCCAAAATTTCACCGCGATTTTCCATGCCAAAACAATTATGTAGTGAATACCGCACCCACTTCCTATCAAGGGTGTTAACCTTTTTACACTTATACTTATTTGACATGGGAATTAAATTTATTTATTACACACTCCTTGATCATGGAATAAATTATGATGATGAATGAATCCAAGGTGTAAGATCTATATGGTACACTTAAGCATGATAATGAAATCAAAGTGATGGGTGCACCCAAAATTATATAGAGCTCCAATGCATTGGATAATGTTTAGTATCATGAAACATCATGTTGGGGTAGGGATTGAACCTGATTCAATTATGGGAATTTTTCTATCATTATGCCTTGTAATTTACTCTTGACCTATGTTAATGATGCAATGTTTTAAGTTGTTTACATATTTCCCATGTTTCCTTTGTGATTATCATGCTATATCATGTCACATTGTTCATGTTTATGATTCTTAATCATTTTTATATGCCTATTTTCTAACATGTATTATTATCTTCATGTTATTCCATGTTTATTACCTTATTAGGTTTTTTATTTGACCCCTTTCTTATGTATATCTCTAGGTTATCCCACATAGTTTTAAGTGAAAGCATGTTAAGGATGTTTTTGATAAAGGTGGTGATTTCCCTATTTTAAATTGTTATGTAATGTACCTAATTCCAAAATACACTATACTCCTCTATATTTTGGGTTGTATTAAGTGTAATATTATGTAATAAATCATGTATTATAATGTAATAAAGAGAATTGTTGTTATAATTGGTATCAAAGGAAATGTTTAGTTATTTTTGGGATTTGGATTAGAAAACTCTAGAGAAATCCATAGGGATAAGACTCAGTATAAGAAAAAAAATACCTAAATTTTGGTTAGTATAGATTAATTGTTTTATCAATAGAATACTTCCCTATCTGGATAATATAAGTTGATATGGTTCTAGAACATATATACTTATGGGTAACAACTCTGATAAAGTGTGTTGGGCCTGAATTGGCGGAACTTGGTACACGAAAATAGGCCTTACTGCGCACCTAGTTTTAGAATCATGGGGATATTATTTGGTAAATTCATAAGCTCATTAATAATCATTATTAATGGAACAAAAAATTCCTATAAGAATATATATTAGGAAATAGATCATTGATAACATAGATTGAATCTTAGAAATTCATAAGTTAAGGAAATAAATATAAGTTATAAGTTATCTCTTAAATGTCATTAAATTGCATTTTATGTGTTTAATAGTTTAAAAATAATCATCCCTAATTTTCTATTTTATTCTATCCATTGGCTAGAAATATAAGTAATCAAGTAAAAATTTAATGTGATGAGTAATGTGACGATTGCCTTAATGAGATTTCCAACCCACTAGGAGCAGGAATTGAAAATTTTGTGGTGATACTCTATCAGATAACATAGGTTATGCATAAAAAACCAGATTAGGAGGATCACCCATATCACCCTAATAAATAACAATCTATAATTCATTAATTTAGGTGAAAAAGCCTCTAACTTTCAATGGATCGTCTCATCCCTTAATCATAGAACAATGGATCAACTCCATTGAAAAGATATTCTCTATCATTCAATATTCTGAAAAAGAGAAGGTTCTATTGGATTTTTATTGTATGGAGTAAAAATATCATCATTGTTGAACATTGATCAAGAATATGAAGCCTGAGGAAGATATCAAAGCAATGGGGTGGAAGGAATTCCCAAAAATGTTTTTCGATAAATATTTTCCTCAAACTCTCTAACTTAACATGGAAAGGTATTTCCTTTCCCTCAAGAGAAAAGATGACAAATCTATCAAGGTATATGAGGAAAACTTCACAAGACTTGCACGATATGCATATGGATTTGTCATTACCCTCGAATGAAAGGTTGACCGCTTCTTTGGTGGGATAAAACCTTGTCTATGAAAAGCACAAGCAATCCATGACATAGATAGAAATGAGAAAATTTTCCGATGTGACCTCATACTTGAAATAGATATCAGTGAATCTTAAGGTTATCATAGGGATAATAAGTGGAAAGTGAAGTTTAATTTTGGTGGTCTAATGGAGAAATATAATTATTCCAATAAACATCAACATCCCACTTTTCAAAGGTGCAGAAAGAAGCATCTCAAAAGTTTCCTAAGGGAGATGAGGAAATGCTTTAGGTGTGGGAAGTAAGGGAACCTAAATAGTGATTGCTGGTGGGAGAAACCCACCAATATGATTGAAGAAAGTAATGATCTGGTCAACCCTTGTCATATTTTTTTATTTCTTCAACTACAAGGAACTAGGTCACTTAGTAAACATATGCACTAATCCAAGGGTTTTTTAAGACAACCAACAACCTCCAAGGAAGTAGGGGAGAGATTTTTCCATCACAACTGGTGTGGTGGATCCTAACAATTAAGTGGTGATAGGTATGCTAGTTATTCATTGAATAATAGAGAACTTACTTTTTTATTATGGTTCTATGAATTCCTTCATATCACAAAATTTTAGTCGATCTATTCAAACACCACCACAAATCATGGAAGTACAGTTTTTGGTGAAAATAAAAAATGGGGAAATTATTTCATCTCAAGTATATAACTCCTACCCTATCAAAATTTTTGGGATAAACTTCCCAGATAACCTTTTCATACTCCCTTTTGTGTAATTTTATTCAATTATAGGAAAGGGTTTCCTTTCTTTGTATATAGCCAACATAAATTTCTATGAGAAGGAAATCACTCTCTGTATTGAGAATCATCCCCTGATTCTTACAAGTGCAAGGAGGACAGTAAATCTTATTTATCAAAAAAATCTCTAGGATTTATATTATTGAACTATGAGAAAGAATATCTAGATCAAATTATTTATTCTAAGGAAAGAATCATCCTTGAAGACATGCCCATTGTGAGGGAATACGCTATTGTCTTTTCTAAGGAATTTCTCGGTCTTTCTCCTACCTAAGAGGTTTAATTTTCAATCGAGATTATACCTTGGGCGTCACTATTATCCAAGACTTCGTATAGAATGGATTTTGTGGAACTTGAGAATATAAAGAAACAACTACAAGAGAATATGGATAAAGGGTTCATACGCCTAAGTGTTTCACCATGGGGTGCACCAGTCCTTTTCATCAAGAAGAAGGATGGGTCAATGAGCCTTTAAATTATTATCATGAGATCAACAAGATCAAGATAAATAACAAGTATCAGATTTTATAGATTTATGAATTGTTTGATCAGTTATTTGGAGAAAAATACTTCTCTAAGTTGGATCTATGGTTATGATATTACCAAGTTAGGGTGAAGAATGAGGATATCCCCAATATTTCTTTCCATACAAGGTATGGGTTCTATGAGTTCATAGTAATTCCATTCAGACTCATATATGTTCTAGAAATATTCATGGAATTTATGAATATAGTCTTTATAGATTAACTCAATAAATATATGGTATTATTTGTAGATGATATTCTAATATTCTCCAAACTTAAGGAGGATCGTGATGAGAATCTGAGCACTGTGCTAAAGACCTTGAGAAAAGGGAGGTTTTATGAAAAGTATAGCAAATGTGAGTTATCATTGAAGGAATCATCATTATTGGGGTATATAATCACAATAAATGGGATATATATTGAGCCTTAAAATATATAAGTAATTCGTGGATTTTTTAGGACAAAATCTTTGATAGATATCCATAGTTCCCATGGTTTATCTTGGTACTATCATTGATTTGTGAGAAATTTCTCATGATTTTTAAACCCTCTAACCAAGATAACTCAAAAGGGTTCCAAGTTTTATTATAATGATGGATTTGAAGAGATATTTAAGGATAAAAAATGGTGTCTTATCACTGAACCTATGCTCACACTACCCACAAGTTGAGAAATTTTCATAGTAATCAACGATGCTTCAAAGAAGGTTTTGGGTTGTGTGTTAATGCAGAATGAAAAATTCATTGTCTATACTTCAAGATAGTTTAAAATTCATGAATATAACTACCCAATGCATGATTTGGAGTTGGTTATAGTGATCTTCTCTTTGAAAATTTGGAATAATTGTCTCTTTGGGGAGAGGTGTGAAATATATATGGATCACAAAATCTTAAAGTATATATTCCCACAGAAAGATCTGAATATGCACCAACAAAGATGGTTATAGCTAATCAAGGACTATGACTGATCAATCCACTAACATCTTGGTAAAGTGAATAAAGTGGAGGATTCTCTAATTATAAAGGGTCGATAAATTATATCACTGATGAGAATTGATAGGGATCTAATCTTCTTAGATTTGAAAAGGATGGATATAGTAATCATAAAGGAAGGAACCTCATCAATCCTTTCACAAGTGATTATTCAACCATCTCTTATAGAGAGGTTAAAGTATACTTAAAGAGATTATGTGTTAATTTAAAAGAAATTGGATGTAGTATAGAAAGTTAAATCCTTAGAGTTCAATGTTATTGAAGAAGGAGTTGTGAGATTTGGGTCCAGACTATGTGTACTATCAAATCCTGAGCTAAAGATGGATTTGTTGGATAATGCACATAGATCAACCTTCTACATCCACCTAGGAAGAAAAAATATGTATTTAGGTCTTTAATAACACTATTTTTTGGAAAATATGAAGAAGGAGATCACAGAATATATATCAAGATGTCTTGTATATTAGTAAGTTAAATAGGAAAGGCAAAAAACCAAAGGGATGATGCAACCATTACCCATAACTACATGGAAATGGGAAAACGTCACAATGGACTTTGTCACTAGTCTTCCAAAAACATAAAGAGGTAATAATTATACATGGGTTATAGTGGATCATCTTACAAAGACTATACACTTCATTTTGATTCAAGAGGATTTCTCACTGGATCAACTTGCACATATACACATAAAAGAAGTGGTGAGGCTGAATAGAGTATCATTATTGATTGTATCTGATTGAGATCAAATATTTGATTATATGTTCTAGAAAAGTTTTCAACATTCTCTAAACATTGAGTTTAACTTCATCATGGATTATCACCCTCAAACTAATGGCTAATCTGAGTGAACTATTTAGACACTTGAGGAAATGTTGAGAGCATGCTCAATTGACTTCAAAGAAGGATGGGATCAACATCTTCCTCTAGTAGATTCTCGTACAATAATAATTTCCACTCAAGAATCCAAATGGATCCCTATGAATCCCTTCATGGGAAAAGGTGTAGAACACCTTCAAGCTAGGATGAATTTGGGGAATGAAAACTTCTAGGTTCTGAAATGGTCGAGTAAATGGTGGAAAAGGTTAAGACCATTCATCAACACATCAAGGCTACGTAGAGTCGATAGAAGATCTATACAGGAAATCATCAATGAGAGATATAATTTTATGGTAGAGACATGGTATTCCTCTACATATCACCATGGAAAATGTGATGATATTTGGGAAGAAAGGAAATCATATTCTAAGATACATCGGTCACTTTGAGATCCTTGATCGCATCAGAGTAGTGGCCTACCGAACTGTACTCCCACCAAACCTATCTCAAGTACATGATGTATTCCATGTATCCCTATTGATAAATTACATAAAAAACCCCTCACATGTACTCAATTCAAATGTGGTTCCATTGGAGGATGACCTTTTCTATGAGTAGAAGCAGATGAAGATCTTAGATCGCAGATACAAAGTTCTAAGGAATAAGACAATGCACCTGGTCAAAGTGTTGTGGAGAAACCAAAAGTTTAAAGAAGCAACATTGAAACTATAGGAGGTTATAAAATATAGTTTCCCTCATCTATTTCAGTGTGTTAAATAAAAAAAATTAGTGAGAATTGTCTTAAGGGTGGGAATAATGTAACGACCCAAACTGTTATAAATATAATTTCCCTTATGATTTAATTAAATATCTTATTATGTAATATGATTATGGAAAACACATTCACTCCTTTAGTGTTATTATATCCTATTGGATTTAAAATTCCATCAATCATATTTACTTTTGATAATATAGTCTTTTAATAATGATCACATGATTAGTATAAATATAGATCTTTTACAAATCCAATTGACACATAAAAAGGAAGTGATGGGATCAACCAGTAGGATCGTACCCTATGAATTCCATTTATCATATATTACAAGGGAGATAGAATCTTTGGTATTTTCCCTTGAACAATCCCAAGATGAGATCCAACAACTTAATCATGAGAGAAACCATTTATGAGATAATTTCAAGATCATCGAGATCACGGCCCAAACCATGTACGCTGAACCACCCCATGAAAGTCTCACTATCATGCACCTTACTATTAGAGAGTTTGTTGTTATATTGAAGATATATGTATCAAGACCCTATCAATATGATTATGTACATTTTTTTCTATATATTAATGGATATATTTTAATCCTATTAATATTACTTTATAAATGATTTTTATTTTGATACAATAAAACACAAATAGTATTTTTGGGAAATATTCAAATTCAATTGAAGAATTTATTTTGATGAATTAATATATTTTTAAAATAAATATTATTTTAATAAAATATTATTATTATTATTAATTTTAAATGATCATATAATTTTTATAAAGTCAAATTTAATTTTTATAAGGGTTCAAAAACTATTATTTTCAAAAAAAAACTACAATTTCTTAATAAATGTTGATTTTATTTTAAAAGTAAAAATTCACATATTTAGAAACTTATTTAGTTAAAATGAATATTATTTTTGGAATCATAACATCAAAAAAAATAAATGGTAAATTTTACATAATTTTTTGAGATAGTTGAATTTTTTGGTAAAAACTTAAATAACATATAAATATACTTTGTGTATTATGACAACATAATGACCCAAAAGTGATGTAATAAATACTATAAAATTTATGCATGACCAAATATATGTTTTATATTTAAAATAATTATATTTTAACTTTATTTTATTAATTTTAAAAAGTCATTATGAATCCTCCAAAACCATTAATATATTTTAAGGTTTTAAAATCATTTCTTTAAGAGTATGAATCACCTCCAAATAAGAAAGGGAATTATTTTATTAAGTTAGAGCCTTTCCCTTATAAAATAAAAAAACCCTCCCATTTGGAATAAATCATGGGAAAAACAATGGGATGTATTGTTTTTTTATTTAATTATATAGAGTTCAAAACCTAAGTTTGAGAAATAATAAAGAAATTACCACTCATTTCCAATATAAACCCACCCAAAATCTCATTTATCTACACTAAAACTAATTAGATCACATAATTACTCTACCATACCCTCTATATAGTCATCTTAAGGTTCCCCCAAGCTCTCAAGAATCTCCTCCCAAGCATTTGGTGCCACACACTCAAGTAAAGGATCCTCACCTTCTCTTCTTTATTCAAGTTTCCTTATTATATTATGCACTTTATTTTCATATTCCTTATGTTAGGATATGTATTTACATGTCCCTAGAAGTGAATATTTTATTTTAGAATTATGAGATACCTATTTCTCTTTCATAAAACTATTTTATGAATTTTTTAAGTGACGTCGTCATGCTGCCAAAATTTCACCATGATTTTCCAGGCCAAAAACATTATGTTGTGAATACTGCTCCCACTTCCTATCAAGGGTGTTAACCTTTTTAAACTTATACTTATTTTAATTTGGAATTAAATTTATTTATTCCACATTACTTGATCATGGAATAAATTATTATGATGAATGAATCCATTTTATATGATCTATATGGTACACTTAAGCATGATAATGAAATCAAAGTGACGGGTGCACCCAGAATTATATAGTGCTCCAATGCATTGGGTAATGTTTAGTCTCATGAGAATTCATGATTTCATAGGTATTGAACCTGATTCCTTTATGTGAATTTTTCCATCATGATGTCTTGGAAGTTATCCTTGACCTATGTTTGTGAAGTGGTGTTTTAAGTTGTTTCCACATTTCCCAGGTTTTCTTTATGATTATCATGCTATATCATGTCTCATTATTCATGTTTATGATTATTAATCCTTTTGATATGCCTAATTTCTAACATTTATTACTCTCTTCATGTTTTTTTATGTTTATTGCCTTACTATTCTTTGTATCCCACCCATTTCTTATGTATTTCCCCAGGTTATCCCATGCAATTTTAAGTGTGAACATGTTAAGTAATTTTTTAATAAAGATGATGTTTTTCCTTATTTTAAATTGTTATGTAATGTACCTAATTCCAAAATACACTATAATTATCAATAATCTAGGTTGAATTAAGTTTTATCTTATGTAATTAATCATATATTAATATTTAATAAAGATAATGGTTTTTATATAAATTTTCTCAATGAAAAACAAGGAATACTATCTACAGTAGATTATAAAAAGTGTACTATAGTACATAGTGTGTACTATACTCTTCCCATGAATACAGTACACACATTGTTATTATGTGTGTTTCTTGATATAGATAATATTTAAGTAAAAAAATGTGTTTTCTAATATACATGGAATGTAACCATGGATTTTCAGCCTCTATGTCATGTATCTGAAACACAACATTCTTGGGACACACCATCTTATTATCAAAGACATGATAAAATAGGAACTACACATCATTTATAATGGTTACATGACATGTAGTTATTTATGTAATGTTCTAGTCTATTTGTATTTACACACCAACCCACTTTTTTCAGATATATATTATTTTATCATGATATAAAAACAATAAAACAAAAAATGCATGGTTTGTATGCAGGAAACACATGATTTGTACTCTGGTTTTGTCATGATAGATCCTTTGGAACATCCAGATCATGTTCTTCAATTTTTATTCGTTTTTTAATATTAACTGTTTACTGGTTATGTTATCAGGAGTGAATAAATGTAAGATATGAAGATGTTAGATATTAAAAAATAGTGATATTGTTAAAATAAAATTCAAACACAAGAAAACAATAAATGAATAATAAATGATATGAAATGAACTTGTGACCGCTTTGATACCACTTGTAGGTTCCAGGCATAGTGGAAACGCCTTGGGTGGTATGACCAACTTGTCTTTTAGTCTTAATTTATGTGTAATAATTACCTCACATAATTAAAATTTAATGACCAATGAAAACCCATAGATTACTTGACTAGATTAAAACATCAGAACCAACAAAGGAGGATATTTACATGTAATTTATAATTAATTTATAAGAAAAAATAGAATTACCTAAACTTGTAATTCTCTCTTTGTTGATGATTTGGTTGATTGTATCTCATTGTTCCATCGTTCCACTAATCTAAGTTTATAATACCTCTATTAGTGATCCACATTCACACCATAATCTCTTAACATCATCGTAGAATCTTCAGGTTCTAGCACAACTCTTTATCCCTTGCATTATTCATGGTTGATCATAGAAGAATTATTCTTGAGTAAGAATAAACTCTTGATGTTCTCTCAATTGATTGAGAAAGGATGGTCAAAGAGAACTCTAGATCTCTTGATCTCTTTCTATGGATTGATAGAGTCTCGTTCTATCCATTGTGCAAAACAATTGTGTTTATGAAAAGTGTTATAATCATATATTTATTATGGAAGGTTTAGGGTTGAAAAATTGTACACAAACCCCTTTCCAACTTTAATATTCTTAGTTTTTCCCATGTCAAATAATAATATTGTTTTTTTAATTGCTTGAAATACAAAACACTTTAAGAATATTAATAAATATCATTTATACCATTCCAAATCAAACCATAAAGCTTGGTCCACTTCCCCTCATCGAAATTTATCGATCCTTGAATAATAAATATTTATTTAGTAAATAAATATCACTGAAATATTTTTCAAAAAATATAATAAATATTATATTCACTAAACCTTGAAATTTTTTTATTGTTTTTATTTAACACACTTATTCTTTGGAATAACTTGTGATTAAATCTTGGTGATTAAACAAACCTGAATAAATATTATTTTTTACAATTTTCTAAATTCAATACTATAATTTAACTAAGATGGGGGATATACTTAGTGTGTGACCCTCTAGGAATCATTATTAGTGGAATTAGGAATAACCATCTAAATTCCAAGGTTAGAATCCATAAAAATGCCAAGGCACCCATAGAGAATGAAGTTAATGTCATAAATAAAACTAAACTCTCAGAAACTCATACCATGTAATATAATCATTTTATCTCAATATCTCAAATCAAGTAGGTTGCATGTTGGCACCATCAACCTATATTCTCAATGTCTCTTTCCTTTAATTTATAGAAATGGCCTCTCCCACTGAACACTATGGCCATGGATTTATATAGGTAGTTCTATTACCATAAAAGGTCATGAGATATCAACTAACATCAAGAGGTATATTGGATAAATCATTTCTATCATTATTTATTAATGTAATATCAATTTTGATGCACTCAACATACCCTACCTAGACATAAACATATATCTTCATGGGTTTTATTCAATATATAAAATTATGTGATTAATGATATCCATTAATGATAATATCAAAGTCTAAGGATCAATACACATGTTTGTATACAACAAAATACAATGACGCATGGAAATATGGATTTATTATTGGTGGTTTTATTCTCATAATATTCTATCTTGGATATTACCATGGGCGAACACCATGAGAAGGCGTCTGAATGTCTTATGATCCTCCTACCCATGATAGCCTGTATCATCTATATACCATCAAAAAATACCATTATTCCATAGAAAAATATTCAATAATATTGTCATGTAATTTTTGGGTTCTCATCATAACAGGGAACTACTATAACCTTTTAGTTCAACTCATATGTTTAGGAAATTATTAGATAAAGTTGTCATATAGAGGAATAATCTTTATGTGATAAGAAACTCCATAATAATGAAAAGATGTAATCAAGTACTAAGAAATCCAGTTCTATGGAACCAACTCCAACATTAATATGTTGGGGAAATGGAAAACTAACATCCTTTAAAGAATAAAAGATATATATTTTAATCACTTTAATAAAATAATCTTGTTAAGAAAAATATATCATTTTATATTTTCTATCCTTACTATTTTAAAATGTAAAACTTTCTTTTCATAACACATATATTTTATTTGAAAAAAAAATTTCAATTGAATTTTTACATCAATGATCAATTTTATATTATAGAAAAAAAGTATCAAAACATCATTGTAAATCAGTAAGTAGAGCATTGAGTTTTGTACATATTTAAAATAAACACATTCATTAAACATACTTCTATTTAATTTATTTTAAAACATGAAAGAATAAAATTTTCCACACAACACACTAGAGGCATATTTGAATAAATATAAATAATTATTAATTAAATAGACTTCTCTAGAATTAAATTCCTAAGAAAAAACATCAGGAAGCTTTAAGTAAATATTTTATCAAGATCACCATGTAATAAAATAATTATAACATCATGTTGTTCAATATGAAGATCAAAGTAAGCAATAAAATATAACAATATTATAAAGGAAGAATGTTTAACCATAAGAGATTAAATTTTAGAATGATCTATTCATACACTTTAAAAAATCATCCACCACATGTCCAAATTTATATTTGATTTTATTTTACCATTGATAGGTTCTTTTTTGATATTTTTTTTCTAGTTAAGTGTTGTAATTTCTATAATTTATTTCTATGAAATATATACATGGGGGAACTAAATAGAGATAGAATCACCTTATCCATAGATATTTGGTTCAATTAGGTAGGAGCAGTTGAGTATATTAATCTAACTAGAAATTAGGTCAACAAAAATATCTCAGTTGATAAAGTTCAATTGAAGATAGAAGAAAAAATGCAGTTGAGTAAGAGCAGCTTAATGGTAGTTATAGTAGTGGTAGTGATAGTTTTTAAGTGTGATAATGAATATGGAGGATCTTCGGGATGTATACACTTGAGGAGTGACCACATTCTAAAGGATTTGAGTGATGAGGGTGGAAGGTGTGTGTTTTAAATAAATCTTGGAAGTATCATAGGAAGTGGATGTCAACAACAATAGTGATATAGTGAGGATAAAGTGTTGGGATGCAATGGAATTATGTAAGAGTTAACTCTTTTAAATTTAAAATTGAACTTGTGATGTTCCTGAGAGATATAACTATTCACTTAAAGAACCATTTGAGGTGATTTTTGACTTTTACTGAGTGTAAGGATTCCCATGAAGATCAGATCAACATTGCATTATCTCTATGGAAATTAGAAGGTGGTGTAACCAAAATTTTCTAACTAGATATTGTGGATATAATCTATAATAATGTGAAGAGGAACATAATTTTTGTATGAATAATAAAATATAAATTGATGGAGAATAAAATGGGGGAAGGATGGGACTGTGAATTTCCCCATGATGGGGCTTCCCCATAGAATTCTTTCAGTGGGAGTTCATCATGGGAAGGTGTTTTTATGGTTCTCTGAGTAGGGTGTTTAGAAGGATAAATTCCCTTGTAACTTGGGTTGGGTAGGATTATTGAATGATAGGTTTTACTTATAAATTAGTTTCTCTCTTAATGAAAAGATTCGATGTATTCCCCTGTAGAGTAGGATTGATGTTTGAACTGAATAATTTATATGTGTTGTGAATTTTTGTTTATTCCATGTGATTGATTATTACTTATTCATTATCCATAGAAGTTTTTAAATGGTTATTCTAGAAGAAATATGATGTGGTGGACTAGTTTTATTAACTTATAAGTTCTAATATATTATAATCAAGTGTATGTTTCGATCTAGTAAGTCTCTGAACAACTTTTATTTTGTTAAAGTTTCAAAGGTTTAACATCCGGATCCTGGAGGTGAGTCAGACCCAACAAGTTGTATTAAAACACCATTATAGAGTTTAGGTGACCAAAGCCTGTATAAATTGTTTCAAGTCTAGGTGAAATAGAATTGTTATACACTTGGTCTTATAGGATAATTCAAGAATATGGTTTTGATCCCTTAGATATTGCATAGTCAATGGGAGTAATTATTTCCAGAAAATAGTGTCGCACTAGGTAAGGTTTGTACTAATGGTTAAATGATGGAAGATGTAGACTTAAGAGGTTGTTGGTCTACTACTCCTGGAGAGTTCATAATTTCTATTGAATGGTGAGTTAGTTAGAAGTGAGGTTGTTAGCCGAATAGGAAACCGTAATATGAAAGTGCAAGAAAATGTTTTGGGAGCTAAGACCAAGAGAAATGGCACAAATTCTAAAAGGTGGAAGAGTATAAATGTAAAGTTTATAGAAATCGCTATGATTTGATTAGGTTAAAAGAATAAAAATTAAATGATATTTGTCTAGTGACTTAGTTTCTGCATCTATCATTGAGCAGGAAAGGGTGTGGAAAGGTATTATTGGGACTAAAATGTCTATTTCTGGAAGGTCAACCTCAGAAAGATCCAAAAATTCTATTGCTATGAAGGGATAGATTATCCACTATAAGAAAACAGTATTTTAGAGGGGGGGGGGGGTTCGCGGCGGTTTGAAAAACCGCAGCTAAATATTTTTCGAACAAAAATTTAGTGGTCGTTTTTAGAACCGCTGTGAAAAAACCGATGCTAATTTTTTTTTAAAAAAAATAATTTTTTTAAAAAATATCTTCTAAAAAAATTAATTCTTTTAACGATGGTTTTTTAAAAAAACTGCCACGAAATAGCTGTTATTTTTTGAAAACCGTCACAAAATTTCCGAAAAAAAATTTAAAAAATTTAAAAAATTTATTTATTATTTATTATTTATTATTTATTAATTTTTTTTATTATTGTTTACAATAAAATATAGTTTATTATTTATAATTTTATATATTTATAATGTGTTAATTAATTAATATTTATAATTATTAGTTAATAATATTTTTAAACGGAAAGAAAATCTTAAATAAGTAGAAGAATAGACTTTGGCATCAAATGACCATAACTTATGTTCTAAGAGTCCATTTCAGCTCCACAACTAGTCAAATCAAAGTTTATCAAATGAGAAAAACCCAAGTGAGATTTAAATCACGTGATAATCAAAGGAAAAAATATATATTCCAAATTCAAAAGTCGAAAATCGAACTCGAACTTCAAAAGACCATAACTTTTAATCCGGGTGTCTGTTTGGGCTTTACCACATATCAAATTGAAGCTCGCGATGAGCTCTACACCACTTAGATTTGGTACTAACTATTTGAGTATTGTACCCCTTTTTATTCCACCATAAAGGCCCAGAAGGCCTCCAAAATAGAGGTTTTAGTTACAAACACCAATTTCTTAAAATTCAAACGGTTATAACTTTCGATCCAGGTGTCTGTTCGATCTGTACCACATATCATATCGAAGATTATTTCTCGGTCTTCGATTTGACTGGTTGTGGCACTAGAAAATGAGTATCAGATCATATTTTATGACCATTTTAGTGTTTTTAGGGTTTTCAGAGGTTCTTAACATTTTATGATTTATTTAATTAATTGTTTATTTATTTATTTATTTAAATATTATTATTTATTTATTTATTTATTTATTTATTATTTAGTTATTAAGTACATATTATTTTTTAATTTATTTTTAATTTATTTATTAATTAATTATTAATTATTAATTATTAGTTTATTATTCTTTATTTATTTATTTATTATTTATTTATTTATTTATTTATTATTCCTTATTTATTATTTATTTATTTATTATTAATTAATTATTATTTATTAATATTAATTATTAGTTATTAGTTATTAGTTATTATTAATTATTAAATATTAAATATTTATTATTTATTTATCTATTTATTTAGTTATATATTTATTTCATTATTTTTTATTTTTTATTTTTTATTTTTTATTATTTATTTTTTACTTTTTTTTATTCTTTATTTTTTATTCTTTATTCTTTATTCTTTATTCTTTATTTTTAATTTACGAAATATTAATTTATTATTAGTTTATTATTCATTTATTAATTATTTACTAATTATTAATTATTTATAATTTAATTATTATTAATTAAATAATTATAAATTAATTATAAATTATTTATTAAATATTAAATATTGAATATTGCATATTAAATATTAAAATTAAAATATTAATTATTATTTAAGAATTATTAATTTTATAATTATCAATTATTAATTATTAGTTATTATTAATTATTAATTATTTATTATTTATTATTTATTATTTATGTATTTATTTATATATTATTGTTTATTTATTGATTATTTTTTAATTAAATATAAATTAATTATTAATCATTTATTAAATATTAAATATGAATATTGCATATTGAATATTAAAATTAAAATATTAATTATTAATTAAGAATTATTCATTTTATAATTATCAATTATTAATTATTAGTTATTATTTATTATTTATTATTTATTATTTATTATTTATTTATATATTTATTTATGTATTTATTTATTTATTATTTATTTATTTATTCATTATTTATTCTTTCTTATTTCTTATTTCTTATTTATTAATTTATTTTTAATTTACTAAATATTACTTTATTATTAGTTTATTATTCAATTTATTGTTTATTTATTTATTTATTATCCAATATTTATTCAATATTTATTAATTATTTATAAATTATTTAAAAAAATTTAAATATAAATTATTTATTATTTATTATTCATTATTCATTATTTATTATTTACTATTTATTATTTATTATTTATTATTTGTTATTTATTATTTATTATTTATTATTTATTATTTATTATTTATTTATCTATTATTTATTAGTTTATTATTAATATTTATTTATTTATTATATATTAAATTATTTTTTAACTAATTTATTATTTATACATTACTTATACATATATTATGTCATATATTTTACATTATATATTATATATTATATATTATATATTATATATTATATATTATATATTATATATTATATATTATATATTATATATTATATATTATGTATTATGTATTATATATTATATATTATATATTATGTATTATGTATTATATATTATCTATTATATAATACATAATATAAAATACTTAATATAAAATATATATTATATATTATATATTATATATTATATATTATATATTATGTATTATATATTATATATTATATATTATATATTATATATTGTATATTATGTATTATATATTATATATAATACATTATATATTATATATTAGATATTAGATATTAGATATTATGTATTATATATTGTGTATTTTATATTATATGTAATATATTATATGTTATATTATATATATATATATATTATATATTATTAATTATTGATTATTGATTAATAATTATTGATTAATAATTATTTAGTTTGTATCTATTTGTTATGTATTACTTGTTTTTCCAATTAATACATATATACATATATATATATAAGTATATTAAATTCGATTTATTGACCACATGAAGAGCTTGCTGGAGTGGTAAAGTCTTTGGAGAATAAGCAAGAGGAAAGGGGTTCAAATCTCTCCCAACGTAGAATTTATATATATGGCATGGACATGTGCATGGACATAGACTTATTCATGGAGATGGATGGGCATGCGCATGGAAATAATTAATTAATTATTTATTTAATTAATTAATAAAAAATAAAAAAATAAAAAAATAAAAAAGATTTAGCGACGGTTTAAACCATCGCGAATTAAAAAATTAAAAAAAATAAAAAAATTAAAAAAATTAAAAAAAAAATTAAAAAAAAATTAAAAAAAAATTAAAAAAATTAAAAAAAAATTAAAAAAAATTAAAAAAATTAAAACTATGTAGTGGTGGTTTAAACTGCCGCTATTTATTTCCCAGAGCACGATTTAGCGGCGATTTTCCAAAACCGTCATAGAATGACTTAGCGGCGGTTTAAACCGCCGCTAAACGAAACAAAAAATCACCGCTGTAGAGACCCAAAGCTTAACGTACATGGACATTACATTACTTTTGAGGAATACTTAGTACATAACAAAAACAGAACACACAAGGACCGTAATAGTTTAGTGTCTTTGGAAACTTGGAACGTAATCTTCTAATCATGGTGAAAGATCTTCAACATCTCCCATAAAGATCTTCCCTTTTTTTTACCTAAAACCTATCTTTATATCCTGGGGAAAAAACATAAAAGGGTGAGCTCAAATGCTCAGTAAGGGAAAACAAAAGAAATATCAATCACATCATATTCATAAGAACATAACATTTTGGAAATCTTAACCTGCAAAAGAGAGCATAATTTCATAACATGGGATAAATCATAGTAGTGAAATGAAATCCCAACAATCATAACTTACAACATGAAACTTTGTGTCATACACACATAATCATAGAGAATCATTTCTTGTTAGTCAAGACTCATTGCCAAGACTATCTTAGTGGACAAAGTCCATTTCTGAACCGAGTTCACTCCTCGTTTCAGTCCTGTTTCACTGAACTGGTATAACCTACCGTTCCAGCCATGTCTATCTCATGAGATATAAAATCTTTACCCAATGCATTGGAGGGAGATATAGGTCCCACCCATCTCATAATGATACCATTCTTATGTGTGCCACAAAATCAAAAATCATACATCATTGCATAACCCATGTAATAAAAATGGGAATCTTAAACAATTCATATAAGATAAAGGAATTTATAAAAATAATTCCATCACAACATAATCAAATCAATGTAATAATAGGGATATAAATAGAACCCTATATTATCTTAGATGGAAAATAATTTTGATAAAACACTTGAACTCCATTCTTGAGGAAAATATCCTTTCAAATTCAAAAACATTTTTCTTTCTTAACATGTCATACAATTTTAAACTAAAAGAAGTTGATTAAAAATAAACTTGAAAACTTGTAAAGGAAGCTTCTTGGAAATAATGTTTTAAAAATCTATTCATGCCGTATAAGTTAAAATAACATTCTTCTCGTACTTTTGTCGGAAAAGTCAAAAAGTACCTCGTACGAAAAATGACAAAAGATTCCTTTCATATCTTTTACTAAAAACTCACCGAAGGGTAAAATTGGATTTAAACAATTGTAGGTGGATGGAAATAATATTACATATTGAGTAAACATGGATGTGGATGATAAAATACATCCCAGTAAATACCAAAGTATAAACAATCTCGGATAAAAATGAGATTGTGATATTTTCCCTTACCTTAGGTCCGATTTGCTTCGTAAGTGTCTGAACCTCCTCTTCTTTGAAGCGCCTCTTTGAGATCTCCTTTTAGGGCACTAAAATTGGTCTTTGAGGAAGACCAGAACCTCTAGGATGATTCTAGGGAAGTGGAGAAGAGAATTTGGCAGGGTTTGGCCAAGCTTGAAGGCTCAAAGTTGTGTGAGGAAGAGAGGGAGGAGGTGCCCTTTTATAAGGGAGGAGAGGGGCTCCTTTGGAAAACTAAAAATATTATTTTATTATAAAGTCATATTCGGTTTTAAATATCTCCAAATTGATTTATTTCGAAGCTAAGGTGGGGATGGATCAAAATCCTCTCATCCAATAGAATTTAGACAAGTTTAGGTTCCTATTTTAACCTTATCATTTAGATTTAACATTAAGTTAAATAATTTTACTTTTACCGTGTCTTCTTGTGTTCTTACACTATAAGGTTAATAAACTTACTATAACAATCCAAACGAACCCCAAGTTGTTTAGTATTAATATATATAACCTTATCTAAGTCATTTGGCCGAACCTTAGATTTTTAGGAATAAAATAACAATTAATAATATAATATTTGTTTGAAAAACTATTTTATGTCAATTTTGACACTATTTAGTAATTGATTTTTGTGAAAATCATAACAGAATGATTAGTTCGAGAAAAGTTAATTAAATCAATACTAACATGTCATATTAACCTAGAAAATTAGTTTAATTCATAAAAAGTCTCAAATTATATTTATTTGGGTATTTATAATATCAATTATTATAATTTTTCACTATTATGGTAATTACTGCATCATCATTGTGTCATAAATAAATTAATTTATTTAATGTCTAAAAATTATAGGTAAAATATCATTATATAGGAACTCTTTTTATCTTTCTAATGAGTATTTATAGTCGAATTTATCTTATGTATAACCCTATATTAAAAATTATTTACTTATTAAACTTTGATTTTAACTATTTTAATCCTTCTTTAAATAAAATAATAATAAGTGTCCTAATTTAATCCATGTGGGCCTAAATGATCATATTTTATTCCTAAGGTTGTTTTTGGTCTAATTAAACTTATACAATAGAATTAGGACATGTGTTAGGGTAATAATAATATCATTTTTACCCTTAATTACCCTATTTACTTTTAACCGTGGTAAAAAAAGTAAAAAGTTACTATTCACCAAAAATTATTTTCATCTCATTGAACCACATTTTACTTACTAACATCAACCGTGTCTCTCGGATTTTTGAAATTCCACTCACAGAAGCGGTAAAATTATTTTTTATGAAAAATTCATTTTTTTAACTACCAATTAGTGGTTTCACTATTCATCAAAAAATGAAAGTTTCCAGAAAAATACCAAAAATTAGGCCTAAGATATATTTGATATTATGAACAGAAAAATGATGTCTATTTTACCAAATTCAAAACATATCATTTGCATTAATTAATTTAAAAATTAATTCCCGTCGTCAAAACAAATAGCGTGTTCTTAAGAGATAATAACTATCAAAAGCTTGACACTTGTTTATGTCTGGTTTAAATGTAGAATTACATCCAATGATCAACATTGTATTAAATTGTAAAAATATATTCTAAATATACTTTAAAACCACTCAAATTAATAATTTATCACTATTAATTATTTCAATTAAAAAGGTTGTTTTTAATTAAAATTTAGTAATTTTCACTATTCATCAGAAAATTAAAGTTATCCGAAAAGTACCAAAATTTCACCATAAGCTAATTTCGATATTCCGAATCCAAAAATGAAGTCCATTTTGAAAAATAAAATTTACAAAATTTCAAAAGGTGGTTATTACTATTCATAACGGTTAGTTTTAATAATATTTTAATAGCATATCATTGTTTAGAAAAACTCGGTATTGCGTACAACACACGCTATCGCGGAAAGTCATGCTTGCGTGTAATGTAAGGCAAGTCAAGGATGCATGTTGAGCAAGCTCCTTTTTGGTATAGCGTACAACACAAGACATTAATGAAATTAAAAAGAATATTTTTCATAAAATCCCGGGGTGTTACATTCTACCCCCCTTAAAATGAATTTCACCCTCAAAATTCGTCGGGGTTATAAATGGTTTACTATTCGAAAGTTTATTTGATAGAAACCCACATCGTAAAAAGGAATACCAAAACCAATCTATAAAAGTATGAAATGTAACGGTTACCCAAATAAACTAATCACTGGGTTCCACATAGGTGAAAATATGGATATGAAAGAGAAATCTATCCATCATGTTCTGATGGAGAGTGGTAGAGAACATGGCTATGAAAAACCCAGCAATCACAAAGCCATAAATTTGTGACGATCTAAGGTACCATCTGATTCATCAGATATAAGAGCACTTGGACAACAGTTTTGGTTTTCAAGATCGTTTCCCTAAAGTTGATGAAATTGGAATTTGAAGAAATACTTTCGTGATTTTGGTATAGTCTCATCGTTAGTCGTTCTTTGGACAATTTCCACTTCATCTCTTAAAGAAATGAAGTTGAATTTTTCATTCATGACGTGTTAGCAGATCATGTGATAGAATGATGGGTCATTCCATCTGTCTCAAACAAAAGGTTAGAAAAGTTATCAAAAAATACATAAGTCCATCTATAGTGAGATTAATGATATATGGTTCCTAAAATGAACTTATACTTCATATATCATACTGCTTAATATAATAAAACTAGAATCTACTAAACAGGAACTCCATGTAGGCCAGTGGTAGGCGATAAAGGCCAGTCGCACTTCGGTTGTGGGTCTGATTCCCACGGCCTTGTCCGACGTGATGGGTTGTCGCCCATCCTGCAGGTTGTCCTTTTTCTAAAACTATATTACTATAACATCCCATCAATAATATCGAAAAAACTTCTATCCTTAAACAATAATAACTTATGTCCAACATAATACATTCCAATCTTTAGGCTTATCCATAATACTGCAGTCCACTCTCATAATATAGTGAAAATGATTACCAGATATTTAATACCATCGTTGATCCCCATATATCATAAGATATGTCTTGTTGGTCAAATTAAAAACATGTGAATACCTTAGTCATGTATTTTCTTGAAGAATGAATACCCATTGAACCTTAGTAAAAACATGAATTCAGTCAAAAGTTAACTCTTTCCACATACCAAAATCCAAAAATTCTATATACTCAAACCATGATATAACCTTCTCCTTATATCAGTCACGAGCTCATGAATATGGTCAAACATTTCATTTTCTCGTTTTCCTTTCATTATGCGCATATCATCTTTTTTTCCAAAAATATCTCAATCACATTCCATGGTTACCGGTACCATTGAAAACCACAATATACCAATACATAAATATTCCAATATTCCACGATACTATATACAACATTATTTTGGAATCCCATTACATAAACACTTAATCATTCCACCACATTGTTGTCATATTCAACATCGCCAATAGTGATCGCATGTGACTTCCCTTTGTCCTTTTCCTTAAGTGGTTTCTCATGTCGATCATCACTAACCCTTGGATTAGGGCATTTATTAGCATAATGCCCCATTTCCTTGCACTTAAAGCATTGAAGTGTAGTAGGTTCATTCTGTGTATCCCTTCCTTTATTTGCATCATTAGAAATCTTCCTCCCATCATTATGGCATTCAAATTCCCGATGACCTTCCTTTCCACATTTGAAACATTTACTTGTCCCTTTAAGACAATATCCACCATGATTCTTTCCACACTTTGAGCATAAGGAAACATTCATCTTCTTTTCACCATTATTCTGAGATTTCTCCTTGAACTCCATCTTTCGTTTCTTGTCAAAACTATGAGATGGATAAGTAACAACAACTTCCATTTCTACCTTGATAGCACAACACACAATTTCTTCATAGCTACTGAATTCTCTTATAGCTAATTCCCTTCGAAGATTTGGTTTTAAGCCACTGAAGAATCGATCAACTTTACTTTCAGGTTGGATGATAAATCCAGATGCATACCTTGCAAGCCTTGTAAAATTCGCTTCGTATATACCAACAGATTCATCATCCTTTTGCTTTAGTTCAAGAAACTCCTTCTCCATCTTTGTTCGAAGAATACGAGGGAAGTACTTATTGGAAAATAAGTTCTTGAACTCGTCCCATTCTATGGACTCAATTTCATCCCTTTGCCTCGTATTCTTAATAAGATTCCACCATTGATCAGCATCACCTTACAAACGATACACTGCTAAGATGACTTTATCATGCTCAGAACATTGAATAACTAAAAATATCTTTTCAGTAGTACTGATCCATTGTTCAGCAACAAGTGGATCAGAAGACCCACTGAAAGAAGGTGGACGTTGCCTCATGAAGGACTCAATAGAATATTGTTCCCTTCTCTGCTCATTTGGAAGTCCAGAATGATTCATAGCTTGTGTAAGTATAGCAATAAGATTTTTCACTCCATCTCCCATAACATTTGTTTGTTCAGGAGGAAAATCATTACATTGTCCATTACATTGATCAATACGGTTCCTTCGGGTTCCATCCATCATCTAAAACCCAAAAAGAATAGTGTGAGAGGTAAAAATCACGCTAGGGAAAACAATATAATAAAGGGGGATTACCTTCAATATCTAACATCTTAGGTTAAATTCTAAGATCGTTACCATAGTTCTAGGACTCACTACTGGAAATTGGATCTTTCCCAACACTTATATACACCCTTTCCCAACGGTTCTCCCAATCGTTGGGAAAGGGGGGTCTTTCCCAACGGTTTGGGAGAACCGTTGGGAAAGGGGCCTCAAAACACCCCTTTCCCAACGGTTCTCCCAAACCGTTGGGAAAGGGGGGGTCTTTCCCAACGGTTTGGGAGAACTGTTGGGAAAGGGGCCTCAAAACCCCCCTTTCCCAACGGTTCTCTCAATCCATTGGGAAAGGGGGGGTCTTTCCCAACGGTTTGGGAGAACCGTTGGGAAAGGGGTGTTTTGAGGCCCCTTTCCCAACGGTTCTCCCAAACCGTTGGGAAAGACCCCCCCTTTCCCAACGGTTTGAGAGAACCGTTGGGAAAACTCAGCCCCAAATCCAACATTCACCCCTGTAAATTTCACCTATCCCAACAGTTTTGAGAACCGTTGGGATAGGTCTATCCCAACGGTTTTGAGAACCGTTGGGATAGATTCTTTCATTTCTTCCAGGTATACTACCCGAGAACATTATATAAATCTAAATTTTAAATAGTTATGATAATACATATATATATTTATGAAATTATGTTTACAAAAGTGATGTTAGCTTAGTGGTTAAGTCGTTCGATTATAAACAAGGGGTCGTGGGATCAAATCCCAGCACATGTTTTTTTTTGAAATACATTTACCAACGGTTTTATATCCGTTGGAATAGATTTTCATATTACTTATACCAACGGTTTTGTAAACCGTTGGGATAGGTCTATACCAACGATTTTCCCAAAACCGTTGGTATAGACCTATCCTAACGGCTTACTTCGCAACGGTTCTCCAAACCGTTGGTATAGGCTATACCAACGGTTTGGAGGCCTATACCAACGGTTCCAAACCGTTGGTATAGGTTAGTATTCTACTAGTGACTATATCCTATATGTATACTTATCCTTAGGGACATCCCTAGACATACCTTAGAAATATCTCTAGGGATCTCACTAATGTTTTCGCATCCTAGTTTCCAAAGGTTGACTAAACCTCCCTCTGATACCAACTGTAGAGACCCAAAGCTTAACGTACATGGACATTACATTACTTTTGTGGAATACCTAGTACATAACAAAAAGAGACAGACAAGGACCGTAATATTTTAGTGTCTTTGGAAACTTGGAACGTAATCTTCTAATCGTGGTGAAATATCTTCAACATCTCCCATAAAGATCTTCCCTTTTTTTTACCTAAAACCTTTCTTTATATCCTGGGGAAAAGAAAACATAAAAGGGTGAGCTCAAATGCTCAGTAAGGGTAAATAAAATAAATATCAATCACATCATATTCATAAGAACATAACATTTTGGAAATCTTAACCTGCAAAAGAGATCATAATTTCATAACATGGGATAAATCATAGTAGTGAAATGAAATCCCAATAATCATAACTTACAACATGAAACTTTGTGGCATACACACATAATCATAGAGAATCATTTCTTTTTAGTCAAGACTCATTTCCATGACTATCTTAGTGGACAAAGTCCATTTCTGAACCGAGTTCACTCCTCGTTTCAGTCCTGTTTCACTGAACCGGTATAACCTACCGTTCCAGCCATGTCTATCTCATGAGATATAAAATCTTTACCCAATGAATTGGAGGGATATATAGGTCCCACCCATCTCATAATAATACCATGTGTTCCACAAAATCACAATTCATACATCATTGCATAACCCATGTAATAAAAATGGGAATCTTAAAAAATTCATATAAGATAAAGGAATTCATAAAAATAATTCCATCACAACATAATAAAATCAATGTAATAATAGGGATATAAATAGATCCCTATATTATCTTAGATGGAAATTTTTTTTGATAAAACACTTGAACTCCATTCTTGAGGAAAATATCCTTTCAAATTCAAAAACATGTTCCTTTCTTAACATGTCATACAATTTTAAACTAAAAGAAGTTGATTAAAAATAATCTTGAAAACTTGTAAAGGAAGCTTATTGGAAATAATGTCTTAAAAATCCATTCATGCCATATAAGTTAAAAAAAAATTCTTCTCGTACTTTTGTCGTAAAATTCAAAAAGTACCTCGTACAAAAAATGACAAAAGATTCCTTTCATATCTTTTACTAAAAACTCACCGAAGGGTAAAATTGGATTTAAACAATTGTAGGTGGATGGAAACAATATTACATATTGAGGAAAAATGGATGTGGATGATAAAATACACCCCAGTAAATACCAAAGTATAAAAAATCTCGGATAAAAATGAGATTGTGATATTTTCCCTTACCTTAGGTCCGATTTGCTTCGTAAGTGTCTGAACCTCCTCTTCTTTGAAGCGCCTCTTTGAGATCTCCTTTTAGGGCACTAAAATTGGTCTTTGAGGAAGACCAGAACCTCTAGGATGATTCTAGGGAAGTGGAGAAGAGAATTTGGCAGGGGTTGGCCGATCTTGAAGGCTCAAAGTTGTGTGAGGAAGAGAGGGAGGAGGTGCCCTTTTATAAGGGAGGAGAGGGGCTCCTTTGGAAAACTAAAAATATTATTTTATTATAAATCCATATTAGGTTTTAAATAGCTCCAAATTGATTTATTTAAAATCTAAGGTTGGGATGGATCGAAATCCTCTCATCTAATAGAATTTAGACAATTTTAGGTTCCTATTTTAACCTTATCATTTAGATTTAACATTAAGTTAAATAATTTTACTTTTACCGTGTCTTCTTGTGTTCTTACACTATAAGGTTAATAAACTTACTATAACAAGACAAACGAACCCCAAGTTGTTTATTATTAATATATATAACCTTATATAAGTCATTTGGCAGAACCTTAGATTTTTAGGAACAAAATATCAATTAATAATATAATATTTGTTTTAAAAACTATTTTATGTCAATTTTGATACTATTTAGTAATTGATTTTTTTGAAAATCATAACAGAATTATTAGTTTTAAAAAAGTTAATTAAATCAATACTAACATGTCATATTAACCTAGAAAATTAGTGTAATTCATAAAAATTCTCAAATTATATTTATTTGGTTATTTATAATATCAATTATTATAAAGTTTCACTATTATGGTAATTACTGCATCATCATTGTGTCATAAATAAATTAATTAATTTAATGTCTAAAAATTATAAATAAAATATCATTATATAGGAAATCGTTTTATCTTTCTAATTAGTATTTATAGTCGAATTTATCTTAAGTATAACCCTATATTAAAAATTATTTACTTATTAAAATTTGATTTTAACTATTTTAACCCTTCTTTAAATAAATTAATAATAAATGTCCTAATCTAATCCAAGTGGGCCTAAATGATCATATTTTATTCCTAAGGTTGTTTTTGGTCGAATTACACTTATCCAATAGAATTAGGACATGTGTTAGGGTAATAATAATAACATTTTTACCCTTAATTACCCTATTTACTTTTAACCGTGGTAAAAAAAAGTAAAAAGTTACTATTCACCGAAAATTATTTTCATCTCATTGAACCACATTTTACTTACTAACATCAACCGTGTCTCTTGGATTTTTGAAATTCCACTCACAGAAGCGGTAAAATTATGTTTTATGAAAAATTCATTTTTTTAACTACCACTTAGTGGTTTCACTATTCATCAAAAAATGAAAGTTTCCAGAAAAATACCAAAAATTAGGCCTAAGCTATATTTGATATTATGAACTCAAAAATGATGTCTATTTTACCAAATTAAAAACATATCAGTTGCATTAATTAATTTAAAAATTAATTCCCGTCGTCAAAACAAATAGCGTGTTCTTAAGAGATAATAACTATCAAAAGATTGACACTTGTTTATGTCTGGTTTAAATGTAGAATTGCATCCAATGACCAACATTGTATTAAATTGTAAAAATATATTCTAAATATACTTTAAAACCACTCAAATTAATAATTTATCACTATTAATTATTTCGATTAAAAAGGTTGTTTTTAATTAAAATTTAGTAATTTTCACTATTCATCAGAAAATGAAAGTAATCCGGAAAGTACCAAAATTTCACCCTAAGCTAATTTCGATATTATGAATCCAAAAATTAAGTCCATTTTGAAAAATAAAATTTCAAAAATTTCAAAAAGTGGTTATTACTATTCATAACGGCTAGTTTTAATAATATTTTAATAGCATATCATTGTTTAGAGAAACTCAGTATTGCGTACAACACACGCTATCGCGGAAAGTCGTGCTTACGTGTAATGCAAGGCAAGTCAAGGATGCGTGTTGAGCAAGCTCCTTTTGGTATAGCGTACAACACAAGACATTAATGAAATTAAAAAGAATATTTTTCATAAAATCTCGGGGTGTTACAGCCGCTAAATACAAATTTTGGCGTAGTGATCTTATTTCCAATTGTTCATCAAACCGCATTGAGTTAGGACTTTTACTTTGGGTTTCTTATCACTCTTAATATCTGAGAAAAATGGACCATGTTTTTCTTTCTAAAAGATTCAGTTGGGAAGTGGTCATGATTTTTGAATGAGTCATGGGTCTATCTGGACAAGGAATGGGAAATAAAGTGTGGAATGATCCCAAAAAATTATAATATAATTCCATTGATCAACTAGAATATTTTTTGAGCTATGGATCATAGTTTTGGAAAGGTGTCAAAGAAGAATATTTTCATATGAGTTTTATAGAAAAGAGTTTTTCATGTCATTGAAGTAAATTTATGGAAGATGTAGGTTGTCAAGAGGGAGTCTTATAGACATTAAATTCATATGTAGACGTGTTCTTGTACCATAAGGGGAGTCATTAGTGGATAACAACTTTGGATATTTCTATTTTTTCTCACATATCGATTATACTGTATACCTTCTTCTCTGATTCAAAGAAGAAGAGTGAGTGTTGGTTCCTCAAGCACAAGTCTGAGGAATGTTTATAGCCTTCATTGAGAGGAACCATGATTTTTTTATTTCTGAATGATGGTAGATAGGCTTGAATACCGATATCTAGAGGATGATAGTTTGAGAGTAGTGGAAATTTAGGAAGGTATACTAGCATATTGGCTTACAGTTTGAAAACACTGGACCTGGAACCCCAAATGGTATCACTGAGTGGATGATGCCTTCATTTAGGGAAGTATATTTCTAAAATACTCAAATATTTAAAGTTTTATGTTCTTCTCTCATATTAAAATTTTTTAGGAATTCATTCGTGACCAAGTTTATTCCATAAGAGGGGAAACCCCAAGTCTCGGGCATGTTTATTTACAAAGGAGTGGCAATTATGACATTGGTGTTTATGACTCTATGGAAATTGATTTAAAAAGTTCATCAGAGTTTTTAAAGGACCTATATAGTAGAGGTGAGTCTTAGTGGTTTGGGACTAGGCTATAATATAGTGGGAGTAAAGGACTAGTGCATGCCTGGTTGTACTGAGTGATTGTGGCTAGAATGTAGTAAGTCATATTTCAATGGGAGTTTTTTAGTTCCCTGATATTAGACTTTCTTGAAGTTATTTTTCATATGGAGTTCAATTTCAATGGTATCATGGAGTTTGTTAAAATTTGTATAAGATTAATGGAATATTTTTGGAAGTGGGTTTTCTCAAAGGGGTGGGGCCATGAACTTGGTGCATAGCACCGATTTTTTATGGGACTTAAACAAATTCAAATGTAAAATAAAAAATATGTTCTTTGGATGAAATATATGGAGGAAATAAATTGGTTTGTGATTTCAAAGGAATGAGTGATTAGATATTGAAATATTTACATTGCTTTATCTTAGTAGATATTGGAATTTTGTGACCATGGTGGGGAACCATGGTGACACTACAGAATGAGAATGAATGGAAGTTTACTAAAGGGGATTTGGTGAAGGACTTTTGAATGGTCTCTGAGTGGTATATTGTTAGTATTAACCTGTGAAAACAATTCTCAAGTGGTAGATTATTAGGTTTTTGTGTGATAGATATTTTTTGGAAAAGTTTTGTGATTTTTGGAATTTATTCTTCTAGAAGATATAAATGGTGTAAACAGATGGAGAGAGGATCACTTTTACCACTGATGTCTAGTTCAGGTTTGTGGGAGCTATTGAGGAGCAGTTAGCTCAACAGAAATAACTTATCATAGGTAGTTCAATGGAATATATCTAAACAGATATATTTGATATAGATAATATTAGTAGTAATTATAGTAGTGGTAGAAATGATGTTCAAGTGTGAGAATACCAATGGAGGGTAATTTGAATGTATGTACTTAAGGAGTGACCATGTTCTAGTGGATAGAGTGATTCATATAGAAAGTGTATGCTTTATATCTAACTTGATGTATTGAAGAAAGTAGATATCAGTAAACATTGTGTTCAGGTGAGTAGAAAGTGTTGGGACACAAATGGTTTGTGTAAGAGTCAAATATTTGACACATAAGAGTGAACTTGTGATATTGTTGAAAGATCACTATTCACCAGAAGGACTGGTTGAGGTAGAGGTTTCCTTTGATCAAGTATAAGGATAATGATGAAGATCAAATTCTTTGTGACATTCTCTCAAGGGAGATCAACAGGTGGTGAAACCAAAAGTTACTAACTATCTAATTTGGAGCTCATCTATAAAAATGGGTTGAATAAAATAATTTTTGTATGACTAAAGGAAGAAGTGGTGATAGAGGATCATAAGGGAGGGGTGGGACTACTTCCTTCACTATAGGGGGTGACACACCTTTCACAAGGTGGATCAACAATATAATTATTTTATAAGTTATATGTCGAATTAATGGTAACCCTAGGGCTATCTCCAAAGAGAAGTGCATAGAATCAGTTGTCACATTGGTTAGAAAATGGGGTTGTTTTTTAATTACTTTAGTTTTGAAAATAAAATTAAAGAAATTGAGAAAATAAAATTGAAAATAAGGTGATGATAATGTTTATTGGGTTAGGGAAAGTTATTCAATTACAATTACATCCTAGTCTTTAAATTATTGTCTATTCTCCTTCTGGTTAACTAAAGAATGATAAGATCCACAACTATTTCCCCTATCACCCTTGGTTCAATGGATTTGGTTAGAATAAACTTAAAAAACATTTTCTTTGTATAAAATTATTTTTATGTGTATAATTGATAATTAAAATCACTCCTAGATTACGTAGGAAACCCCACATCAGGTCTTCCACCTCCCAAGCAATCCAAGAGGAACTACTAACCCTTCCACACATGCTAACAACCGCCAAGTACTTCACCACTCAACATAGAGTATTCCACATTATTTAGCTTGAAACTAAGAATATGGGTATGATGGGTCATCAACCAAGGTAATAAAAAAATAAAAAAATTAAATAATACACAACTACATTCAAAATTAAAAATTGTTTCTGAATATTGAAACATTTTTAACAAAAGAGAGGGTTTTATTCATTAAAGTGCACAAACTTGATAATTATAAAAGGATAACCATCCACTTCCCAGTCACTCATAATTTATCCCTCCATTCAAAGGTTAGAAAATATGTAAGGAATAAATCATTACAAAACTATAGGAAATAAAAAATAAATGAAAACAATGAGATTCAATAGCAGTGCATAGAAATACAAACCAGGTTTCCCTTTTTTCTTTGGTCTTGTACCCTTTTTACATATCCCTAGTTTATATCTTATTTTTCCATTTAAAACCTCCAGGATTCAATATTCTTTAATTTTTTGAATTTTCTTTCTTCCTTTAATATATTTACCATCCATGATCCAATATTCCCTGGAAATCTATCTCTTTCTTCTTTGAGATAAATTGAAATATCAAGTTTATAATAATTCATTTGACCTCCTATGATTAGTTTCATTCATGTAGATCCAAAATCCTAAATCTTCAGATTGAAGCATGGGTGAATTACATAATTTCTTATCATTATCATCCATCATAAAATTTTTATAAAGGCATGACACAAATACACTAGCAGATGACACATTCACAACCTAGAATCACTCATACACAGGTATGAGATGACACATGCACTAGTGAAAGATGATAATTATTCATAGTCAGATTCACACCTATATAGAGTAATTAAACTTAAATGGGTGGAAAATTACTCATAGTCATAGCAATTGACTTATACACATTAGAAAAATGACTCATACAAAGGTGAAAAATGACACATATGCACTCATGTCTTTGTCATTTATTCATGATTTCTTGTGGAAAATGAGCCCATAACAATCCTTTAAGCATCACTATTTTATTTAACATTTTTATTATCAATAATGAAATATTATGTCAAATATATTCTTTAATTCTATCAAAATAGCAAGATGAACGATTATCGGTAGCTAACTAGTCACATTATTCCAAAAATCAAGTAAGTAGATTAAATTGAAAATTTTCACAATTTAAAAAATATTCACACAATAAAATTATTTAAAACTTACATTAAAAAAATATTTAGAACTAAAATAATAAATAATTATGAGGGAATAAAATTAATTAAATATTAATAAAATATCATGAATTTATGGGCTTTTTCAATTCCCCAACACCTAATCCTTGGACTCTTAACCAAGTTAACTCCAAAAATATTACCAAATAAAAATTCAAAAACTAGTTAATGTAAATTCCCTTTTAAAAAACATGGTTTTTATACATATCATGGCTATATAGTGTTATTTATTTCATTTTCCTCATTAAATACATTAAATTAATTTCCTATTATTTTATCTTTTCTTGTACACTTATACCTACCATTCCTATAATATTTCTCACTAAAAACTCATGTATGAATTTCAAGAAAGGTTTTTTCCATTCTAATTTCATGAAAGAGTCACTATAGGATTTATGATTTTTTTTTATATCAACCCAATGAGTCAAGAATTTTTTACCATTATGAGGGATTTCCAAGGTTGTTGGGGGGGGGGGATTAAGGTTATTGGTTTCTGTTGATAAAATTCTAAGGTATAGGAGGGGGCTCATCTCTATGTTTGAATTATAATTCATCATTTTTAGTTTCATTAAATAATAGCTTCAACCATTATACTAATATTCCATTGAAATAGCTCCACCATTCTAAATTATTAAAGAAAATTCCATATCTTTGGGTATTTTAATAGTAGAAATTATATCATTCCTCTATTTCCTTCAATAAGTTTGGATTTATGATGATTTTCTTAATATAGTTCTACTATTGAAGGAAGATAGGGACCTTGAATTTAATAAAGTATGTTTGGGATCTATCTTGACCAAATTTAGGAATTATTTTTCTTCCATTATAATATTCTCTAGACCCATGATTTAAACAGTTAATTACTTATTTATAAATAGTTCCTACTATACAGCACTGATACAAAAGATTTCATAATAGGTTTGCAGCTTTAAAACTACTTCAATTATTCTCTAAACTACTACTAAAATTCTTGGGTAGTCTACTTATATAACTTCAAAATCAATGAAATATTTATTCATCTTTCCTGATACTCTCTAGACCTACACTCACAAGTCTAGTAATAAAAAAACATACATTGCAATTGGATTTGATACCAAATGAGATAAATCAATCCAAAGTAACATATATTTCTATATGTTAATAATTACATCTCCATAATCTTTTTGATTAGAGTCTTTCGATACTAGATACATAATCAAATTATTTTACAATACTTGTGAACATTTCTCCATAATCAAGGATCCCTTCTATAATTCTCATCAATTATACTCGTCTTCATAACCTATGGAATGGGAGATCAATAGAAGGGGTCATCTCAAACGCTTTCTATGGGAATAAATTATCAACATTTCAAAAAAATTAAGATCATAAGAATGTTTAAAAACATGATAATTAGTGAAATGTGTAATTAAAAATGAAATGGTCTAATAATACTTATCCATGAGGCATAATATAAGTATGTGTGATCTCAAATGATCAAACATTTACCATGGAATAAGAGTGAAAATTCATGAGACAATAATCATGATCCATGGAGCACATCATAAGAATATAAAATAAAAATGTGGAATACGAATAAGATTATGAATTCATAATATAGTGAAAAAATATGAGAGAAATCATGTCTAGACATAGTCTTTTAAAAAAAGTAAAACATGATCATGTCCATGCACAAACTTCTAATCAAATAATAACACGTTCATGTCTATGCATAACCTTGTGAACAAGTCATAACATGAAAATGTCTAAGCATGACCTTGTGAATAAAAAATAACATGAACATGTAAACACACAACCTTGTGAATAAATCTATATTTGATCATGTCCATGAACTACCCTGTGAATAAAGAATAATTTGATCTTTTAAAAGCACAACCTTGTGAAAAAATCATGATACGATCTTTTCCTTTCACAACAATGTTAACAAAGAAATATACAATCATTTCCTCATATAAAATTCTTATATCATGTGATATAAAGTCTCAACCAATAAATTAGAGTAATATATAGTACCATACCCATAAAAATCCATACATATGTGTGTAATAAGATATCAATCATTCATCATTTCATGAAAATCCATAGAAATAAAATGGTTTTCATATCATTTCACAATGGTATCACATAATGTGATATCAAAAGTAGATCGATTGATACTAAAAACTCAATCACCCAAAATTACTATTTCATAAATTAATTTGGATTTATATTTATAAAAAATAACTCTAAAATATATGTATAACTTTGATATTGAGAGGAAAATGGAAGCAAAATCATGAAAATAGATTTCATAAAACATTTTTAACATTTTCATAAAATGATGAAGTTACAAGTTACTTATAAAGTTTCCTTATAGAAGTTGAAAGGAATTTTTTTTAAAACACTATTTATAAATTAATATCAATAATGGAGCCTTGAGAAATATATAAATGTTTTTTATAGGAAATATAGAGTGGAAGAAACAATATATGATCAGGAAAGGAAAATCCTTCTTGACATTTAAAAAAAACCTTCACTGAATCCTACATTGCAAAAAGAGTGATAAATAATCCATTTAAAAAGAGGTAAAGAGAAATTTTAAGATCACAAAAAATAATACATAATTTTATTTGATAATAAGAAATAATAAAATTCTTGTAAAGAGTGAATATGGACATGGAATAGAACTATCTCATTTGAATAGAATAAAAATTATTCTTAACATCATAAACTTTTATGAAAAGAATCCATAAAATATAGTGTATTTGTTATGAAAATTTAGTTATTTTTTAATTGAAGTGGGAAATTAAATATAAAATTATTATATGATATAAGAAAACAATATTGTAAAACCATAGTTAAATAGTAATAATTATAACTTAAGAAACGAAGTGGAGTGAAGAAAACCCCTTACCTTTTACTCCTGACTTCCATGAAAGATCTTTAGCATAATTTATAATAAACATAAAAATATTAATAACCTATTTAAAAACCTTGTTAAAATACATTACCCTATATATTCTTCAATTATAATCATTTATTATATATTTATTATTTAATTTCCCTCATCAGATATTATCAATTTTGATTGTTTCATGAAAAATTTAAAATATAGATGTTGATTCCCATCATTTCATAACAATTTTGTTATTTATATACTATCCATGGTACTATAATATATTATTTATAATTATTTATAAAGTTCTAATTTCTTACTGAGAGATTTTAGGTCAATTTTTGTGATGATAGAATCAGTGATGAGCT
This sequence comes from Viscum album, assembly GCA_963277665.1. Taxonomy (NCBI): domain Eukaryota; kingdom Viridiplantae; phylum Streptophyta; class Magnoliopsida; order Santalales; family Viscaceae; genus Viscum; species Viscum album. The sequence goes on from OY728125.1 coordinate 148,445,719, forward strand.
TGTTTTAGTAATTTTTTATAAACAACTGTTTATATATTTATAATGAGTTAAATATTAATAAAAACTTTCAAAAAATGTAAAATATTTATAAAAATAGTTTTATTTAATTATATAAATTCTTATAATAATCCAATAAGGGTGATGATGAAAAAGAAATATGTCATTCCATGGATTTGGTAGTCTACACATACACATAGATTGCATTTTTGTTTCCCTAGATTGGTAAGAAGGTATAAATTTATTTATCTTCTTAGAATATTAATAATTATATAAATATCATATTTATTCATCAAATACCCCTCTTTAATCAACCATGTAATTCATTTATGAAAAATAAAATACACCATTCATGGAGGTGGCAGTCTGCACGTAATACGAATGACCTTTTTGTTTTTTCTAAGGAAAACGGGAAAGGTAGTTACTGGTTGTGACATCTATATAACAAAAATTTAGTAACTAATAATAATTATTTCATATATTATAATGGTTATAATTAATTTAACAATAGGTATAAGAATAATAAATAGATTAATGGTTATAGAGTAGAAAATACTTACATAGAGGAATTTAATTTCTTCCTGGAAACCTTCTTGATTTAGAAATGATTTGGGAAATATCTAGGGACTTGAAGCTAAATAAAATGGTAGTGGATTATTTTTGACTGAAATGGGTTATAGTATATTGGATAATTATATTTTTTTGGTATAGGTGTAAAGGGGTGGTGGGGGAATTCTTATATAATTGAGGGGTAGAATTTTCTAAATATTAATAACTTTAAAGACATGTTATTTTCAAAGGAAGTTGGATCCTAAAGTGGAATATAATATAAATGGGTTACTCATGGTCAATAAACCTTTTATCCACACAAATATGGGTAAGGTTTTGAAATATTTAGGTATTTCTCTTAATTAAACTTTTTACCATAATTTACTTTTACCATGGTAACTATTTTTTTTAACCTTGGTAACATATTTTTGGGACCAAAAATGAAATTACCCTTATTAAATAATTTATTTATGATGATTGAAAATAAGAAAACCATTTTATAATATTAAATATTCAAAATTGATAAAAAAAATATTTTCAAAATAATAAAGGAATAATGCATAAACATACTTTTTAGAAAAAAAATATTACTTAGGTTCCAAAATATCAATTATAGGTTTCTAAATTAAAATTAATATTTTAAATTTATAATTATAATTATTAAATACATAATTTTATTAGGAAAAAGTTTTTATAAAATTTTAAGCTATTATTATATCCTAATGATATCATAAAAGTCATGGTATTTCTAATAACAGTATTTTACACTATTCACCTAAAATAAGTCTTTTAAAAAAATACAAAAAATTAATTACAAACCAATATTGTTATGATAAATCCCAAAATAAATTTCATTTTATAAAATAAAAATTATATAATTTATGAATTTAACATTTAAATGGAAATAAAAAATATATAGTAAAATTAATTTTTCAAATATTAACTATTTTGATTTTTATTTCCCATAAATTTATAATTAAATTGATGTTAATTTACCATCATTTAAACCTAATATACTTAGATTCTTGAGATAAAATTCATAGAAAAAAAATATCCAAGTGTATAAAAAAATATTTTTATGAAAAAATGATCTTATTAGTTGTTTGGCTATGCTAATTGAATTCCCTCGATGCATTAGTATTAAATTTATTTTTATTTAAAAGTAAAAAATTTGAAATGTATAAAATACATGTGATATATATAAATAAATTATTACATTAATAATTACTATTTTATTTTATCCTAACTTCTACTTACATAACCCCTTAAGATCTTTATGTAAGACCTAATATAAGATATTTTTTTGCGGAAGTCATTGGTGGAGGTTCAGGCAAGATATATCTCATAAAAATTTCCACAAGCCTAAAATTCACTCACAAATTATTTTCCTGAAACTATAATTATTGGATTACAACTTGGGATTGGTCTAGGGAAATCCCCGGGGAAGATACAACATTTCCAAGATCGTACAAATGATCTATATAAGTAATAATTCTATTACTCGATGCCATTTATTTTTTTTTCCTTCCTAGATTTAAAATTTTAGTTAATTTTATGTATACCAGCTAATTTAATGACTATATTATAATAGTAAAATTTAATAAAAGTATCATATTTTTATTTTAGTTTAGCATTTCATGTGAAGTAGGATATTAAACATAGTATTTATTTTAAAGGGAAATTAATACTAAAATTTCAAGGCTTTACATTATTTTACACTTAAATAAATTATGTCCTCACAATTTTAATTATCACTCACTAATGAAAATAGTTTAGAATTCTCTTAAGATATATATGACTCAGGATTTAATTTCTAATGTGTTATCAACTTCACTAGCTTTGGTAATTATAGGAAACTCATATATTCCTTCATGATAGTCATATCCAAATATTGAGTTTTATCCAATAATTTCAATTAAACATCCATCGTGATTAGGTATCATGACTCATATAATAGAATTAGTTTTATTAGAGAGTTCATAGTCAAATTTTCAGTAATAGATGATCATTTATTGTTTTGAAATATGATATATGATTTCTCTATTTTGGTAATTAATATGTATTCTATTTCCAAAATCACATAAAATTCATCAAATGGATAAATTGATAATATTTACATGAATCAAATTCCCATAAACTTCAATATGGGATACAATAATCATACAACTAGAAGTTTCCTTCGATAATCAAATAATTTGGGTGGTGATTTAATTCTCTTAGAAATCTTCCTTGATATACTAAGGTACCTAGAATAAAAACCCAACCTGAAAATCAAAACACTAGTGTGGAGGATAGATTTTACTTAATTATCATGATACAATTTATTGATAGTTATTGTTGAGATTCCTAGGTGGATCATGAAGTCACCCTAGGTGGGGGTGAATCTAGGGTGATCAACGTTTACCAACTTAAACTCTTCCTTTTTTAAGTTGATTGAAACTATGCTATCAGTTAGGATTTATGGATATTTAGAAACTATCCCTCACCAAATTCCATTATGTTATATATATATTGTAAATTAAACAAAACATATGGATTTTTAAAAGCTTTAGCCTTAATGTGAGAACCTACTCCTTATTTTTTCGACTTCAATCAAGTCACAGATTCTTCCACTATAATATCAATACAAGATTACAAGTGGTGTGGGAAGGATTCTCCCTTATCCCAATTACTTTATAATCTTAAACAATTGAATTATATTTATATTATGTCTCGTAGTTGATATATCTCTCAAAAATCTCCTCCTATCTCTTGATAGGAATGTTTCTATTGTTTATAATAAAACCACCAGTCTTTACAAGTTCTTCGTGAACTTCTCCATGGATAAAACTTTGACTATCCCAAGTTATTTTGTTGTACTCTACATTCACATCAACCTATCCTCATTTTAGTTGAATTTTCTTATAGAGATAACACTCTTTGGGACCGGTCCATCCAGTTTGTTGTGTCTGGTTACCCTTACTACATTGCTCCTCTATTAGATATACCTTCTATCTGATACGGATCTATCCAATGTGATGTGTCTAGTATGATTTTGTTTTATATACCTTATATTTGATTCACATATTCCTAATGATCCTTTTCCTGATGAACTTCAATCTATTTTTCTCTCTATACATAACTTCTCTATCAATAACTCTTCTTTATTGTTCTTATTCTTCAACCAAGTAGTTTATTTGTTGGGAACTCACATTGTAATCACTAAAAAACTTCAAAAAATTAGTGTATTGAAATATCCATATCCACTCAACAGATCAATTTTTATTTCCCCCTTTATAAAGGAAATATTCCTCTTATATGTGTGGGGAACACAAAGACTTTATTTTGAAATTCCCTATAACTTAAATTTTGAATTGACCATCTTTAATATCTTTTGAAATATATTAAGATTAAACTTTATCAGAGTTACTTCAAAACGTGGTGTCAACTATTTTTAGACCTTCCTCAAATATTATCAATAATTATGATCTTTACCTTGTGAATATCTTGATGATGAATGTCTATCTCATCATCATCATAATGTATAAATTTAAAGTTTACATAAATATCTTCAATCCTCTATACAATGATATTTATAAAAGTCTGTCTGATTGACTCAGCCCGCTAAACTCAGACTTTATTCATTCGATTCTCTTCATATGTTTCCTCTATCTAATGGACTCACAAAAGTTTGTCCATATTGATCTATTTGGTTCATTTTCACCTATATGTCTAGTCATCTTGTGTCTTCTCAGACTCTATGTGGAGCTCAATTCTCTAAAATCAACTTGGTATTATCATGATCCAACCTTCCAGGGCCCACATAGATAGCAACGAATCGATTATGACACCCCAATACCACCTCTAATAAGCTAGAGGTTGTAACCTAGCACTGAGTAGGAATATCTCTCACATGGGAGGCCATAGCCTAAGGTACCTTCACACATGCACACATATCCAAATACGAAGATAATGAAAAAAAAGGAAAGAAACATTTGATACTAAATTCATGCATACAACTAAATCCCACTTTAGAGTATGAAAAAAGTGTGGGATATCATAAAGTTCCAAGTACAAGACCCCCAAAACTGTAAAGGATTCCAACCTTCTAATAAAGAGGAGACTACTATCAAATGAAAATCTGGGAACAAACCAGCCCATCAAGATCAATTGTTCTCTACCTACTCCTGGTCCTCCTAAAACTCTATTAAAATACCATTATCTGCATAAGAAATCATATGAGAAGTTAGATCCCAGGTAGGGGTGAGTATAACAATAACTATTATGACACCCTGGAATAACTGAACATAAATCATCAAAAAAGAGTTCATATCATCTTCATGAAGATATGTCTATCATAATATGATACACAACTATAAAAACTCAGATATAATAAAGATAAACACCAAGTCTCAAAGTAGGTCACATCCATATATTCATCCAACAATTTCACTCAAGGAATCAAGATAAATCTCTTCCGGGAGAACTCACTCCTCAGGTATGCTAATAATTATAGTGCTCATCTGATAGGTTGTTCTCATTGCAACTTTCCATGAATAAGTACTCATTAGAACTCTGAATATTTTGATACAAATATAATGGATCTCACCCCAGGATTATGGAAGGTTCAGGACCCTACCTAGATTAAACCCACTAGTATTGGGATCACACACCCTAATAGTGGGTAACGGGACTCCTAACCTAGCCTAGAGAATAAATGACAGAGGATCACACCTTAAGTTACATAGAGGGACTCCGGACTCTATCTGAGATTAATCCTATATAGATAATCACTCGTCCTACTCTCAAGAAATCATGCCTCATATTCCCCCATATGGATGGACTAAGGGAACTAACACTATAGATACTTGTCTAGAATAACGAGAACTGGGGCCTCAAACTACCCTGGAAAAAGTACACTACATTTACAAGGAGTTAGTGATGTGTATTTTTTAGACCGGTTATGCCTATGTACTCCATCACATGCTCATTTACTTTAGTCATTCCTATGTACCCTATACCCATACCCGTAAACTCTGATCATACCTGTGTATATTGTCCATGTCCAGCTACTCAGGCCATGTATATGCATGTGTACCAGGCCATGCCCATGCACCTCTAAGGTACACATGAATTACCAGCACTAGGTCACACAGCATGTATGGGGTGCACACTATGTTTGATATTTAATTTTTCATGAAACCCTAGCTGCCACAGTAAGGAACTACATGGAATGTGTTCATCCGAACTACACACCATGTAGTTCAGAATTTTACAGAACCCATTGGTCTTTACGTGATTCTACTCAAATTGTCTCTTCCTTCTTTCCAACCATAAATCACACCCTTTAAATGTAGATATGGTCTTGACTGAGCTTGATCATTTTTTGGTTGGATTCTGACCACTCAAATATTTTATTGAAGTATATTCTGTCATGTCACATCATCGAATACCAAACCAATTAACCGAAGATATCTGATCCAACCCCGATAGATCCTCTATCATCATTACACATCATGACTATCTCATAAATCCTAAACCCAAACCCATGATATTGATCTTTTGTTCCAATGAAAAATTTCATAGTGATTTTTCATCAGGTATTTATAAAATTTCTAGCCAAATAAAATATCAGTGTTGATCGTACAAAGAGCATGGGGAGAAAAGAAAAAAACAAAAATGTGAGGAACAACCCTCTTCCATTTTTTGGGTTGGCCAAAATTCATTGATGTGAAGGTAAAAATGAAGAGGATAATTGAGAATTAATCCAACATAAATCTAGGAAGTAAATTCATAAACCGTAATCCAATGATCAACCCATGAATTAATTTTTTATGGAATTAATTTACATTAGACTTTGGTAAAACAAATATAGGATTCAACCAAAATAATTCAATACCCTACCTCAATTTTGGATCAATCAATAATGAAATAAATTTTATAAATAATTTTATTTTGTGATATCCACAAACATTGTTGGAAAATATAAACTCCTTGGTACCGATCAAAAATTCTCGATCCGATCATTTTCAGAAAAATATCTCCTCCACACTCTCTTCAAATCCCTAGGGTTATGCTTTTAACCCTAGGATTTTCAAATAATTGAGTTTAAATAGAGGATAGCTAGGTCATGCTAATTAAATAACAAATTAATCAATTAATTTAATTATCATTCATCCCATGGTCGCTCTTAAACCAAACACTCAATACTCAAAAAGGTTATATCACACCTAGGGTAAAAATCTCATTCTATATTTAATGGTGGTCCTAGATTTACTATATAAGACTCTCTTCAAATTTTCTTCCATTATTTCAGAAAAAAATATGTGTGGGTGATATAATATATTTAATATTTTTATTACATCAATATTGAGCCTCCATGGGCCCCATAAACTCACACTAAATCAACACCTAGCTTAGAAAATATTATTTAAAATATTTCAAAGTTGTACAAGGAAAAAATATATTCATTACATTTTCACAACCTTAGGGATTTTCTCCCAAAAACAAAAAAAAACTACTCATAAATATGAGAGTATTGGGCTCGCATCTTGTTCTATTGCTTCTAGGTGCTCTCCTCTAATGCTTCCATTGAACATTCACCAAGGGAATAGTTCAACCACAAAGGATCTTCTCCTACTGATCCTTGATCTCCACCAAGTAATCTATGAAGGTGGATCCATCCTCTATATCCATCATTCCCTAATCGATAACATGAAAAGAGTTGTGAACATGCCTCCTCATCTACAACACATGAAATACATCATGCAACTGATCTAATTATAGTGGTAGGGATATGCAATATGCCACCTCTATAACCCTATGAAGTGTCTACAAAGGGTTAATGAATCTTGAAGATAACTTGCCACCCCAGAAAAATATTTGCAATCCTCACTAAGGTGAGACCTTTAGGAACACCTGAAATTAATTATTGAACTCTAAAATACTCCATAGTTAGTATTTTTAAGACTTCTACTAGATCTAAGTAGTCCCCATCGGATCTTGGGTGATCTATACCTTCTTAGTCGTTTCTCGCATCATCTCTCGGCCCATGAGTGCTAACTCCCTTGGATTAGTTCTGTACAATAGTGACCTATAGGGTCTCTCATAAAAGTTATTGCATTGTTCCATAATAATGGTGGTGTGATAATTATTTTTATTTTTGAACTCCACCAAGGGTAGTTGATCTTATAAATTATGACCAAAGTCCAACATGCAAGCACCAAACATGAACTTTAGAACCTAAATGGTCTGCTCAATCTGGATATCTGTCTGGGTGTGAAATGTCATTATTAAATTCAATTAAGTCCAAAATTCATCCTGAAATCATCTATATAATCATGACATGAATCAAGCACCATTGTCTGAAATGATCGTCGAGGGAACTTTGTGAATATAGACTATTTCATGTACATAAAGGCATCAAAATCTCCCTGTTAAACTCTACTCTCAGATGGCTAAGAAGTGGGAAAACTTTGTGAGATGGTTTGTGATCACCTAGATACCATCCTTTCCTCTAGAATATCATGGAAACCACATCATGAAGTATATGGATATACCATCACACTTCTCCTCAGGAACCTTAAGGGATTGATCCAAACCTGCAAGAACCTGGTTCTCATCATTCACCTACTAACAAGTGAGCCATTGAGAGAAAAACTTAGCTACACATCTGTTCATACATGGACACAAGAACGGATACTAAAGGTCCTAGTACGTCTTTTACAATTCTATATATACTTCTAAGGGTGATGTATGAAACTCCCTCATCACCTCCTCCTGCAACGTCACTAGTACCATCATTAAGCCTTATAAAAGGATGATATTCTCCCCACCTTTAGAAAATCCGTCAGAATCATGTAAAATGGATATCTGAATGCACAAGGTATCATGGTCAATATCTCCAATCTAAGACTACCTAAAATAGATATAAGATCCCAACTTCTTCATATGAGTTATGGATCTTTTAAATTTTTGTTAAACCGTTATTAAGTTTTCCTTTTTGGATTAAACCTGGAAGTCGCTTCTTTAGGTCAGTTGGTTTATTGTGGGAATAAACTAGAAAAGGGTTATAGCATGATTATAGAATAAATTCATGACATAAATTAAATTCATGATGTAAATTGGTCTTTCTAGATCCCTTACATAGCATGAATTGGTTTTTCCTAGGAAAAAACCTAAGATTTTATATTGTGAAAAATATTTACATCATGAATATATCATGGATTTGTCTTTAAAAATGGGAAGAACCCATTCATTTAAAAGATCTTACTCCATGTATTATTTGATATCTTGTTGAATCTTCCCTTATTCCTAAGTTATGCTTTAAATTTTATTCTTTGTTTGGTGTATGTTTCACTCATCTTTGTTCATGTTGGATCTACATTGGTAGTTATTTAATCCACTCCCTTATTTTCTTAGTTTATCTCACCTTCTTTGATGCAATTTTGGTTTGATATAATATACCCTATTTTTAGGATATTTTTTTGTTCTTTAATTTTCTTCTAATTCAAACCAATCCAAGGGTCAATACTAGATGAATTCTCCTCTACCTCTATAAGGTAGGTGTTCTATGACTTTTTCCTCAAGCATCATTGGTTTATAATTGTCTCCATAATGACATGTGTCAGTTTCACCCATTTTATGACATTAAATTTTATTTTCCTTAAATTAGTTATTTAATTTAAAATGTAAATGTTCTATTATATCCATTGATTATGGTTGGATGCTAAGGACCTAAAATTGATACACCCCTTAGGTGTTCCATGTTTATGCCTATGTGCTTCTTTATATTGTATTAGTTGAAACACCCATTGGTGTATTGGGTTTATCTTTATCAAATGTTTTGATTAATTTAAATTGTTGAAATGAACCTTTTAAATGGGAAAGCTTGATTTTCTTGGATCATATTATACTGGAATCAAATGATTATTTATACCATTCCTAACATAGCCTTTTTCATTATTGAATGAAAAGTTATGGATTTTAATTATTTATACAAATTGAATGAATTGGAATGATTATCAAATTTATTTGATTATATCATTAAACTTAAGGTACCTATTTATAATATTAACCTTTTTCTTGTTATAGGAGTGGTATGACTTGATCCAGCCTTGGATTCCCGAGGGAATACCTTGAACACTCAGAGCATACCACCCTAATTAATTGGTCCATTTTTCAATAGATATACCCGCCTTAGAACATGGAAAATGTCTTATTTATACATTAATTCCATAGTGTAGTACTAATAATTCACTTTTAACTTTTCCATATATTAGAATGCCTAAGATACACTCCTTATATTAAAGTGATGTCTTAAGATAGGAGGCTCCTTGGATTCTTCCGTTGATCCCTAGTCATACTTAGCCTAGGATTTACTATGGACATGATCCATAGACTTGGTTAGATATTATTATAATGTAATTCCTTAGGTGTACCCCTTATATTACACTTATTACCTTATATCTAGGCTTCATGTTTGGTGTACTATGAGTTGTATCATCCTTATAAGGTCAAATGTTCCTTTATTCCTCATAAATCTTGTATTACTATCAATAAGACATTGGATTTATTGGTTACACCTTGTATCTGATTTTATTATTATTTCTTCTTAGATTACTTGGTTACACCTTGGGTACCACTTTATACATATGGATTTTACCTACAAGCCTTGGTTTTATCAGTTAGACCCTCAATATCTACAGGTTACCTATTCAAATGTATTCGGCTTAGACTAAAGAAGGTATGGTCAGTCGGGCATCCCATGAGGAGTCTGAGCCCAACATGATTATTATTTCATGCATGAAATTCAACTTCTTATATTATATATACACACTTATGCTTTTATACTCATGATATGGACTTGTATATAATTCATTGGTGGTGTAATATTGAGTATATATCACACCCTGTTTGGGTCACTATTTGGTACCCAAAAAAACTTCATGGATGTAGGTAGGGATAGGGAAAGTTCCCAATCTTGGATGTTTGATTGATTACATCATGGGATCTAAGGATCATGATACTGATCCTTGGATCATGATTCCATTTGATAGGTTTTTTTGTTTTTTTTCTTTTTGATATACCTTTATGTACATATTTCTAAATTTTGTATAGCTCCATGAAATGCACATAATTTTGTATATGGTGTTGCTTTTGGATTGTATATTATTCTCACCTGGATGTTTTACTTTTGCTGACATGTCTTTCATTTATTATACTTTCAAAATTTATTCATTTATCAAGCCATTGTGATACTCTGATCATGAGGGTATAGTCTCTACACTATACCACCTTATACCCTCACTATTATTTGGTAGCCTTTAGCATATATAGAAGAATGCTTGAGGACTTTTGACCAATCGGGTTCAGTTACATATGAGTGAACCAGGACTAGGATGTTAGAAATTAGTATCAGTGGTTTCTTTTCCTTTTATTTTATTCTTTGGTTTATTATAAAGGTGGCTATAATTTTTTGAAATTTAGTAATGAGGTTGTTCCTAAGAGTATCTAAGACACATGTGGGGAAAAATCTAAATTACCTAGGATGGTATTCAATGTTCTAGATTATGCCTATTGCGGTTTCACTGATTCATCATTGGGTGACTCACCTGGAATATGGATTTCATTATTATTGTGGAACTTATTTTTACCCTTGGCTTGGAATGGTAAGGAGGTAGTGTCTTATGCATCATTATAGGAATGTGAGTATTTATATTTCAAGCATTATGTCATTCCACATTTACTTACTGAATGCATTTTTGTTTCATATTCTTTGTGCCTTTATGGTTATATTTGAGATTATGATAACATTTATTATAGGGATAAATAATTGGAATAATTAAATTGTTTATGTCAACCTAAATGTTGTTTTCCCATATAGTATGGTGATGGAACCTTAATTAGCCAATTATATCGAGTTTCAGTCTTAAACCATTGGTTACATTATATGAAGCATTAGTTTTTTGTAATTATATGTATTCCAATTGAAATTTAAAGTGTTTTTGTGCCTCTATAAATTGGGAATGGTGATACATCTAATTGAACCATCTTAAAAACCTGGTGGTAGTTACATGTAGCACCATTTTCAATTTATAAAGAATAGTAATTTATAACTTTGTATTGATAGACACATTAAACATGACATTTATATATATATATATATATATATGGATATACATAATGATGTATTTGAGAACTATTGTTTTCAAAATGTAAATGGAAATTGTTGTTATTAAATAGTTATTCCAATTTCAATTTAAATAGAATTTTCCTATATATCTTTCAGTTGACATGATATATACTCGAACCCTAATATAAAACAGAAAACTTGACCCAGACCTGACCTTAGTTGTGGGAATAAGGTAGTATCTCTAGATTTTTATCAATGTCTTATACAATTCCTAGACCTGGATTTACGAGCAGGAAGAGGGGTGTGATTCTTATATAGGAAGTCTTGTACGTAACCTTTTGTTGTATCTATGATGTTATCATTTTAAATATTATCTGATTCATGTGTTTGGAATTTTTAGATCTATGATACCATGATGTCCTCATGTCGAGCACTAGGAAGGTGGTGATGACCATTTTTATGAGGTGGTGGGACCTAACATGCAAGTATTTCCACCTATGTCACATCAAGTTAAACCTAACATGAGATATGATGCCCAGTTTCGAGAAGGTTTTATATGGTTTTGTACACTGTTTAGGGATCTCTATGACCTACCCCTACTATGGAAGATCTGATTCAAGAGTTTCAGTAGTGTCACCTACCCACGTTTTCAAGGAATGGAGGTCCACAGGCTGTTGAGACATCACTAAAAGTTATGTTATCTATCTTTGGGCACCTGAAGATGCCTCCATAGAGGAGGGTCAAGATCACCTCTTATATTTTTTTTATCTCACAAGCATTGGTGGGATATTATTACATAGGTATACCATCATCATGATATGGTATGGAGATATTTTCAGGCTACTTTTTATGATTTTTCTTTCCATGCACACTGAGAGATGACAATGCTAGGGAGTTCCTACATCTAAAGAAATGATCCCTATCAATTATGGATTATTCATATCGATTTACTGAGATTTGGTTTTTTTCACCATCCTACACTGATTATGAGTTTTCAAGAGTGAGACACTTTGAGGATGGGATTAGCTACACCATCCTATCTCTGGTAAATGTTTTCTATTTGACTATTATCTTAGGAATTGTGATCCAATCCCTTATTATTGATCATAATTTGAGGGAAACTATTATTACATAGCATAGTATTTCATTTTCTAGATATGGTAGTTTTTCATAAAATGATAGGAAATCCCATATGGAGGGTTCTTGATAGATTATTGGCATCCAAAGTATCTACATTGGTAGTTCTGTTATATGCCACCTGTGTGGGAGAAATAGACATTTAAAGACTCAGTGCGACCAAGACCTAGTTGAGTGTTAATATTGTGGTAGAGTGGGTAATATTCATAGGTTTCTTCAGAACTTTCTATATATTATTAGTAGAATAGGATCCACACCAGATCTACCTTCTGGATCGGGATCAGTAGCTCTACGCCAGGCTAGAATCTAGACTAAAAATGGACATACTGGCTAAGGAGGTAGATGTGGTTGAGGAGGCAAGACTTGGGATATGCAGAGCCAGCTGAGTGGACCCACTCCAGGTATTCGGTTTTCAATTCAGAGCTATGGATCAAGATAGAGATATGTAGTGTGACTTATACCTGAGGAGTGGGGTGTCTGGTCATCTATTGTAAGAGGTACTATTTTGGTAGTCTCTACTTTAGTAACTGATCTTTTTTATATATGTTATTCACATAATTTTATCTCATTGACTACTGTGGAAATTCTTTTTCTTGATATTTAGTATTTTTATGGAATAATGACACTTGATACTCTATTATGAATTTTATTGGAGAGTGTGCACCAGTGAAAGGAATTCCCCCTTGAGGTAGACAGTTATCGTTTCATATGAGACCACTTTGTTCTCAAGATGACCATCTTTGGTATCATTATCATGATAGATTGGTTATTCTTATATCAAAAAAATTTGGAATTTTATATCTTTATGGTATCTTTTACATCACCATAGGGTGATAGTTATATTAATAAGGGTGAATGGGATGTCTATGCAAGTAGAGATGGACCAGAGTATTGTGGGTTGGGTGGTGTGATAGCTTAGATTGACATCCTTTATATAGATGATCAGGGAATATATCAAGCTAATTTCCCTCTTATAGTAGATCATTTTAGGGATGTCTTCCCTGACATGTTTCTGGACTACCTATTTAGAGGGAGGTAGAGTTTACTATCAAGCTAGTTCCATAAGCAACACCAGTATTCATTACTCCTTACAGGATGGGTACTACTAATTTCAAGGAGCTCGAGAGGTAGTAAGAGGATTTTGAATCTAAGGGCTTTATACAGCACGGTATTTCACCTTAGGGTTCACCTATCCTTTTTTTTCAAGAAAGTGGATGGTACCCTTAGGCTTTGCATGGATTATCGTCTATTAAACCATCTTATGGTTAAGAACCAGTATCCATTACCTCATATAGATGACCTATTTCACCATCTCTTAAGAGTGAGAGTTTTATTGAAGATTGATTTTATGTTATTTTATCACCAAGTATGATTTATACCTTCAAACATACCTTGTACAACATTTCATAGTGGGTATGGTTTTTATGATAATCTAGTTATGTCGTTTAGTCTCAAAAATATACCAGTTATTTTCATGGATTTTATGAAACTGGTTTTCCACCTGTATCTGGATTCATTTGTGATATTTTTTATGTATGATATCTTAGTGTATTCTTGTACTTGACATGACTATTTAAAATATCTTGTTAAATACACAAAGATAAAACCATATGTATTCTAATCTTAGTAAATTCCACATTTGGATTGAAAAATTTCAATTCCAAGTTCATATCATTTCATAGGTATGATTAACTATTGACCTAAAGAAGATGAGTGACACAGTTTCTTCGGAGAATCCCAAGAACATTTTTGACATATAAATTTTCTTGGGGATGGATAGAAATTATTGAATCTTTATTCTGAACTTTCCAAAGCTAGAAGAACCTATTAACTACTTGAATGATAAGGGTGTGATGTTCATGTGGTCCGAAGCCTATAATATATCCTTTTAGAAGATGAAAAGAATACTAGATTTACCATGAATCTTGATTTCTCTAGATATGGGCAGAGGCTATACAGTGTTTTGTGATGCATCAGGATTCAGGTTAGGAGAAAATATAATGTAGGGAGATTGATTCATGTTGTATGGGTCTCATCATTTGAGGCCACATGAGAGGAATTAACTGACACATGATCTTGAGTTGGCAGTTGTAGTTTATGATTTGTGTCATTGGAGACATTATTTTTCTGGAGAGTATTTTGTGGTGTTTATGGACCACAAAAGCCTCAAGTATATCTTTATGTAGAATGACTTAAATCTTAGGAAGAGGAGGTGGGTTGAATACCTACATTAATTTGACTTTGAGTTGATTTATATTATTTTAAAGGTAATTTTTTTAGCGGATGCCTTGAGCTAGAGTACTCAGACACAGGTAGTTCAGAAGGCCAATGGCGAGTGGAAGCTTATGGATATGTTCTCTGAGATGCATTTAGAGGTACAAGACCATCATGGGAATACTACCCTTAAAAATTTAGTATTGACCTATTCCCTTATGGAGAGAGTAAAGATGTGAGGGAGAGTATTTCAGGAGAGGAACCACCTTCGGATTGGATCATTGACAAAGATGAGGTCTTTCAAATCCATGGAAACATTTAGGTTTCTATAGAGATATGGGAGGAACTGATTTGAGAGTCTCATTCTTATACTTGGGAAGTTCACCCTAGTCTTACAAATATGTATCATGATCTACATCACCAATATTAGTGTCCTGGTATAAAAAGGGAGATAGTTGCATTTGTTACCAATTGTTCCACCTATCAGTGGGTGAAGGAAGAACACCAGTGACCAGTAAGGATTTTATATTTTTTTTCCATTCATGAGTGGAAATGAGATGATGTCACCATGGACTTCATAACTAGACTATCAAGACCTCCACAAGGTAATGATGTAATATGGGTGATCATCGATAGGATCGTGAAGTTCTCTCACTTCTTACAAATTAAATAGAACTTTTCAGTGGATGGTCATGGAAGACTCTATCTTTGGGAGGTTATCTGACTTCAAGGAGTCCCATGGACTATTTTATTAGATAGGGACACTTTTTTTACTTCTCGGTTCTAGAAAGGGTTGTATAGGGAATTAGGTGCTTAGATATGTTTTAGTATAGCATAATACCCTCATACCGATGGGAAGTTCAAGCAGATGATATATGTGTTAGAGTAAATTCTTAGATCATACATCCCTGATTTTAGAGGTTCTTGAGAGAAACATATACCCATAGACTAATTCACCTATAATAACAAATTTTAGTCAATGATATATATGGATACTAATGATGCCTTATATGATAGGACATTATGATCATATCTGTGCTGGTTGGAGGCAAGGGAGGCAGTACTACTTGGACCTCGACTCATTCTGAAGACTTTAGAGTAGGCCCAGTTGATCAGGAACCAAATTGTTATGGACTAGTCTATGTATAAATAATGTGTCAACCACTGTTTATGGACTATAGAGTTTGAGGATAGGGATTGGGTATTCTTGTGTGTTTCAAATAGACTGGGGCATCGATGGTTTAAGAATAAAGTTAAGATGTCACCACATTTTTTTGGACCTTATGGGGTTTTGGAGAGGGTCAGATCAGTGGCATGTCGAATAACACTATTATATAGATACATATCTATTCATGACATGTTCAATGTTTCTCAGTTACATCATTACTACTCAAACCTATCTCCATTTTTCAAACTTGATGAGGTGGATCTGCATGTTGATGCTTCTTTTGAGGAGTATCTTATACGCATCATTGACCAAATAATTAAGGCTCTCTGAGTTAGGTAAATTCCTTTAGTATGAGTTCTATTATAGCAAGACTACATACAAGATGATACCTAAGAAAGATAGGCTAACATACGTGCTTAGAGGCCAGAGTTATTCTCATGTGAGGCTTTACCACCCTTGGAAGGGAAACTTGGGGATGAATTGCTTTAAGGGGGTAATAATATAAGATCTTGACTTATTCTTATGAGGTATGGACCTTTTAAATTTTGGATAAACCCTCATCATGTTTGTCTTTTTTTCTTATACCAAGAATCCACGCCTGTAGGTTGGTTGGTTTATTGTGGGAAGAAGGTAGCAGAGGGTTATAGCTTGACTATAGAAGTAATTCACAACAAGAATTAAATTCATGATTTTAATTTCTATATCTAAACTCCTTACATGGTTTGAATTGGTTTTTACCAGGGAAAAACTTGATCTTTTCATGACATGAAAAATATTAACATCATGAATATTTCTTGGATTAGTTTTTAAAAATGGGGGAAACCTATTAATTTTACAGATCTTATTTCGCACGGTATACAACCTCCCATTAAAACTTCTCCCATTCCTAAGATAGGATTTGAAGTTAATTCTCCATCCAAATTTTGTTTTTCTCATC
The DNA here is from genome assembly GCA_963277665.1 of Viscum album. Taxonomy (NCBI): domain Eukaryota; kingdom Viridiplantae; phylum Streptophyta; class Magnoliopsida; order Santalales; family Viscaceae; genus Viscum; species Viscum album. The sequence continues at coordinate 148,462,834 of OY728125.1, forward strand.
ATTGGTTATGTTATATCTACATATGTAAATGATTTAATCCACTTTCTTATTTTCTCGTTTTATCTTGACTTATTTGGAGCAATTTTGGTGCAAGATAATATGCCATATTTTTAGGGTATTTGTCTATTCTTCATTTTTCTTATAATTCAGACAAAAACAAAGGTCGATGTTGTATGAGTGATCCTCTACCACCATGAGGTAGGTGGTTTATGACTTTTCCATCAAGTCTTGTTGGTTTATAATTATCATTGTGGCGTCGTTCCCTAGTTTCATTGGTGATTTGACCCAAAAATTGATTTTCCTTAAATTAGTAGTTTAATTTTAAATTTACTAATTCTATTAGACACTCGGATTATGGTTAGAGGCTAAGGACCTCCACCTAAGTCTCCCCTTGGGTGTTCCATTTTTATTACTATGTGCCTCTTTTTATTGTAATAGCTGAAACACCCATTGGTGTGTTGGGTTTTACTTTCTCAAGTGTTTTGATTGATTTAAATGAATGAAATGACCCTTGTAAATGGGAAATAATGATTAAATTGGATCATATTAAATTAGAATCAAATTATTAATAGTATAATGCCTTAAATAGCCTATTTCATTATTAAATGAAAAGTTATGTATTGGGAATGTATTGTCTCAATAATACTATATAAATATTATTAATTTTGATTCTAAAAAATACCCTTGTTTTTTTAATGATGAAATTACTTTAATTATTTTTTAGGAATATATTTCTTGAGAATATTATCTTACTTATGGGTTATAATATTTTTTAAAATATTCTGAAGGTGTTTTGAAAGTATTCTGGAAACACTGTTTATACCTGACGTTTATAAGTATAGTGTATGGTACAAAAACACTACATTTGAGGTAACATGTATGGATCATATACCCTACACTATTGGAAAATTGTTTTTAATAAACCCTTAATTTGGATGAAACCATACATTTAAGAAAAGGGAATGTATGGATAAATAGTACTATGTTTGTAAGGAACCCTACGTTTGAGGAAAAAAATGTGTGGTACATCAACCCTACTTTTGTGATCAAACATACATTTTCAACCCTACATTTGGAGTTTTTTATGATAAGGAACTCTACATTTGATTATTGAATGATGGGGTTTTAATTTAAAGATATTTTCTTTGATTTATACAATAGTCTCAATGGAAGTAAATATAATTTTAAATCTATTTTATGACTGATTTAAAGATCATATTCAATGGAGTAAATCATTTCTATTTATATAATAATTTATGACTCTCTTAAATGATTTAAACTTGAATGATTTTGATCTATCAAGTTATATTCTTTTATCTAATCAACTAAAATAAAGCTAAGTGTTCAATATATATAGACATAGTATTTTTGCTTTATACATTACCATGTATGTGAAATATCTTTTTGAATACAAAACTACTGCAAAGAAATAATAGATGGAATGACTATGTTATTACGAAAAATCTACATGGTGAATCCATACATGTTTTACCCTTGAGATGTGTAATCACTGATGTTTTTCAATTTTCACTTTTATTAAAGATCACTTGCAACCAGGATCTCTTCGAAGATATTATCTCTTGAATACATTAATCTTTAAAGAATAAGATCTATATTCTGTCGGTTTTTGTGGAAACTATGTACAATAAATTTTCAATTCAATCAAATCAATCTATTTTTATTTATTGGATTTCCAGCTGCTTAAACTCGATAGTGGAAGAGTATCAGCTTCTTGGACTAATCTGTGGATTTAAAGTACCCTATAAAAGAACCAAAAGGCTCTGTAAATAATTTTTGTAAAGGTGTAAACTATCTGCACTCTTTTTTTAATGTCTTTGGATAATAAGACCTTTCTAGTGAAAATTATCAAGCTCATATAGAGAGCATTGGTGGTGTGTACTATAGAATCTGTGTGCCCCAAACCACAATAAAAATTGTTTTTTCTTCTTTATTGTTTATATGCTTCTCAAAATACTTATAAAAGATAATGTTTCACATCTTCATAAATCATAAATAATGTTAAAAGAATAAATTTTTCATGATTATTAAAAAGAAACAGTTCACCCCCCCCCCTCTTATGTATCTTTTTAATATTCTAACCTAACAATTGGTATCAAAGGATCGATTTTTGAATAAAGCAGATGATCACTAGAATGTTCAAATTATAAGGTATATACAGAGACATGTGTCAATGATTGATCCTAGAGAAGGTATTTCAATGATAAATGCTCCATATTTCAATGGTGATAACTATAGATGTTGAAAATATCATATGATTATCTATCTAAAAAATCTTGGATTTAAATTATATATGAAGATTATCACTCTATATTAAATTCTTGAAAAAACATAAACATGGGATTCTACCAAAGAAGCTGAGTTTGAAATTCATTAAAAATAATTAATTATTTTATTTATGGAATTGGTCTAGAAAAAATCAATCGAGTATCTCAATGTTTTACTACTTATGAAAGGTAGCATACAATTTTTTTGTGTATAAATTAATTTAAAATATTTAACTATTAAGGTATGCTACTACAAAACTAAATTTTGACACCATTAGAATGTATGATAGTGAAATAATCACCCAAATGAATATGAGTTTGATAGAAATAGTCAATGAAGTTGCTGATTTAGGAACTGTAATTACTTAATCAGATCAAGCATTAAAAGTACTCATGGTACTACCCTCAAAATGGAATGGAATATCTTCTTCTATAAGATAATCATAACTAGTAAAAGATTTTAAAATTAAATAATTGATTGGAACCTTAATGATGTATGAAATAGATATGGAATATGAAGATAAAGATCATAATATGGTAAAAAGTGAAAATATTTCTCTTAAAGTTATATCTCATAAGAATGAAAATAAATTGAAAGAAGATGTGAAAATCTCAAAGGATTCAGATTTCTCGGATTCTGAAATGGAACTAGTTCATCAAGAAATAGAATTTATAAAATTATATAGGAAAAATATAGGCTTCAAAAAAAATTCAATAAATATGAAAAATGATATAAATAAGTAAGATGTTATGAATGAAAATATAGGGGTCATATCAGACCCAATTTCCCTAGTTAAAATGAGATAGAAAAAATATGTAAAAGAAAAATCAAAAGAAAACTGATTATGAGAATAGAGGAAAAATACCTATGAATACTACTTAGAGTATGTTTGAAGATTAAAATGTATCTTATAATTATGAATCATAAATAGAGCCAAAAAATCTAAAAGAAAACATGAGCTTTATGGTTAAGGAATAAGATGAGGTGTAATCCTATTATTCTTATAGCTCTGATTTTGATAACTTCTAAAGTAGTAAATTAATTTCTTATTGTTAAATTCTTAAATAAAAATATGAATCTCAAGTAAAAAATCATAAGTCACTAAATATATTTATAATTTTGTTTTAATTGAAAAGAATGCAATTTTAAAACAACATCAAGAATTGAAATAAAAATTAAATACATCTACATCAAACTGTATTGTTTATGAAAATAAAATAAAATAATTACAAGATAAATTAGAATCATTCGAAAGTGCTTCCATTATTTTAACCAAAGGAGAAAAAACTTTGAATGATATCCTTGGAAAAACTATTATTAAAAAAGGAAAATTTTGGAGTAGTAAGAAAGGGATAAAATCAAAGTTATGTAAAAAATATTTTTTCCAAGGTCTAAAAATTTTACCTATTTCTATTATGGAATTAAAGGACATTATTTTAAAAAAAAATTGTTTATAATATCCTTAGATAAGTGCAATTAAAAATAATTCTATTTCCAAAAACATTTATGAGGTAAGTAATTAAAGTTTTTGTAAAATAAGTAAAATGTGGATTCCCATATCTATTCTTGCTAACATAGTTGGACCCAAGAAAATATGGGTACAAAAACAAACTCTTTTTTAAATAATTTTTTAGGAAAAATATCACAAGAACAAAAATTTTGTATGGTATAAGGATAGTGGATACTAAAGAAACACGATTGAAGACTCTTCACATTTTCCTAAATTAAAAAAACTAGATGGATGACTAGTCACCTTTAGAGATAATTCTAGAGAAAACATAGTTGGATTTGGATAAGTTGGAGATACAAAGTCAATTTTAATCAACAAAGTGATATATTTTCAAGGGATAAATAATAACAAGATAAGTATTTCTCAACTCTGTGATGATGGTTTTTATGTTGATTTATATAAAAATTCATTCTCAATTTTCAATTATAGATTTTTTTAAATTTGGATCACCCATAACTAAAAAAGTTTATACCCTAGATAGTGATTCCTTGTGTAAACCAAAATTAATTTGTTTAACTACTGATACAAATGATCTTTAGATCTGGCATAGAAGACTTGGACATTATAATTTATTTAATTTATATAAATTATCTAAAAACACTTAGTTTATGATTTTCCAAGTCTTAAATTTGATAATGATAGATTCTATGATGCATGTTAAATTGGGAAACAACACAAATCATCTTTCAAATCAATTAACAAAGTTTCAACATCTAAACCACTAGAACTTATCCACATGGATTTGTTTAGACCATCAAGGGTAGTAAGTTTAGCTGTAAAATTGTATGTTTATGTAGTTGTTAATGATTTTTCAAAATTTACATGGGTTTATTTTCTAAAAATTAAGAGTGAAGTGTTCACTCTTTTTAAAACATTTGTAAAATTGTTCAAAATGAAAAATATTTTAAAATAATTTTATTAAGAAGTGATAATTGTTAATAATTTGAGAATCGGTATTTTAATTATTTTTACTCAAACTTAGGTATTAAACACACCTTATATGTACTAAGAACACCTCAACAAAATGTAATTATTGAAATAAGAAATAAAACTATTCAAGATACAGAAAGGACTATGTTAAATAAATATAAAATTCCTACCTATTTTTAGGAAGAAGCTATAAACATAGATTGTTATATCATGAATAGAGTCTTAATAAGACCTCTTATTAAAAAGACACCCTATGAAATTTGGAATAATAGAAAACCTAAAGTAAAGTACTTTAAAATATTTTGATGAAAGGTGTATATCTTTAATAATAATGAAAACCATGGTAAATTTGATCCAAATGATAATGAAGGAATATTTCTAGGATATTTTTCTACTTATAAAGCCTATAGAGTGTATAATAAAAATTCAAGGATTTTTGAAGAATCGGTTCTTCTGAAGTTTTATGAAAGTGATCATTTTGATAAAAGTAATGATCAAACATATGAAATTTTTGATGTTTTTACAATATGAAGATTGAATTACCTAAAGAAAATTTTAAAAATAAAATAAATAAAATTCAGACCAGTCCAAAATAACATGAATATTATAAATCTAAAAGTGTATTACCTATACAATATACAACATTAAAGGATCATACTTTAGAAATTGTTATAGTAAATATATATACAGGATTAATAACTATAATAAATGTAGAAAAATTATCTCAATTTTCTCACAATTAGAACCTAAGACTATAGAAGAAGCTCTAAAGGATGAAAGTTGGTTAATGTCTATTCAAGAAGAACATAATAAATTTAGAAGAAATAAATTTTGGGAATTAGTTGAAAGACCAACCACTTATCCAATAGTAGGAACTGAATGGGTTTTTATAAATAAACAAGATGATCAACGGATAATTATTATAAATAAATCTAGATTAGTAGCAAAATAATACAACTAGGAAGAAGGGATAGACTATAATGAAAAAATTTCACATGTTTCTAGTTTATAAGAAATTATAATCCTTCTATCTTATGCATCTCATATAAATTTAAAATTATATTAGATGGATGTAAAATGTTTCTTTTTAAATGTATATTTAATGGATAAAGTTTATATTGAACAAACACTAGGTTTTGAAAACTATCATCTATCAAATTTAGTTTTTAAACTTACTAAAGATCTTTGTGGCCTTAATCAAACACCCAGAGCTTGGTATAAAATATTGAGCTCCTTTTTATTAAATAATATATTTTCTATAGGTTTAGCAGATCCTTCTCTTTTTAAAAAAACTATTTGTTCTAATATATTATTAGTAAAAATATATGTATATGATTTTATTTTCAAATCAACAAATAAATATATTTGTAATGATTTTTCAAATCTTATGCAATTTGTTTTTGAAATGAGCATAATAGGATAATTAAATTTCTTTCTAGAATTTCAAATTTATAAAAAAATATTATGGAAATGTTTTAAATCAAAGAAAATGCATTATTTATTTATTTAAAATGTTTGGACTAGAAAATGGTAAGACTTACACAACTCTCATGTGTACTAATGTAAAACTTGACTTGGATGAAGTTAGAAAACTAGTTTATAACACGTTATATAGAGGTATGATTGGTAGTTTATTATATCTTACTACTAGTAGACATAACATAATGTTTTTATATTTTTATGTTCTATATTTTAGTCAAACCCAAAATAATCCTATCCTGCTGTCGTCAAAAGAATTTTTAATTATTTAAAAAGAAATATTTTTCAATATGTACATTACCAAAAAACTTTTGATTTTAATTTAATTTCAGATTCAAATTCTGGTTTTAGAGGATATAGATTAGATAGAAAAAAAATGCTTTAGAAACCTATAACTTTTTAGGAAAATATTTAGTTTCATGGTCAAGTAAAAAACAACATTCATTTGCTCTATCAAAAGCTAAGGAAAAATATATATCTGATGGTAGTTTTTATGAGTAAGTTTTGAGGATAAAACCTATCTTACTAGACTTTGGAATTAATTTTAATAATATTCCTATTTTATGTGATAAAACAAGTTCAATTAATATTTCAAAAAATCATATAAGTCACTTAGAAACCCGGAATATTGATATAAGACATCATTTTCTAAGAGATCGTGTTATTAAAAAGAATATATCTTTATAATTTTTAAATAATAAATATAAATTTGTTGATATTTTTATGAAACCACTTCCAACTATAGGTTTTGATTTTATTAAGGTGGGGTTAGGAATATTTAATTTTAAATAAAAATTTCATAATTTTTTCATTAATTTCTATATTAATTATTTTATTTTGTTCGATTACTATTCTTTAAATAATTCAAGAACTCATTTATTCTTTGAAAAAGTTTTTATCTTCAAAATAAAAACTATTAATGATTTTGATGAGTAAATTTGTTTGAGAAACTAGAATGGTGTTAGTAAAATTGTCATAAAACCCTTCTTATCTCTCTCTCTTACTCACCCTTAGATTTCGAACCTTTTTCCTTCCATAGATATTATATTAATTTGAAACACTATAATATGAACATCCTACCACCAGATTCTTAGAAATGTCGAAGAGAAAGAGGACAGATGAAGGTGAACCAAGTGACTTGAAGCGATAGTGCATCCCCTTCAGAAAAATCCTTCAGGGAAAAGTTTCTGATTTTGACTGACTTTAACTAAAAAATATCTTATTGAATCAATACCTCTCCTTTCAAGGTTTGTAATTAATTTTTAATTAAGATAATAAAAATTTCTTTTTGAGCTATTACTAAAGTAGTTATATAAAAATATTCTGTTCAGTTTCAAGGAAATAGAAGATATCATCACTTCATAGGTAGATGATAAATAATTTTTCATTTCCTCTGTAGAAACTACAAAGATATTTAAATTTTCTCATGAAGGAGTGTTTCATTTTGATTTTAGATCCATTGGAAATAAATAACACAAGTAAAAAATATATAATTTCATTTCTATTTGGTTTTACTTTGATTCAAATAATTCTTTTTAAGGATCTTGATGCTGGCCAAAAGGTGATGTTCAAGTTCATCTAGTCCGCAATTCTCCTGAGAATTACAGAATTAGAAAATATTATTTAACCTGAAATGTAAGTAATTTTCTTGTTCAATAGTGATATCAAGCTAAAATTTCCTAGATATATGATTCTCTATCTAAATCACTATTTTCAGTCAGAGGTATAAGGCCCCAGCCATAAATGTTACATAATATTGAGATAAGTCGTTAGTTTGACTTTAAATCACATCGATGATATTTTTAGGTTTATATATTTAGATAATTAGGTAATAAATCATACATAACAGCTTAAATATTGCAAGTAGACACTTCTACTCAGTATCTATTTTTTTATAAAAACAACTCTTTAAAAATAAAGATGGTATCGTTTCATGTTTTAAAAGCATAACTTTTCCTTGATCCCGTCCTTGACCCTATTCCTCTTTATATCCTGTGAAAAAAATTCAAAACTTGGGATTAGCATAAAAATATCAGTAAGGTAAACATAAATAATTAAAATTGTTAGTCTTGTGAAAACATTTAAACAATGAATACTTTATCATAAAGTAATACTTTTCACCTTTGTGAAGTATTAAATAAACTTCACTGAATATAAGCTCATTACTTACCCTTTTTCTTACCAAAAGATTACCATAAATCCCATATAAAGAAACATATAACATATAAAGGAAACATGGTACATAAAAATACTTAAATAGAATAACCATATGGTCGACTTCCACATATATTACTAAATAGAATATCCATATGGCTGATTTTCATACCCAATGCTTTAGAGGTTATAATGTAACTACCCATATTTAGTTTATCACAGAACCACCTGTCATTTGTTTTATCACATAACCACACGTCTTTGGTTTATCACATAACCACCCATAAAATGTACAAGTACCTTTTAATAATCATAACACATAAAACAAGAATAAAGGAAAAATAACATTTCCATATTGCAATCACAATAGAACATTTTAAGATATAGCAATATTCAACCCATTTCCAAAACCATTTAAAACATTTAATAAAGATAATTTTGAATCAAAGTGTCCCATACCACTTTAAAACTTTTGAAATAAATTATAAAAATTAATTTACATATAAATAAATTCTTAAAACCCATTTTTAATAGATGAGCATGAAATAGATGGTTTTAAATGAATAAATCTTTAAAACATTTAAAAAGATGTTTTAGTTAAAGAGTCCCTTACCACTTGATAAACAATTTAATAAAAATAATTAAAGAATAAAATCAGAACAAACTTTAAATATAATCATAATATACTAATTCATGATATTAAGAGTCAAAGGGGTTGTATATACATATTATAGGATAATAAATGTGCATAACAATAAGATACGCCTCAATGAAAGGAGATTGAGATGAAATCTATTACCTTGAGTCCAAATCATCACATGCGTTCCTTTTTCATCCTGATTAATAAGAATAAATTAATTTATACTTGTTTGAGAACCTTTTTAAAGTTTATTATTACTTTTATATCACTTATTAAAATGTTATAACAATTACATTATTATTTAAGTTAATATCGGTTGTTTTGTTGATATTTGGTACTTGAGTCAAAAATGAACTTGTTTTGATGTAAATTGTCCATGTAGTTAAAATTAAATCATCTCCTGAATTATATTAATGATTTAAATATCATATATATCCAGTATATATGTACTTATAATATTCCATAACATTTGGATATAAGAAATTAAATACACCGTTCATGGAGACGTTAGGTCGTGCGTACGCATGAACGCTACTTTCATTTCTTTGTCATGTTAAAGGAATGAAAAATAAATGATAAATAGGTATGTTATAATTACAGTATAATATATATATTATATATGTTACATAATTTCATTACACAATACTTTATACATTCCATGTATGGCATGAACGAGTCATGTCACTTTGAGGGGGCGGAAGTTCGCACTTCCTCAAATGAAATTATCGTATTTACACAATATATAAAGCATTAAAGTATGTTGTAAATAAAAACTAAAAAAATAGAGACAATATAAATATAATATAGATCATATTTAAATACATTTCCTTCATAATTTTCACCATGAGAGATGGTAGGATAAAATTGAACAATCATCGTTTCTTGAGGCGGTAGTTCGTCGTACACAGAAACAGTATGTTCATATCCATTAGATGGAGGTGTGTGTAAGTGTAGTTGTAATAAATATCATAAAAACATAATATTATATTTATTATACTAGTTTGATTATGTAATCATATAATAAGAAGATCATAGGGAGTGTATAAGTAAAATAAAGGAAATGAACTTGAGAGAAGACATTACCTCTAAATCTGGTAACTTCTTTTGATTTGAGCCAAAAAAAATTCTTGAATTGTCTTATTAACAAGTTAAGGATTATAAGAGGAAGTTTGGTATGTTGGGAGATTATTTGAGTAGAATTTTTATGATCCAAGTGGGTTTATATGTGTGAGTAAGTGGGTATATTTGGTGGCCTTTTATAAGAGGAAGGATTGGCACTTTAGGAAAGTCTTGAAATATTATTTCATTATAATTTTATTTTAGGTTTCTAAAGGTCCCAAACTCATTTATTTCAAATATAATATTATTTTGTGTCATATACCCATCATAAAATTAAAATTATACAAGTTTTAATATTTTTTAGCCCTTATATTTTTTTGTTTAACCTTTATTTTACCCTTTTTAATCTTACCATGATATTTTATTATTTACACTTTGTAAGTTAATTTAATTACCATAACATGTCAAATGACCCAAAAAAGTGCCATTTATGACATATTTGGACTTATAATAACCCTTTTTCTAAATCTTATATTTTTATGAATTTTAAAACATTTAATATACTATTTTATATATTAAGTTATGAATTATGTCAATTTTGACACTATTCATACTTAACTTTTTCAAAAATTCATAACTTGATTACTTCAAACAAAATATATTAACTCAATACTATCATGTTATAGTCACCCAAAAAATTCATGGATGACATAAATTATGTCATATAATATTTATTTTAATATTTATAATATCATTTATTTGATATTTCTCTTAATAAAATAATTATTATATCACTGTTGTGTCAATATTTATGTTAATTATTTCATCTATAAAAACTAAAAATAAATTTCCATTATGTATATAATTTTATTGGATTTTTGGAGACTATATATGTTTTATGTTTCATCAATTTTATCTCTACATTAAAATTATTATACTTATAAGAGATAAGAGAGTGACATGTTGTCACTTTCTTTTGTTTTAATAATAATTACATCACTTTCATTGACGAGAGTCCATTAAATGAATCAATTCAGACTCTTATGTGATATGGTTTGACTTTTATTCATACAATAGTATTTGTTTTAGGTGTTATGGTAATTTTATTATCCTTATCCTATTGTTTGTTACCCCAATTTACCCAATTTACCTTTAACTGTGGTAAATTAAAAATTAGCAAAGTTAATATTCATAATGTCCAAAAAAAGGTACCTATTTACACAATTTGGAACTTATTATTACAAACATAGAATCAATTTTTCTAAATTCAAAACACATAATTGACAGAAATTAATTTAAAATCAATTCTGGTTGTTAAAACGAGAAAACAGGTTTTTAAGAAGTAAAAACTATCAAAAGATTGATAAGTGTTTATGTCTAATTTAAATGTAAAATTACTTTCGATTGAATTTTTTTTATTAAATGATAAAACAAATAATACAATTAAACTTTAAAACTGATAAAAAAGATAATCTAACTATATAAATAAATTAGATGAAAAGGGTTTTTTGAATTAAAATATACTATTTTTTACTATTCATTAAAATATGAATTTCATAAAAAAAATACCAAAATTTCAACCAAGGTAAATTTTCATGTCCATATTCTAAATAATAAGTTGATTTTTTCAAATATAACATATAAAAGTGATAAAAACTATATTTAAAAAGGGTTCTCCATCAAAAGGCAGTAAAACAATGCTTTTAAAGATATTAGAGTATTTTATGCTTAAAATTGGATTAATTATCATTTTAAGCCTCTAAAATTTATTGGATAAATGTAAAAACATTTAAAAAATGTGTGTAATCATATTTCTGTTAGTTTTATTCATTCCCTCTAATACAACTTCTAGGCGTTAATTAACATTTAAAATAATAATTATATTATTGTTTTATTTTTCAGTACAACTCAACGTTGTGTGCAACGTAATATTTCAGAGAAAACCATTGTTGTGTTTCGGGTAAGCTATCGGAAAAAGTGTCTTATTTAATATAAAATTAATATCTTATTCATAAATATTAATAGATATGAAAATGTATTATTCTATAAATACCTGGGTCGTTACATCATTCCCCCCTTTTGGAAATTGTGTCCCCGTAATTTTATAATTAGGCTTAGAAACTTTATTGAAAATCCCACTTTGGAAATAAAGTCAATAAAACTATCACTTTTAAAGAAATAATGGGAATTACAAAGGTAAACTCAGATAACACGTACTAGGATTCCATGTAGAAAAACATGGATATGGAAGAAAAACTAACCATCTTGTTCTGATGGAGAGTGATAGAAAACATTATCAGGAGAAAATTAACAATCTGAAAACCACACACTTGTGATGGGTTAAATGGTCTTTGATTCCCCTATAGGAAAATTAAATAGAAAAAGTTTTTGTTTTAAGGCAATTTTTATAAAATTGAAGAATTTATTTATGAGATTGACTAAGAACATAAGGAAGAATACTTACTTTTAAAGTATAGTTTCATAAATATCTACAACAAACTCATCTTTTCTCCAAATGATGAGTATTCGAGATGACTTTGTCACACCTGAATCACTAGAATAAACTTCTAGATAATAACATAATCCAAAAAATATGAACCATATATTTCCCTTGTCTTTAGAAATTAACCAAAACCAAAATGTTTATTATAAGATCATATAATCATGTGAAAAGTGTAATCCTTTATAAAAATAAATACTACTCTTAATCTCAAAAATTCAACAAACAATACCCCAAAGTTCAACAAATACCATTCAAAAAATAATTTTCCATATAATTCCTCAAAAATAATCATCCAAACTAAATTGAAACCCAAAATTCATAAGTATTTGATCATATAGTCTTCCATGATAAATCTTAACATTTATCTCCAAATAAAATCGACTACTCTTAAAGTATCATACTTAATAGTAATTAATCTAATCACATATTCTCCGAAATAGGTCAATCACTTCCATAAATAACCCTAATCACCAAAAGTCCATAATAAAAACATAGATTCTTCTAAAATAAAATTCAACCAATACTCCTTAAATGAAATCCCATAGTATTCTATTTTCCTTAGGCATATAGTGTTCCCAAAAGAGTAAAAGTCTTCCAAAATAATATTTATCACTTAATCGCCAAATCAATTTCCTATACTAAGGATATCCATTTGATAAAAGATAAGTTTCCAAAATCAACTTATTCATGATCCATAAAATCATTTAACTAAAAATAATAAGCCATAATAACCAAGGAATTCACATAGGCTAGTGGTAGGTAATGCACCCTTGTCTCCCTTCGGTTGTGGGATTGATTCCCGTGACCTTGTCGGATGCAACAGGTTTCCAACCATCTGGTGGGTTGTCCTTTTTCTAAAACCATATCATTCTTATAAAATTCTAAAAAATACGATAATGTCCTCAAAAATAACCATAACCTACTGTAACCTAAAAGGTTTTCTAATACCTTTCATTTTGAATCCTAAAAAGTAATAACCATTTATCACAAAAAAATAAAATGAACCCTAAAAGTTATACATTATGTCTACACAAGAAAATTTAATTCTTCCTTGAATTACATTTTCACACATAAAACTTCAGGGTTACACATACTAGAAAAAAAATTCCCAAGTAATCCCATCATCAAAAGAGCATTAATAATTTTAAACATTTCATCATCCTATAATCTACCATAACTCTTGAATCCCATATATGTAGACTTCTTAATCATTCATCATTCTTTATAATCCATTAATTATGAATTTCCACATTATTTATTAATAAATCATTCATGTAGATCAAATATCCTCATAATTTATAAATATCAAGCCAAATATAATTCATTCATTATGTATTAGAAAATAAATCATACCTTTAATCTAGATATCATGATCTTTATGATGTTTCCTTTCTCTTTCAGAATGTTGTCCTACTTTTAAAAAGTAAGTGTTCACTCCACTTCTATAATTTCACTTTTCGATAGAGTTGGATAAGTTGAGTTCTTGAAATCATATGAAACAGATACCATGACCCATAAAATTGTTTTAGAAATGAGTAGGTGTTGGACAACTCAAAAATATTACAGGTGATTTTAATACTCAAGAAGATGTCAAAATCATTTGAACGGGATTTTTCCATAATAGTGATGATCAAATCATCAAGGAGGGATAAGAAATTTTTTCAATATATCTTTCCTTCTATCTTGAAAAATGATCCTTAATCTATTGAAAAGAATCATCACATAAACATGAAATGAATTATAAAAAAGGAATCCTCTATAGGGTAAGGATAACATAAAAACTTTTATATTACTCTAATCCATAAACCTCTTTATACCTCCATTGTTTAGGTTTATTTATCCAATCAACCTATTTTACCATAACCCTCCAAATGTTTCCATATGATAATAAACCTCTTGGTTATATGGGATCTTTAACCTACACCCATATTACATCCTAAACTCAAAAGTTATCTAAACCAACATCTGATACCAACTATAAGTCCCCAACCTTAAACGTTACATAGTATTGAGATAAGTCATTGGTGTAAATTTAAATCACATTGAGGGTCTTTTCAGTTTTATAGATTTAGAGAATTAGGTCATAACTTATACATAACAACTTAAATATTTCAAGTAGACACTTCTACTCACTATTCATTTTTTTCATAAAACAAAAACTCTTTAAAAAGAAACATGGAATCATTTCATTTTTTACAAGAATAACTTTTCCTTGATCCCATACTTGACTCTATTCCTCTTTATGTCTTGTGAAAAACATTTCAAAACATGGGATGGGTATAAAAAGCTCTATAAGAGAAACATAAATAATTAAAACTATTAGTCTTGTGAAAACATTTAAACCATGAATACTTTTTTTACCTTTGAGAAGTAGTAAATAAACATCATTGAATATACTCTCATTGCTTACCCTTTTGGTAACAAAAATATTACCATAAATTCCATATAAATAAACATATAACATATAAATGTAACATGGGACATAAAAATACTAAAATTGAATAATCACATGGTCTACTTCCACACATATGACTAAATGGAATAGCCATACGACCGAATTCCATACCCAATTCATTTTAGGTTATAACGTAACCACCCATCTTTGGTTTATCATGGAACCACCTAGCATTTAGTTTATCACATAACTACCCACCTTTGGTTTATCATGTAACCACCTGTAAAATGTACAAGTACTATTTAATAATAATAACACATAAAATAATAATAAAGGAAAAAATAACAGTTCCACATTGTAATCAGTATAACATTTTAAGATATATCAATATTCAACCCATTTTTAAACTATTTAAAACATTTAATAAAGAGAATTTTGAATCAAAGTGTCCCATACCACATTGAAACTTTTGAAATAAATTATCATTATAAAAAATTCATGTCCATATAAATAAATTATTAAAACCCATTTTTAAAACATGGTCATGAAATATAATGTTTTAAATGAATAAATCTTTAAAACATTTAAAAATAAGTTTTA
This sequence comes from Viscum album, assembly GCA_963277665.1. Lineage (NCBI taxonomy): Eukaryota > Viridiplantae > Streptophyta > Magnoliopsida > Santalales > Viscaceae > Viscum > Viscum album. Next base: position 148,478,390 of record OY728125.1, read on the forward strand.
GTTAAAGAGTCCCTTACCACTTGAGAAACAATTGAATAAAAATAATTAAAGAATAACATCGAAAAAAACTTTAAATATCATGAGAATATACTAATTCATGATATAAATATTCAAAGGGGTTGTATATACACATTATAGGATAATAAATGTACATAACAATAAGATATTCCTCAATGAAAGGAGACTGAGACGAAATCCCTTACTTTGAGTCCAAATCATCACATGTGTTCTGTGTTCATCCTAAATAATAAACTTAAGTTAATTTATAATTGTTTGAGAACCTTTTTAAAGTTTATTATTCCATTTATGACACTTATTACAATGTTATAACAATTACATAATTATTTAAGTTAATATCGTTCGTTTTGTCGATATTCTGTACTTGAGTCGAAAATAACCTTATTTTGATGTAAATTGTCTATGTAGTCAAAATTACATCATATAAAAATGATATTTATGATTTAAATATCATATATATCTATTATATATGTATTTATAATATTCCATAACATTTTTAAATAATAAATTAAATATACCATTCATGGAGATGGTAGGTCGTCCGTACGCATGAACGCTACTTTCATTTCTTTGTCATATTAAAAGAATGAAAACTAAATGATACATAGGTATGTTATAATTATAGTATAATATATATTTTATATATGTTACATAAGTTCATTAATATATCCTTTATATGTTTCATGTATGTCATGAACGAGTAATAACACTTTGAGGTGGCAGAAGTCTGCACTTCCTCAAATGAAATTATCATATTTATAAAATATGGAAATCCTTAAGGTATGTTGTAAATAAAAATTAAAGAAGCATAGATACAATATAAATATAATATATATCATATTTAAATACATTTTTATCATAATTTCCACCATGATAGGTGGTAGGAGAAAATTTAGCAATCATTATTTCGTGAGGCAGTAGTTCGCCATACATAGAAACAGTATGTTCATATCCATTAGATGGAGGTGTGTGTAAGTGTAGTTATAATACTTCTAAGAAAAACATACTATTATATTTAGGATACTGGTTTTGTTATGTAATCATAGAATAATAAGATAATAGGGAGTGTATAATGAAAATAAAGGAAAGGAACTTGAGAGAAGACGTTACCTCTAAATCGGGTAACTTCTTTTGATTTGAGCCAAAAGGCTTTCTTGAATTTCCATATGCCCAAGTTAAGGCTTCTTGGAGGAAGGGAAGGATGTTGGGAGATTATTTGAGAATAGTTTTTATGATCTAAGGGGCTTGAGAGATGTGATTAAGTGGGTAGAGGTGGTGGCCTTTTATAAGAGGGGGGATGGACACTTTAGGAAAGTCTTGAAATTTTATTTCATTATAAATTGATTTTCGGTTTCTAATATCCACAAAACATTTATTTAAAAGATAATATTATATTGGGTCTTATCCCCATAATTAAATTAAAATTATACAAGTTTTGAATATTTTTTAACCCTTATATTTTTTGTTTAAACTTTATTTTACCCTTTTTAATATTACCATGATATTTTATTATTTACACTTTGTGGGTTAATTTAATTACAATAACATGTCAAATGACCCAAAAAATTTCCATTTATGATATATATGGACTTATAATAACCATTTTGTTAGATATTATATTTTTAGGAATTTTAAAACATTTAATAAACTATTTTATATTTTAAGTTATGAATTCTGTCACTTTTGACACTATTTATACTTGACTATTTCAAAAATTCAGAATAAATTGATTAATTAGAAACAAATATATTACCTAAATTATAACATGTCATAGTAATCCATAAAATTAGGGTATGACATAAATTATGTCATATAATCTTTATTTTAATATTTACAATATTATTTATTTAATATTTCTCTTAATAAAATAATTATTACATCACTATTGTGTCAATATTTATGTTAATTATTTGATCTCTAAAAATTCAAAATAAATTTCCATTATGTAGATAATTTCATTATATTTTAGAATAATATTTATTTTTGATGTTTAATTAATTTTTTATGTCTACATTAAAATTATTATACTTATAAGAGATAAGAGAGTGACATGTGGTTAGTTTCTTTTGTTTTAATATTAATTACATCACTTTAATAGAAAAAAGTACATTAAATGAATCAATTTTTACCATTACGTGATATGGGTCGGATTTTATTCATCCAATGGGATTTTGGAAGGTTTAATGGTAATTTTATTGTCCTTATCATATTATTTGTTACCCTAATTTACTTGATTTACCTTTAGTTGTGGTAAACAAAAAATTACCAAAGTTACTATTCATAATGTCCAAAAATAAGAGCTACCTATTTACATAATTTGGATCTTCTGATTCAAAATATGGAATCCATTTTTCCAAATTTAAAATATATAATTGGAAGAAATTAATTTAAAATTAATTCCTGTTGTCAAAACCAGAAAGCGGGTTTTTAAGAAGTAAAAACTATCAAAAGACTGACATGTTTTTATGTCCAATTTAAATATAAAATATAACACCCCAAGATTTCATGGTACGTTTCCCTTTGAATAATACAATGGCTTGTGTTGTACACAACTTCGAGTTCAAACACACCACAACTAATTAACTAGTAGTTATGAATTGTAATACCCACTTTTTAAAATTTTATCAATTTTTTCTATCAAAATGGACATCATTTTTGGGTTTGGAATATCGAAATTATCTTAGGGTGAATTTTCGATATTTTTCAGAAAACATTCAATTTTTGATGAATAGTGAAAACACTAAGTTATTGTTCAAAACCAACTTTTTATTTAAATAATTATTTATTTTATTTAAATTTATTTTAGGTCAAAATAGATACATAATACCAATATAAGTTCAATTTAATTCATTGGAGTCAGTTTATAATAATTTTAGATATATAAAATTTTTATTGAACTTTTTACCGTCTTTTACCCACCTCCTAGGAGCATTTCCAAATTTATATAAAACTTAATTTTACCACTTCTATGAATTGAATTTAAAAAATCTGAGAGACACGGTTGATATCACTAAGTAAAATGTGGTTCAATAAGATGAAAATAATTTTTGGTGAATAGTAACTTTTTACTTTTATTTACCACGGTTAAAAGTAAATAGGGTAATTAAGGGTAAAAATGAAATTATCATTACCCTAACACATGTCCTAATTCTATTGGATAAGTATAATTCGACCAAAAATAACCTTATTAATAAAATTTAAACCTCTTTGGTCCACTTGGATTAGATTAGGACATTTATTATTATTTTATTTAAAGAAGAGTTAAAAGAGTTAAATTCAAAGTTTAATAACTAAACCATTTTTAATATAGGGTTACACACAATATAAATTCTACTTTAAATATTCATTAGAAATCTAAAAATATTTCCTAAATAATGGTGTTTTATTTTTAATTTTTATACATTAAATAATTAAATTTATTTACGACACAATGATGGTGTAGTAATTACCATAATAATGAAAGATTAAAATAATGGATATTATAAATATCAAAATAAATATAATTTGAGACTTTTAATGAATTACACTAACTTTTTAGGTTAATAAAACATGTTAGGGTTGATTAAATTTATTTAGTATGAAGTAATAAAGTTTTTAGGACTTTAACAAAAAATCAATTATTACATAATGTCAAAATTGACATAAATGGGTTTTTAAAACAAATTCAATATTATTGGTTGATATAATAATCCTAAAAATCTAAGGTTCAGCCAAAAAAACTTATATAATGATATTTGTATCATTAATTAACCACTTGAGGTTCTCTTGAAAGTTTATAGTAAGTTTATTAACCATATAATATAAAAATACAAAGAGACATGATAATTGTCAATTTATTTAACTAAGAGTTAAATATAAAAGATAAGGTTAATATAGTGACCCAAACATGTCTAAAACCTATTGGTTGAGAGGTTTTCGACCCATACCAACCTTATCCTTTAAATAATTCATTTTTGAGCCATTAGAAATCTAAAATAATTTTATTATAAAATAATATTTCAATCTTTTCCTAAGGTGCCCCTCACCCCTCTTATAAAAGGTCATTTCCTCTTCTCTCATATTCACACCTTCAAAGCCATTTGGATCGGCCAAAACCTACCCAAATATCCTATCAACTATCCTCCCTTTATCCTAGAGGCCTTCCTTTAGTCATAAATCCAACCTAAGGAGCCCTTTTGATCAAATCAAAAGGAAGAACCCGAAGAAGAGGTAAATATTTCATCACCTCTTTCAAGATCTTTTCTTCTTCCACTTCCTCTTTCTTTGTTGTTTACATTCTAAAATAATAACTCCAGTATCTTATATATACTTTTATGTTATTATAAAAATGGTACCACCATATTCATTATTCTATCCATCCTATAAATGACAATGTCACCATACGTGCGTACGTACGAATTACCGTCTCCACGCCGTGGTGTAGTTTGTTATTCAAACACTTCATCATTTGGATGGGTATAATAATGAGTATAAATAATTAAAATAATAAATATAAAATGATAATGATTATATATATATGATATTACATCCAATTATATGCGATTTTAATATCAAAAGAATGATATTGTCGCTCATGCGTACGTACGGATTACTGTCTCCACGAACGCGATGAGATTCATTCTCCATCGTATCCATTCAAGAATAATTTTAATTTTATGATTAAAAATAATGTTTAAAGACTTAATATCATTATAAATATGAATAAGATACATTCTATCCATAAAAAAATATTACTTACGTAACAAATCATATAAAATAAAACGAATCAGTTAACACCCTAAATGATGATACTACTGAAATATCATTAACAAAGCAATATTAGAAGATCATATACGATATCAAATTAATGTATATGGTTCTTGTATAATTTAATAACAATGATTTCACCATTATATAGGAGGTTAACTTACCCTCAATCAAGGAAAAGTACAAGGTAAGGGTTAATTTCACAATCTCTTTATTATCCGAGATTGTTTTTACGTAAGTATCTACTGGGACCTCTTTATCATCCACATCCATGTTTCTTAAAAATGTATTCCAATACATTTTTACTATTTACTAGAATATGGGTTAAATTAATTTATACCATTGTTTTAATTTTTATAAAATGGTTTGAAAGGAATCTTTCCATCGTTTTCCAAACAAGGTACCTTATGAGCTTTTCAACAAAATTAAGGTAAGAATGTTTTTTTAACTTATACGATGGGTGAGGATATTTTACATCGTTATAACATTGTCGAAGCTTCCCTTACAATATTATAATAATAGTTTCAAAATAAATGTTTTCCTTTATAATTATATGAATTTTAAATGATTTCAAAATAGAAAGATTTATTTCTCTAAAAAAATTTGATTTCATCTATGTCAACATCCATTGATGGATTGTGAGATTATTTGAAGTTGATTTATTATGATACAAAACATCCATATTTTATTGAAGGTTTTGTGATATGTTTGACTGTGGATGTGTTATTTTTATACCATTCATGGTTTATGGATAAAGTATTGACATTTCTTAAGATAGTTTTAAAACTAATTTTTATGTTATGTTTAAACCTTTTCATATGAGGAGTGCATTGGACTTAGTAAGCGACGGGTGGAGCCCACCATAGCTCCTCAATGAATCAGTAGGTCTCATGAGACAAACTAGTTTCTTGTCATAAGGCCTTGAAAAAATCTTATTTGTATTCTTGGCACAAGGCTTTGACTATGTGGTTATTAAGTATGGCATTATTCATTTCATCATTATGAAAGTGGCTATTGATATTTCATGTGATTATTCGACTAGTAGAATATCCATGAGAATAAGTAAATGGAATTATTTGATTTTATCTTTTCCATATTATTCTGAAGTTCAAGTTTAAAATGATTTTGTTCTAGTTTTACATTTCCTTAAATGTTTATGCTTATTTATGAAAGTTTCTGCTATATTGTTATCCTTACTGAGCATCTGAGTTCACCCCTTTATATGTTTTATTTTTCCAAGGATGCGAAGAATTATATTATGAATGACCTGCAGGGATAGTCTAAGAGATATGAGTGTGGCCTATGGAGACTATTTTTTTTAAGTTTTTCATTTTATAATGTAATGTAAAACTTATGAATGTATCTAGTATTTCCAAGGCTACTAAACTAATCGGTCTTTCAAGACTTGATCTTTTGTGATCATGCCAATGTTATGTAATAATGCAACGACTCTGGGTAACTAGTCTTGGGGTGTTATAGTTGGTATCAGAGGAAGTTTAGTACAAATGTTGGAATCTAGATTTAGATAAACTCTGATTAGAGCTCATTACCCTAAGATAGACTTTGAGGATTAGTATATAATAACTTCCTATAATTTTGGTACTGTAGAGATTTTGTGAGTTTTCCAAAAAATAAATCCATGTTTGGATACGAGCAGGTAGAGGTGGATCTAGCACAGATGTACCTAGGGGTAAAACCTGAAAACACCTCTTTGATCTAGACTCGAACGGTAACTGGTGCACAACAACGTGCCTTGCTACACTCTTGGTTACGACACTCCCAGGGGATATGATTAGGATAATTCTCATTTTATTTATAATCTATTATGAAGGGTTTATGAGTATATACTTCCTAAAAGAAAACATTTTTATGATTATGGATTATATCTATAAACTGTTCAATTTATGTTAACTGTTTTACAAGTTTGGAATTATGTATTATGATTCATAAACTAATCTAGTGTATTCCATTGTTTCGAAATAGATCCTAGTGGAAGGAATGGAAACCGCATCAATGCACAAAATTCATGTTGGGATTTCCCTCCTACTCAAGATAATTATAGTGCAGCTGGTAAGAAACTGGTGCTGATCAGCTTATCACCATACTGGGACAACTCACTTAGGTTATGAATAATAACCTTACCCTTATGGAGCACCCTGATCCAGAACGTGGAGGATCAATGTTAGACTTCTTAATGAGTCAAAAACCACCAACATTAAATAGGAGTACAAATCCATTAGTAGCTGAGAAATGGATAAATTCCTTAGAGAAAATATTTCACGCTTTGGGGAGTAGCAAAAGGGAAAAATTTATCATAGCATTTTATCGCCTCACGGGAGATGCAGATAAATGGTGGTCATTGATTCAAAACAAAAAGGAAGATGATGAAGTATAAAATATGGAATGGAGGTAGTTTAAAGAAATTTTCTTAGAAAAATACTTTCCTCATGACCATCGAGCGGATATGGAAAGGCAATTTCTGAGTCTGAGGCAAAAGGAGGATGATAATGTCGCAAAGTATGAGGCTAACTTTACAAGGTTAGCAAGGCATGCAACATATTATATACGTAACCCAATGAGTAAGATTGATCGATTCTTTGATGGGTTAAAACCATTTCTCTGGCGAGCATTAGTCTCAAAATACTTCTTGTCATTTGAAGATATTGTCTCATGTACTATCAAGATAGAAAAGGAATTATCTAAGTCTTACAACTTTAAATCAAAGAAAGAGAGGAAGAGATATTTTGAACACTCTGGAAATGGAAATAAGGGGAAAAAGGGGGAATTTTAATATCCATCCTGTAGAAAATGTGGGAATAAACACCCCGGTACTTTCCTAAAGGGAATGGGAGTCTGTTACAAGTGTGGTGAAAAAGGCCACCAAACTCATGATTGCAAGGTGAAGAAAGAGGTTGTCAATGTTGAATGCTACAATTGTAGAGAAAGGGAGAATTATGAAAATGAATTTCCTAATCACCAAGGAAACTTACCTTAGAAAAGGCCAAGGTATCAAGGAAAATATTATGCTATCACTACTACTGAAGTTGAAGCTCTGAAAGACTTGGTGGCTGGTAATTTAATGGTTTCCTCAAGTTTAGAAAATACTTTATTTGATTCTGGATCATCGCGTTGTTTCATATCTTCCCAGTTTTCAAAGAAAATTAGATATTTTCAATTTGACTTAACAAGGGAGTTGTCAGTAAAAACACCTAAGGAAAGTATCATTGTAACAATGTTTTGTGAATCAGTTCCCATTAGGGCATATAAATGTTCTTTATCTACTAATCTCATCATCATACCCATGATTGAATTTGATATAATACTTGGTATGGATTGTCTTTCTGACCATGATGAAAAAAATTTATTGTAAGAAGAAGGAGGTTAAAATTCTCGATTATGATAAGGAGTACCTTATCTTTAGAGAAAAAACATCACCTCCTAATTCTTATCTAGATCCACCCCTAGTATCTCAACTAAATTCAGTTATTGGTGAGGAAGAGAATGAAATAATTGTGGGTGAGGAAAATAATGTTCAAATATAGGACGTACCTATTGTTCAAGAATATGTTGATGTGTTTCCATAAGATTTACCTGGACATCCTACAGAATGAGAATTTGATTTTTCCATTGATTTAATTCCTGGTTCAAGGCCCATATCAAAGACCCCTTATAGAATGGCCACTGTGGAATTAGTGGAACTAAAGAAAAAACTAGAGTAATTGAGTAATAAGGGATTTATTCTCCCTAGTGTTTCTCCATGGTGAGCCCTTGTTCTTTTTGTTAAGAATAAATATGGATATATAAGCTTGTATATTAACTACATGGAGATCAATGCTATAAAAATAAAGAACAAGTATCTCATACCTCACATTGATGATTTATTCGACCAACTTCATGGAGCTCAATATTTTTCAAAGATTGACCTTCGATCTGGATATCATCAGTTGTGTGTGAAAAAGGAATACATTCCAAAAACAGCATTTTGAACTAGGTACAGGCATTACGAGTTTACACTAATGCCTTTTGGATTGACTAATGCACCCTCTGTCTTCATGGATATAATGAATAGAGTTTTCAAGGAATATCTTGTTGATTTTGTAGTGGTATTTATTGATGATATCTTGGTATACTCCAAAATCTACGAAGATCATGAAAATAACTTGCACATTATTTTAAAGACTCTTAGAAGAAATGAATTATATGGGAAATTTAGCAAGTGTGAATTCTGGATTCAGGAGATTTCTTTTCTTTCCCATATTGTCTCTAAGGATGTAATCTATGTTGATCCTTCAAAGACCAAGGTAATACAAGAATGGTCAGCACCGACGAGTATAACTGAGGTATGTAGTTTTATTGGTTTAGCAGGTTATTATCGACGTTTCATCCAGAATTTTTCCCAGTTTTCTAACACATTAACAAATCTCACACTTAAAGGGGTTAAATTTGTTTAGACAAAATAGTGTGAAGAATGTTTTGAAGAACTGAAGAGAAGATCAGTCAATGCTCCTATCTTGACTCTACCATCGAGGAATGACGGGTTTGTTATTTATAGTGATGCTTCAAAGAAATGACTTGGTTGTGTCCTTATGCAGAATGATAGAGTTATTGCCTATGCATCACAGCAGCTAAAAATTCATGAGAAAAACTATCCTACTCATGATCTTGAGTTATCAGCTGTAATATTTTCTTTGAAGATATGGAGACATTATCTCTATGGTGAAAAATGTTAGATATATATCGATCACAATATTTTGAAGTATATTTTCTCACAGAAAGAACTCAACATGAGGCAAAGGAGATGGCTTGAACTACTCAGGTATTATGATTTCACAATACACTACCACTCGAGGAAGGCAAATAAGGTGGAAGATGCTTTGAGCAGAAAGGATCATGGAGTTTTGAACAAGATGAGAGTTGAAAGGGATCCTATTTTCATGAATCTAGTTAAAATGGATCTGGTAATAATCATGGAAGGTGAAACATCAATAATTTTTCAAATGGTTGCCAAACCATCTTTACTAGAAAGGATAAAAAGTTTTCAGGCTGATAATGAGGAGTTTCAAAAGAAAATTAATGCCGTGAACGATGGGAGATTAAGTGAATTCATATATGAATATGGAATTTTGAAATTTTAGAAGAGACTTTGTGTTCCTAACATACATGATCTAAAAATATAATTGATGGATGATGCTCATAGCTCCAATTTCTCTATACACCCCGATAGCACTATGATGTATAGAGATTTGAAGGAACATTTTTGGTGGGACAACATGAAGAGGGATATCGCTGATTTTGTGTCATGAATTATGGTTTGTCAACAAGTGAAAGTTGGAAGGAAACAGATTGTAGGATTCATGAAACCTCTTCCCATACCTGAGTAGAAATGGGATAATATTATGATGGACATTGTCATGGGGATACCAAATACACCTAGAAGGAATAATGAAACATGGGTCATTGTTGATCGTCTTACCAAGTCAGCACATTTTATTGCTATAAGAGAATATTTACCACTTGAACGTTTAACAAGACTATATATTAATGAAGTAGTAAGACTCTATGGTGTAACCCTATCGATTGTTTCTGATCATGATCCCCATTTTACATCAAGATTCTGGAAAAGTCTTCAGAAATCCATGGATACTGAACTTCATTTGAGCACTGCCTACCACCCTCAAACTGACGGACAATTAGAACAGACTATTCAAACCTTAGAAGACATGTTGAGATCTTTCTCACTTTACTTTCAAGGTATATGGGATCAATATTTACCTATGGTAGAATTTTCCTATAGCAATAGATTCCATTCAAGTATCCAGATGGAACCATATGAAGCGTTATATAGCAATAGATGTCGCACACCAACTTGTTGGGATGATGTTGGTGAAAGAAAACTTATAGGCCTAGAACTTGTTGAGGAAATGATGGAAAAGGTGAAGGTTATCCAAACCCACATCAAAACATCACAAAGTAGGCAAAAGAGCTATGTCGATAACCGAAGGAAGGATTTTGAATTTCAGGTAGGAGATCATGTTTTCTTGAAGGTATCTCCATGGAATGGAGTTATACGATTCGATAAGAAGGGTAAACTAAGTCCCAGATACATCGGACCTTTCTAAATTCTAGAATGAATTGGGGATGTAGCTTACTAGTTTGCAATGCCGCCAAGTCTCTCCAAAGTTCATGATGTGTTCCATGTATCACTGTTGAGAAAATATATGCCTGACCCAACACATGTACTCACCTAGGAGGAAATTGAACAGGAACCTGATCTGTCTTATTGTGAAGAGCCTTTAAAAATTCTTGATATGAGAGAACAAGTGCTGAGAAACCGAACGACTCGTCTCGTAAAAGCTCTATGGAGAAACCATAAGATGGAAGAGGCAACATGGGAACCCGAGGAACTTATGATGAAGAACCACCCGAATCTTTTTATAAAGTAATATTAAAGAAATTTAGAGGATGAAATTATTTCAAGGAGGGGAGAATGTAACACCCAAAGCTTCCACGATACGTTTCCCTTTGAATAATACAATGGCTTGTGTTGTACGCAACTTCGAGTTCAAACACACCACAACCAATCAAACTAACTGTTATGAATAGTAATATCGACCTTTTGAAATTTTATCAATTTTATCTTTCAAAATGGACTTCATTTTTGGGTTTGGAATGTCGAAATTAGCTTAGGGTGGATTTTTGGTATTTTTCTGAAAACTTTCAAATTTTGATGAATAGTGAAAAACACTAAGTTATTGTTCAAAACCAACTTTTTATTTAAATAATTATTTATTTTATTTAAATTTGTTTTAGGTCAAAATAGATACATAATACCTATATAAGTTCAATGTAATTCATTAGAGTCATTTTATAATAATTGTAGATATATAAAAATGTTATTGAACTTTTTACCGTCTTTTACCCGCCTCCTAGGAGCATTTCTAAATTTGTATAAAACTTAATTTTACAACTTATGTGAATTTAATTTCAAAAATCAGAGATACATGGTTTATATCATTAAGTAAAATGTGGTTCAATAAGATGAAAATAATTTTTGGTGAATAGTAACTTTTTCTTTTATTTACTACTGTTAAAAGTAAATAGGGTAATTAAGGGTAAAAATGATATTATTATTACCCTAAAACATGTCCTAATTCTATTGGATAATTATAATTCGACAAAAAACAACATTAGGAATAAAATATTAACCTCTTTGTTCCACTTGGATTAGATTAGGACATCTATTATTATTTTATTTAAAGAAGAGTTAAAAGAGTTAAATTCAAAGTTTAATAACTAAACCATTTTTAATATAGGGATACACACAATATAAATTAGACTATAAATATTCATTATAAATATAAAAATGTTTACTAAATAATTGTATCTTATTTATAATCTTTAGATGTTAAATAATTAAATATATTTATGACACAATGATGATGTAGTAATTATCATATTAATGAAAGACTAAAATAATTGATATTATAAATATCCAAATAAATATAATTTGAGACTTTTAATGAATTAAACTAATTTTATAGGTTAATATTACATGTTAGGTTTAATTAAATGTATTTATTTATAATTAATAAAGTTTTTATGAATTTATCAAAAATCAGTTATTAAAAAATGTCAAAATTGAAATAAATGAGTTTTTAAAACAAATACAATATTATTGGTTGATGTAATAATCCTAAAAATATAAGGATCAGACAAAAGACTTATATAATAATATTTGTATCATTAATGAACCACTTGGGGTTTTCTTGGAAGTTTATAGTAAGTTTATTAACCATATAATATAAAAATACAAAGAGACATGGTAAATGTCAATCTATTTAACTAAGAGTTAAATCTAGAAGATAAGGTTAATATAGTGACCCAAACTGGTCTAAAAGCTATTTTTTGAGAGGTTTTCAACCCATACCCACCTTATCCATTAAATAATTCATTTTTGAGCCATTAGAAACCGAAAATGATTTTATTATAAAATAATATTTCAATCTTTTCCTAAGGTGCCCCTCACCCCTCTTATAAAAGGGAACTTGCCCTTCTCTCATATTAACACCTTCAAATCCATTTGACTCTACCGAACCCTGCCCAAATATCCTCCCAACTGTCATCCCTTAATCCTATAGGCCTTCCTTTAGTCATAAATCTAACTTAAGGATCCCTTTTGATCAAATCAAAAGGAATAACCCAAAGAAAAGGTAAATATTTCATCACCTCTTTCAAGTTCTTTTCTTCTTTCACTTCCTATTTATTTTTTGTTTAAATTATAAAATAATAACTTAATTATCTTCTATATACTTTTATGTTATTATAAAAATGGTACAACCATATTCATTATTCTATCCATCCTATAAATGGCAAAGTCACCTTATGTGCATACGTACGAATTACCACCTCAACATCGTGGTGTAGTTTGTTATTCAAACACTTCATCATTTGGATGGGTATAATAATGAGTATAAATGATTCAAATAATAAATATAACATGATAATAATTATGTATATATGATATTCCATCCAATTATATACGATTTTAATATCAAAATAATGATATTCTCTCTCGTGCGTACGTACGGATTACCGTCTTCACGAACGTGATGAGATTCATTCCCCATAGTATCCATTCAAGAATAGTTTTCAATTGATGATTAAAAATAATTTTTAAAGACTTAATATCATTCTGAATATGAATATTATACATCCTATCCATAACAAACATTACTTACATAACAAAGCATATAAAGGAAAATGAATCAGTTAACACCTGAAATGATGATACTATTGAAATATCATTAACAAAGCAATATTAGAAGATCATATATGATATCATATTAATGTATATGGTTCTTTTATAATTTAATAACAATGATTTCACAATTATATAGGAGGTTAAACTACCATCAACCAAGTAAAAGTACAAGGTAAGGGTTAATTTCATAATCTCTTTATTATCCGAGATTTTTTTTATGTAAGTATCTACTCGGACCTCTTTATCATCCACATCCATGTTTCTTAAAAGTGTATCCTAAATTTTTTTTTCTATTTACTAGACTATGGGATAAATTCATGTATACCCTTGTTTGACTTTTTATAAAATGGTTTGAAAGTAATCTTTCTGTTGTTTTCCAAAAAAGGTACCTTATGACCTTTTCGACAAAATTAAGGTAAGAATGTTTTTTTAACTTATACGATGGGTGCAGATATTTTCTTCCGTTATAACATCGTCAAAGCTTCCCTTACAATCTTATAAAAATAATTTCAAAATAAATGTTTTCTTTTATAATTATATGACTTTAAAATTATTTCAAAATAGAAATATATATTTCTCTAAAAAAAGTTTTGATTTCATCTATGTCAACATCCATTGATGGATTGTGAGATTATTTGAAGTTGATTTATTATGATACAAAAATTCCATATTGTATTGAATTTTTTGTGATATGTTTGACTATGTAAGTGTTATTTTTATACCATTCATATCTTATGGATAAAGTATTGACATTTCGTATGCTAGTTTTAATATGAATTTTTATGTTATGTTTAAACCTTTTCATATGAGGAATGCATTGGACTTAGTAAGTGATGGGTGGAGCCCGCTATAGTTCCTCGATGAATCGGTAGGTATCATGAGACAAACTAGTGTCTTGGTACAAGGACTTGACAAAATCTTATTTGTAGTCTTAGAACAAGGCCTTGATTATGTGGTTATGAAGTTTGGCATTATGCATTCCATCATTATGAAAGTGTCTATTGATATTGTATGTGATTATTAGACTAGTAGAATATCTACATGAATAAGTAAATGGCATTATTTGATTTTATCTTTGCCATATTATTCTGAAGTTTAAGTTTAAAAGGCTTTTGTTCTAGTCTTACATTACCTTAAACGTTTATTCTTATTTATGAAAGTTTTCGCTATATTGTTATCCTTACTGAGCATCTGAGCTCACCCCTTTCTATGTTTTATTTTCCCTAGGATGCGAAGAAGTATATTATGACTGATCTGTAAGGATATTCTAAGGGATATGAGTGTGGCCTATAGAGACTATGTTGTTGTAGTTTTTCATTTTATAATGTAACGTAAAACTTATGAATGTATATAGTATTTCCAAGGCTACTAAACTAATCTTTCTTTCGACACTTGATCTTTTGTGATCATGCCAATGTTATGTAATAATGCACTAAATATGGGTAACTAGGGTTAGGGTGTTACATAAAATTACTTCCAATGGCCAAAATTGTATTAAATGATAAAAAATTATAATTTAAATTTAAAACCAATAAAAAATATAATCTAATTATATAAATAAATTATATGAAAAGGTAGTTTTGAATTAAAATGCATTATTTTTTCCTATTCATTAAAATGTGAATTTCATTAGAAAAATATCATAATTTCAAACATGGTAATTTTTTATGTCCCGCTTCTAAGGAAGAAGTTTATTTTTTCAAATAAAACATATAAAAGTAACAAAAACTAGATTTAATAAGGGTTCACCATCAAAAGACAGTAAAATGATCTTTTTAGGATATTAGAGTATTTTATACTTAAAATTGGATTCATTCCTATTTTAAGACTCGAAAATTTATTGAATAAATGTAAAAAAATTTATCAAATGTGTGTAATTGTATTTTTGTTACTTCTTTTAATTCCCTCCAATACATTGACAAGGCATTAACTAACATTTAAAATAATAATAATAATATTGTATTATGTTTCGGTATAACTCAACGTTATGTGCAACATAAGATTTTGGAGAAACCTTATGTTGTGTGTCGGGTAAGATATCAGATAAAGTGCCATATTTAACGTAAAATTAATATCTTTTTCATAGATATTAATAGATATGAAAATGTATTATTCTATAAATACCTAGGTCATTACAAGATGCACGAATGTATTTCTATCTGTATAGAAGAATTATTTCCCTTCTTCTTTATATAAAGAATAATATTCACCATATAGATATTCACACGAAGTTTCATTATAGTAACATTCTTACATATAGAAATTTAAGAAATGTTGGTTTCATTTGGAGAACAGTAAAAGGAAAGCTATTTACTAATGGTGTTGATGACCAACAAGAGTCTGGTCATATTTCTCAGGGGGAGAAAGGAAAACTAAAATCAAATGGATCAATTCACCTATGTAATGAGGAAGTTAGAGAATCTAGAGTTTAATATGTTGTTCAACTAATAAAAAAGACTCTGATAAGATACTTCTGATCAAAATAAGGTAGATTTGGAAGAAGTAGCCAATTATGTCCTTTTAACATAGCCTAGGAACAAAGAAGAACCTACCAATTAGAATCTAGAAGTTGAAACAACTGCTCTCGGAGAGGCTACTCCATCAGTGTTTTTAGGAGTCTCAATCACTCTTGAGGAACAACAAGCTGACATTCATGCACAATTTGAACAAGTAGATTCTAAAAAATAATAAGTTCTAGAAACTACTCAAGGAGAATAGAAAAATAAAATTTAATTAGTTGAAACCAATAAAATATTTGAGGATGAAACAGTCTCTATTATTCCAAAATCCTTGGACAAAAAAGATTTTATGTCTGGAGAGAAGATAGAAGTTATTGACAACATCTCTTTCTCTTCAAGTGAGAAGAATAAGAAAAGTCTTTAACTATAATAAAAAGAGCCCAGTCATCTAGATAATAAGAATAAGTATCTTATAATTCTCTAAATAATCAGATAGAAGTTTTAGATATCAAATTTAACAAAATGAATAATGATAATTCAAGTTTACCGAATTAGTTGGATTCTACAAGAAAATATTTGGATGATTTGAGAAATTCAACTATTCCCAGAGAAGAATTCGAATTTGTTTAGGATTAAATACAAAATATCTAAGAAAAAAAAATTTCTAGAAGATATTTTGATGAATTTTAAAGAGAAATGTAAGATTAGTTTGGAAAAATGAAAGAATAGTTAGTCTCAATGATATATTTTTGGTATTTAAAGAAGTATTTGAGAAATCATTTTGAATTGTTAAGGAATATCTCTAGTTGATTCAGATCCTCTCCCTCTACTTCTCAAACATCACCATATTTAATTAGGAGGTTTCAGGAAATTACTTCCATGTTGTTTGATATGAATGATAGGCTTTGTAATGCCCCCACCCCAGAAGCCCAGAGTCGGTGCATTATTTTAATACATTGGCATGATTACAAGGAATAAAGTCCTGAAGGACCGATCGGTTTAGCAGTCTTGTAAAATAGATTACATATATGAATGTTACATTACACTTTATAACATACAACACAACATAAATAATCCTTTATAAACGCCATTATTCCCTTAGCCTAACCCTGCATATCAATCATAATACACTTCTTGGAATCCTGGGAAAAATAAAACATAGAAAGGGGTGAGCTCAGATGCTCAGTAAGGATAACAATATAGCAGAATATTTTATAAACAAGCATAAACATTTAAGGTAATGTATAAAACAAAAACAAAAGCCTTTTAAAATTAAATTTCATCATAATATGGAAAAGATAAAATCAAATAATGTCATTTACTTATTCACATGGATATTCTACGAGTTGAATAATCACATGCAATATCAGTAGCCACTTTCATAATGATGGAATGCATAATGCCAGACTTTCATTACCACATAGTCAAGGCCTTGTTCCAAGACTACAAATAAGATTTTGTCAATGCCTTGGGCCAAGACACTAGTTTGTCTCATGAGACCTACCGATACATCGAGGAGCTATAGCGGTCTCCACCCTTCACTTACTAAGTCTAATGCATTCCTCATATGAAAAGCTTTAGAAATAACATAAACATTCATATTAAAACTAGCATATGAAATTTAAATACTTTATCCATAAAACATGAATGATATAAAAATAACACATCCACAGTCAAACATATCACAAAACCTTTAATATAATAAGGAATATTTTTATCATAATAAATCAACATTAAACAAGTTTAAAATCCATCAAAGGATGTTAACATAGATGAAAATGATTTGTAAAACTCTTTGAGAGAAATATCCCTTTTTCATGAAAACATTCAAAAGTCACACAATTGAGAAAGGAAGACATTTAAAAAAAATTAAATCAAAGTGTCTCATACCACTTTGAAACTTTTTAAAGGAATTAACATTTTAAAAACATTCATGTCCATATAAATAAATCCTTAAAAACCATTTTGAAAACATTGACATTAATGAGAATGATTTAGAAGAATAAATATTTAAAACATTTAAAATGATGTTTTTGTAAAAAAAGTACCCTAAAATAATCCCTTTGAAAACTATTTCATGAAACATGGACATGGATAATAAATATTTCCTAGTAGATACCTATGTAAAAACAACCTCGGATAATAAAGATATTGTGAAATTAACCCTTACCTCCTTGTAATCAATCGAGTCGTATGAACAATAGTCAATAACCACCAAATAAATCATAGAATATCATGAATATAAAGAGAATAATGGTAACATATATCAAATGGCGGTACACAATACACCACAAGCAATAAATAAGTGGTGAATAATGGAAATCTCATGGAATTGAAAGGGAGATAAGAAACCCCTTACTTTGTACTTCCCTTTAGTCGAGGGTACGTTTAACCTCCTATATAAAGACTGTAGTATGTTATTAAATTATTATAGAATCATATCAATATTTATGATATCATACATGATTCATTTATGACTTTATACTACCCAATTAATAATAATTTCCATGTTAAATTAACATTTCTTGTAATAATATCTTTCTTTATCGTACGTGTTTTAACTTGTTTTTCTTGATTGTTTCACTTAGATAATGATTTAAATACTTCCAAAATATAAAACATCATATATATTTAGAATATAAATATGTATAATATACATATATATTAAATGGAAAACACCGTTTATGGAGACGGTAGACCGTACGTACGCATAAACGTTGTTTCTGTTTTCATATCGTATTGAACGGAACTAAGTGAATAAGATAAATGTAAGCACATATATATATATATATTCATATCTCTAGTAGAATTATTATTTCATATATTTCATACTTATTAATGATATATATATTTTATAATCATCATTGAATGGTGAACGTGGAAATGAATCTCATCGCGTTGTGGAGACGGTAGTCCGTACGTACGCACGAGCGACAATATCATTATATTGATGGAAAAATCATATGTAATTGGATGTTATATCATATATACAGAATAATTAACATGTTATAATTATTATTTACATCAGTTATACTCATTATTATACCCATCCAAATAATGAAGTGTTTGAATAACAAACTACACCACGACGTGGAGACGGTAATCCGTACGTACACATGTATGGTGACTTTTTCATTTATAGGATGGATAGAATAATGAATATGGTTGTACCATTTTTATAATAACATCATATTATATATAATATGATGGAGTTATTATTTTAGAATGGAAACAACAAAGAAAGAGGAAGTGGAAGAAGAAAAAACATGAAAGAGGTGGTGAGATATTTACCTCTTCTTCGGGTTCTTCCTTTTGATTTGATCAAAAGGGCTCTTTATGTTGGCTTTATGACTAAAGGAATACCTATATGATGAAGGTAGGACAGTTTAGAGGGTATTCGGTCAGGGTTTGGACGATCCAAATGGCTTTTAAGGTGTTAATTAGAGAGAAGGGGAAGTGCCCTTTTATAAGAGGGGTGAGGGGCACCTTAGGAAAAGCTAGAAATATTATTTTATAAAAAAATCGTATTGGTTTCTAATGGATCCAAAATGAATTATTCAAAAGATAAGGTGGGGATGGGTCAAAAACCTCTCAACAAATAGGTTTTAGATATGTTTGGGTCACTATATTAACCTTATCTTTTAGATTTAACTCATAGTTAAATTGTTTGACATTTACCATGTATCTTTGTATTTTTATGTTATATGGTTAATAAACATACTATAAACTTCCAAGGGAACCCCAAGTGGTTCATTAATGATACACCTATCATTATATAAGTATTTTGGCTAAACATTATAATTTTAGGATTATTATATCAACAAATAATATTGTACTTGTTTTAAAAACTCATTTATGTCAATTTTGACATTATTTAATAATTGATTTTTTTTAAAAGTCCTAAAAACTTTATTACTTCAAACTAAATACATTTAATAAACCCTGGAATGTCATATTAACCAATAAAATTATTTTAATTCATTAAAATTCTCAAATTATATTTATTTGGATATTTATAATATCAATTATTTTAATCTTTCATTAATACGGTAATTATTGCATCATCATTATGTCATAAATAAATTTAATTATTTAATGTATAAAAATTATAAATAAAATACCATTATGTAGGAAATAATTTTAGATTTATAATGAATATTTATAGTCTAATTTATATTGTGCTTAACCCTATATTAAAAATGGTTTAGTTATTAAACTTTGAATTTAACTCTTTTAACTCTTCTTTAAATAAAATAATAATAAATGTTCTAATCTAATCCAAGTGGACAAAAAAGGTTCATATTTTATTCCAAAGGTTTTTTTTGGTCGAATTATACTTATACAATAGAATTAATAAATGTGTTATGGTAATAATAATATCATTTTTACCCTTAATTACCCTATTTACTTTTAACTGTGGTAAATAAAAGTAAAAATTTATTATTCACCAAAAATTATTTTCATCTTATTGAACCACATTTTACTTACTGATATCAACCGGGTCTCTCAGATTTTTGAAATTCAACTCACAGAAGTGGTAAAATTAAGTTTTATGCAAATTTGCAAATGCTCCTTGGAGGTGGGTAAAATACGGTAAAAAGTTCAATAAAATTTTTATATATCTAATATTATTATTAAATGACTCAAATTAATTACATTGAACTTATATAGTTATTATGTATCTATTTTTACCTAAAATAAATTTCAATAAAATAAATAATTATTTAAATAAAAAGTCGGTTTTAAACAATAACTCAGTATTTTTCACTATTCATCAAAAATTGAAAGTCTTCAGAAAAATACCAAAAATTCACCCTAAGTTAATTTTGATATTCTGAATTCAAAAATGAAGTCTATTTTACCAAATTAAAAACATATAATTTTCATTTATTAATTTAAAATTAATTCCCGCTGTTAAAACCAAATGGCGTATTTTTTAAGAAATAATAACTATCAAAAGATTGACACTTGTTTATGTCCAATTCCAAAGTGAAATTACTTACAATGACCAGAATTGGATTAAAAGGTAAAAATATAATCTATTTATACTTACAAACCATTAAAATATATAATTTAACACTATAAGGCTATTCATGGTGCAAAGGTCTGCTGTGGGATCCCACAAGTGTCACAGCTCTTCTTCGCTGACGATTGCCTCCTTTTCTCCAGAGCCATTGTTAATGAATGTTGGGTGATAAGACAAGCGATCCAGAAATATGAGCGGGCGTCTGGATAGTCTATTAACCACGGAAAATCGGAAATCTCATTCAGCGTAGGGGTGCCTTCTACCAAGAGAGCTGAGCTTTGTGCATCTGCAGGCATCCATTTGGTCGATAAACACCAGAAGTATCTCGGACTCCCTATGGTGATTGTCCGGTCCAAAAAAGAAATTTTTTCAGCCCTGGTAGATAGGATTGAGAAAAAAAATTCAAGGCTGGACCCCAAAAAGCATCTCCAAAGCTGGAAAAGGAACCCTCATTAAAGTTGTCATTCAGTCTATCCCCAGCTACTTCATGTCGATGTTTAAGCTCCTGGCAGCCATCGTGAACCTGATCCATTCACATACTTCCAACTTTCGGTGGGGGACAAATGATGACAGAAATCGACCCCACTGGTTGGCCTGGGAGAAACTCTACAAACCCAAGTCAGAGGGAGGGTTGGGATTCCGGAATCTTCTTCTGTTCAATGACGCACCGCTGGCCAAGCAAGGATGGCGCCTTCTTAACCGTCCTTCATCTTTATGTGTGCGGGTACTCCAGTACAAATACTTTCCCCACACGGACATTCGTGGATCCTTCCTTGGCCCCCGCCCCATCTTCCTCTGGAGAAGTATTTGGGGGGCCCGAAATCTCCTTGAAAAAGGACTGGGCTGGAGGATTGGAAATGGCTCATCTGTCAACATATAGACTGATCACTGGCTTCTCGATAAGGATGGTGGGCGGGCCACATCCCATTTTCAACAAGGTCTTGAAGATTTCACGGTCAACTGCCTCTTTTCTGACCAGGGCCTGGGATGGTGTGTGGAAAAAATACAGGAATGGTTTAATAAAAGAGACCGAATAATTATTCTGAGCATTTCTTGGGTCCCTGATGTCGGCCCCGACCATATTTTTTGGACTAATGAGTCTTCAGGTGAGTTCACGTTGAGATCTGGGTACAGACTGGCTCTTGGAATTCACTCTTGCGACCGTGATGAGGGACCATGGAAAGTGCTTTGGAAGATTAACGTCCCCCAAAAAATTCACCAATTTTGGTGGCAGGTGTGGACGGGCACCCTCCCTACCATGAGCCTCCTTGTTTACCGACATATGGTCAGTGCTGAATCCTGCCCTTTTTGCCTGAAAATTCCTGAAACCCCTTGGCACACCATCATTCACTGCCCGAGAGCCAAGGAAATTTGGAATAAATGGGGCTCGGCTTCAGACGCTTCACTGGACATTGCCTCTGACCTCCCCAATCTTCTGATGCGCTGGTGTTCCTATCTTTCATCGTCTGATGCAAGCTCCTGTTGCACCTTGGCCTGGATCATTTGGGTTCAGTGGAACGATTCAGTTTTCCACCATGCTCGTCAGCCTCCTGAGTTCTGGATAGAAAGATCCACTTTATGGATTGAGGGCTGGAAGGAACGCAAAGGACACTTTTTTCCAGACGCTGCCCCCTCCTGTTCCCCTAACTGGACCCCCACCTCCCCCCCCCACAGTAAGGGAGTCTTAAGATTAATGTGGACGCTTCTCTCCCCAAGTATGGGCCTATTGCTCTCGGCCACCTGGCTCGAAATCATCTGGGGAAGATCATTGCTGCAAAATATGAACCACATCATGCCTTCTGGGAACCTGCAGTTGCTGAGGCCTATGCCATACTGGTCGGGATGATACTCGTTGTGGAACGCAGATGGGATGATATCATCATCGAGTCTGACTACCTTTCAGTCATCAATGCTATTAACCATGGTGATGCCGGACTCCAGGCATTTGTCTTTATCATCAGAATAATACGCTCGCTGCGCCATGGCTTCTCTTGCTGCACCTTATCCTTTACCAAAAGCGAAGGAAACAGTACGGCCCATCTGTTGGCGGCCTCAGGCCCCTTCGACACCAACCAACTATGGCTGGACAACTTCCCTTCTTGGCTCTGCTTATGTACGACTACTGATTTTCTCCATTAATATAATCCTTCTTTCTTCAAAAAAAGTTCATTTTTTTTAAAAATACTTCTTTTATCTAAAAAATTTGAATTAGTTATTACATTATGTATAAGAAACTCATAATATGGATTCTAAAATTATAAGTATTATATAAAGTTCAAAATTCAGTTAATACTATTCATAACCTCTTTTGAACGGCTAGTTTGGTAAGTCATGGTGCGCTTGAGCTCGGTATTGCGTGTAGTGAAAGTTATTGAATTACTTTGAAGAAATAACATACTATGAAATCTTGGGATGTTACATTCTTCTCTCCTTTAATAAATTGCATCCTTGAAATTTGAAATTGTTCTTCAAAAATAAAAGTTTGAAAATATAAAATACCTTTGTGGGAAAACCCACATCGGAAATTGGGTTAATAAAATTTAGTCTTAATAAGAGGAAAAGGGAAATGAAAGGGTCACCACAAAATTATGATCTCAATTAGAAGAACATTGGTGGAAATTAGAGACACATAATTAGAGGGAAAACGTAAATATTTATAGGGAGTGATTGAGGTTATCAATCACAAACAAGTGTAAAATTGAGGGCCTCAAATCCATCAATCTAGGATGATTTAAAATACCATTGGTTCAACAAAACATAAGGTATTAGGATAACACATTTTTGGTTTTAAGATCCCTTACCTAAAGTTTAAGAATTAATTTCTTCATAGAATAAGAGAAGAAAAAAATATATACTTGACAAGTAGAGTTCCATCCTTTAACTAATTTCTACCACAAACTCATCTTTCACTCTAAAAGATAGTAGGACTTAAAAAAATTATATTCATCCTATTCATATAGGGTTCAAAAAAATGAATTTATAATTCACCTATCAAACCCTTTAAAAAAAGAAACTACATTATACAATCCAGAGACTTCATGTAGTCCAGTGGTAGGTGATAAATTCCAATCGCACTATGGTTGTGGGTTTGATTCCCGCAGCTTTGTCCAATGTGATGGGTTGTCATACGGTCTGCATGTTGTCCTTTTTATAAAAATCCAAAAATAACCTTAACAATAGTATCAAATTTCAAACTTAATCCATCCAACCTTTAGACTTATCTGAAATACTTCTATCAAAATTCACAGTCCAAAATTTATAAGGAAGTTAAACACAATGAAGATCCTTTTTGCCATGTAATAACATGTGAACACCTTTATCATGTATTATTTTAAAACATGGTAACATCCTGAATTACCATAAAACCTTATTGATTACATTCATGCACCCTTATTCTTTATATAATACTGGATATATTCCTTATATCCAAAATTTTTTAATATTCCAAAAATGATGAAAAAAACTATTAATCAGTTCCAAGGAAGTCAATAATGTCCAATATAATTTATCCAAACCAACCATCTCTTATTCCAAAATCACTACCTCATTATCATGACCATATTAAGGATTACCTTTCCTTCAACCATGTATTTTCCAAAAAGTGTAGCTTACTATTAAGTCACTTTTTTTATAACCATATAATCTCAAATCCTCAATAAAATAATACTACAGTACAATCCTTATTTATCTCCATAATTCATATAACTAGTATATTGCTGATACAGCACTCAAATGAAATAATTCTATAATAAAAATATAAGAACACTAGTCATTCATCTTCATATGAGGTAGTAACATAACTTGATTATTATCCAATAGCATCATTTTTGGTATACTCTGATGACTGGGACAATGATTCACATAGCGTCCCAACTCCTTGAAGATGAACTATTGTACATTTGAAACCTTTTTCTTACCCTTACAATCACATACTTGGTGTCACTTTTCTCCACACTTATAAAAAAATCTCATTCCCTTAAATCATTTACCAAGGTGATTATTTCTACAGTTATCACATATGTAAAAATCCTTCTTTCCCTTATTCCCTTTATCCATCTATCTTTCTACCATCTTTTTCTTCTCTGTCTTCCCTTCAAAGCCATAGGGCTCAGAGAATTGTTTACTTATCTTATTAACACATGATACTATTTCTTCATATGATGAGAATACATGGGAGACTATTTTACTTTTTAATTTTGGCTAAATATTGTGAAAGATATGATCCTTCTTAATCTTTCGATCATGCATATTGCTGGATTTCTCATTCCTTCTACAAGGTGAAATTTCAAAACAGTGGAATACACTAGGTTAGTTTATAAATGACAATGCATAATTATAAATTTTAAATTACCTAACTTAAATTGAAAAGATTATTCATATAATCTATAATCATAAAATTTATTCTTTGAGGAAGTATTTACTCCTAAATTCTTCATAATGGCTTGTAATGAAAATGTGAATTATCCTAAGCATGTCCTCTGGGAGTGTCGTAACCAAGAGTGTAGCAAGGCCCGTTGTTTTGCATCAGTTCCTATTCGATTCTAGCTCAAATCATTGTTTTCAGGTTTTACCCCTATGTACATCTGTGCCAGAGCCGCCTCTACTAGCTCGTATCCAGACAGGGATGTATTTTCTTAGAAAATTCACAAAATCTCTACAGTGGAAAAATTCTAGGAAGTTCTTCTATACTGATCCTCAAAGTCTATCTTAGGGATATTTTCTCTAATTATAGTTTATCTAAATCTAGTTTCCAAGGTTTGTACTAAACTTCCTCTGATACCAACTATAACACCCCGACCCCAGAAGCCCAGATTCGGGGCATTATTTTAATACATTGGCATGATTACAAGGAATCAAGTCTCGAAGGACCGATCGATTTAGCAGTCTTGGAAAATAGATTACATACATGAATATTACATTACACTTTATAACATACAACACAACATAAATAATCCTTTATAAACTCCATTATTCCCTTAGCTTAACCCTGCATATCAATCACAATACACTTCTTGGAATCCTAGGAAAAATAAAACATAGAAAGGGGTGAGCTTAGATGATCAGTAAGGATAACAATATAGCAGAATCTTTCATAAATAAGCATAAACATTTAAGGAAATGTATAAAACTAAAACAAAATCCTTTTAAAATTAAACTTCAGCATAATATATAAAAGATAAAATCAAATAATTCCATTTACTTATTCACATGGATATTCTACTATTCGAATAATCAAATGCAATATCAATAGCCACTTTCATAATTATGGAATGCATAATGCCATAATTTCATAACCACATAGTCAAGGCCTTCTGCCAAGACTACAAATAATATTTTGTCAAGGCCTTGTTCCAAGACACTAGTTTTTCTTATGAGACCTACTAATGCATCAAGGAGCTATAGCGGGCTCCACCCATCACTTACTAAGTCCAATGCATTCCTTATATGAAAAGGTTTAGACATAACATAAACATTCGTATTAAAACTAGCATACAAAATGTCAATACATTATCCATAAACCATGAATGGTATAAAAATAACACATCCACAGTCAAACATATCTCAAAACCTTCAATACAATATGGAAGATTTGTATCATAATAAATCAACTTTAAACAAGTTTAAAATCCATCAAAGGATGTTAACATAGATGAAAATGATTTGTAAAACTCTTTGAGAGAAATATCCCTTTGTCATGAAAACATTTAAAAGTCACAAAATTTAGAAAGGAATAAATTTAAATACATTTTTGAATCAAAGTGTCTCATACCACTTTGAAACTTTTGAAAGGAATTAACATTTTAAAAACATTCATGTCCATATAAATAAATCCTTAAAAACCATTTTGAAAACATGTACATTAATGAGAATGATTTAGAAGAATAAATATTTAAAACATTCAAAATGATGTTTTTGTAAAAAAATTCCCTTAAAGGAATCCATTTTAAAACTATTTTATGAAAAATTTACATGGATAATAAATATGTCCTAGTAGATACTTACGTAAAAACAACTTCGGATAATAATGAGATTGTGAAATTAACCCTTACCTCATTGTAATAAATCGAGTCGTATGAACAATAGTCAATAATAACCAAATGAATAACATAATATCATGAATATAAAGAGAATCTTGATAATATATATCAAATGGAAGTACACAATACACCACAAGTAATAAATAAGTGGTGAACAATGGAAATCTCATGGAATTAAAAGTAAGATAAGAAACTCCATACTTTGTACTTTCCTTTAGTCGAGGGTACGTTTAACCTTTTGTATAAATACCGTAGTATGTTATTAAATTATTCCAGAACCATATCAATATTTATGATATCATACATGATTCATTTATGACTTTATACTACCCAATTAATAATAATTTCCATGTTAAATTAACATTTCTTGTAATAATATCTTTCTTTATCGTACGTGTTTTAACTTGTTTTTCTTGATTGTTTCACTTAGATCATGATTTAAATACTTCCAAAATATAAAACATCATATATATTTTGAATATAAATATGTATAATATATATATATATGAAATGGAAAACACCGTTTATGGAGACGGTAGACCGTACGTATGCATAAACGTTGTTTCTGTTTTCATATCGTATTGAACGGAACTAAGTGAATAAGATATATGTAAGTAAATATATATATATATACATATATTAATATCTCCATTAGCATTATTATGTCATATATTACATACTTATTAATGATATATATATTTTATAATCATCGTTGAATGGTGAACATGAAAATGAATCTCATCGTGTCGTGGAGACGGTAGTCCATACGTACGCACGAGCAACAATATCATTATATTGATGGAAAATCATATGTAATTGGATGGTATATCATATGTGCAGAATAATTAACATGCTATATTTATTATTTACATTAGTTATACTCATTATTATACCCATCCAAATAATGAAGTGTTTGAATAACAAACCACACCACGATGCGGAGATGGTAATCTGTACGTACGCACGTATGGTGACTTTGTCATTTATAGGATGGATAGAATAATGAATATGGTTGTACCATTTTTATAATAACATCACATTATATAGATTATTTTGGATTTATTATTTTAGAATGGAAACAAAATATAAATAGGAAGTGTAAGAAGAAAAGACATGAAAGAGGCAGTGAGATATTTAACTCTTCTTTGGGATCTTCCTTTTTATTTCATAAAAAGGGATTCTTAGGTTGGATTTATGACTAAAGTAATACCTCTATGATGAAGGGAGAACAGTTTAGAGGGTATTTTTTCAGGTTTTGGACGAGCCAAATGGCTCTGAATGTGTGAATTAGAGAGAAGGGGAAGTTCCCTTTTATTAGAGGGGTGAGGGGCACCTTAGGAAAAGCTAGAAATATTATTTTATAATAAAATAATTTTCAGTTTCTAATGGCTCAAAAATGAATTATTCAAAGGATAAGGTGGGTATGGGTCACAAAAACTCTCCACCAATAGGTTTTAGACAGGTTTGTGTCACTATATTAACCTTATCTTTTAGATTTAACTCTTAGTTAAATAGTTTGACATTTACCATGTCTCTTTGTATTTTTATATTATATGGTTAATAAGAATACTATAAACTTCCAAGAGAACTCCAAGTGGTTCATTAATGATACAACTATCATTATATAAGTATTTTTTCCAAACCTGAGATTTTTAAGATTATTACATCAACCAATAATATTGTATTTGTTTTAAAAACTCATTTATGGAAATTTTGACATTATTTGATAATTGATTTTTGTTAGAGTCCTAAAAACTTTATTACTTAGAAATAAATACATTTAATAAACCCTAAAATGTCATATTAACCTATAAAATTATTGGAATTCATTAAAAGTCTCAAATTTGAGTTATTTGTATATTTATAATATCAATTATTTTAATCTTTCATTAATATGGTAATTACTGCATCATCATTGTGTCATAAATAAATTTAATTATTTAATATCTAAAAATTATAAATAAAATACCATTATATAGGAAATCCTTTTATCTTTCTAATTAATATTTATAGTCTAATTTATATTGTGTGTAACTCTATATTAAAATTTTTTTAGTTATTAAACATTGAATTTAACTCTTTTAACTCTTCTTTAAATAAAATAATAATAAATGTCCTAATCTAATCCAAGTGGACCAAAGAGGTTCATATTTTATTCCTAAAGTTTTTTTTGGTCTAATTATATTTATCCAATAGAATTAGGACATGTGTTATGGTAATAATAATATCATTTTTACCCTTAATTACCCTATTTACTTTTAACCGTGGTAAATAAAAGTAAAAAATTACTATTCACCAAAAATTATTTTCATCTTATTGAACCAAATTTTACTTACTGATATAAATCTTGTCTGTCGGATTTTTTAAATTCAAATCACATAAGTGGTAAAATTAATTTTTATGCAAATTTGCAAATGCTCCTAGGAGGTGGGTAAAAGACGGTAAAAAGTTCAATAAAATTTTTATATATCTAAACTTATTATAAAATGACTCTAATTAATTACATTGAAATTATATAGGTATTATATATCTATTTTAACCTAAAATAAATTTAAATAAAATAAATAATTATTTAAATAAAAAGTCGGTTTTAAACAATAACTCAGTGTTTTTCACTATTCATAAAAAATTGAAAGTTTTCAGAAAAGTACCAAAAAATCACCCTAAGATAATTTTGATATTCCGAATTAAAAAATGAATTCTATTTTACCAAATTCAAAAAATAGAAGTTTAATTTATTAATTTAAAATTAATTCCCATTGTCAAAACTAAAAGGCGTATTTTTTAAGAAATAATAACTATCAAAAGATTGACACTTGTTTATGTCCAATTTCAAAGTGAAATTACTTAAAATGACTAGAATTAGATTAAATGGTAAAAACATAATCTATTTATACTTAAAAACCATTAAAATGTATAATTTAACAATATAAATTATTTTGAATAAAAAAAAAATCTGTTAAAATATAGTATTTTTTACTATTCACCCAAATATGAAAGTTATCAGAAAAACACCAAAAATTTATTGAAACTAAATTATTAATTCCCGATTCTAAAGAAAAAGTTTATTTTGTCAAATTTAATATATAAAAGTTTTAAATATTATATTTAACAAGGGTTCACCATTAAAAGGCAGTAAAAGTGCATTTTTTTGAAAAATACTTCTTTTATCTGAAAAAAATGAATTAGTTATTACATTATGTCTAAGAAACTATTAATATGGATTCTAAAATTATAAGGATTATATAAAGTTCAAAATTTAATTAATACTATTCATAACCGCTATTGAACAGCTAGTTTGGTAAGTCATGGTGCACTTGAACTCGGTGTTGCGTGTAGTGCAAGTTATTGAATTACATTGAAGAAATAATGTACTATGAAATCTTGGGGTGTTATAGGATTCATTCAATTTCGTGTAATAGTGAACCTCTAAATGTTCTGTTAGAAAATCAAAGAGAACTTGTCGAGAATTTAACCTCATTTGAACCTAGAATTTTACTACTTCTCAATCATTTAGGAGACAAGCTTAACAATTTTTGTAAGACCGAGGAAAATTTTCATGACTTTCTCAATTTCAATTCGATTGAAAGTTTAAAATTGGTTCAATACTCATGGGTTTTGATAAGAATGTTGGATAAAAACCTTACTAAAATTTTACAAGGATAGATGGTATAATTGAAGGAAGTTATTCAGGCTATTCAAGCTTCACCAGATCATGGAACCCCTTCTAAACTAGCCCTCTCACATTCATTCGAACATTCTATTTAAAAATTTCTTATCCAAATTGACACTAATAATGATAAAAATATTTTAATGAAATTATTTTTTTATTAATATTTATGTTTATCATTATTTTTATTCTTTTCTACTTTCAGAACACATATATCCTTTTTATCTTAAGAATAATTTAACATTTATTTATATTTATGTGCTAATTCGAATGTGTTTTAATCCATTTTCTCCTATTTTCTTATTTATTTCACAAAAAGGGGGAGAAATTGGGTAAACATGACATTTTATTATTCAATTACCAGTTTTTGTTATCATTTAAACAGAATTAATTTTACTGTATAAATTAATTTCATATAACAATAATCTCGATATATTTTTAAAGATGTTATCTCATTTTTGTTTACAATTCCTATATTTTCTATAATTTGGGTTATGGGTTTTATGATTATCAATAAGGGGGTATTTTTGGGCATGTATTATCTCAAAAATACTCTATAAATCTTATTGATTTTGATTATCAAAAATAACCTTTTTTGTTTTATTGAAAAAATTACTTTAATAATTTTTCATGAATATATTTCTTGAGAAGATTATCTTACTTATAAGTAATAATATTTATTAAAGTATTCTAAATTTGTTTTGAAGTTATTCTGGAAATATTGTCTATACCTTATATTTGTAATCATATTTTATGGTTTAGACACCCTGCGTTTGAAATAACACATATAAATAATATACCATACACTATTGAGAAAGTATTTCCTATCAACCCTACATTTGTATGAAACCCTATGTTTAAAAAAAGGGAAAGTGTGGATAAACAAACCTATGTTTGTAAGGAACCCCAAATTTGAGGAAACATGTGTATGGTACATCAACCCTACTTTTTTGATCAATTGTACGTTGAAAACCCTATATTTTGCATTTTGTTGTTATGATAAGGAACCCTAAGTTTGACTATTCAATAATGGAGTTTAAATTTAAAGATATTTTCCTTGATTTATAAAACGGTCTTGATGAAATTAAATATAGTTTTAAAGCTATTTTACAACTTATTCAAATTCTCATATTCAAATGAGTAAATCATTCCTATTTCTAAGGGAAGTTACGACTCTCTTAAATGATTTAAATTTGAATGATTGCAATCTATCATGTGATATTCTGGGATCTACTCGACTGAAATAAATCCATGTGTTTTATATATATGGTCATAGTATTTTAACTTTATACATTACCACGTATGTGCAATAACTTTTTGAATATAGAACTACTATAAATAAAAAATAGATTGAACGACTATGTTACTCTAAAGAAGCTACACTGTGAAGCCATATATGTTTCAAACTTGTGTCAAATAATCATTGTTTTTTGTCACTTATTGCTTTTATTTAATATCACTCACAACCAGAATCTCTTCAACGCTGTTATTTCTTGAATACATTAATATTTTAAGAATAAGTTTTGTATTATGTCGGTTGTTTCTTTAACTGTGTATAATAAATTTTCAATTCAATCAAATGAAACTCTTTTTATTTATTGGAGTTTTAGCTTCTTGGACTCAATTTTAGAAGATTATTAGCTTCTCAAACTAATATCTGGAATTATTTTTCCCTATAAAAGAAATAGAAGGCTCTAAAAATCCTTGTTGTAGAGGTTTCAACTGCCTACACTCAGTTGTGAAGGTCTTGTGATAAGAGGAAATTTCAAGTGAAAATCTCTAAGCTCGTAGAGAGAGCATTGGTGGAGTGGAGTAGGGGATTGTTATGCCCTGAACCACTATAAAACTTATTGTGTTATTGTTTACTATTTTTCTACTACTCAAAATAATTAAATAAGATAATGCTTCATATCTACATAAATAGAAAAGAAAGATAAAATCCATAATCTATCAAGATTATTGAGAAGGCACAATTCCCCCCCCCCCCATTATTAATCATTGTTTTATTTTGATATAATTGTATGGACTTGAATTATTTATATAAATTGAATGAATTGGAATTATTATCACATGGGCTTGATTATATCATTAAACGTAAGGTTCCTATTACTACTACATACCTTTTTCTTTTTATAGGAGTGGTCTGACTTTATTCGGCCTTGGATTCCTGAGGAATTATTTGAGTAATCAGAGGACACCACACTAATTCATTGGGCTAATTTCCAAGGGATATGCACACCTTGGAACATGGCCAATGTATTATTTATACATGAATTCTTTGGTTTAGTACCAATTATTCACATAAAGCTTTTCCAGATATTAGATTTCCTCAGATACACTACTTGGATTCAACTAATGTCTTAGGATAGGAGGTGCCTTGGATTATTCCCTTGCACCCCATTTATTCTTAGCTCGGGATTTACTATGAAAATTCTCCATGGACTTAGTTAGATATTATTCCAGTGTAATTCCTTAAGTTTCCTTTTATTAGACTTAGTCCCTTATATCTAGGATTCATGGTTTATGTACTATGACTTGGGTCGAACTTTTAAGGTCAAGGATTCCTTGATTCCTCTTGGATCCTGTATTACTATCACTAAGACATTGGATGCATTGGTTACACCTTAGATACCATTTTCTTACTATTTATTCTTGGATTCCTTGGATAAACCTTGTGTCTCACTTTATATATATTGATTATACTTGGATACCTTGGTCATGTTTATTAGACCCTGACCATTTACAGGTCACCTATTCAGATGTATATGGCATAGTCTAAAGAAGGTATGGTTGTTCGGGCATCCCATGAGAAGTATGAGATCGACATGATTATTATTTTACACATATTATTCCATATATTATCTTATATATTCACACTACTAATTTTATACTCAAGGAATGGACTTATATATATGTTGGTGGTGGTGGACTATTGAGCATATCTCACACCCAGTTTAGACCACTTTTTGGTACCCAGATAGAACTCATCAATGCAGGTAGGGACAAGGTAAAGAGCTTGGTCTTGGATGCTTGATTGATTATATAATGGGATCATGGGATCATAAGACCAATCCCTAGATCGTGATTCTATTGGATATATTTTTTAGTATTTTTTTCTTTTTAATATACCTATATGTATATATTTCTTTATTTTGTATAACTCCATGACATACATATAATTTTTTATATGGTGAGCATTTTGGATTGTTTATTATTGTTTTCTATATGTTTTACTTTCGCAACCTTGTATTTCATTTATTATGATTCCGCTATTTATTCATTTATCATACCACAATGGAACATTGATCATGAGGGTAAACTATCCCCACTATACCACCTTGGACCCTTGCTACTAGTTAGAAACCTCTAGCATATGGGGAGATATTCTTGAGGCCTTGTAACCAACCAGGTTTAGTTACTTTTGAGTGAATTAGGTCTGGGACATTACAATAGTGAAGAATAAAAGGGGAAAACCATAAAATAAAGGTAAGATACACCATCCTCATACAATAAGGACAAAAAAAATGAGGCCAAATTTTTTAACACCTCACTCAATAATCATGACCAATATCTTCTAGTAAGAGCATCTTCCACTGTATTCCCCTTCCTGAGAGTATAGACTATCTCAAATTCACAATACTAGAGAAACTATAGCTATTTAATCTGCCTCAAGTTGATATACTTCTATGAAAAGTTATACTTTTGAATCTTTTTGTCATAATAGATGACAAACCACCCACATATAAGGTAGTGGGGCCGTACCTTTCGAGCGAAGACCACTACTAAAACTCAAGACCACAGGTCACATAGTTTTGGTCATGGGGTCTCAGTTACATACTATGAATCATAGGCAATCACTTCTGGCCTATACATCATAACACATTAAATAATAATTCTAGAGGCATCATAGGACACCATATATTAACACCATCCTTTTAAAGTCTCAATATGGTGGTTCTTTTCAACTTATATATTAACTCCTGAAAATAATAATAACTATGAAAATACTTGTATTTATTACACATTAATTCATAATTTATTAAATATTAATACACATAATAAAACCCGAAATATTAATAATCATAGTTTCTTTGTGTAATTAAGTACATTACATAAAAACTTTAAAACAAATGGTACATTAGCATTAATGAAAAATTTATTAACATGCTCATATTATTACATTGTTCTCAAAACTGCATGGAATAACCTCAAGACATACATAAGAAATGGGTGAGATATAAATCCAAGTAATGGAATAAATAAGTAATAACATGAAAAATGTATTAAATGTTAGAAAATATACATTTCAATAGGAAATAAAAGGAGTGATCATCATAAACATGAACAATTAGGCATGATAAATCATGATAACATAAAGGCAACATGGGAATGTGGAAAAAACTTTAAACATGAAATCATAAGAAACATTCAAGGTTAAACACAATTATATAATAAAATAATGTACTTATGATTTCCTCTCATGCACCACACATAGAATATCATAAGAGTAAAGCATTACCCAATACATTGGAGCACTATCTAGGTGCACCCATCATAATCATATCATGTACATGCATAAGTGTGTCACATATATCATATAACATAAGAACATATTTCATCAAATTTAATTCCATGATCAAGGATTTTGGAATGAATAAATGTAATTCCTCGATAAAATAAGTATAGGTATGTATAGGTGAATACCATTGAGTGAAAATAGAGATGGTATTCACAACATAATGGTTTGGCATGGAAAAATCACGGTGAAATTTCGACGGCATAACAACAATACACAATAGTTCATAAAATGGTTTAATGAGAGATAAAGGGTTATCTAATAATTTTTAATTCAAATTTATAGTAATAATTATGTGAAAAAACATATCCCAACATATTAGGAATTTGAAATAAAAGGAATAGAATGAAGAAGATGCTTGAATAAATAGGAGAAGGAGAGAATCCTTAACCTTGAGAGGGTGATTCCAAAAGCTTGGGAGGATCTTATTGAGATCTTGGGGAAACTTGGTATGACTCTAGAGAGTGGAGGTAAGATTAAGGATGTTATCCAAGGTTTTTAAGTGAAGTGTAAGGGGGGATTGGGTGGGTTTATATAGGAAAAGTGAGGTTAGTTCTTTATTATTTCACAAACTTAGGTTTTGGACTCTATATAAAAAAGTAATCAAAACCACAAAACTTCCCATGGATTTTCATATGGTTTCAGAAAAACAAATTCTTTTTCATTATTTATTGATTAAAAGGTCCAAAATAATTAAAATATTATACATGGTGATTTGGAAGCGAGTCGGGTTTTTAAATAATTGATTTTAAAACATTAAAATATAATATAGATTTCGGAGGATTCATAAAGGCTATATGAGATTAATAAAATAACCTCAAAAACAAATTTTTTATGGGAAACAATTAATTGTTTTAGGATACCCTTTATAGAATTTATTACATCACTTTTGGTTCATTATGATGTCATAATATACACTGTATATTTATACCGTGTTTAATTTTTACATGAAAATTCAGTTGTCTTATAAAATTTTGAAAAATTCACTATTGGATAATTTGAATATCCTTATTCAAAAAAAATTATTTTATCAAAAATAATTTTCTAAATATGTGAATTTTTACTTTTAAAATAGGAATCAATATTTATTGAGAAAATTTTGTTTTTTTCAACAATAACAGTTTTTGAACCCTCACAACAATTATATTTGACTTCATAAAAAATATTTTATAATTTTTTATTTAATAAAATTTATTTAATTTTATTATTTTATTAAAATATCACGAATTCATCAAAATGTAATTTCTCAATTAAAATTTCATATTGCACAAAAATAAATTTTGTGTTTTATCGTATCTAAATAAAAATCATTTATAAAGTAACAACAATAAGAAGTAAATATAATCATTATTTTATTGAAATAAAATATACATATTCATATTATTGGTTTCTTGATTAATATCCCTTTATTACACCATTACACTCATTAAGGGTAAGGTGTGTGGTGGTGAGGTTTTCAGGGGTGGTTCGGTGTACATAGTTTGGACCATGATCTCGCTGAGATTGAACTTATCCCATAAATGGTTTCACTCATAATTTAGTCTTTGGATCTCATCTTGGTCTTGGTCATGGGTAAAGTCCATTTATTATATCTCCCTCATAAGATATGATAAATGGTCTTCATAGCGTATGATCCTGCAGGTTGAGTCCATTGCTTTTTTTCTCTATGTCAATTGGATTTATCAAAATGTTGTATTTGTACTGATCATATGATCATTTTTCAATGGTTTTATTATCAATGTTTATGATGCTTAATTATCTTTTAAATCCAATAGTATATAATAAAAACAAATAAGTGAAAGTATTTTCTATAATCATAATAGGTAATTTAATTCAATCACAAATGGAATTTTATTTATAAAAGTTTGGGTCATTACAATCTTCCACCTTTATAAATTTTACCTAAAAAATATTCATTTCACACACTAAAATATATGAGGGTGATTCTATTTAATCACCTCCTCTGATTCCCATGTCACTTCTTCAAATTTATGGTTTCTCTATATCACTTTGACCAGGTCAATTTTCTTATTTTGTAGAAGTTTTTCTCTATGATCTAAGATCTTCACCGGATTCTCTTTATATGAAAGATAATTATCCAATAGTACCAAATATGGATTCAACACATGTAAGGGGTCTAGTATGTACTTCCTTAAGAGGGATACATGTAACACATCATGTGCTTTAGATAGGTTAGGTGGGAGTTCTAGTTGATAGTTCACTGCTCTGATGTGATTAAGGATTTCAAAGGGAGTTATATATATTGGAATAAGATTTCCCTTCATCCCAAATATCATGACTTTATTCCATGAAGATATGTGGAGAAATACCTTATATTTAACCTCAAACTCAAGGTCTTGCCAATGATTTTCAATATAGCTCTTATGTAGATTATGGGTAGCCCGGATGTGATGTTGAATAGTCTTGGCCCTTTATTCCATTTCAGGACCAAGCTGTTTTCATTCACCAACTTCATCAAAACATGCATGTGTTATTAATATCTTAATATAAATGGATTAATAAGGATCCATTTGGATTCTTGAGTAGGAACTATTATTGTATGAGAACTTTACCAAATGAATATATTGATCACATTCTCATTTGAAGTCCATTAATCATACTCTCAACATGTCCTCGAGTGTCTGGATGGTTCGCTCAGATTGGACATCAGTTTTGGGTGATAATCCATGATAAATTTCAACTCGATATTTAGATCATGTTGGAGACTCTTCCAGAACTTGGAGGTAAATCTTGGATCTTGATCAGATATAATCGATAATGGTGTTACATGAAGCCTCATCACTTCTCTAATGTATATCCTAGAAACTTGATCGAGTGATAATTACTCTATAATTACAATGAATTGAGAAATCTTTGAAATATGATCCACCACAAAACCATATAGTATTACTTTATCTTGATGTATTTGGAAGACTAGTGAAAAATTCCATAGTAATGTTTTCCCATTTCCATGTAGGTATGGGTAATGGTTTCATCACCCCCTTGGAGTTTTTCCTTTACAACCTTCACTTTCTGAAATTTAAGACACCTTGATGTATATTTTGTGATCTCCTTCTTCATATTATCCCACCAATTGTGATCTCAGAGATCTTGATACATATTAGTGCTCCTTAGATGGATGGAGAAGGTTGAACTATGTGCATCATCCCATAGATCTTTATTTAGACCAAGATTTTATGGTACACATATTTGTGACCGAAATCTTAAAAATCCTTCTTCATTAATTTTGAACTTTGAGGATTTCCCTTTTCTTATAGCTTCTACATTATTTTTAATTTACACATCATCTCTTTAATAATACTTTATATACTTCATAAGGTATGGTTGAGAAATAAATTTTGAAAGGATTGATAATGTTCTTTCCTTTATGATTCCCATGTCCATCCTTTTCAAGCCTAAGAAGATCAGATCCTTTTCAATTCTCGTCAATGATAGAATGGTTGGATACTTTCTAGTTAGAGAACATTCCACTTTATTTTCTTTCCCATGATGGTAGTGGATAGATAATTCATAGTCCTTAATTAGATCTAACCATATTTTTTGGCACATATTTATCTCTTTCTATGTGAATATATACTTAAGGATCCTATGATTTGTATATATTTCACAGTTCTCCCCAAATAGATAATTCCGCCAAATTTTCAATTCGAATATTACTAAAAATGACTTCATATCATGTGTTGGGTAGTTTATTTCACGAAATTTCAATTTCCTTGAGGTATAGGATATCACTTTTTCATTTTTAATTAGTACATAGACCAATAAAAACTTTGAAACATCATTTTATACCATGAAAAGTTCCCCACTTATAGGTATTGTAAGTACAGGTGTGGCGATAGGCCTCTTTTTCAACTTATTGAAGCTCTCTTCACATTCATTATTATAGAAAAACTTGACTTCCTTACTAGTTATCTTGGTTAGAGGGTTTGAAAATCATGATAAAATTCTTAAAAATCATCGATAACACCTGGAAGATATAAGGAAACTATGGATATCTGTCACAGATTTTGGTCTCAGTCATCCTTCAATTGCTTTTGTATTTGAAGGGTCTATAGATATCTCATTTCTTGTGATGACATACCCTGATAATGAGACTCCCTTCAACCATAACTCAAATTTTCTATACTTTACATAAATATTATCATTTTATAAGATCTTTAACACAGTTCTCAGATGCTCCTCATGCTTCTTCTTACTTTTGGAGTATATTAGAATATCATATATAAATAAATCCACAAATTTATCAAGGTAATATATAATGAATATATTCATCAATTCCATTAATAATTTTGGATAATTAGTGAGTCTGAATGTAATTACAATTAACTTATATTGATCGTACCTTGTAGGAAAAGTAGTATTAAAGATATCCTCCTTCTTCACCCTTACTTGACAATACCCTGATCAAAGATCTAGCTTAGAGAAGTATTGGGATCCACATAGCTGATCAAAGAATTCATAAATATGTGGTATAGGAAACTTGATATTTATTATGATATTCATGAGCTCATGATAATGAATAAAAAGATGCATTGACCCATCCTTCTTCTTGATGAAGAGGACTAGTGCACCCCAAGGTGAAGCACATAGAATATAAACCCTTTATTGAATCTCTCATGTAGTTGATTATTTAACTCCTAAAGTTCCAAAAAATCCATTCTATATGGAGTCTTGGATATTTGAAAATCCCTATATATAATATCGATTGAATATTCAACTTCTTAGCTTGGATGAAGACCAGGAAATTCTTCGGGAAACACATCAGTGTATTCCCTCATAATGGACATGTCTTTAAGGTTGATCTTTTACTTAGAATCAATCATCTGTGCTAGATATACTTGACTGTAGGGTCATAATATTCATTCTTGAGATTTTTTTTCTAAAGAAAATTCATCCTTTTTCCTTTAAATTGTATAGAAATAGAGGATGATTTGTGATACGGAGAGTTATTTCCTTCTCACGACAATTTATATTGGCTCTATATAAGGAAATCCAATCCATACCCAGAGTTGAATCAAATTCCACTTAAGGGAGTATCACAAGGTTCACTAAGAAATTCAACCCATAAATTTTGATAGGGGTGGAGTTATATATGTGGGATAAAATAATATCCCTATTTTCCATTTCCACTAATAACTCTACTTCCGTGCTTTTTTGTGGTGTTTGAATAGTTTTACTAAACTTTCATGATATGAAAGAATACATAGAACTATGGATGATGACCCCGAATTTCACTTTTGGATTCTGATTCTAACAATTTACTTTATCCAAAATAGACTTTGGGATGATAATTTTCAACCTATTAAACACATAAATGGGTATCTAATAACATTAAAGGGATAATTTATAAATGACATGCATTTCCTTAACTTATGAATTTCTAAGATTCAATCTTTGTTATCTATGATCTATTTCCTAATATACACTCTTATGGGAATTTTTTCCATTAATAATGGTTCGTAATGAGATTTTGAATTTACCAAAGCATATCCCACGGGAGTGTCAAACCAGGTGTGCAGTAAGGTCCATTGTTTTTCACCAGGTGGCGATCGAGTCCAACTCAATAAGCCCTTTTCAGGATTACTACCCTGAGATACCTTTGTGTCAAATCCATATCCACATGTAGTATCTCAGAAGGGGTTCATTTTATTGGAAACCACTTACTATCTACTTTACCAAAACATAGGGATGTTTTCCTATACTTAGTATTATCCCTAATTCTTTTTCTATAGTTTTCTAATACTAATCCCAAAAATAATTAGTCTTTCCTCTG
Organism: Viscum album; assembly: GCA_963277665.1. Classification (NCBI taxonomy): domain Eukaryota; kingdom Viridiplantae; phylum Streptophyta; class Magnoliopsida; order Santalales; family Viscaceae; genus Viscum; species Viscum album. Next base: position 148,519,478 of record OY728125.1, read on the forward strand.
AAACCAACTATAGTAGTATAAAATTATTTCCATTAGACTATAATGGATACCTATTAGGTCACTCCATGGGAGGATACACCTCCTGGGTGGGACACACCACCATCCTAAATGGAAACCCCTACCTCATGAAGCCCTTGGGTGGATATCCATGCTTCATACAAAGCTCACACGTGAGAGTTCCCAAGGATCGAATCGCCTGCTTTACCATTGATACCAAATATGACAATAATTCTCTTTATTACACATTAATTCATGATTTATTATATATGAATACACATAATAAATCCCAAAATATTGATAATTATAGTTTCTTTGGGTAATTGGGAACATTACATAACAACTTAAAAAAAGTGGTACATCGGAATTATTGAAAACTTCCTTAACATCCTCATAATATTCCATCATTATTAAAACAACATGGGATAACTTAGGAACATATATAAGAAAGATGTTATCTAAAAATCCTAGTAAAGGAATAAACATGACATAAAATGAAGATGGTATTACATTTAATACAATTGGAATTTCAATGGGGCATAAAAGGGGTGAGAACAATAAACATGAACAATGAGGCATGATATAGCATTATGACATAAATTCAATAAGGTAATGTGGAAACAACTTCAAACATGACATCATAAGCATAATTCAAGGTCATCCACCAAGACAACATAACATAATGTGATTATTATAACCTCTCATTAACTATACATGGAATCTCATGAGACTAAAACATTACCCAATGCATTGGATTGCTATCTGGGTGCACCCATCATAATTGTATCATGTACATGCATAAGGGTGACACATAGATCATATAACATAAGTGTTTGAGTTGGTTCCCTAGAACCAACTTATTTTTACTTTATGATAACTTATATTCAGGGTTTTGAATATTAATAAATTCCTTATCACATCATGATTCTTCTTCTACATAACATTTAAAGTGATAATATCCTAAGAGTAACAGTCACACTAAAAGGTCATAGCAGATCCCTGCTATGATGAGAACCCAAAAAGTGCAATGAAACTATTCTTGAATATATTTTCTATATCGAGATGATATAATTTTAGGGACACAAATGATATTGTCTATCAGGGGTGGAGACTCATAGGACTTTGAGGCACCTTCTCATGGTGTACGCCCTTGGTAATGTACAGGATGATATTATGAGAACAAGACCCACCAGTAGGAAATCCACATTTCTATATGTCATTGGATGTTCCTATTTGAGGACATATATATTGGTCCTTAGACTTTAATATTATTATTAATGAGTATTATGAGTCATAAACTTAGATGTATTGATGGAAGATGTTTGTGGTGAGGCAAGATATGTTGGGTGCGTCATGATTAATCTTATATTAATGAATAATGTGAGAAAGGATTTATCCCTTATGTTATTTAACATAATATAATATCTCAGTCCCTTTTATGGAAATGATACAGCCTAAATAAATCCATGGCCATGGTGATCAATAGGAAAGTTCTATTTCTAGAAAGTCAAAGAAAGAGATATCAATCATATAGGTTGATGGAATTGGAATGTAACCTGCTTGATTTGAGATATTGTGATAAAAGGATTACATTACATGGTAAGCGTTCGTATGAGGTGACATGTCATTGTGGCATTAACTTCTTTCTCTATGGTTCCTTGGTGTATTGCTAGATGCTAACCTTGGACTTTAGGCTGCTCCACCTAATGCCACTAAGAAAGTGTCCTAGAGGGTCACATGCTAAGTCTATCTAGAATCTCAGTTAAAAAATATATTATTTATTATTTAACAAGTTGAATAGATATTATTCTCAATTTTGGTTTAATAATTATTCATGGATGCCTAATAATATTTATTTTAACACTAGTTATTTGAGAGAATATATTGTGAGCTTAATATTGAATAAATATTTATTTACTATTTAGTGAATATAATATTTATATATTTATTGGATAATAATGAAGTGATATTTATTTAATAAATAAATAAACATTATTCAAGTTCAAATAAATATGGTGAGTATTGGCGGACTGAGTTTAAGGATATTGTGAGAAATAATAATGTTGAATATAATTTTATTAAATAATATTTAATTATAATTCGCAAGTTAGGAACTTGTCCAGAAATAATAATAATACTATTTTTATTTGACATGGGGTTTCTCTAGGATTAATAAAATAAATAAGGGAACTTGTGAGATTATGTTATTTTAACCCAAGTGATATAAATACCCAATTATGTTTATTTTCTCATAACCCTAGACAAGAAAATCATTGTGCACAACGGATTGGAGAAAAGATCTCAAGCATAGAGAGTTAATCCCTCTCTAAGAATGCTATAAATAATGAAAGATATTCTCCTCTAATGGATCAAGGAGAACACTTTTGAAGTGGTTCTCAAGGCAATCGAAGGTGGACATCGCAAACACAAGGATATTGTGTGCTAGCACTCGGAGACTCCTTCGGCAATGTCTAAAGATTCATGGAGAACATGCGGATCACCACTAGAGTAATCCTATGATTGGATTCTATAACACAATAGTGGTTCATTACAGATTAGTGTCTGAATGCATCAGTGGAGAAAGAATAACCTTGGAGGTAATTCTTATTTAATTAAATTAATTATATACAACATGTGTTGATCTCCTCTCTCTTGGTTTTGGGTTAATAAACCTTTCTTGTTATTTGATTCAAATCCATTCATCATTACGTTCATCATAGATTGATATTAGACTAATCATTGATAAAGGAAAAAAAGAAAAGATGGGCACCACCCCTCCCGTGCTACCGTTGTTCCCGAAACCTTCAATAAGAACATATTTAATCACATTTAATTCCATGATCAAGGAGTATGGAATAAATACATGGAAGTTCCCAACTAAATAAGTATAGTTATGTCTATTTGAATACACTTGAGTGAAAATAGTGATGGTATTCACAATAAAAAGGTTTTTTATGGAAAAAATATTGTGAAATTTCAGCATCATAATGGCAGAACATAAAGGTTCATAAAAAGTTTTAATAAGAGAGAAAGGGGTATCTCATCATTTGAAAATAAAATTTAACATAGTATGGATGTGTAAAAACATATCCAAACATTAGTAATTGGAAATAAAAGGCATGGAATAATGAATATTCTTAAATAAAGAGGATAACAAGAGGATCCCTTACCTTGAGAGGGTGATTCCAAAAGATTAGGAGAAGATTCTTGAGATATTTGGGGACCTTAGGAGAACTAGAGAGCTTAGGGAAGAGAAATTATGTGATATAAGGTTTTTTAGTGAAGAGGAATGGTATATTAGGTGGGTTTATATAGGAAAATAGAGGGGATTTCTTTAGGATTTCACAAACATAGGTTTTGGACAATATTTTATAAAGTAAAAAAAACCATAAATATTCCCATTATTTTCCCATGTTTTCTTCTAAAGAGGAATTTTTTTAATTATTTTATAATTAAAATGGAAAAACCATTAAAATATTAAACTTGGTGATTTGTAAGTGAGTCATTTTTATAAATAATTTATTTTAAAACCTTAAAATATAATCTAGGTTTTGGAGGATTCATAAAGGCTTTATAAAATTAATCAAATAACCTCAAAAACACATTATTTTAAATTGGAAACATATATTTTTTTGTGTATACAATTTATATCATTTATTAAATTACTTTTGTATCATTATGATTTCATAATACACATCATATATTTATACCATATTTAATTTTTACTCAAAAAATCGATTATCTCATAAAATTATGAAAAATTCACTTTTGGAAAATTTTGTTGTGTTGATTCCAAAAATATATATTTATTTTATCAAAATAATTTTCTATATATTTTAATTTTCACTTTTAAAATAATAATCGATATTTATTGGGAAATACTGGTTTTTTTGATAATAAGTGCTTTTGAACCCTTATGCAAATTACATTTGACTTCATAAAAAATTTATTATCATTTATATTTAATGAAAATTATTTAATTTAGTTATTTAATTAAAATTTTATTTGTTTTTTAAATGTATGAATTCATCAAAAAGGAATGTCTTAATTAAAAGTGTGTATTTTACAAAAATACAATTTGTGTTTTATTATATCAAACTAAAATTCATTTATAAAGTAACAACAATGAGAATTAAATATAATAATTATTATATTGAAAATAAAATATAAATATTCATATTATTAGGCTCTTTATACATATCTTTTTATTACACAATAAAAATCCCTAAGGGTAAGGTGTGTGATTTTGAGATTTTCTTGGGGTAGTTCGGCGTACATGGTTTGGGTCATGATCTCGATGAGATTGATCTTTTTCCATAAGCAGTTTTGATCATGCTTTAGTTTTTGGATCTTAGCTTGGGTTTGGTCAAGGGAAAATCCAATTTATTCTATCTCCCTCAAAATATCCAATATATGGGCTTCATTGGGTACAATCCTGTTGGTTGAGGATATTGCTTATTTTGTCTTTGTAAATTGGATTTATCAAAACCCTACATTTATAATAATCATTAGATCACTGTTAAATAGCTATATTATCAAAGGTTATGACTCTTAATGGTTATTTAAATTCAATAGTATATAATAAAATGAAATAATTTCATGTGATTTCTACAACCATAATAGAGAATTTAATTCAATCACAAACATAATTTTATTTATAAAAGTTTAGGTAATTACACTAACACTCCACTATCCACATTAAAAGATAACCCTTTCTGGTCAAGGTAGTTTAGGGTACTGATATCCTGTATAAATCCTACATGAATATCTGATAGTATCCTACCAACCCAAGGAATCTCTACACCTCAGACACACTCTTGGGTGTCTCCCAAGCTAATACTACCTCAACTTTTTCTAAATCCACTACTAAACCCACTTCTGAGATGACATGACCCATGAAGTGGACCTATAAAATACAAAACTAACACTTTGAGATATTTCCATAAATTGGGTGCTCTCAAACTATGTCTAGTACCATCCTTAGATGTCTCACATTTTCTTCCTTTTATGTTTAGTACATTATGATGTCATCGATGAAGACTACCATAAATCGATCCAAGAAGGGATGAATGATCTAGTACATAAGTCCCATGAACACTTTTTGGGGATTTTTTCACAACAAAGGGTATCACCAAGAAATTTTAGTGACCATAGTAACATCATAATGTCGTCTTTGGTATAAACACATCTCAAACTTGAAGCCAATGATGGCCCGATCTGAGGTCAATCTTTGAGAACCAACTCAACCCTTTCAAATGGTTATATAGGTCATCAATTCCTGATGGTGGATACTTATTCTCTATATTCACATGATTTAAGTGATGAAAATACACACACAACCTAAAGTTCCCATCCACCTTCTTGGAAAACAAAACTGGGGTTGTCTTGGGGGAAACACTGGGTCTGACAAAGACCTTACTCTATAAATCCTCTAACCACACCTTTGACTCTTGAAGCTATGTAAGATCCATATGAGATACCAGAATAGTTATCAGGTAATTCCATGTGTGCAAGTATATATATAATTTGATCTCTCACTATATAGGTAATCCTAGCACATCCTTAGGAAATATGTCCTCATACTCTTCCACCACTTTAGGAAGATAAAAGCTAATGAAATATCTTACTCCAAGGGTAATACTAGCCAAATGATGAGTAATTAGATATATCCTCCCATGTATGTGATCATATTACTCTTATTGTATTTCTTTCTTATTGATAAATGAAACAATCATTCCATCAACATACACACACTACATACTCTGCCTGAATCATTAAATCAGTGCATTAAATGTAGAGAGTCAGTCCATGACTAGAATGATATCATAAGGTCCTATCATGGATATAAAAAGGTCCCAAAAATAATTTATATCCTCCAAGAGTCAGGTCACACTACCAAAATAATTTTTTTATCACCGAATCTCCTCTGGTAGAATTCTATAAGCATAAGGGTTGATTTGAAGGCTCAAATGGAATTTATAGATCTTGGATAAGGGATGTGTTAAGAAATGAGTGGTTTACTCCAATTTATATCAATACTAAATATAAAAAAGAGAAGACATATATAATACCTTGAATCATACATATATCCTCTGAGTCATAGGCCTCAACTTTCTGAATCTCCCCTCATCCCTGACCACTAGCTCCCTAATCCTAGCATGGACCACCTAGGGGTGGTGGTGGCAACATATCAAAATGTTGACCACCTCCTGATACTATACCAGATCCTCTGCTACATCCACCACTCTATAGACCTCTCTACTCTAGACATTATCTCTACCTAAGTTTGTCATCAACCATATCCCTATCAATCACATTTTAGGATAGAAAATCCCTCATGATAGTTCCCTACCCATCGCAAGAGAAACATCGCTACTCCCTTGCTTGACTGGAATCGCCCTAATAGCCTTGAACTATAGACCATTTATCATATAATTCTCTTTATAAATGTTTGGATTTTCAAGATCCCTGATTATATGGTTGTATATCATCTACCGAAGTCTCATCTCCAAGTTGACCACTACTATCAATAATTGTTGGTGACTAATCCACTAAAAAACTCTCCACTAATAAGGCTCACTCAAGCACTATAGTATAAGTATAACTATATAGTGATATCAATCTATCCATGATATCTCGATAAAGGACATGCTTGAATTTATGTTCTTGAAATAAAGCATCTCAGACCATATCCATGGAGTAACATTATAGGTTATTTAACCTCGATGAAGACTCTACAATTATATTACTTCTCTGATAGAGCTCTATAAGATTCTAGATACATACTGATCTCAACATTGTTGTATAGAAATGCTCTCTTAAGAGACACCTGAACTTTTTCTAAGAAAGATTAACCATATCATGCATCTAAGTCATAAAACACCACCATCTCCCTATAGATCCATATAGAAGGATCACCACTAGAACCACTATCTAATTATGAGGTATCTTAATCATAAGGAAAACTTGAGGAAAAAAACTCAAGCCAGTCTTCAGCTTCCTAGAGGTATGGATTTCCCCAAAATCGAATAAGTGTATATATATAAAACTTATAAAATTTACTCACCCTGTACACATCATCCTTCAGAACTATCAGGTAAACTGGCTACTCAACGGGTGGTGTAAAGGTTGGTAGACCACGTAGTGGTACCACCTCTTACACAGGTCATTTTACTGAAGCCTCATCACTAATAAGATCATAATCACGATCCTACTATGTAACTCTAGTTGTTTATTATCATGAATTAATCCTAAAAATAATTCAATATGAACCCATTTAAATATTATATCTTGGGAGATAACTCAAGAAGGACATAGAAATGAAAACATATTCTTATATGATTCATGTACCAATGTTTTCCCTGTAACTAGTACCAACATGTTCCAAGTAAACAAGTGGGTTATCATAGTCCTATTGAATGGATATATCAGATAATTCACTAACATTGGGTTCCCTATCCTTAGATATAAACTCGAAACACCTTAACATTGTTGCTCGAGTTCCCAAACCAAACCCCACAACTAGACAATCTATAAACATCAGTCCTAAAATAAACATTATATGATACAAATCATTCATGACCCAACCCGTTAGGTCCCACCTAGAGAACAATGAATTAATTATGACACCCCAATCCTACCTCCATTAATATAGGGGTTGGTAGCTAGCACCGAGTAGGCATATCTCACACATGGGAGGCCTTAGACTAAGGTACTTGTATACATTCACACATCTCAAAAAAAACAAGATAATAAAAAAATTCAATAAAAAATGATACCAAATGAATTCATATAACTGAATCATATATCAGATTACTACACAAGTATAGAAAATTAAAAGGGCCAAGTACAATCCCACAAAAACTATAAACGAGTCCAACTTGCTAAAAATAAGGGGAAAATTATCAAATGAAACTTATGGAATAAGCTATCATATTTAGATCAACTATGATCTACCTTTTCATGTTTCTCCTAAGACACATCAAAAACCTTGTCTTCTACATAATACATGACATGTGTGGGAATATCCCATGCATGGGTGAGTATAAAAATACCTAGTAAGACATCCCAAAATCAATAAACATGAATCATCAAGAGAGATATTTCATCCCATAATCATGAATATATGTCAGTCAAAATATCATACATAATAATAAAAACTCATATATACTCAATTTAGACACCAAGTCTCAAATTAGGTCACAATCATATAGCCAGTCTAGGATTCCACTTGAGGCTTCAAGATAATTCTCATCCGGGAGAACTCACTCCCTGGGTCTTCTAACACTGATAGTGCTCATTTGAGATGTCATTCTCATCTTTTCTTTCCATAAATAAGTACTATATCGATAAATAGATAGGGGATCTCACCCAAGGCTTATGGGATATTCATAAAAGTACATGAATTAAACCCGCTATGATGGGGATCACACACCCTGATAGTGGGTAACGGGATTACTGACCCAACCAAGGGAAGAAATGATATAGGATTACACCCTGGTCCACATGGAGGTATTCCTAACTCTATCTGAGACTACTCTCATAGAGGGAAAAAATAATCTTATTATCAAGAATGGATTCCTCATATCCTTCATAGGGATGGAATAAGGGAACACACACTAAAGATACTAATCTAGACTAAAGAGATTAGTGGCCTCAAACTACACTATAAAAAGTACATGGAATGTACTAGGAGTATGGGGTATTTATTGTCTAGAGTATGTCTACCTATTTCCTTAATCTCATATCTATGTAATTTTAGCCCATGATTGTATACTTTGGTTGTTTCCATGTAATCTAGACTCGTTCCCATGTACTCTATTCATGCCTGTGTACCCTATCCATTTCTGGATACTCTGGCCATTTATATACCCATGTAGCATTCCGTCCTTGTATACCTCTAAGGTATATTATGAGCTACTAGCATCGAGTAACATGGTGTGTATGGGGTAAACAAAAAATGTGATATTTATTTTTTATTTTATTTTTTTTTGAAAATTTAGTTGCAGTAGAAAGGGACTACACAATATGTGTTCATCCAAAATACATGTCATGTAGTATGGAAATTTACAAAACCCATTAGTCTTTATTTGGTTTGTCTCACACCACCTACTTTTCTCCAACTGCAAATCATGCCCATGAAACATGGATTTGGGATTGGCTGAGTTTGGATGTCACCGGTGGTTGAATTCTAACCACTCAAATCTACTCACAAATAATTCTCCATTGTGCCACATCACCAAATGGAAAACCTACTAGTCAAAGGTCTCTCATCCAACCTTGATTGATCCTCCATCATCTTCACACACCACAATCATTTCATTAATCCTGAACCCAAACCCATTGTAGAAATATTTTTTTCCAAATAATGACTATGCAATGATCATTCACCAGGTATTTATCAAACCAATATCCAAATGAAATAACAGTGATGATCATATGAATAACATGGGGATAAAATCACAAAATAAAAATTTTAGGATCAAACCCTAAACATTTTTTGGGTTAGCCTAAATTTTTTATCATAAAGGTGATAAATGATGATGATAATTGAGAATTAACCCATCATAAATCTAGGAAGGAAATTCATCAACCATAATCCAATGATCAACCTATGAATTAATTTTGTAGGGAATTAATTTATGTTTGAATTGGGTAAAATAAATATAAGACTAAACCAATGTAATAAAACTCCATAACATGAGTTTGGATCAATTGTTGATGAATAATGGTTCTACATCATTGTCATTATAGAGATACATGAACTCCATTAGTGAATACAAACTCCTTGGTACCGATCATCGATCAGTGATCTAGTTATCATACGCCAAAATCTCTCCTCTACACTTTCTTCTAAACCTTAGGTTTATATATTTAACCCTAGTATTTTCCAATAACAGGGTTTAAATAGAGGAGATATGAGCCATGGAAATTAAATAACTTATAAATTAATTGATAGATTTATTTATTATCACTCAACCCACAACCACTCTTAAACCAAACACCTATAACACATAAATTTTATGTTGTGACTAGGGTAAAAACCACATTCTACATTTAATGGAGGTTTTATATTTCCCATATGAGACTCGGTTCTATAGTTATTGTATTATTTTATAAAAAATATGCATGCATGATATAATATGTTTATAATTTTTATTATATCAATATCGAGCCTCCATGGGCCCCAGAATCCAATCATGACTCTGCGCCTAACTTCAAAAATGTTCTTTAAAATATTAAAAAGTTTTGAAAGGAAAAAATAGGATCATTAAAAGTACAAATTCACATCTTTTTCAACTAATGTAGTCTTTCTGATGATCTTAAACTTTATCTAATCGATATGGTTTAGACTAGTCTGTCTGGTTCTCTTCTATCTGATGATCACTAAAAATTATGTCCATTGGAACTTTGTTGATCATAAGCTTTATCTATTTATAAAAACTTCATAGGATCACATGTCCAATGATATCTCGTTTCTATTTTTGATTCTTTACTATATGATGATCACTTGGAAGTCCATCTGGTCGAATTTAGATAAATGTTTGTATGATAGTAATGGATTCCTCTATCTGATCAACTCGTTATGGTATCCTTAATACTAATCTATCTAACCACTAGGTATAACTTTATCACATAATATCTTGAAATTTTCATAGTCGCAACTCCAAAATTGTAACTCAAACTTGTTGATCATCATCACTCTCTTTATCTAATGTAATTTATATATCTCTATCTGGTATACTAACAAAGTATTCTTACGTTTGAGATACAAAGTTTCAATCTAATTACATTGTGTCTAGTGACCTCATTCTAGTATCCACCAACTTATTCCTTCAAATAACTTTATATTATATAGTAGATGGACTTTATACTTTTTTCATTGATAATTAATCATTATTAATTTATCAAATCTTTAGTGAGATTAATCTATCTTGGACATCATAGATTACTTCACTATTTTTATTTCGATGATTTTACCTCTAGGATTACTTCCTTCAGTAGATCTTCAATCTCCTTATATGTTGACACTTACTTCTTCAAATCCCAATTTCATATATAGTGCTTCTAAATCTTAAAAAATTATCCTATATTCATTAGAATCACTATACTAAAAACTTAGGCATTGAATCACTCATTGACTGTACTAAAAACTATTGATAAAAAATATAATACATCAACACCATCATATAATATGAGCTACAATATCCCCCTTTGTTTTTTTATAGATACCAAATTCTATTAAGATTCAATGAGATTTCTCTCCACCAAATCGATAATAAATTAAAAGACTCCATCTTCTAGAAACTTTAAGTGAGGGAATACTTTTATCTCCCCCTTAATGATAATAATTTGAATTCCCCTTTTATAACATCATGGGGTGGGGGAACTTTCTTCACACATTTCATTAATCTCTTAATTTCTTCCTTTGAACCAAATATAAACCTTGAACTTCTTAAGAGACGGAAAGCATATCTTTTCTTAAATAACTAAGTCTTGAATCAACTAACTCTAAGTATACATGATATATAATCTATATATAAAAAAAGAGTGATTAACTCAATCATTAAGATTGTATATATGATTTATCAAGTCATTACAACTTTTATAAAACCTTATTTTAGGGAAAATTTCATTATATTTTCATTCAACTTACTTTCTTTCAATCATCTCAACAAAAAAATCAAAAAAATTCAAGTATAACATGTGTAGGATTCTCCCCCATTGTAATATAATTCTTAATTTGTCCTTAATAAATAAATTTTACCCTTTTTATTCAATTTTCAATTTTCATATGAGGATTGGGATAGAATATAAAACATGCCTCAAAGATGATAGTAGATTCAATTCTTCATATTTTTTAGTATCTATAATTTATTCAATATCGTCAGGAGCTACAGCCTTCGCGCATTTATATCTTCAAACCAATTTTTCTAGAATATTTCTCTTTAATTCAGTTAATAATTTTTTTGAAACATCATATTCCAATTTACTTCAGGCCCCCCCTAAATATCATCACCTTAAATTCCATTTTCATGGTAATATCTATAGAGCATATGAGTGAATATGGTGAATATTATATTGTATATAATTATAGAAATAGGGTTGAGAAATTTTTCTCAACCTGGAAACTCGATTCCCTTTAACTTCATTCTTTGTTATTCCTTCATCCTTATATTTCGAAGCAGTAGTCATCTTGGTTTCCATGGGTCTCTTCTCCTCACTTTTTCTTTTCATATTGTGTGATGGAATATTCTTAACTTTAGCTATAAGTAAATTAAATTTTTATTATTTTATTTTACTTCTAACTTCTATAATTCCTCTAACTATTCTTTCTATGAAACCATGAAAACCATTGTAATATGTTCAAATTTATTTTTATATTGAGATTTCATTAAATCACTACTACTTCCTTTCAAAGCTTATTTTATTTTTTATACAAATGTTTCCTATCTTGGAACATTTTCATACAATTTTTAAGAGTGTTTTCATCCAACTTTTGACTTACACACCACTTCTTATCTTCTAATAAGTTAGTCTTTAGAGGTAACTTTTAGTTAACTTCAACTTCTTCATTGGAGATGTCTTCTACAATTAAAATATTATTATGTAATTCTTGGATTGATTAACCTTGTTTCTTGAGATTCCTTCTATTATTTTGAATATTCATGGAGAGATTACACTTATCCATTATGTATCCTTTTCTCTAAGCCTATGGTCAATGTAATCTCTAAGACTACGTACCTTTTAAGGATTCCCCATCATCCCTTGAAAGGGTGGTTATCAAAAATCAATAAAAAAAAGAAGGCCTTCAGGCCATTCATTTATTAATGTGTTTGAAGTTTCCACAACACCAAAAGTATCTAATAATCACTGGATTCTTTCATAGTGTTTTATTTTGGTTGGTGGAGAAATCTTCTAAAACTTATTTATAATAGATATTTACTTTATTTTATTGTAAATCTTGGGGATAACTCCTTCAAATTTCCTTTATTACTTACACCTTCTTAATAAAGGTGGTTTTCTCACCTTTCTTCACCCATTTTTTCTGTAATTATAACCTCCACTAGTAATGTGGTATTTAGTACTAACATATTCATCAAAATATGGGGTTACCTTTTATTCGTCTTAGTAGAAGATAATTATTATGATTATTTCATATTCTTCTTATCATTTTAATGACTCTAACTAAATGTATGAACTTCCTTAGAAACTTCATCAAAAATTCTTTTCTAATATTCATGTGAATATTCAACCTAAGTAGCTTCCATGTTTCTAAATTTCATTTATTTCTCAATAAACATTAAATTTAACATTTTCTTCTAATTTTCAAGACACCTCAATTTATATTCACATTAAACCTTTAATTTTTTTACCTTTTCTTCATGAAACTTACTCACCACTTTCAAGTAAATATAAAGTCCATTTACTTTATTTTCCTTGATTTCTAGTTGTGTATTCTTAACATCAACAATTTTTTGTGAGTATAATTTAATGAATGAATATTTTATTCAACCCTTTTTTTAAAACATATTCCTTATAAAAAATCCTCTACAAATATTCTTCTATAAAATTGAAATTTTCTTTATAAGATATTACTAATTGATCGTTATATCACTGAGTTTAGTGAAAGGATCACACATGTGTTCCTTACAAATTTATTCTTCATTCATTTTACTCTATTCCTATTGTGATATTTCAATATCATTTTCCTTTTCTTAAAAATGAGATTTATTGAATTCAATAGTAGTTTTTAATGCACTGAATATTTCCTTAACAACTTCCTTTAAAACAATATTCTCATAGAAACTTCTTTTTAATGATTATTCTGTATGGTTTAAATTTTTTGATAATGTAATACCATTTCTTCCTTGCCTTAAATTATTTTATTAATAGTTTTACACTCTCAAAACTTCTTTCCTAATGCATCCCATGTATCATCAAGTTCGGATTCCAGATTTGAGATCTCCTCATGTTTTCCTTTGATATATATAATTATATAGGTAATAACTTAAATAGGTATATTTTTTATGTAATATTTGATTTCAGAGTAAAAAATATTCATTATTTTCCACTAAATCAAACTTGTCATAGTTTGATAATGATTCACTAATTTTGGATTCTCCTGCTGTTACGTTTTAGAGACTAACTTATTTTTATTCTGAGAATCTTTCTTCTTCATATTCTTCAAGGTTTTAACTAAAACTTATATATTGTAACAACTAGAAATAACTTATGTTTTATTCATCTTTGGATTAACTTTATTCTCCTTCATAGAAACAATTTATTTAACCTATACTAAAATGTACTTAATATAGAATTGTTAAACATAACTAGTAATAAACTAATAGATCTAAATAGAGGTAATAACCCTCTAACACCACTTCAGATTCCCAGGTGGATCATATAGTCACCCTTAGAGGGGGGTTAATCAAGGTTGACCAACTTTTATCAAATTTATTAAACTTAAACTCTTCCATTTTTAAGTTGATAAATCTCTACTATCATTTAGGATGTATGGATATTTAGAAACTCACCCTCACTAAATTACCTTATTATATGAAGATAATGTAAATTAAATAGAACAAAATTATTTTTATAAGGTTCAATCTCAATGTGAGAACCTACTCTTTGTTTTATTAACTCCCATCGAGTCATAAATTCTTCTACTACTATATCAATCCCTTATTACAAATTGTGTGGGAAGTAATCACCCTTAACCCAATTAGTTCACTATCATAAACAAGTGAATGCTCTTTATGCTACATCCCATAGTTGAGTTATCTCTCAAAAATATCCTCATATCTACTGATAGAAATGTTATTATTGTTTATACTAGAACAACCAGTCTTCACAGGTTCTTTGTGAACTTCCTCATGGATGAAACTTTTACTGACTAGATTTACTTTATTATAATAAATATCAATATAATCATATCCTTTATTTAATATAGTTTTATTATGTATCTCACACTCTATGGTAATGGTATGTCTAGTATGTTGTGTTTGGTTCCCCTTAATGAATTTCACCTCTTTCCAGTCTACCTTCTTTCCAAAGCAGCATTGTCTAGTATATTGTGTTTGATATGAATTTGTCCACTATAACTTCTATTTGATGTGTTTTTATCTGATACACCTATGTATGGTGAAATAATGTATGGTTCCTCTCTATCTAGAACTTCTTCTTATGGAACTATTTCATATGGTTCTTCTTCTTTAACAAAGTAATTTTGTGGTTGGAAACTCGCATTTCACTTTGTCAAAAACTTCAGCAATTTTGTTTTGTTTCAATAGCTACAACCACTCCACGATTCAAGTGTTATTCCCCTATTTATATAGGGAATATTCCTCTGATATATGTGAGTAATTCAGAGGATTTAGTATTATTTTTTAGATAAATTAATTTTTAAATTGATAACCTTTAATATCTTTTTTGAATATATTGGTATTTAACTTCATTTGAGCTCCTACAAAACCTGGCATCAACTATATTCAAACATTCCTAAAATATCAAAAAGAATTATGATATTTCCTTCATAAATATTGATTCGATGAAAGTTCATCTCTACATCATCACAATGGATGACTTTACAAAGTTTATGTAAAGCTCTTCAAACCTTTATCTGATAATCTTTGTAAAAATTTGTCTAATCAACATTGTTATGTAAACACATACTTTATTCATCTATTTCTCTTTACACATTTCCTCTCTATAATGGACTCACATAAGTTTGTCTATGTTGATCTATCTGATGCATTGGAACCTCTTAGTTCAATCATCCTATGTCTTCTTAGACTCGATGTAGAGATTAGTCTACTAAACTCGGTATGGTATAAATTCACATATTCTTCATATGATGTAGTTAATTTAATGATCTTAAACTTACTCTAATTAGTACGATTCATACTTGTATATATTGTTCTTATATATTAGATTATCTCTTGAGATTCTGTCAATTGGAACTTTTTTTATCATCATATTTCTTCATCTGGTATAACTTCATAGGATCATACACCCAATGATATCTAATTTATCTATTTGATGATCATCCATATGATGATCCCTTGGAATTATATTCTATTGAAGTTATAAAAAAAATTATCCAATATAAATGGATTCCTCTATCTAATCTAATCATTCTGGTAGCCTTCATAATACTCCATATGATCAATAGTTGTAACTTCATCACATTGTAGCTTGAACATTGTAAAATTGTAACACCAACTTTTTAACTCAAACTTTAAGATCATCATAACTCCCTTAATCTAATGTAATTAATATATATCTATTTGGTAGATTGGAAAACTCTTCTTCTATTGTAGTTATAAAGTATTTTTATGGTCATACTATTTCAGGTAACATCAGTTCAATATCCACTAACTTTTTCCTTCGAATAACCTTAGTTTGTATCACAGATAGACTTCATACTTTTTTATCATGAATTAATCATAGGGAATTTATTAGATATTTAGTGATATTCATATATTATAATCATACTTGATCACTTAATTTTTGTTTTTTTATGGATTTACCTTTGGGGTTACTTCCTTTAGCAGAAATTCAATCTCCTTATTTGCTAACACTTACTTCTTCAACTCCTAATGTCACAGATATTGATTCTACATCTTAAAATATTCTCCTATATTCATTAGGATCACTGTACTAAAAACTTACACATTGACATTGATTTTATTATAAACTATTGAAAAAAATTAAATATTTCAACATCATAATCTAATGAAAGATATAATTTCAAAGGATTTTCCTTGTTCCCTTGGTCTTGGAAGATATTGGGGTTTGTTATCCTCATTGTCTCTTATATTTAGGCATTGATTTTCATAATTCACAAAATCCTTGAACTTAAAGTATTGAAGTATGGGTGGAGAATTAGTTGGGACCTTCTCCTCCTATATTGAATTGATCAGTTTCTTCACCCCTTTATAATGATCATGAGATCGATGTCCAATCCTTCTACACTTAAAACAATATTTTGTTCCTTTTTATCAATCACCTAGATGATTATTATCAATTTTTTGGCATTTAGGTGATTGGAATCTCTTTCCCTCGTGTGATTTATCATTTTAATTTCTATAAAACTCCATTTTCCTTTTCTTATCTATGAAAAAATGAGTGTCCAGTTTCTATTTCTTCCTTAAGTGCACATCAAACAATTTCTTCATATCTAATAAAGAAACTTATAACTAATTCCTTCTAGAGACTTTATTTTAGTCCAATAAAGAATCATTTGATATTATTTCTAGGGTTAGTAATAAAATTATATTCATACATTTCGGTTCATGTAAATTTATCCTTGTTTGTTTTAATGGATTCATCCTTCTTTTTTTCATCTCTAGGAATTCTCACTCCATTTTTTTGAAAAGATTTTCGGGAAAATATTTGGTGAAGAATATTTTCTTAAACTCTTATGATCCCATGGAGTCAATTTTTTCCTTTTCTGTTGTATTCTTAGTATGTTTATACCATTTTTCAACATATCCTTCTAAATTATACATAGATAATACAACCTTCTCATGGTCCGAACACTAGAGAATGGAAAATATCATCTATATAGAATTAATCCATTGCTCAATAATTAGTGGGGTAAAAGACCCACTAAATGAGGGTAGAAATTTTCTAACCAAGGACTAGATAGAAAGTGTTTCCTCCCTTGGTGAGTTTAGTAGCTAAATATGGTCTTAATTATTATTCATAGCTTGGGAGATTTTAATTTGAAATGATACAAGATTATATACTCCTATTCCCATCTCATTTGGTTTCTCATTTAGACAATCATTGAATTTCCCATCACACCCATTGTGAAATTAGGTTCTCTTTGCTCCATTATTACTTAAATAAAGTAAATTTAAAGATAATAATTTGATAATCTTATAAAAAACTATTTACTTAAAAGGAATATTTCTTAAATTACATATGTACCCTAACTTATAAATTTCTATGTATCAATCTGGCTTATTCATTGTATATTTCCTATTAAATTCTCTAAATATAACCTAAAACTACATTAAAATCTATCATAAAGATAATATGAACTAACCAAATTATATCCCTTGGGTGTGTCAAAATAGATGTATATTTAATCCTATTTGTTTTAAACTAGGTGAATATCCATTTAATACCCACCTATCCTTTTAATGGTTATTACCCCTATCTACATCTATGTTATATCCTACATCCACTTGTTTGTATCCAGATAGGGTTATCACTGGTATTATATCACAAAATATCTATTTCACTAAATCGTTGGGATGTAATCCTATAATTATACTTATCCCTATGGTTTCCACTAAATTCCCCTCACTCTAATCCCAAAAAAACTAATCCCCAAAAATAACTAAACTCTTCTCTAATACCGAATGAGATTCCACAGACCTGTACTCTTAGATTTGGTGATAAAAACACATACTTTACAACTAGATTTGATACCAAGTGAGATGAATCATTCAAAACATACATATATTTCCATATGTTAACCATTATATCTCAAATTAATCCCAAAACAGAAAGGTTTCGTGCATTTGGAGATTAACTATATAATAAACTCATTTTATAATACTTGTAAGAATTTATCCATAATTGAACCCCATTAAGTTCCCCTCTAGACCTCTCTTAAGTTATACTCATATTTATAACTTGGGGAATGGGAAAAGAAAATAATGGGGAAATCAAATTCTCAGTAATGGAAAAACATATCAACATGTAAACAATTTTTAGATCATAATAATGTGAGAAAACAAGAGTAAGGGAGAAATATATTATAAAAAAGAACATGGAAAAATAAGATTTATCCATAAATAATAACATAATGATGTGTGATCTCAATTGATCAAACATATACTACGGCCTAATAGTGTGAATCATGATCCATGGATCATATCATAGGCATATAACATATAAATGTGGTGTAAGCATAATCATAGGAAATCGTAATATTGTAAAAAAAAAATCTAATAGAAATCATATACAGGAACAATATTTTGAATAAATAAAAATGTGATCATGTCCACACACAACCTTGGGAACAAAGCATAACATTATCATGTTCACACACAACCATATGAACAAAGCATAATGTGATCCTATCCACGCACAACCATGTGAACAAATCATAATGTCATCATATATATGAACAACCTTGTGCACAAATTAATATGTGATCTTGTCTATGCACAACCTTGTGAAAAAATCATAAAGAAATATTTTTTATGCACAACCTTGTGAACAAAGCATAATGTAATAATGTTCATGAAAAACCTTGTGAACAAAGAAATATCTGATCATGTCCACGCACAATAATCTTATCACATGAGAGATAAAACCTTAACAAATTCATTGGAAGGATATATATAGGACCCCAAGCATTAACATACAAATACATGTGTTACATAAGATATCAATAATTCACCATTTCATGAAAACCCATGGAAATAAAATGGGTTTTAGATCATTTCAAAATAGTATCCCATAATGTGATATCAAAAGTAGATTGATTGATTCCAAAAATTCAATCACCCAAAAGGAGTATTTCATAAAGGAATTTAGAGTTTGATTCATGAAAAATTACTATAAATTAGGTGGATATCTTAGAGATACATAGTAAAATAGAAGTGAAATCAAGAAAAGATATTTCATGAAACATTTTTAACATTATCATAAAAATATGAAATTATAGGTTAATTTCAAATGTTTCTTTCAAAAAGTTGACATGAAAAGCATTCTAAAAATAGTATTTGGAAATAAATATCAATAATGGATCCTTGAAATTTTCATAAAGGGTTTTCATAGGAAATTTGGAGTGGAATATTTAATATATGATTGGGAAAGGAAAAACATTCTCAATATTTTTTAAAAAATATCGTTATTGAATCCCACATTGTAAAAAGAGAGATAAATATTCCATTTCAAAAGAGATAAAGAGAAATTTTAATATCACAAAAAATAATATATTGTTGGATTTAAAAATAATAAATGAGTACATTGGCATGAAGATTAAATATTGACATGTAAGAGAAATAACTCATTTGAAGAGAATGAAAATTGTTCTTAATATCATCAGATTTTATGAACAAGGAAATACATCAACGAAGATGTATTTGATATGAAAATGCAATTACCTAAAAAAGGATTAAATGAAATATAATATTATCATATTATGTAATAAAACAATCTTGTAAAACCATATTCAAAGAGTAATAATTATGAATCAATAAAAGAAGTTGAGTTAAGAAAACACCTTTCCTTTTATTCCTAACTTACCCCTTACCTTTTATTCCTAAATTTCATGAAATTTATTTAACCTCCTATGTAATAAATATAACCATATTAATAACCAATTTCATAAACTTATTCATATTTATTAACTTATATAATATTTAATTATAATCATTTATTATATATCTATTAGTTAATTTTCATCATCGGATATTAGTGGTTTTGATTGTTTTATGCATTCTTTAAAATGTCGATGTTGATTTTCATTCATTGATACCAAGTTCATCATTACTATATTATCCATAGTGATATAATAGATTATTTATAATATTTTATAAATTTATAATTTCATCCCATGATATTTTTAGCCACAATTATTGAATACAGAATCAGTGATGAGTTTGTTTTGGAAATTCACTACTACAAAATAAGCCTTTAACAATGATAAAAATGGCCTTTAATAGTTCTAGAGAAGCGCTGACTACTGGAGTGAGATTAAAATCCTGAGTCTTTTATCGATGCTGATAAAGAACCATTTATTATCACTTTTAAAAGTACTGATAAAGGAGTATGCTAGAGTGTGCTGCTACCGCACACTACCCCACTAGTTCAGTGTGTTGTAATAGCACACCGAAGTACCAAAAATACCACAAAATTAGTAAAATAAAGTATAAATATAGGATTTAAATAAATAGAAAATAATCTGGTCTCATTTTCTTGATTTTGGTGGTGTGATGCACGTTTTAAACTATAATGATATTTATATATTGAAAACATACACTTGGAGTCATACCGGTCACACTGTGTGTCAGATTGTGGTGTGGCTGATTCTTAAACATCTCAAATGACATATGGATAATTTTCCTAAAATATCAAAACAATAAGAATGTGTTTACTCAATTTTGAGTTTGCGGTTGTCTTTTTTACTAAAATGTCTTTTTAAACTGGAAACACACACTTTGACACATACCGGTCATATTGTGTGGCAGTTTGATGTGATACCAATTCCTAAATTTCACAAATGACTTATGAATCATTTTACTAAGTTATAAAGATAATATGAGCATGTTTGCTTAGTTTTTAGTGAGTAAAACTTTTTGAACTAAAATGTTGATTTTAAACTGATAACGGACACATTGAGTCATACCAGATACATCTTGTATCGAATTGAGGTGAGGCTAATTACTATATTTAAAAAATGACTTATAGATCATTTTCCTAAATTATCAAAATATATGAATGTGTTTGCTCAGTTTTGAGATGGTGAGTTTCCCTTTTTATTGAAATTGATGTCAATTTTAAATAAAAAGATGCACTTTGAGTCATATCAGTCACATCGTGCATCAGATTTAGGTGAGGATAATTCTTACACATCTCAAATGGCTTATAGATCATTTTCATAAAGTCTCAAAACAATTTGAATATATTTACTTAGTTTTGAGTATGTCGCTTGTCTTTTTTTACTAAAATTCTATTTTAAACTAAAAACACACACTCTGGATCATACCGATCACATTATGTATTATTTTTATGTGAGACCAATTTTTACACTATCCTAAATTATTAAGAAAATATGAGCGTGTTTTGTCAGTTTTTAGTGAGTGATATCTTTTGAACTAAACTATCAATTTTAAACTGATAATGGACACATTGAGTCATACCGGGCACACCATGCATCAGATTAAGGTGTGTCTGATTCCTACACATCAAAAATTACTTACGGCTCATTTACCTAAAGTATCAAAACAATATGAATGTGTTTTCTCAATTTTAAGTAGGTCAGTTATCCTTTTTATTAAAATTGATGACATTTTTAAATAAAAAGATATAGTTGGAGTCATACCAGTCACACTGTACATTATATTGAGGTACAGTTGATTCCTAAATATCTCAAATTACTCGTGGATTTTTTTCCTAATGTATCAAAAAAATCTAAATTCATTTTATTAGTTTTGATTATGTCACTTTTTTTTTACTAAAATTTCATTTTAAACTGGAAACACACACTTTTACCTATACCGATCACATCGTGTATCGGTTTTATGTGAAACCAATTACTAAATTTCATAAAAGAATTATGAATCAATTTCCTAAATTATCAATAAAATCTGAGAACATTTTCATTTTTTCAGTGAGTAACATTTTTTGAACTAAATTGTCAATTTTAAACTCATAAAGGACACATTGAGTCATAGCGGTCACACCATGTGTCGAATTGAGGTGTGGCTAATTCCTACACATCTGAAATGACTTAGGGATAATTTTCCAAAAGTATCAAAATAAGAATAATATGTTCTATCCATTTTGAGTATGTTATTAGTACTTTTTACTAAAATTGATTTTAATTTTTAATAAAAATAAGAACTTAGAGTCAGACCGATCACACTGTGTGTCGGGTTGAGGTGTGGCTAATATCAACACATACCAATGTCTCAAAATAATCCTAAATACCAATTTTACCATGATTTCATTGTATTTCTATTTTGAACTACCAACACTGCATATTGACTCGATGTTCTTATCCAAAAAACATTTCTCATTGTTGAAAGTCATAAAAGAAGAGGCATTCAACAACGAGAAAGGTTTCTCAGCTAATAACATCAAATCGATATATAGAATTGGCAGTTTGACAAAAAATGCAATGAAAATATAAATCATGGAAACATTCATAGAAAGAATCATATTATATTTTTTGTGGCCTATTGCGGATAGTTGAAATAAAAATATGACTTCCCAAAAGATCTAGGAAAAACCTAAATAAGTATTAGATAAAAATGATAAAGAAAATAGCATACAAATAGTAGGTAAAATGATAACAAAATTAATTAAATAAGTAGTAGGAATTAACCTTTTTATATGGTTGTATGCATTATTGATGCATTTCCTTGTTTTAATTATCTCAGTTGCAAGCTTGAACAAAAGAATCCACTTGTAAAAGAAAACAATTATTATATGAGTACTACCAAAAAGAAATAAATTAAAAATAAATATGAAACAACGCATTAATTCTATGGATAATGATTTTGTTGTGAAAACATTGTTTACCATAGGGATATGATGATGGTAAAGCAATAATGATGATAAAAATGAAAACAGATCTCTACAAACAATCAATCAATAGGTGAGGGGGATGAGGAGAATTTCTCCATTGTGGTCGGTGTTATCCTATGAATTCATTAAAAGGTGAAATTTATAGATAATTGTCATCCTCATCAGCTCATCTCCTGAACATTTATCATTGCATTGTGTTGTCTCCATATCTTGTGGACATGCATCTATGTTTCTTGAAATACTCTAATCATTAGTCACGTAGTCATCCATGGGATGACTAATGCTCAGAGTAGTATAAGAAACATAAAAGAGATGGGGGATGAGTCTCAAGGGAAAAAAATGCAATAATAATTGTTCAGGAGATGAAGCTGATGAGGATGAAAATTGTACTTCATTATATTCTATAAAAGTAACAATGCCTCCCATTTGTGAGAATTACACCATTGGCACTAATTATTAACTCGATGCCTCCATTTTCACCAATTCCTTCTAGATCAAATATCCACACAACAAAATAAACAATAGAGTAAAGGGAGGGAAATAAATTGAGAGGTTGGAGATGGAAGAATCAAAATATGCAACTGTAGTGTTGTGAATCCTGGGGGTCTTGAGTTTCTATAGTGTAATTTCAGCTGATGAGTGCATGTTACTAAAATTAATTTATTCGATTTTATGTGGACTCAGAGTTAATGATGAATTAATTTCATTTTTATCCTCAAATTTATCCACAAGGATCTGAATAAAACTTTAATAAAATAATTGGTTGAGTATTTTTTTAATAATGTTTTACTGATAAAACTTTGTTTTTTTAATAGGTTTTATTTTATTAAAAATGATTGGGTTTTATATGATTATAAAAAGAGTTCTATGGAGGAATGTACTTCATTCACACTTACCTTGATAGGAAATAAACCCGAATGAGGTTCACGCCTTCCACCATTAAAAACTATAAAATGGAGGCCACTCCTCATTTGATACATTGATAAATAAATTGAATCTACCTAAATATTATATATATATATATATATATGTTATATATATGTGTGTGTGTGTGTTATATTAGTTACTTTATTTGAATATAATTATATATGTGTGTGTGTGTGTTATTTATCATATTTAAATTTATTTAAATATGCAATATATTATTCGATATATATATATAATACTATTTTTTCTAATGAAACTAAGAAAATACTATTAATAATAATTTTTAAATTATATTAATTATAAATAATAATTATTCTAGGTAATTGTGTATAAAATATAATTATTTAAATTTTGGAAAGTTTAATTATTTCAAAAAAAATGTATATATAGTTACCTAATTTTATTATTTTGAAAGTAGCATGAGTTTATAATATTTCTTTGGTTATTTAAGTATAAATTATATCACTATTAATTAAATGTATATATAGACATAAAATGTATATATAGACCTAAAATTATGAATACCTAAAAATAATTTCTAATATATAGAATTTTATAACTTCCATTCTATTTTTTTGAACAAATGATGTAGCAACCTAAGGATTCTAGGGAGCCCATGTAATATGCATTGACCCATCCTTGAGATTTTAGGGAGGTCTATAAATAATTTGGCATAAAGAAATAAAACAACACTATTCTGAGTAATACATGTAACCCTTAGAGCAGAATATCACAAAATAATAAAATAAATACAACCCCGTACTAATTTCAAAAATAGAGAGCCATTGAAAATAAATAAATATGGTATCACCCTTACTAAAATTTATCTTGAAATAAAAGAACAGAATTCTGAGAAAATAAATTTTTAAAGAAAGCCCCTTACAGCAGAATATTAAAACAAAATTTAAATAAATAAATTCTTTTACATGAATTGCATAAAATCATCTTCTATTGCTGAATTTCAGCATCATCAGAATAAGAATTGGTTTTCTAAATTAATTTTCTCATTTATTTAAGGTTTTTATATCCAAAAACTCTTCTGTTTATACATTAGAATAAATATTTATTTAATTAGTTTATCTGCAGACCAAAGGTGATTCACTAAGATTTCAAAACAACAACAAAATTAATCTTGTGGAGAAAGCTGGGGTATAGATATAGACATCAAAGAAAATTGATTCAAAACAACAATTTAAAAATACCAAAACATGATATCCAAAAAAAATAGTCAAGAAAACAACAGATCAAAAAAAATAAAAAAAGTATACAATAACCAGAGCACAAATATAGAAAGAAAATGAGAACCTAAAAAGGAAAATCAGAAACCCCCAGATCCAGATCTCAAAACGACAAATACAAAAAAGAAAATTGAAACCTACAAAGGAAAACACAAGCCTACCTCACTAGGTTGAAGAAACTTTGAGACCCTCGAATCTAGTTCTCAATGTTTTCTTCAGAAACCCTAACTACAATCGAACACCGGATATTGGATGATGTTCGAGAAACTGGAGGTAGCAGGTTTGTGTGATTTGAGTGGGTTTTTATGATTTAAGCTTCGATTCACTAAGGAGGAGCGCCAGCAATGGGTGGATTTTGCGGAAAGATTATGATATCGTGATGGGTTCTCAATAGGTTGGGTTTTTTTAATAAGATCGGGACACTTTTATCAGTGCTTTTTTTAATACTGATAAAGCCTCATCTTTATCAGCGCTAAAAAAAGCACTGATAAAGATTTATTTTATCAGCACTTGTTACTTAAGCATTGATAAAGGATTTATAATTATAATTATAAATAAATAAAAAATGTAAATATATATATATACTTAATCAATATATATAAATATAAATATAGTAAATATATTCCTTATTTAAATATATTTATTATAATTTTATAATTATTTAAATATATAAATATTTATTTATAATTAGATAAATATTTTTTAAAAATAATATTTATATCATTATATATATTTATATAATTATATATTTATTTCTTTATTTAATAAATATATATAAATATAAATATAGTAAGTATATTCCTTATTTATATAAATTAATTATAAATTTAATAATTATTTAAATACATATAATTATATAAATACTTTAAAAAAATATTTATTTATTTATATTTATAAATATATAATTTTATAAATATAGTATATACATTTCTAAATATATTTTTTTGTAAATATATTTATTTATAAATATTTTTTTACAATTTTTTTTTAAATATTTTTTTAACATTATTAATGAATATCTAATTTTAAGTGCATCTATGTCTAAAATGAGTGAAATTTAATAAATTAAAAATAAGTACACTTTAATAATATTGAAAAAATGGATATGTTTTGTGCATGTGTATTGTATGTAAAAATGCATTAATTACATATATGTAAAATCAATATAACATATATTTGATCTATGTTAAATTCAAAAATCAAATGACATTCAATTATTTGTCCAATACTCTATGCAATTAGTCAATATTTTTAATACATATTAATTTTTAATTATAAAGCATTATTCACTAAATATATGACTATTTAATGTAAAGTGCATAACTATTTTATAATATATAAAGAATATTTATATAAATTAATATATATCTATATATTTAATATCTAATATTTATTAACATTATCAATAATCATCTAATTAATAAAATGTTTAATATTTTTATCAATTTACTTATTTTTAATTTTAATTTGTTAAATTTTCATTTTTCATATATATATATATATATATTTAATATATAAAATTTATTAGTATTTATAATTTATATATAGTATAATCAATTTATTCATTTTTATCAGTAATTATTTAATTAATAAAATGTGTGATTTTTTTAATAAACTCATTTTTTATTTTTTATTTATTTCATTATTTCATTTTATTTATTCGTACCTTTATCAACACTAAAAAAGGGTTAGATTTATCACCGTTTTCTTTAGCACTGATAAAGATTCCATTTATCAGCGCTTTATTCTAGAGTTGATAAATACCAGTGTTGTTAAACATTTGGTTTTGTAGTAGTTATTTTTGACAAACAACAGTTTATATATTTATAATAATTTAAATATTAATATAATTCTTCTAGAACTTTAATAATTTCATAAAAATAATTTTAATTAATTATATAAATTCTCATAATTTTTTAATAAAGGTGTGGATGAAAAAGAAATACATCATTCCATGGAGGAGGTTATATTGGCCTAGGCTTCTCATACATGGATATTACATCTTTTTATATGAATGTCCATTACATAACACAAAAAAACACCTAAGGACCAAAATATTTTAGCGCCTTTGGAAATTTGGAAAACAAACTTCTAAACCGGCGAATGATCTTCAATGTTTCCCACAAAGATCTTCCAAGTTAGTACTCTTCATATACATACTGTAGATAAAACCTTTCTTCATAACCTAGGAGGGAGGGAGTCGACATATTGTATTGAAATTGGTGTTTTGGAATGGATATTTCTTCGTAAACTAGGAAAATGAAACATAAGAAAGGGTAAGCTCATATACTCAGTAAGGATAAATATAAGATATATCAATCTATGGTCATATTAAATCATAAGATAATAATAATGGTACGTGATAGTGAACATAACTTATGAAGTTCATACCCAACCTGTCATATATCATAAATGTAAGTCATGACATAAATATTGGCAGTTCATAATACATAAATCATAAGGGAATCAAAGAACATGAGCCGTGAGATTGTAACATTTGTGTAAGACATAGATTTTTGAATACACATAAGCATAGAAAATCTAATATCAAGGCTACCCACCAATATATTCCTAACATGTTAGTATTAGGATAACCATATGTGTACCTTCTTCGGGCATGGGCTAACCACCCATGTACCCTTTTTTGGCATCTACACCTTCTATGTGGGACACACCACCATCCCCAGTGGAAGTTTTTTCCTCATTGTGGAATGGTTTCACTCCCCAAACCATCATGTTAGACAAGTTTTACTCCCAGGACCATCATAGTGGACAAAGTACCTTACTGAACTAAGTTCACTCCCCATTTTATCCATGTCTTATTGAATTAGGTTCACTTCCCATTCTAGTCACGTCTTACTGAACTGGGTTCACTATCCATTCTAGTCTAATCTATCTCATGAGATATAAATATTTACCCAATGAGTTGATGGTATATATATCTCCCACCCATCACATAATGAAAACTATTTTTATGTATTCTATAAGATTATAAACATTCATCATATCATAACCCATTAAATGAAAGGGGTATCATAAACATTTTATCATATCATAACCTATGGAAATGATACAGGTTTCATAATCATTTCATCATAGCATATTGAATGAAAATAAGTGGGTTTCATATGTATTTTATCATGGTATAACCCATGGATGATAAATAGGTTTCATAAACAAATTTTCATCATAAACATGAACCATTCAGATAAATGATAAGAATAGTATCCTTGGATCATATCCCCAATAAGTAATAATTAACATCAATGGATAAAATCTCATATGGAAAATGATTTTTATCGATCATTTAAAACATTTCTTTATGAAAATATCCCTTCCACTTTGAAAATAATTTTTAAAAACATAAAACATTTTCAAAATAATTTACTTTCGAAATAATTTATTTAAAATCTAAACAAAATCCCAAATATTAAGGAAAACAATTATTTGAAAATAACATTTATACCTTTAAGGTAATCTTGAAATCATTGAGCGGTCATGATATCAGGAAATATATGTATGTCGTGAAAGTTAAAAACAAATATTTTTCACATTTTTTGTAAAATCCAAACTTGAATTGTTTTTTAAAATGAAAAGAATATTACTGTTAACAAAAATTAAAATTAAACCATCGATAAAAATTAATTTTTTAAAAAACATAAGTTAGTAATAAAAAATTTTTGAAAACTTTTTTAAAAAACATGGTTTTGGAAGAAAATAGATTTCCGACCAAAGAGAGAAATAAATTCATATTTTATTAAAATCATTTTATTAATTATACAAAGTGGGAAAATAGTACCATTACTTGAAGATACCATGAATAACAAGAGGATAAAAAAAATCATGATAATTCTTTAGAAATTGATCATAGTATTTTATCATCAGAAACATAATCATAAACAATCCCAATAAACAATGAGATTGTAAGATGAAATCTTTACCACTTTAGTAACATTGAATCATAATCCCCATGAAGTAATAACATAAAATTAAACATAAAATATCATTAATATGAATAAATTCATTATATTACATGTCAAATGGGTTGTATATATACCTTGTGAAATAATATGGGTTTATAGAGTAACGTACATCTCAAAGAAAGAAAATTGAGAAAAAAATACCTTACCGCTTTGGTAACTTTTGAACCATAAACCCCATCAAATAGAGATCCTAAAATGGATATTTAAATAAAAATAATTTTTAGGAGAATAATCACAAAATACATTCATGGGTAGTATATACATCACATAAAATAAATAAGTGGTGAATATGGCATGTGTTTTGTAGATGTAAAAAGTGAGACGGAAATCAATTTCCGTAAGTCTTGACTTCCATCATACACGTTCAAAAAATGTATAATAAATATAATTTTATTATAAATATATTATATAACAATATTTATATATTTCATACCACGTATGATTTTCTTATGACCATTTATTACCCATTTTCATGTTAATGTTACGTTTTGGGTAAACACTGCTTTGTTTTTCGTATATGTTTTGATTTGTTATATTTTTTATCCAATTACTTTGGTAATGGTTACATAATATCTATAGTATAAATCATGATATAAATATAATATATTTTAATTATATATTCATTTATATTAATCCATAAAATTTAGTGATAGGAAATGAAATACAGCGTTCATGGAGATGGTAGGCCATACGTACGCATGAACGTTGTTTTCATTTTCTTGTTAGATTAAAAGAAAAAATAATAATATATTATCATTATAGAATAATTTTTATGTAAAATATATTACATATATTCATTAAATAAATCCTAAATAATTTCCATGTAAATCTTGAATGAATCACATCACTTCACAAGGCGGTAGTCCATCGTACACACGAACGACGTCATCGTATTCCCACAAAATGAAGAGTATGAATGTATGTATGATATAAAATTTAATTAATAATAATAAAATCATAAATATAATAAATGTAATATATAAACTATAAATAAATCATTATGTATAACTGTGATAGGTGATAACGGAAAAAATGAATGGCATGGGTTCGTGAGGGGGTAGTCTGTTGCACACACGAATGATGATTTCGTAACCCATTTGATGGAATTGGAGATGGTTGTAGGCCATTACCTTAATATAAAAACATATAAGTATATTTAAGTTACTTATTTTATTATATATTCATGGTATAATAATAATTTAATGAGGCGGAGGATGAAATAAAACAAAAAAATCTTATTGATGAACGTTACCTCTTCTTTGGGTATCCTCCTTAGGTTTGCACTAAAATCCAAACTTGGTTGAATTTATTTCCTAAATAAGGCTTCTAGGATGATGGGAGGAAATTTTTGAAGTTATTTTTTCAGGTATTTTCTGATAAAAATATGTTTTAGGGTGTGAATATGAGAGGAGAGAGGGTATCCTTTTATAAGTGGGGGAGAGGACATAATTAGTATTATTTAAAATAAATAAATGCTCCAATGATTTTCATATGTCACAAGGGTAAACATTAGTACATTATCAAACCTTATAGGTTTAATGGTATAAATACTTCCATAAAATAGTTTTAGAAAATTTTATAGGTTATTTTAACCCTTGTCATTTTAGTTTAACCCCTCGGTAAACACATTTTTACCTTATATGTGGTGATTAATTTTTATTGCATTCACTATTAATTTTAGTCGGAAATTAAGTTAAACTTATTATAAATTATAAGTTATTATGATTAAAATTATGGAATCCATTTTTATATATTCCATTCATATAAGTGTAAAATTTTAATTTAAAATTAATCTCACTAACATGATGAGAAAGCAGAGTTTTAAAGAGAAACATTTCAAAATTTTGAAATGGTTTTATATCAAAATTAAATATGGAATTGATTCCAATTACCTAAATTGAATTAATTGACATAATATTGAACTAATTTTATTTTAAACCCAATTAAAAATATAATTTATAATTATAAATAATTTAAAAAAAATGTATTTTTTAATTAAAATTTTGCAGTTTTCACTACTCATCAAAAAATGAAACTTTTCAGAAAAATACCAAAAAATCACCCTAAGATAATTTTGAAATTATGATTTTAAAAATTAAATTATTTATAAAATTAATTTTATAAAAGTTTAAAATTTTAATTTTATTATAAGTGTACAAAAAGGCGACAAAACTACTTTTTAGAAAAATATAGTTTTTAAGCGTAAAATTGGATTTATTCTTATCTATTGTCTAGAAAACATATAAGATAAATTTTAAACATTTTATTGAATATATAATATATAAATTTAATTAAAATCATTAACAATAATTTATTTAGTTAATTTATTTATATAATACACACTTTTGTGCATAAAAAGAGTTTTTTAGAGAAATATTTCCTTTTATTTTCAAAAGGGTTTTATTTTCAATTCTAATTAATTAGTCACAAAAGAATTATTTTTATAAAAAAAATTTGAATAAAGTTTTTATAATTTATTTAATCTTATTCATAACCTTTATTTCAATGTCTAGGTAAAAACTATCATATTAAATAATAATATTTTAATAATATTTCATGTTTCATTTAAACTCAATATTGTGTGTAATGTAAGATAAGTTCAGTGTTTCGTGTAACTTAAGCCAAACTCAGTGTTTTTGTAACTAAAGATAAAATTATTTTTTCATGTAACTCAGAATATCAAAAATATTAAATTAATTTGAAAATATATATTTCATAAAATCAGGGAGTGTTATATTTTACCCCCTTTAAAGTGAAATTTTCCCTTGAAATTCATCTCAATCATCAAAGGTTTTACATTTGAAAATTCCTTCATAGAAACCCATATTTTACAAATAAATAATAAAACTTACCTTAAAAATGGAAAGTTAGAAACATAAAGGTTACCTAAAGTAACTCATAACTAGGTTTCTAAATAGGATAACATAGGTGGGAAGTGAAGATTTGGACATGGAAGGAAAGCGTAAATAATTATAGCGAGTGATAAAGATCAATGATCATAAGAAAGTGGGTGATCTAGGGAAGGTTATTGACTATAAAACCATAGACTAAAGAGTTGTGAAAATTTTCATTGATATCATCAAAAATGGAGATAGCAGGACACCATTTTATTTTAATATCCTTTTCATAAATTTGAATAATTTTCACGAGAAGATACACTTACTTGATTTCATTTTATAAGCACAATCTCACCCATTGGTTGTGCCTTGATCAATTTCCACTTCATATCATAATACAAGAAATTAAGGTGAATGTTTTATTCCTGAAGCACTAATGAATCATATGATCCATAGATATAATGATAATTCATTTTTTTGATCTTTAGTTATCATCAAAAAAAATGGTTAGCATAGGTTATCTAATATGCATAAATCTTCATATAGAGAAATAATATATTAATATATAAAACCGAATTAAAAGTTCATAATAAATAATTTCATAAATGTTTAACCTTATAACCCTTCCAAAAGATTAAAATCTAAAACATAAAAATAAGGTCACTAAATTTCCAAAATAAACTTAATAGTAATCCTCCAAAAAACATGAAATAGTTCTTAATTGTCACATACTGAACATGTGAATACCTTTATCTTGTATTCTATTGACACTAAAATTCAAAAATAACCTTTATGAAAACATGAATTCCTTATCATTACTTGAATAAAATCACTTGTTATTGAATATATTTTGTATATCCAATAATTTTTCAAACTCCATCAATGATAACATAAACCTCTTTGTCAAAAAATCCTTTATAATTTTTCAGGTCATCAATACTATCTGATTTACTTTATCCATATCAATCATCTCTTTATCCAAACTAAATACCATTTTCTCAACATCAAGAACATATTAAGGGTTACCTTACCATAATCAAAATATCACCCTGTCATTGAATCACTCTTCTAGTCCATCATCATAATTCAACATATTCTTTCAAATCCTTAATGAAAAATTTATGCTAAACAATAATTATATATTTCATGATTAAAATAACATAATATTTTAATTCTAATATATAAACACTTCATTCATCCCACTTCCTTGTCAAACCACTATATAGGCTTCATCATCTTAATCCTTAATACCTCTTTCCTTTCATATGTCATATATAGTCTCTTAATCATCAACAATATAATCATTACTCATAAAACCTTGTTGAATTTCATCAATAGATTTCCCCTTAGGACATTGATTTTCATAGATCCCATATTTTTTACATTTAAATCATTTAACAGTTGATGATATCTTAGGTAGACCAATATTCTCATTCATTTCATTAACTAGACTTTTCATTTTACCTTTGAAGTTACTTTATTTGTTTCCTTCTTTTCCACAACCAAAAAATCTTCTCGTTGCTCTAAGACATTAACTTGAGTGATTTTTTCCATATTATTAGCATTTAGTAAATTGAATATTCTTTCATTTACAGTTACCATCCCCTGAAATATAAGTGAAATATTTCATTCTCTTCTTTGGTGAGTTTGAGAGTTGGTTATAGTACATATTGTTAATAATGTTATATGAAAAATGATTAGGCATAATCATAATATCCTTTAATAAATTCATCATCCCATTTGGTTACTCATTAGAAAATCAACCATCACATTCAATTTTAGTACAGTTGTTTCTAGTTCCAACCATTGACTAAGACCAGAAAGAAAAGTGCGAGCAATGCTAATCATAATGGAAAATCACATAGTATGAAAAATAATTTCAGAGGTATAAATCAAGACATCTTATTTTTAATATATGACACTTTACGTTTATCCTAGTTCATTCATATTCTTAATCTATTCAAATTATTCATGATGGTTCATAAAGAGTTTTTGAATTTACAAATCATATCTCTCATGAGTGTCAAACTAGATTTTTTGTAAGGCCCTTTATAATGCACCAATTCCCGATTTATTCTATCTAAATATGGTGTTTTGGGGGTTGTTACCCCAAGGTATATCTGTGCCAGATCCACATCCACTTGTAGTATCCAAATAGGGATATAATTGCTTGGAAACCACTCATTATATCCTTCACCAAAATTCTAGGGCATTTTCCTATACTTTAACTCATCCTTAGACTTATACTTAGAGGTATCCCTAGGAATATCCTTAGAAATATCCATAGAGATATCAATAAAGTTATCTCATACTAATTTATAAAGTTTAACTAGACCTTTCCTCTGATACCA
The DNA here is from genome assembly GCA_963277665.1 of Viscum album. Classification (NCBI taxonomy): domain Eukaryota; kingdom Viridiplantae; phylum Streptophyta; class Magnoliopsida; order Santalales; family Viscaceae; genus Viscum; species Viscum album. The sequence continues at coordinate 148,554,091 of OY728125.1, forward strand.
ACTATAGAGACTCAGGCTTCTCAAACATGAATATTACATATTTTTAGATGAATATTTGTTACATTACACAAAAACATGCCTAATTACTATAATAGTTTAGTGACTTTGGAATATTGTAACACAATATACTAATCTGTTGAATGATATTAAATATTTCCCATAAATATCTTCCCATTTAGTACTCTTCATATACATACCCTAAATAAAACATTTCTTCATAACTAGGGTAAATGAATCATAAGAAAGGGTGAGCTCAGATGTTTAGTAAGGGTAAATATAAGATATATTAATCGATGATCATATGAAAGAATAAGATAATCATAAGGGTATCTGATAATAAATGTAACTTATGAAGTTCGTACCCCACTTGTCACAGATCATAAATATGAGTCGTGGCATAAATATTAGCAGTTTATAAGACATGAATCATAAGGTAATCAAATAAAATTATCCATGAAATAATAAAATTGGAATAAGACATATATTTTTGGAATGCACATAATAATAGAAAATATCATGTCAAGGTTTCCCACCAAAACATTCATAACATGTTAGGATTGTGCTACCTACTTCACACTTAGGTTAACCACCCATGTACCCTATTTTTGGAGGCCACACCATATGTGTGGGACGAACCACCATCCCCAGTGGAATCCATTTCCTCATAGTGTAATGGTTTCACTCCTCAAACCATCATGTTAGTTAAGGTTCAGTACCAAGACTATTATAGTGGACAAATTCCCTCACTGAATTGAGTTCACTCCTCATTCCAGTCATGTCTTATTGAACCAGGTTCACTCTCCATTCCAATCCTCTCTTACTAAACTGGGTTCACTCCCCATTCTATTCATTTTTATCTCATGAGATATAAATATCTACACAAAGCATCGTAGGGAGATATAAGTCACACCTATCACATAATGAAAACCATTTTCATGTGTGCCATAATATTATAAAAATTAATCATATCATAACCCATGAAATAAAATGGGTATCATAAAAATTTCATCATATCATAACATGTGGGAAAGAGATAGGTTTCATAATCATTTCATCATAGCATAACCCATGAAAAGAAGTGGGTTTCATAATAATTTTATCACGGTATAACCCATGGAAGTGAAATGGGTTTCATAAAAAACATTTCATCATAAACATGAACCATTCAGATAAAGAATAAGAATGATATCCCTGGTTTATATCCCCATTAAGTCATAGGTAACATTAAAAGATGAAATAATATATATAAATTTATTTTTATCGATCATTTAAAATATTTCTCGAGGAAAATTACATTTCCAATTTTAAAATCATTTTTAAAAATAGAAAACATTTTCAAAATCATTTCCTTTTGAAACCATTAATTTAAAATATAAAAAACTTCTCAAATATTAAGGAAACAATTTTCATTGGAAGGAACTTTAAAAACTTATAAGATAATCTTGAAATCATTTAGCGATCACAATAGTGAGAAATAATATGTATGCCATGCATGTTAAAAACATAGATTATTTTCACATTTTTGGTAAAAATCCAAATGGGAATTATTTTTGAAAAAAAGGAATTTTCCTTTTAAAACATTTTGTAAAAAGTTAAACATGGGTAAAATTTATTTTTTTTAAATCATAAGTGAATAATAAAACATGTTTGAAATAATTTTTTGAAAACATTATTTTGGAAAAAAATATATTTCTAGCCGAAGAGAGAAATAATGTCAGGTTTTCTTAAAAACATTTTCTTAATTATTTTAAGTAAACAAATAGTGGTAAATGGTACCTTTACTTGAATATATCATGAATAACCAAAGGATAATAAAATTCATGAGAATTATTGAGATATAGATCATAATATTTTATCATCAGAAACATAATCATAAATAATCCCATTAAATAATGAGATTATAACATGAAATATTTACCAATTTGGTAAATTTGAATCATAATCCCCATGAAGGAATAACATAAATTGAAACTTAAAATATCAGGAGGATAAATAAATTCATATATGTTTGATTTGATATATTTTTTGTCCTATTACTTTGATCATGGTTCCATAATATACAGAATGTAAACCATGATATAACTATCATATATTTTCATTATATATGTATTTAGAGTAATCCATAAAATTTAGTGGTAGTAAATGAAATACAACATTCATGGAGACAATAGGTCATACGTATGCATAAGCATTGTTTCTATTTTCTTATTAGATTGAACGAAATAAAAGTAAATAATATATTATCGTTATAGAATAATTTTTATGTCAAATGTATAACATATGGTCATTAAACTCATCCTTAATACATTCAATGTAAAGTGTGAATGAATCACATTGCTTCATGAGGTGGTAGTTTTTCGTACACATGAATGACGTTATCATATTACTAAAAAATGGAGAGTAATAAGATATGTGTGATATAAAAATTATAGAATTGCAAGAACCCGAATATTCATTTAAGGTATGAATCTTTATGTTGGGTTGTTTTTTAGGAAAAATGAATAATTGGAAAATTTTCTAAGTACACACTGTGTACTTTTGAGTACATGCCATGTACCCGGTTACCACATGTAGCTGTGTACTGGTTGTGTAACAGCTAAGTACATGGTTCTGTGGGTGAGTTATCTGACCACCTAAAGCGGGGGTTGGTTGAGGCTAGTACACGACATGTACATTAAATGAACATGTCGTGTACTTTTCTTTTTATTTTATTAATCGGATTGGGGTCACGTCGCATCTCTAGAAATACCTTCTTCTATCCTCAGTTCATCTAGGAGAGATCGGGAGTGACAATCAAAGTCTGATCCATTGTTTCTCTATCTAAGATCCGATTTGAACTCTAGCAGGTGCGTTGGAATCCCACCAGTGATTTCTTTCTTCTTATTGATCCTCTCTTTCTGATTTCTCCTCTCTCATGAGTTATTTAGGGTTGATTTTTTTTACCCTTTTCATAGATCTAAATCATTCTAGGCCGATTCAAGGGCTAACGTTCAAGAGTGTTCATTTTACAACATCAAGGTAGGTGGTTTGTGCCTTTAGTTGTTTGTCTTTGGATTATATATGCATAAAGTGATGAATACCCACATTTTTGGTGTTGCATTTTGTGAAATTTAACCCTATTATTTACCTTATATTGTTTAATTGATTGAAAGAGGGTTGTTGCATATGTGTAAGGTTAGATGAATTGTTAAGGGACACCCCATGGGTGTGTTTCCCTAATTTTTCTATTTATGAACATTTGTCCTAGGTTGCCTATGAGTCATACCTTATTTCTATGCCTTAAATTGTTTAGTATGTAGTTGATTGATTATATGAATTTTATGTGTTAGGATTGGGGATGTTATCCATGTATTATTTATATATTACATGTACTGCCTTGATATGATATTCACATTGATCTTCTAATGGACCATGAGAGACTTGGAACAGGAAAACTATGGGGGTTTCCATGTTTATTTACATAGGACTGTGAGAGCCTTAGTGTAGACTTTACCCAGGGGTATTGACCATGAAATCCACCCAGGAATTCATTTATGATTTATTTATACTATGTTGACTCATGGGGTATTGATTGTGAGAGCTACCTAGAGGTCATGTATAAATTATTGATGCTATGTAGACCAGGGGTGTTGACTGTGAGAGCTACCCAGGAGGTCATTATCATTACTCTATGTTGTGTGGGACTATAGGGGTTAGATAATGATAGCTTTCCCAGAGGTTTGTTTATGGATAGTTTAATGATTTTGACGATTCTTCCAAGCCAAATCACAAGCTTGGACTCAGTCATACTTGGTTAGATAATCTTCTAATACATCTATTTTGTTAATTTTACATGGAGGGATATTGAGATTAGGCTAGATCCTGGGATTCATTATTCAAAATTTTGAATAATTAATAAATGGGAATGAATGTAATTGAAAATTGTAGGATTGTTTACTTTTTAGTACTTCCTAGTTTTTGCTTCATTTCTACATATTGACTGCTTTATATATTCACTGACAATTAGGAACAGATCTTTTGGTGTATTCCTACTAGGATTTTTCTCACACCCTATTTGGTTTATGCTTTTGGACCCAAAAAGATTATATGGTTGTAGGTATAGATAAGGTCAAGCTCCCTTCTTTATCAAGTACTTGATTGCTGATAGAGTTAGAGAGCATGGGACCAAGCTAAGACTTGTGATGCTGTTGGAGTTTACTGATTTTCTATAATTTGGTTTCAGTACTTTATTTCCAGCATTGTGACTTGTTTGGCTATTTTCCCAGATACATGTGACTTTCATCATTTATATATGCTCCAGTTGTTATATTACTATCAATCTTCCACTGTTTACTTTTATTTTATGGTATTACTACCTCCGCTATTGATTATTATTGTTTATTATGATATGTATAATCTTCTAATGAGGGAATAGTTTCCTCACTATTAGACCTTGTCCCTCACCGCTAGTCAGTAGCCTTTGGAATTTGGGGAAATGCGCTTGAGGTCATGTGAAAAACCGGGTTCGGGGAACCTTTGGGCGGCACCCATAACCAGGACGTTACAAAGTAGTATCAAGGAGTTTATTTTTTGCTTTTTCTTACTATTTAGAGCCTATAGATTGGGATAAGAAGGAATAGGTAGTTGGTATTAATCTATGCCTAGGATTAGCTAACTCGTGTATAGGGAAAATCCAAGTTACCTTGAATATTTCAATTTTTCTTATTTTTCAATTGTTATAGTTGATTTGATTTCATAATTGGGTGATTCACTTGATTTTTATTGTAATCATTGAAATTATTGAGGTTATATTTCTATTTCAACCCAATGAGATGAGGTTACTTTATCTCATGCATCATATAGGCACTTGTTAGAGATCACATTCCATGCATTTCTATCATGCCATTTAGGGTGCATTATTTATTTCATGTTGTTGTGATAAATATTGTGCTAGATATGCATGTTGGTGTGATATATTCCATGATAGAATACCTAAAATTTTGATAGGGTATTGGAAAATTTTAAGTTTCATTTGGATGGATGCCAAACTTTGGTCCCTGAGGTGTTATGAGCTCTCTTGGATCGGAATCTAGTGGATCATGTTTGAACTTTAATTGAATTTTTTAAATTTATGATATGAGTAAGGATGTAAAAATTTGATTCTCGGGAGTATGGGCTCTCACGGGTTAGAATTTGTCATGCCTTGGACAAAATTGTAAGTTTTTAAGGGTTTTAGAGAAGTTTTAGAGGCCTACTATCTAGAAACCTAGATAACATGGTGTGTGGTGTTATGAACACACACCATGTGTTCTTCTGTTCTGTAAGAAACAACTTTTCTTAAGTACATGTCATGTACTGGCAGTACACGCCATGTAGTGATTGACTGTGTGACTGACTGTTTGAGCAGAGACATGGGGTTGGGTAACTTTGGTAGAACACGTCGTGTCTGGTTTGTACATGTCATGTTGTAAGAATCATGTATCTGACCGTGTGACTAATGACACGGGTGGATGAAAATTTGGTTGTACACTCTGTGTCTTGTTTGTTCACATTGTGTAGTTATCAACCATGTATCTAACCGTGTGACTAATGACACGGGTGGTTAGAACTTAAGAAATACACATCGTGTCTAGGGTGAAAACACTGTGTAGTGTTACCCAAGAGAGAACCATGTAGTTATAGACATGTAGAAGTACTTTGGAAGGAGGGAAGATTCAAGTACACATTGTGTATTAGGAGGAACACACCGTGTGTAAGAGTGTTACACGACCAAGTTTGGAAGAGGTACACGCCATGTTAAATGCTTAAGGGAACACGTCATGTAGGGTTTATAGGTGTAACCCTGTTTTTGAAAAACTTGAATGTTTCTTCTCATGTTCCATCTTGCACTTCTAAGTTTTTGTCCTTGATAATATTGTACTGAGGTGTTCACTTGACCTTGTAGAGTCATGTCACCAAGAAGTACTCCGGTTATACGCTAAGTGTAGGGAAATGATCAAACACTAGAAAGAATAGATCAGGGACTACCACCAGATCCTCCTATCGTGGTCGTTCTGGCACCAGCTGTTATACCAAATGTAGGTACTGATGCACATTTCCATGAATGATTTTTGAGGATGTTACAAACTTTTCAGGGAGCACCTCATCCTACCCTGTCTATGGAAGAGCTGATGTGGGTGTTCCAGTAGCAGCAGCATCCCACTTTTATAGGGGATATAGGACCATAGGCTGTAGATTCATGGTTGGAGGCCATGCTTTTTATCATTGAGAATCTGAATATTCATCTAGAAAGGAGGGTGAAGCTCACAAAGTACATGCTACGTGATTCCACTAAGAGATGGTGGGATATTGTCCCACAAGAGGTACATCATTAGGATTTGGCTTGGGAAGAGTTCCAGGGGACCTTCTATGAATACTTCTACCCTGAGACATTGAGGGACGATCGAGCCCAAGAGTTCATACACTTGGATAAGGGAACTCTTTCAGTGATGGAGTACTCTTCTAGTTTTACTGATCTTCATCTCTTTGCACCTGTCCTAGGAGATGATGAGTTATATTTGGCTAGGAGGTTTGAGTATGGTCTTAGGTACAACATCCAATCGTAGGTTAATGTCTTTAGGATGACTTTTGTGACTACTATAGTGAACCAAGCGCTGATTACTGAGCACAATCTGAGGGATTTGGGAACTTCGAGCCATGGCGGTTCAACATCTAGGGCTGGTACTCCTTCATTTGATAGTAGGAATCACCTTAGAGAGACTTTGCGTGGTGATTCTAGTAGTATAGATGTATCTAAAGGTAGCTAGGTGAGGTGCTACCAGTGTAGGAAGAATGGTCACATGAGACCTCAGTGCCTGAGAGACCCAGTTGAGTGCTAAGCTTGCAGAAAGATGGGTCATCTTTAGCATTTTTGCTAGGTTTTCTCACCAGCAGCGAGTGATAGGGGTTCTGTTATGAATCCACGTTTATGAGAAGGACCACTAGTTTTTCAGAATTCAGGGAACTAGAGTTCCCCAGGCCGTTTAGGCTGAGGAGGTGGTCATGGACATGGTAGTCAGGCTAAAAATTTTCAATGACAACAGGGTGGACCAGTTAAGGGTAGTCACGTAGGGTCATAGGGCTACAATATGGGTCAAACTTTTGCAGTGGATCAGACCCAGCAGGATCAGGATTTTGAACCCTCTACGATTAGAGGTAGGATTCTAGTTTCCTCTGTTTTAGATTCTTTACTTTTTGATATGGGAGCTTCCCATAGTTTTATATATGTTTCTATTGTGGAGATCCTTGGGATCTGTATCTTTACTTCTGATGATGTTATGATGCTAGACACTCTGTTAGGGATTAGGACGGCTAGTATACATTAGTGTAAGGAGTGCCATCTTGATATTGGTGGGTTTCACTTGTTGTGGGACCTCTATGTCTTAGATATGAAAGGCTTCGATGTCATTCTTGGAATGGAATCGTTAGTCTCTTTCTATGCCTTTGTTGACTGCTATCACCGCGGGGTGAGTTTCACATCACCAGAGGGCGGGTCTTTTCTACCCAAGGGAAAATGGGATGTCTAGGTGAGCAAAGATGGACCTGAGCATCATGGGTTGGGAGGACTTACATCCTAGATTTCTAGTTTCACTACAAATATAATGGATTATACCAACAGAAATTTATTAGTAGATAATATATTTGTTGGTAAAAATGAGCAATTCTAAAAGATATTAAGTTCTATTGCTATTAATTTTTAATACCAACACTTCCTTTTACCAACAGATATATCTGTTGATATTGATCATTCAATACCAACATATCATTTACCAACAATTGAATTTGTTGCTTTATTATACTAATATCAATTTTTTTACTAACACATGAATCTGTTATTAATAACTCTATTACCAAAAAATATTTTTTTCCAATAAAAAATGTTACAATAAACCATTCAATAACAAAAAAAATTATTTATCAATAACCAATCAAGGGAAACATAGTATATACATATATACATATATATTATTTTTATAACTAATGTAAAATTTTATTTCATGGAGTTTTGTTTAAAATATCACATAATTGATTTTAATTGTCAATTTTCTTGATATATATATAATATATATTTTTCAATATTGTTTATTTTGTTTTATTGAAATATTAAACATTTTTATATTTTTAAATATTATTTATTTAATAAACATTTAAATACATTATACAAAAAAATTAACACCACAAAACCCTAATCGATATCGTCGTCCCCTATTCTGTGTTCTGCCACTCATCCTGTAACCCCGCCTCACATCCTACCACCCTACTCCGGCCTCACCACCCATCATCCCACCTTTCATATCATCACCCCTATCTCACTTTTCACCACACTCTATCATCGGTTCTCTCTTCACTTGAAATCGATGACACATTTTTCTTCTATCTTATGATACTATGCGGGGTCGCTTACATATAGTGATTTAGGGACTGTTTAGTTTTCTTACTATGTTTTATCTTTAAGTTTCTTTCCCATCATTTTGGATCAAACCTCGACTGAATTTTATCTTCCCTCTGCCTATTTGGATTTGGAGTATTTCAATTTACACATTAATTGGTTTTGATTTCCCTATTTTGTTTACTGTTTATGTGGAAAGATCTCAAAGATGGACATCATTAAGGGTGGATGCAATTTTCATCTCTGGAATCCCCGATAGTTCTTGAAGGCAGTCCCCCCAACCCATATCAACAGTGTTCTATCTATATTGAAGTGATGGGTACCCGAATCTTCATCGTGCTCATGCTACTAGATGAATGAATCATGGATTTATCAAACAGTTCTTCATTCTCTTCTCTATGTGAGTTTATTTTTCAAAACTGGATCCTTCTACTAGTTAAATTTTTAGATCACACATCTATTCAGTTGCATCTACACAAACTGTTAATGGTGATTGGGATATTGTAATCCAAGAAGAAGATTTTGATTATTTTTATGGGATGTCAGCGGAAGTCTCAGCAACACAAACTATTAATGATCGTTTGATATTCTATCCATTGGGACATGCATTATATATATGAAATAATGCATGGAATCCTGAAATATAGGTGGCTGTCAGTGAAAATGGGCTTCAAGATAGCATGACTTGTATTGTGGTATCTATAGTACCTCGAGCAAAGATAATATCTCCTCTTTTTTAGCCAAATAAATAGGGTAAGTGTGTCATCAAATCCATGTTCCACAAAAACACTTAGAATCGTTTTCTAATGCTGAGAAAGTGTGATATGATCTAGATGTTTTCAAGGAAATATTTTAAGAAGGATATTTCATGGTTTCTGAGATGTCTTTATTTTATGATGATTAATGGATTTCAACAATGTTTTAATACAGAATGGATAGATTTTAGGTTGGATATTAAGTACTCACTATGTTTTATTCTCAAGTTGTTCATCTGTGTTTTTTTCTGGTGGAGATCTTCCATGATAAAGGCACTACAATGCACACTGACTCCACTAGATTGGGGAAGGTCCATACCTGGGATGGTTCATTTACCAGATCAAGATTCCAAGATAAGAAGGGGACCATGGATGTCTAGATGGGATCAGGTGGTCTTGCTTCACTCCCTCACCAATTCCCAACATTTCTTCTTTGGATTATCTTATTTTGTTTTTTCATATGGAACATCATGATATAGCTACTTATGTTGGTTATTTATATAAATATGCATGAGGTAAATATATATATTGATGGGGTTAGTTTGACATGTTTATATAAAATTTTATATAGTACTTATATTTAATTAGATATTAGTTGTTTTTAAAGTTTTCATTGTATGTTTATCTACAATGATGAGAAGTTAGCATGTAAAAATGATCCTTTTTCAGGGAACATTCATGTAAATTTCCTTGTTTCACATTGATTCTGAGCATATTTCTCCAGTTTATATATTTTTTGTATGACTTGTATAATAAATTTATAATATTATGTATGTATATTGGTGATATTAATGATTTAAACTATTATTTGTTTTAGAAAATAGTTACATGCCAGATTTGAATAATGCATCACTTTCAAGATTGAGTGTCCCTTAAAGATCCCACGCAAGGCTGAGCTATTCTTTGAGGCTTAATGGGAAGCTTACTGAAGTTTATTAGGTTGGAATGTGTAAGTACTCTTTCTTTGTCTTTTGAATGTTTTGTTCGACTACCTTTCTTATTTATTTAGTAAAATATTTTAGTGTATATGATTATTTTTTTTTATTTCTATTTATTTGTTTTTTATTTTGTAAAACCATATAAATTACTTAAGCCTAATTCTTCTTTTCATTTTGTCATATATTCTTTTTAATATGGTTCATAATGAGCTACTTTCACAAAATATCAAATCTCATTTTTTCTTTTTATTATTATTAATATTTTGTAAGAATTACACATATTTTTATAAGTTCTTTGAAAAAATAATAAGAAAAAAATAAAATAGATAAATGTTGAGTTTTTTCGTTTATTGGTAAGTCATTATGATGATCGACTCATGTGGATGAAGGATTTTAAAGTTTTTATCAAATTTATATTAATAATTTAGATTGAAAATGAAATTGATACTATATAAGATTCTTCTTTACATTGCAGATTTGACAATTCTACTATTGCTAAGTCATTATGATAATCAACTCACGTGGATGAAGGATTTTAAAATTTTTATCAAATGTACATTGAGAATTTAGATTGAAAATGAAATTGATCTTGTATAAGTTTTATCTTCTTTACATTTCATATTTGACAATTCTAATATGTGAATCTACTACTGTGTGAGCATAAGTACATGTGGTAAGGGGGATGGCTTGGTCATCACCCGCATGATAATCCCTTACAAAATTCTGGAGTGGAGTGCTAGCAGTTGGATTCAACCTTTTGCAATAAGTTGGGTCTTTTAAATTGTATCATTTTATTCCTTTTCATGTCATGTAATGAATGTGGAAGTCTAATTGTTATTCAGTGCTATGATAGATATGAACAAAATTGATAAGGAGGCTTGAAGTACTCATCTAGTCATGGCCATAAACCCAACAAACTAGTTTCATAGGTATACCATAACATTTTTTTAGATAAATACTTTATTCCCAAGATCTTTTCTATTGTATGTGAACTCTTATTTTTGGGTTTACAACATTTGATTCCATAATTGTTGTTGAAGCTATAAAGAATCTCTTTAAGATATCTTGGACCACATGAGTAGGTAGTGTTATGACATATTTTCTAAAATTATTTAACTCGAGGTCAAGGTAGGGTCTTCAAAATTTTATCATGTTAAAGAATACCAAATTTTTCTATATCAGATAAATTTTCAAGTTAGTTCAATGTCCTTGATGTTACAAAAAATATTTAAGGAAAAAGTGAGGTTATTTTACTAATTTGGATTACTTCTGGTTATATATCTACTCATTGACTTATCTTTCTTTTTTAATGGTTTTCAGAAGTTGAAATGATTTTGTAATCCTTTTTTGGTTTTTCAGGTAGAGTATCAGTATGTTGATGGATGGAGCATACGCTCTGACTAAGAATGCTCCTGAGGAATAATCCACTGCTGGTCGTGGGGCATGGATGGATGGGTGTTTGGGTCTTGTGGCCCCTGCGTGGCATGGATGAGATGCTCTTGGCTCGTTGGCCCCTACATGGCATGGATGGGATGCTCCTGGCTCACTGGAATCTTGAGGCATTTATAAGATGCTGGTGCTCACTGGTCTCTGATGTGGCATATATGGATTGCTTTACTGACATGGGGGGGAGGGCTTCAGGTTGTTGGGGGTGTGTGATGGATCCTATTGGGGAATGAATTTTTTATTAATTTATTTTTTATTAAATTTCATTATTAATATAATTAATTTTTTATAATTTTAAACGTGTAAAAATAATATTGTGTTTAATAATTCAAACATATGTATTATATATGATAAATTAATAAATATAATATGAAATTTTATTATAAATAAAAATTTATAATTATTATTGAATTGTAATTTGTAAAGAGATATTATATGTTGGTAATATTATTACCAACAGAAACATGTGTCATTAGAATCTATTGTTAATCATTTTAACCAACATATATATTATATATTGGTATTATTATAATTGTAAAAGAATAATTTTATCTATAGTAAAAACATTTATCAAAAGAGTTTTTACCAACAATTTAATGATAGGGACATATATGTTGGTAAAATGTTTTACCAACAGAAAATGTACTTTTACCAATAGATATGCCTCTGTTGGAAAAAGTGAAATATTTTATAGTGTTTATATCTAGATGACCAGGTGACTTCACATATGGACTTTCCTCCAGTGGTGGATCATTTCGGATATTTCTTTCTAGGTGAATTTTTAGGTTTACCTTCAGAGCAAGAGGTAGATTTCTCTATTGAGCATGTTCCAGGAGAGGCGTTGGTGTCCATTACTCCTTATAGGATGGCTACAACTGAGTTATAGGAGCTCAAGAAATAGTTAGAGGAGTTGCAGGTAAAGGGTTTCATCTGACCAAATACTTATCCTTGGGATCCCCTATTCTTTTTTCAAAGAAGGCGGACGATACCCTCAGACTTTGTGTGGATTATCAGAAAGCTAAACCAATTGATGGTCAAAAATGGATATCCCTTTCCGAGGATTGATAATCTATTTGATCATCTTAGAGAATCCTAGGTGTTCTCGAAGATTGAATTGAGATCTGGTTATCATCAGTTGTGTGTTAGACCATCATATATACATCTTACTACCTTTTAGAGTAGGTATGGTCTATATGAGTATTTGGTTATGTCGTTTGGTCTTATGAACGCACCAGCAGTTTTTATAGCACTAATGAACAGAGTGTTCCATCTTTACTTGGATTATTTTGTGGTTGTTTTTTGGATGATATCTTGGTGTACTCTAACACATGACATGACCATTTCATTCATCTTAAGACCATATTGATTACAATGAGAGAGCATCAGTTATATGCTAAGCTCTCAAAATGAAACTTTTGGATAGACCAGATTCACTTCTTGGGTCATGTTATCTCAGAGACAAGAGTATCAGTAGACCCATATAGAGTGAGAGAAATAGTTTTCTAGGAACAGCCAAAGAACGTCTTTGAGGTATGCAGTTTTCTGGGACTGTCTGGTTACTAGAGGTGTTTTATTCAGGATTTTTCATTCTTATCAGTGCCACTAATGGGCCTGAATAAGAAGGGTGTAAAGTACTTATGGATTCATTGAGAAGGATGACTCATATACAGGAAATTCAGGAGGCCAGAAGTGAGTGTAAGATTATGGATCTGTTCTTTGAGATGCATTTGGAGGTGCACAACAGACAGGGGCAGACATTTCTTTCTTCTGTAGCTATTACCTCTACTCTACTGGATCGAGTGCGAATGAGGAAGCTATCAGATTCTAAAGGCCTAGTCCAACGGGAGAGTGTGTTAGGAGAGGACCCTACTCCTGGGTGGACCATAGAAAACAATGAGATATTTCATTTTCATGGAGGCATATGGGTGTCATCAGACATACATGAGAAGTTGATGAGATATTTTCATTCTTCAGTTTGGGAAGTTCATCCTGGTGTCACCAAGATGTATCGAGATTTACATCATCAGTATTGATGGCCAGGTATGAAGAGGAGTGTTGTTGGTTTTGTTATGAGATGTTCCACCTGTCAGCAGGTAAAGTCAGAGCATCAAAGACCGACATGACTTTTATAGGAGTTACCCATTCCCGAGTGGAAGTGGAATGATTTCACAATGGATTTTGTGATGGGTTTATAGATTTCACCTCGAGGTAATGATGCAGTTTGGGTTGTTGTTGAAAGACTCATAAAGGTTACACATTTCTTTTTGATTAAGTAAACCTTCAGTGTTGATGATCTTAGAAGGTTTTACATCTGATAGATTTTATGTTTTCATGGGGTTCCTCACTCTATAATTTCAGAAAGGGATGCCTGTTTTACTTCTTGTGTCTAGTAGGGGCTACAGAAGGCTTTGGGTACACAGGTACTTCTGATTATAGCTTACCATCCCCATACATATGGTTAGTCCGAGCGCATGATTTTGGTTTTGGAGGACATGATATGAGCATGCGTTCTGGATTTTGGAAGCTCTTGGGAGATACACATACCCCTAGTGGAGTTTTCCTATAATAACAGTTTTTCAGGCAAGGATTCAGATGCAATCTTATGAGGCTTTTTACGGTAGGTCATGCTGATCACCCCTATGTTGGATGGAGGTAGGATAGGTAGCTATACTGGGACCTCGTCTTGTCCAATAGACCACTGAGCAGGTAGAGTTGAATCGGAAGAGGATGGATACTGCAAAGTATCACCAGAAATATTATTCTGATCAACGGAGATGACCTCTGGAGTTCAAGGTTGGATGTCAGGTTTTCTTACGTGTCACATCGAGGTTGGGACACAGTAGAATTAAAATCCAGGGGAAGCTTTCACTAAGATACATCAGGTCGTTTGAGGTTTTGGAGAGATTCGGGCTAGTTATCTATCGGTTGTAGTTACCTAAAAGGTGCAGGGCTATTCACGATGTCTCACATGTTTATCAGTTATGGTGCTTCTTTTTAGACTCGTCTCATGTTTTCCAACCCGAGGAGGTTGAGTTGGAGGTGGATGCATGCTTCGAGGCACACCCTATTCAGATTTTGGATCGCATTACGAAGGTTCTCAATGGCCGGTATGTTCCTATGGTATGAGTGTTATAGAAACACAGAAGAGTATAGGAAAAGACTTGGAAGAGGGAGGCTAACGTATGATCACAGTGACCAGAGTTTTTTGATGTTTATTCTTCACCACCCTTAGAAGGGCAATTTGGGGGAAAATTTCCTTAATGGGTAAGTTTGTAAGAACCTTAATCTTCATTTCAGGTATGGATCTTTATTTTGGGTTTTTTTTTAGGAAAAAGGAAGAATTGAAAAATTTTCTAAGTACATGCCCTATACTTTTGAGTACACATCGTGTACACAGTTGTTGTGTGTAGTATTATACTAGTCGTGTAATGGTCGAGTACATGGCTGTGTGGGTGAGTTGGCTGACCGCCTAAAGCGGGGGCCGATTGAGTCTAGTATACGGTGTGTACAATAAATGAACACACTGTGTACTTTTATTTTTATTTTATTATCATAGTGGGGTCATGTATCATCTCCATAAATACCTTCTTCTAACCTTGGTTTGTCTAGGAGCGACCAGGAGAAACGATCAAAGCCTGAGCCATTGTTTCCCGATCTAAGGTCTGATCCGAACTTCAGTGGGTGCATTGGAATCCCACCAGTGAGTTCTTACTTATTCTTGATCCTCTCTTCCTTGTTTCTCTTATCTCATGAGTTATCGAGGGTTGATCGTTTTTACCCTTTTCATAGATCTACATCGTTCTAGGTCGATTCAAGGGCCGGCGTTCAAGAGTGTTCATTGTAAAACATCAAGGTAGGTGGTTTGTGACTTTCGTTGTTTGTATTTGGATTATATATGCATAAAGTGACGAATAACTATGTTTTGGGTATTTCATGTTGTGGAAGTTAACCCTATTATTTACCTATTATGGTTTAATTGATTTAAAGAGGGTTGTTGCATATGCGTAAGGTTAGATTCCTTGTTACGGGACACCATATTGGTGTGTTTCCCTAGTTTGACTATTTATGGTCATTTGGCCTTAGTTTCCTATGGGGCATACTTGATTTACATGACTTGAATTGTTTAGGATGGATTTGATTGATTATATGAATTTCATGTGTTATGCTTGTGGATGTTATCCATGTAATAGTTATACATTATATATGTTTCCTTGATATGATATGTGCACTGATCTTCTAATAGACTGTGAGATACTTGGACCAGGAAAAATGTGGGGGTTTCCATGTTTATTTACACAAGACCGTGAGAGACTTGGTGTAGACATTACCCAGGGGTATTGACCATGAGAGTTACCCAGGAGGTCTTTTATGATTTATTTATACTATGTTCACCCAGGGGGTATTGACTGTGAGAGCTACCTGGAGGTCATGTATAAATTATTGATGCTATGTAGACCAGGGGTATTGACTGTGAGAGATACCCAAGAGGTTGTTATCATTACTCTATGTTTTGTGGGACCATAGGGTTTATACCGTGATAGCTTTCCTAGAAATTAATTTATGGATAGTTGAATGATTATGGTGAGTCTACCAAGCCAAAGAACAAGCTTGGACTCAGTCATAATTGGTTAGATGATCTTTTGAGACATCTGTTTTGTTACTTTTACACAGATGGATATGGATCTTAGTCTAGATCCTAGTAATCATTATTCAATGGTTTGAATAATTAATAAATGGGAATGAATTTAATTGAAAATAGTAGGATTGTTTAATTTTTAGTACTTCTTAGTTTATTGCTTCATTTATGCATATTGCCTGCTATATATATTCACTGACAATTAGGCACAGATCTTTTGGTGGATGCCTACTGGGATTTGTCTCACACCCTATTTGGGTCATGATTTTGGTCCCAAATAGATTATATGGTTGCAGGTATAGATAAGGTAAAGCGACCTTCTTCATCAAGTACTTGATTGTTGTTGGTATTGGAGAGAATGGGACCAAGCTGAGGCTTGTGATGCTATTGGAGTTTACTGATTTTCTGTAATTTGGTTTCACTACTGTATTTCTAACATTGTGACTTGTTTGGCTATTTTCCCAGATACACGTGACATGCATTATTTATATATGCTCCAGTTGTTATATTAATATCATTCTTCTGTTGTTTACTTTTATTGTATGGTATTACTACTTCCGATATTGATTATTATTGTGTATTCCATTGTGTATACTCTTCCAATTAGGGTATATTTTCCCCACTATTAGACCTTGGTCCTCGCTACTAGTCAGCAGCCTCTGGCGTTTGGTGAAATGTGCTTGAGGTCATGTGACCAACTAGGTTTGGGGAACCTTTGGGCGGCACCCGGAACCGGGATGTTACAATAATCATAAAAAAATAATAAATATCATAAATATAATATATGAACTATAAATCCATAATTATCTCCAACCATGAGAAGTGGTAATGAAAAAATTGATGACATCGGTTCGCGAGGCGTTTGTTCTCCATACATCAATGATTTGTAACCCGTTTGATGGAAGTGGAGATGGTTGTAGGTTATAAACATAACATAAAAAAATCATAGTATATGTAAGATAATGAAGTTATTATATATGTATGGTATAATAACAATTTAAGGAGTTAGAGGAATAAACAAAACAAAAATGCTCATTGATGAACATTACCTCTTCTTCGGGAATCCTCCTTATCTTTGCACTAAGAGTCTTCCTTAGATTGATTTTTTATCAAAATAAGGATTATAGGATGTGGTGAGGGAATTTAAGAATTTATTTGAGAAGTTTTTGGTTGATACAAAGAGTTTTTAAGGTGTGAAGAAGAGAGGGGAGGGGTGGTCTTTTATAAGTGAGCGAGAGGACACAATTGGTATTTTTAAAAAGAAATAACTAATCCCACATTTTTCATATGTCATAAGGGTAAAAATTAGGACATCATAGAAAATTATAGTTTTAATGGTAAAAATATTTCTAAAAAATAGTTTTTAGACAAGTTTATAGGTCATTTTAACCCTTATTCATTTAATTTAACCCCTCAGTAAACTTATTTTTACCTTAACTGCGTAATTATTTTTAACTGTATTCACTATTCATTTAGGTCAAAAATTAATTTGACTTTATTTGAAATTATAAATTATGTTAATTCCAAATATTTAATATATTTTTACAAATTCCATTCACATAATTGGAAACTTTTAATTTAAAATTAATCATGCAGATGCGACGAGAAAGCAGGTTTTTAAAGAGAAAATCTTCAAATGTTTGAAATATTTTTATATCAAAGTTAAATATGAAATTTATTAAAATCAAATAAATTAGATTAATTAATATAAAATTTAAATAATTTTAATTTAAAACCAATTTAAAATATAATTTAACATTATAAATAATTTAAATGAAAATGCAGTTTTCAATTAAAATCCAGTATTTGTCAATATTCATCAAAATATGAAACTTTCAGAAAAATATCAAAAATTAACCCTAAGTTAATTTTTAAATTATGATTTTAAAAAAAATTATTTTATCAAATTTATTTTTTAAAATTTTAAAAAATTTATATTATTATAAGTGCGCAAAAAGGTGACAAAACTGGTTTTTGGAAAAATAGAGTTTTTATGCGTAAAATTAGATTTATTCTTATTTCTTGTCTAGAAAACATATAAGATGAATGTTAAAACTTTTATTGATTATATAATATTTATATTTAATTAAAATAATTAAAAAAAGTTATTTTTTTAATTTATTGATATAAAACAAACTTGTGAGCATAAAAATAGTTTTTCGAAAAAATATTTCCTTTTATTTTCAAAAGGGTTTTATTTTCACTTATAATTAATTGGTCACCAAAGAATTAATTTTTTAAAAATATGTAAACCATTTTTTCATAATTTATTAAATCTTATTCATAATCATCATTCTAACATGTAGGTAAAAACTATCAAATTAAATAAAAATATTTTAATAATATTTCACATTTTAGTTAAACTTCGTGTTGCATGTAATGCAACAAAAGCTCAGTGTTGCATATAATCCAATACAAAATTAGTTTTTCGTGTAAATAAAGATAAACTTAGTGTTTTATGTAACTTAAAATATTTAAAATATTAAAATAATTTGAAAAACAATATTGTAAAATCCCAGGGTGTTACAGTGGTGGCATGTACGTACACACGAACAAAATTTTTGTTTCAACCGAATAGTAAGAAGGTATAAATTGATTTATCTTTTCATAATATTAAAATTGTTATAAATATAATATTTATTAATTAAATTCCAATTTTCAAATATTCATGTAAGTTAATAATGAAAAATAAAATTTGTTATTCATGGAGACGGTAGTCCGTACGTAACACAAACGTCGTTTTCATTTTTTCTAAAGAAAAAGGGGAAGGTAGTTAATGGTTTTTACATATATATAACAAAATTTTAGTATAATAATAATACTTATATAATTATATTATAATGGTTGAAATATATTTAGTAAGAGTTAAAAGAAGAATAAATTGGTGAATGTTATAGAGAAAAAAATACTTACGTAGAGGAATTTGATTTATTTTTGAAAACCTTCTTAATTTAGAAAGGATTTGGGAAATCTATAGGTAATATAAGCTCAAAAAAATGGGATAAAATTAATTGGGAAGGAACATTGGTAGATTATGGGGTATAATTTTAATTTTATGTGTTTCTTTGAAGGGGTGGCACTTCAATAAATATTCATAACTTAATATTAAAGGCATATCATTTTCAAATAAATGTGGATCATAAAGTATAAAATAATGGAAATGGGGTGATTATTGGTCGATCAACCTCTCATACACACAAATAAGGGGTAATGATTTTAAATATTTAGGTATTTTTTCCTTAATTTAACTTTTTACCATAATTTATGTTTATTAAAGTGACTACTTTTTTTAACTGGGTAACTGATTTTTATTACCAAAAAAGATATGAACCTAATTAAATAATTTGTAAATTCATACTAAAAAGATGAAAACCATTTTCTAATATTGAAATTTTAAAATTGAAAAAAACTAATTTCAAAATAATACATGTATAAAGCATAAAAATAGTTTTAGAGAAAAATATTACTTAGGTTCCATAATGTTAATAATAGGTTTCTAAATTAAAATTAATATTTTGAGTGTATAATTTTTCTTATTAAATATATATTTGATTAGGAAAATGGTTTCAAAAAAAATTAATCTATTCTTATATCCTAACGATGTCATAAAAGATGTGGTATTTTCAAAAACAGTATTTTGCACTATTTATCTAAAAATAAATCTTTTTAGAAAAATATAAAAACTTTATCCTGGGATAATATTTTTATGATTAATCAAAAAATGAATTTTATTTTATCAAATTAAAATTATAAAACTTAGGAATTTAACTTTTAAATTTAAATAAAAAATATATAGGGAAATGAATTTTTCAAATATTAAATATTCTTATTCTTATTTCATATCAATTTCTAATTAAATTAGTCTTAATTTATCATTATTTAACTATAATATACTTAGTTTATTGAAATAAAAATTCATAACACATAAAAATATAATTTTATAAAAAAATACATTTTAAGTAATAAATGATCTTATTTTTTTATTTAGCCATACTAATTGAATTTCATCAGTGCATTAGTAATAAAAATGAACTTTCTTTTCCTTTAAAAGTAAAAATGTGAAATTTATAAATTACATGTGATATATATAAATAAATTATTTCATTAATAATTACATGATTATATCATCCTAACTTTAACTTACATAACCCCTCAAGATCTCCATGTAAGACCTAAGGATAAGATAAGCTCTAGTAACAATTTTGGGTGGCAGTTCAGCTTGAATAGATCTCATGGTAATTTTTATGTGGTTTAACTTCTATCTCAAATTATGTCACTCAAACCATAATTATTAGAGTATGTATTTGTCTTGGTCAGGGGAAAAACCTAGGGAAGTTACCTCATTTCCAAACTTAGAAAAATAAGATTCAAATGTAAGACTTATACTACTTGATGTCCTTTCTTTTTTTCCTTATATAAATTCTATAATGGGGTTAATTATAATTATACCTACTAATTTAAAAACTATATTATAAAAATTAAATTTTATTAAAGTATCACAATTTTGTTTTGTTTTGGTGTTGCGTGTGAGGAAATATATTAAAAATAGTATTTAGTTTAAAGGGAAGTTAATACTAAAATACTAGGGAATTATATCCCCCTTTGTAGATTTTGACACTCCCTTTTTCAGATATAGATGATAATATTTAGAGGAAAATACCTTAAGTGGTATAGGAGAAAGGGGAGTCAAAGAAATCACCCAAGACAACCTATATGCACCCTACCTACGCACCAAGAGGCTCACAAAGGCCCCACCTACATAGCCCAGTATGAGTAGAAAAGACCTGTGTGAGGGTCCTATGTAAGACACCTACATAGATGGCCTCCTTCACCCAGGGTTCTGAGTCTTCCTATAAATATGACCCTTGGGCTCCCCATTACACATTAAGGAATGATGAATATATCACTTGAATCTCTGCTCACCCGAGTCCTCTGAACCCTCAAGTAGTGATCTAAGCCTACAAACGAAGGGAAAACTAGTAGAAATAAATGAATTCAGGTCCCTCAAGGTCTATAATAATAAGAAATTTGGGAGGAAATAACCCCCAATCAATTATTAGGGTGAAGGGCCCTTCTATTTCTTGAAAATTGATCTTCAGTCATCCAAAGACATGTGAGGAGACCCTTGGATCCTAGAGAAAGGACTCTCCCAAGTGTTGTTTCCCAAGTTTCTAATCACCAAAAGGCATCCTTATTACACCCAGGAATCACCAGTGTGAAGCACTATTGGCAAACCCAATCCTACCCTGCCTAATCCACCTTTATCCTGCCCAAACCTCTCCTACACAATCTACCTTCTGTTCACCCAGTCCTCACCTACACAATACACCCTTAAGGACTCCTTTTATACCACAAATAGTAGGTAACCAATTTCCTTGGATCCCTTGTCTTGAGTGTCACAAGCCAAGGCCTCCCACAAATTCTCCAAATATGTATAATCAGATCACAGGGCACATCAGTGTATTCTCTTGATTATAAATTCTCACGATAATGGAATTACTGCATTTATCCTACCTAATATATGGGATCCTTAAAGTGTTCTCGATTATAAATTCTCTTGGTAACGAGGATACCAACCTTAGGGATAATGATAGGACCCAAGTATTGAAAAAAAGAGAGGATATGGGCACATCTAAGCCCTATCTCTCTCCCTGACTCCCCCTCTAAGACTTCATCCTCATCTACCAGTGGAAAAGGATAGAATGTCACCATAGGTAATCTCTTCAAGAGTAAGACCCTATTATTTCTTTCTAGGTATCCTTCGACCTTTCATATCCCCTCCCATGTCCACCAATGAGTAAAGGAGATTATGTGGATTATTAGATATTCCAGTTCCTACTATTTATCACACTAATAATGACTTGTGTGGGCCTAGAGGTTAGTGACGATCATGACATTCGCATGATAAAATACATATCTCAGTATAGAGTCATTTTCTAGATATTCTTCTTTCCTTGAAATAGGCCTCATATTCGGCATAATCCCTAACCATGTTATCACCACCTCAAGGGGTTATATTCCCAATGAGGAAACCCATTAGGCCTTCTCCATAGGTGTAATCCCAAATATTCAAAACTATGTGGACTTTGATTCTTGTCCCAATAGGATATATAGTAAGTCTCCATAAGGTTCAAACCTATCACCCCAAACTCACCCTAATATTCTTTGGGGACACATCCCCAGCAGGTTCATTTCCAACATGAAAGGCTACATCCCTTACAGGCCCCTGAAGATCCTTCAACATAAGTCCTACACCATCCTTGTCTAGGCACATTCCTCCTAGATTTCCTTGTCACACAACATTAAACTACACATTTTGGCCCTTTTCACATGACCTTAAAAGGTATGATGTGTCCTGTTAAGTGGTACCAAACTACGTGGATTCCGATTCCTTTCACAAGGATACGTAGGAAGCCCATCTCATGGGCCTGATCTTGACACCAAAACAACTCCCATATTCCTGAATGATGATAAATTTTAGATCACCCCACTATGTGGCTTAAAACTATCATCATGATAATAAATGACATAAAAAACTATAATTTGTACATATAAAAGGGTATCATCGATGGAGAACCTCAGATACCTATAGATGTCTCCATCGATGAAGAACCTTGAATACATGCAGATGATTCTAAATCCAACACATGATAATAATTTATTGTTAATTTAAGGGTGACTCAGTATATATTTTGGATTTAATAAAGTATTTATGAATGTCATAAATCTATAAGAGAGTCACGAAGTAGAAAATAATTCCCCCTAAAAAGTTGCAATGAGCCCGACCTCCCATCCTCTCAGCCAATGTAAGTCCTTAAAGATTATTGGATCCATTTCCCAATAACTAACTACCTTTGGAAAGTAGGTTTCAGAAACATATAGAATAAGGGAATTTTTTGGGAATTTTTGGTTTCACAAATAAAGACCATTAGAAACCATCCAAAAAGGATGTAGAAAATATGTGTCTGATATGAAGGGCCATGAAACCACCACCACAAAACATCATTCAAACCCCGAATTATTTTTAGGTATGAAACAAAAATAGTGTACCCGATATTAAATCTTTAACCAAAATGACAATGTCACCCACACGTCAGGCCCCTTCTCACTCACACAATATGAATGTGGGATAAATATGGATCTAAAACAATTGATTAAACATGCGTTAATTTATTAATATGTTCATTTGAAGGGGTTTTTTTTCTTTTTCATATATATCCAGAAAATTTCACCAAAACTCCCTTCAATAAAAATGGTGTCTTACAATTTTAAGCATAAACATGATTCAGGCGTTGCATAGGTGGTATCCTCATCCAATTAGAGGATGTTGTCTCCAACCCAACACCTTCAATGTTGGGTATCAAATTCACTAATTCAGGAGTACCACCTTAATGGTATTTTCCCAAATCTGTAGGCTTCATAACAAACTCTCCATCTCATAAATCCCTATCAACCATCCACTAAGTGATGGTTGGTGGCCCTGAAGTTGACAGCACCAGCCGTAATTTCAAAACATTTCAGGAGTCATCTCTGAAATTAAATAAAATTTTCCCCCCTTATCTTAGGGAGGTGGATCAAGAGGTCATCAACTACATCATTCCAATGACATAGGTGTCTCACCATAGGAATCCTTCTAGTATCCATTGTAGCCAAAATCATTCAAAAAGGAACCCTCGTCATGATGATGGTGTTACCTTCAGGAGTCCATCCTAGTTCACTTAGACCCAATAACTCGTGAAATCCTATCAAGGGTGTAGAACAATAAACAGGGTACAAGACCATAACTTTTTTCCCTTCAAATAATCCCTCTAGTAAAATACGATAGAAAATTGTGAGTAGGTGCACACACCTTCCCACATCCACCAAATCTTCCAACTTAGTTTGGCAGCATTAGAAGAAACAAGCTGATGAATCCTGGTAATAAGTAGAGGGTAGACCCATATATCCTCTCCTGTACATGTTGACTATCATTATATAATGATAGGAAATATAGGATAGAAGTAGGTTCATACCCTTTCTCCAACCACAAAATGGTAATATATCCCTGTTCCAACCACTAAAATCACTCAACATATCCTAATAATGATAAAAGGGTAGATGAAAATTCCTTTCCACATTCTAAAAACCTTCCAAGAAATAATAAAGACAATAGAAGTGGTTTGAGGGAAGACACACAACTCTATCCCCATAATTGGGTTGATTCATCAACATAATATGAGGGTCGCTCTGGAGGAGACTCATATCCCAACTCCCATCCAAGAGGTTCATGGTCTAAATCCTATGATAAATGGACAACTGGATTGGGCCTATACCCCTATTCCAATGGAGGTTATCGGTCCATCCAAATGGCCACTCTAAGGTAGTAATATATCCATTCCAAAATTCTAGAAATATTATAGAAAATTTGGGTAACAATACAAGATAACTCAAACAGACCCCCATATATGAAAGACCATATCCACAGAATGTAGCCCAGTTGCTCACAAGATAGAATCAAAAAATAATCCTCATCAAAGTTGATTGGAAAATAAATATCCAGTCTACAATCTTTCTCTACTCAATTTTGGTTTTCTTAAATCCCTCAAACATTTATCTATGGTGGATCCAGATCCTAATCATCCATTACCAAATTACCGAAATAGTAGTCATAATTTCAAAGGTCATCTTGGCAACTTTACTGCCATCAATTCTGGAGGTCCTCCCTGAACATCTTACCATGAATGCATAATTCATTCCCAAAATACAATAAATCACAAGATCCCATCTCCTGATGAGCACCATAGAAACCCTCCTTATAGCCAGAAGATCAAATAACAAGAAGACTCTCCCCTTACTATCATCCCCCCTAAAGGTCATCACCAGGTTATAAACAAAAATAATTCCCCTTGTAGTCATATGACAATCTATTATGGCAATCCTCCCCATGATGTAATTAATTGAAAAAGTCCTCCCTGCAGTGACACTTGATTTCATCAAGGAGGTCCTCCCCTTACTGAATCAATTATGAGAAAGCCTCCTATCATGAGGAACTTGGAAAAATGGGCCCAGTCCTACCTGATGCCTTGTAATTTATAGGTGATGTTCTTTATCAACTAGAAGATAGCCCAAGGAAATGGTCATTCTCCAAACCACCCTTGGGTTTCTTTCCTTCCAATATGATAAAGTAAATCCATGATGACCCTACTGTTTACAATAAAGAAAAATAGAAATTTTCACTTTGGTTAGATTAGGTTGAGGAACCTATTTCAAAACATAAAGAATAAATATTGCTAATGAGGAGACATTTGTCTAAAGAAAAAATTTCAATCATGTTCTAGACTTTAGTCACTCCCCAATACATCATTCCATATGCGTTGTTGGAAGAATGTATGAATGAAGTCCGCCTAAATTTATGGACTACTATTTATCAACTAAAAACAAAATTATTGCCTTATGATGAATATCTAATCCACATAAAATTAATTGAAAGGATACAGTATCAAATTGATTTGGCATCCCTCCTAACTACACAACACTCAAAATTGGGAAAACAATAAGGAGCCCTTCAGCGTGCATGTCTCGATTCATTAAAAGAGTTATTCCAGTTGATCATAAATGCCCCATCCAGTGTTCATATCAGAGGATGGGGTGAACATGGTGCATTTCATTTCACCTCACTCCCTGATCAAAAAGTCCCACCAAAGTTGACAAAATGTAATGTCATAGCCTTAGGTTGGCTTCAAGAAATGGATTATACTCGTAGCACATGGTATTATCAACAAAAATTATCCATGAAAAACTTTTAAAGATGTTGGGATAGAATAGTGTGATACATCGAAAGACTCCTTCATCAAGTATTTGAAAATATTGTGCAATCCACCCAATTAAGGGAAACCAATAATCTAGAAACACCAATATATTTGGAAGTAGGTGGATCAGGTAAAAATCATACAATGCACTCAGACCATGTTCGAACAAAGATTTTTAAAATCAAGAGCACATCCAATGTAGCAGCATCCAAAGAAATCCAGGAGCAACCCCAACCTACATAGCTAGGTGGGGGTTTCACACAACCTTCGATGACTATAAAAAATGTTGAAAGGTTATGAAAATAGAATGGGAGCATCTCTATCCTACAAGGTTGGGGGACTTCTTACCTCAACCTTATCTTAAATAGAAGTAAGTATTTTACTATTTAGAGGGATCACCACAAAATTTATCTTCTCATCTTTTCTTATCCCATGACCTAATTTCATCACTAGGAACATCCATGAAAAAACAATGTCTGGAGATTCCCTTCGGATCACCCTTCATTAGATGATTCTAAGACAACCAGTGAAGAGGATGATGAGGCCCCATGATAGTCACAAATAAAAGATATCTCATAAGGGTAATACTTCTCTAAGAAATCACATTTCTTTCGGCATATATTGTAACACCCCAAGATTCCACAGTATTCTTCTTTTTAAATAATTCAATAGCTTGTGTTGCACGCAACACAGAGTTTGAGTGCACCACGACTAGAAATTTAAAAATTAGTTATGAATAGTATTAACAAAATTTTGAATTTTATATATTCCATATAATTTTAATATTTATCTCATGTGTTTCTTAGACATGATATAAGAACAAATTCAATTTTTCAACTAAAAGAAGTATTTTTTTTAAATACAGTTTTGTCTCCTTTTAATGGAGAACCATTTTTAAATCCAATATTTGACACTTTTATAAATTTAATTTGACAAAATAAACTTCTTCTTTAGAATAGGGACATAAAAATTTATTTTGGACAAATTTTTGGTGTTTTTCTAATAACTTTCATATTTTAATGAATATTGAAAAATACTACATTTTAATTCAAAACTGTTTTTTTCATCTAATTTATTTATATTATAAGATTATCCTTTTAATTTATTTTAAAGTATAATAAAATTATGTTTTTATCATTTAATATAATTTAGGTCATTGGAATTATTTTCATATTAAAATTAGATATAAACACAGGCTAATCTTCTGATAGTTTTTACTTTGGAAAAACTTGTTTTCTCATTTTGTCAGCAGGGAATAATTTTAAATTAATTACTGCAACTTCTATGCGTTAAATTTTTAAAAATAGATTCAACATTTGGAATCTACGGGTCCAATTTATGTTAATAATATACTTTTATTTTTTGGATATTATGAATAGTATAAAATTACCCTAACACCTGTAAAAAACCTATTGGATGACTAAATTTGACACTTATCACCTAGGTTTCGAAATTTAATCATTAAATGTACCCTTTTCCATGAATATGACATAAATATTATTAAAATTAATGAATATGACAAAATTTCACACTCTCATTTTCTATAAGTATAATAATTTTAATTTAGAGACATACAGGATATAACATCGATTATAAATAATATCTAAAAATATAAAAGAATTAAATACATCAAATAAATTTATTTATAATTTTTAGAGGTTAAATAATTATCATTAATGATGACACGATAATGATGCATAGATTATTTTATTAATAGAAATATCAAATAAATGATATTAAAAATATTAAAATAAATATAATTTGACTTAATTAATTAAATAAAAGAATTTTATAGATAAAAGACATTTTATTGACATATTTAAAGTTTTTTTTCTAAGTTATCATGATTCTTTGATATTTTTAAAAATGAAAATACTGAATAGTATCAAAATTGACATAAATGATACTTTAAAATAAATAATATTTTATTAAATGTTATAAAAATAAAAAATAAAAGGATCGACCAAATAACTAGGATAGCGTTAAATATTTCATTAATGATCCAATTGGGGTTCATTTGACATTTTATAGTAACTATATTAACCCTATGGTATAAAAAGACAAGTAGACATGGTAAGAGTTAAACTGTTTAACTAATGGTTAAACCCAAAATATAAGGTTACTTTTGTGACCTAAACTTATCTAAAAAAAATTATTTGTGATTATTTCGACCCATAATCATATTATTCTATAAATAACTCACTTTTTAGCTATTTTAAATGGAAAATAAATTTATAATAATTTAATAGTTTTGGAGTTTCCAAAAGTGTCTCTCCCCTCTCTTATAAAAGGGAACATATCCTTCTATTTTATTAACACCTATAAATCCATTTGGCTCAGCCAACACCTATAAAACTATCCTAATAACTTATCTCACTTCATTCTATAGGTCATAATTTGGTAAAAAAACATCCTAATGAGTCTTTTTATGCAAATCAAAATGAGATGCTCAAAGAAGATGTAATTGGTTTACCAATTCCATTCAATTTATTTTCTTCTTCTATTTCCTCTTCCTATGTTGTTTTCATACCAAAGTAATAAATCTAGTATCATCTAAATTATAATATTTTATTATAATTATGTAACAACCATATTTCTCCATTTATCCATTCTATGAATAACAATATCACTATGTGTGTGTGCGTACGGCTTACCGCCTCTACGTCGTGGTGTAATTTGTTATTCAACACTACTTTATTTGGATGGGTATAATGATGAGTATAATGGATATAAATAATTAATATAACATGATAATTATTCTTTATGATTAATATATTATCCAATTTCGTACTATTTAACCATTAAGGGAATGATATTGTCGCTTGTACGTATATACGACTTACCGTCTCTACGACGTGGTGAGATTCATTCTCCACGTTAACCATTCAAGAATTATTATAAAATTTATAATACGAGTAAAAATAATTATTATGAAATTAATATCATCATTTATATGAATAAAATACATCTTATGCACAACAAACATTACTTACACGGCAAAACAGGAATGGGAAAACGAAGCAGCTAACACCCAAAATAATGGTAATACTTAAATACTATTAACAAAATGTTATAAGAGGATCATATATGATATCATAAATATGGATATGTCTTGGTATAATTTAATAACAGGATTTAACCATTATATATGAGGATAATTCATCTTTTACTAAAGTAAAGTACAAGGTAAGGTTTAATTTCACAATCTCTTTATTATCTGAGATTGTTTATACGTAAGTATCTACTGGGATATCTTTATCATCCATGTCCATGTTTCTTAAAATGTATTTCAAAATATTATATACAATTATTTAAAGTCATTTTTACTCATTTTTTAGTTTTTATAAAATATTTTGAAATTAATCTTTCTTTCGTTTTCCAAATGTTTACTTTATGGCCTTTTCAACAAATTAAGGAATTTTTTTTAAAAAAATTAAATAGAGTGAGTGGCTATTTTACTCCACTATGATTCCTTAACATTTTGAAGCTTTACTTGAAATATTGAAAGTTTTTTTTTCATAATAAATTTTTTCTTTTATAATTGTGTAGCTTTTAAATAATTTCAAAGTAAAAAAGGGATATTTATCTCAAAGAGTTTTAATGAATTTATCAGATTATTTTCATCTGTGTCAACATATTTTGTTATATTTTATTCTTGATTGAGGTTGATTTATTATGATAAAATCTTCCATATTGTATTTAAGGATTTATGATATGTTTTACCATTGATATTATATTTTTATACCATTCATGGTTTATGGTTAAAGTATTAACATTTTATATGTTAGTTTTAATATGAATGATTATGTTATGTTTTACCCTTTTCATATGAGGAATGAATTGGACTTAGTAAGTGATGGGAAGGGCCCATTATAGCCACTCAATATATCGGTAGTTCTCATGAGACAAACTAGTTTCTTAGAACTAAGCCTTAACGATATAGTTATTTATGGTCTTAGCACGAGGCCTAGACGGTATGGTTATGATGTTAGACACTATGCATTTCCCCATTATGTGATTAATATTACATGTGATTATTTGACTAGTATAATATCAATGTGAATGCTTAAATGGACTTATTTTATTTATTCTTTCCATATTATACTGAATATTGTGTTTAAAAGGCTTTTGTTTCTATTTTATACCTTGCCTTAAAAGTTAATGCTTATTTATGATAGCTTCCGCTATATTTTTTATCATTACTAAGCATCTGAGCTCACCCATTTATTATGTTTCATTTTTCTCCAAGATGTGAATAAGTATATTATGATTTATTTTCATGGATAGTCTAAGGGATATAAGAGTTTTCAAAGTGGATAATATGTTGTTTTTCATTTCAAGATGTAATGTAAAAATTATGTTTGTATCTAGTATTTCCAAGGCTACTAAATTGATTGGTACTTAGGATTTGATTTCGTGTAATCATGACAATGTAATAAAATAATGCATCAAATCTTGGAAACTGGTTTCAGAGCATTACAATTGGTATTAGAGTAATTTTAGTACAAACTTTGAAAACTATATTTAGAAAAACCTTAATTAGGGAACATTACCCTAAGATAGACTTTGAGGATAAGTACATAAGAACATCCTAGAATTTTGGTAAAATATATATTGAGTGGGTATTACAATAAAATACATCCTTTTCTAGATACTACAAGTGGATGTGGTTTTGGAACATATGTACCTAGGAGTAATAACTTCAACAAGGTGTTCCAAGCCTGACTCGGGGTAGCCTGGTACATGACAATGGGCCTTACTGCACACCCGGTTTGACACTCCTGGGGGATATGCTTAGGATAATTCACATTTTATTTACAAACCATTATGAAGGATTTGTGAGTAAATATGTCCCCAAAGAAACCATTCCTATGATTATGTATTATATATGCATAAAATTTTCAATTTATGTTAAGTATTTTACTAATTTAGAATTATGCATTATGATTCGTAACCTAATGTAGTGTATGCCATTATTTCTAAATGGTTCCTAGTGGAAGTAATGGAGACCATATCAGTGCACATAATCCATGTAGGGATTTCCCTCCTGTGTAAGATAATGATATCGGTGCTAGTTATACAACTGGTGCTGAATAACTTATAACTATACTAGGATAGCTGACTCGGGTTATAAAAAATAACCTTACCTGTATAGAGCACCATGATCCACAACACAGAGGTTCAATGTTATATCACTTCATGAGACAAAAACCTCCAAAATTCAATGGGACTACCAATCCATTTATAGTTGAGCAATGGATAAGTTCCTTAGAGAAAATATTTCTTGCTTTGGGGAGTAACATAATGGAAAAAGTTGTTATGGAAGTTTATCATCTATCAAGAGATGCAGATCAATGGTGGTCATTAATTAAAAACATGAAGAAGGATAAAGAGGTATAAAATATGTAATAGAGGTAATTTAAATAACTCTTCCTAGAAAAATGCATTCCTCGTGATCTACAAGTGGATATGGAGAGGAAATTTCTGAGTCAGAGGAAGAAGTAGAATTAGAATGTTTCAAAGTATAAAGTTAACTTCACAAGGTTATCAAGGCATGTTTCTAACTACATACATAACCCAAGAAGTAATATTTATCTATTATTTGATGGGTTAAAACCATCCCTCTAAAGGGAATTGGTCTCACAATCTTTCTCATCATATGAAGATATAGTCTCATGTGCTATCAAGATGGAAAAGAAATTATCTAAGTCTTATGACTTTAAAGTAAAGTAGGAGAAAAAGAGGGTCGCTAAAAACTCTGGAAAAGGAAGTAATAAGAATAAAGGAAAAGTTGAATTTCCACCCTATAGTAATTATGGGAAGAAACACTCTGGTACTTTACTAATGGGTATGGGAGTTTGTTACAAGTGTGGAGGAAAATTCCACCAAGATCATGATTTTAGGGGGAAGAAAGAAGCTACCAATGTTCAATTATATAGTTGTAAAGAGATGGGACATTATGAATATGATTGTCCTAAGTATCAAGGAAACTTTCCCCAAAAAAATTACAAGGGAGTAATGCCAATTTTTTGTGATCATAACTGTTGAGGTTAAAATTCCTAATGATTTGGTGGCAGGTACTTTAATCATTTCCTCAAATTTATCCAAAAGATTTATTTGATTCTAGATCCTTACATTCCTTTATATCTTCCCAGTTTTCTTTAAAAATTAGATATTTCCAATTCACATTAATAAGGGATTTTTTAGTCAAAACCCCTCAGGGAAGTCTCGTTACAATAAAGATATGTCAGGAAGTTACCATTATGGTATATAAATGTGCTTTATCTACTGACTTTATCATTATACCTATGTTCGACTTTGATGTAATCCTCGGTATGGATTGTCTATCAAAATATGATGCAAAAATTTATTGTAAGAAGAAGGAAGTTGCGATTTGTGAGGAAAATGTAGAATCTGTTATCTTTAGAGAAGAAACTTCATCACCTAATTCTTATCAAAATCCACCCCCTGTAGCTTTAATTAATGATATTATTAGGGAGGAAGAGGAAATAACATATAGGGATGAAGGAATAAAATTTAGGACGTACCAATTATACGAAAATATATTGATGTATTTCTAGAGGATTTACCTAGACATCCTCCAAAGTAGGAAGTTGATTTTACTATTGATTTAATCCCTAATGCGAGGGCAATATCAAAAACTTCCTATAGAATGGAAATAGTGTAATTAGAAGAGTTAAAGAAAAAACTAGAGGAGTTGAGTAATAAGGGATTTATTCTCCCTAGTGTTTCTCCCTAAGGATCCATAATTCTTTTTGTTAAGAAGAAAGATGTATCAATGATGCTATGCATTGACTATAGATAATTCAATGCTATTACAATAAATAATAAGTATCATCAGCCTCGCATTGATGATTTGTTTGATCAAATTCATGGAGCTCAATATTTTTTAAATATTGAACTTTGTTCTGTATATCATCAATTGTGTGTAATGAAGAAAGATATTCTAAAGACAGCATTCTGATGTAGGTATGGGCATTATGAGTTTACAATAATGTCATTTGGACTGACTAATGCACCCTTTGTTTTCATGGATCTAATGAATAGGGTGTTCAAGGAATATCTTGATGATTTTTTCATAGTATTTATTGATGATATCTTGGTATACTCCAAAATCTAAAAATATCATGAGAATCACTTATAGATTGTTCTAAATACGCTTAGAAGAAATGAACTATATGGGAATTTTAGTAAGTGTGAATTCTAGCTTCAAGAAATTTATTTTCTTGGATATATTATCTCAAAGGATAGAATCTTTATTGATCATACAAAGACAAAGAAAATATAATAATGTCCATCACCAATGAGTATAACCAAGGTACTATGTTTTATTGGTTTAGTAGCTTACTATCATCATTTCATCCATAGTTTTTCCTGATTGTAAAACCCATTAACCAAGATCACGTGTAAATGGGTTAAATTAATTTGGAAAAAAGAGAGTGAAGAATGTTTTTGAAGAATTGGAGAGAATAATAGTCAATGATCCTATCTTGAATTTATCATCTAGAAATTATGGGTTTGGGATTTATAGTGATGCATTAAGGAAAGGACTTGTTTATATCCTTATTCAAAATGATAGAGTTATTTCTTATGCATCAAGGAAATTAAAATCCATGAAAAAAACTACCCAACTCGTGAACTTGAGTTAGCAGCAATAATCTTTTCTCTAAAGATATGGAGACACTATCTCTACAGTGAAATATTTGGGATATATACAGATCACAAGAGTTTGAAATATATTCTCTCATAGAAATAACTCAACATGAGACAAAGGATATGTCTTGAGCTACTCAAGGATTATGATTGAATAATACACTACAACCCAGGGAAGGAAAATAAGGTGGAAGATGCTTTAAGCAGAAAGGACCATGGATTTCTAAACAAAATGAGAGTTGAAAAGGATCCTATGTTCATGGATCTAGTAAATATGGATATGGGAATTATTATGTAAGATTAAACATCACTAATTTTTCAAATGGTTTCCAAAATATATTTACTATAAAGGAAAAAAAGTTCTCAATCTAATGATGAGGATTTTCAAAAGAAAATTAAAGTTTTGGTTGATGGGAGATTGACTGACTTTGTTTATGAAGATGGGATTTTGAAATTTGGGAAGAGGCTTTGTGTTCCCACTATACCTGAGATAAAAAATGAATTATTTTTATGATGTGAATAGATCCAATTTCTATATACACCCTGGTGGCACTAAGATATATAGATATTTGAAGGAACATTTTTGGTGGGACAACATGAAGAGGGAGATTTTTTATTATGTGTTGAGATGTTTGGTTTGTCAATAGGTGAAGGCTAGAAGATAACATCCTAGAGGAGTCATGAAAACTCTTCCTATACCTATGTAGAAATATGATGATATTATGATAGAATTTATCATGGGGATACCAAAGACTCCCAGAAGAAATGATGTGATATGGGTTATTGTCGATCATCTTACCAAATCATCACATTTTCTTACTATAAGAGAATATTTACCACTTGAATGTTTAGAAAGAATATGTCTTAATGAATTTTTAATACTTCATGGTGTACCCCTATCGATTGTTTCTCATCGTGATCCTTGTTTTATATCACAATTTTGGAAAAATATTTAGAAGGCCCTAGATATTGAGCTTTGTTTGAGCACTACCTACCACCCTCAAACTGATGGAAAATTAAAAAGGACTATTCAAACCTTAGAATTCATGTTGATATCTTACTCACTTGACTTTCAAGGTATGTGTGATCAGTATTTACCTCTATTATAACTTTCCTATAATAATATATTTCATTCAAGTATTATGATGGAGCCATATGAAGTGTTATATGGAAAGAGATTTCATACATCGGATTGTTAGAAATATGTTGGTGAAAAAAACTTGTTGAGACAAAACTTGTTGAGGAAATGAAGGAAAAGGTAAATATTATTTTGATCCACTTTAAAAAAGATCAAAGTAGGCAAAAGAGATATGCTGATAACCGAGGAAGGATTTGGAATTTTAAGTGGGAGATCATGTTTTCTTGAATTTATCTCCATGTAAGGGTGTTATATGATTCAATAAGAATTATAAATTAAGTCCCAGGTGCATCATAACTTTTTAAATTCTTGAAAAAATTGGATTTGTAGCTTACCATTTTGGAAATGCCACAAAGTATCTCTAAAGTTCATGATGTTTTCCACATATATATGTTAAGGAAATACATGCCAGACCCAACACATGTACTCACCTATGAAGAAATAGAACTGGAACCTGATATGTCTTATAGTGAAGTCCCTATCAAGATTATTGATACTAGATAAAAAGTGTTGAGAAATCGGACAACTCGACTTGTAAAAGTTGTTTGGAGAAGCCATAAAATGGAAGAGGTGACGTGGGAACCTGAGAAACTTATGATGAAGAACCACCTGAATCTTTTTATGAAGTGGTATTATAGAAATTTTGAAGATGAAATTATTTGAAGGAGGTAAGAATGTAGCACCCCAAGCTTTCATGGTATGCTTCTTTTTAAATAATTCAATAGCTTGCGATGCACGCAACACCGGGTTTGAGGGCACTATGACTAGCCATTTAAAAAGTGGTTATAAATAGTATTAAAAAAAATTAATTTTATAAATTCCATATAATTTTAATATTCATATCATGTGTTTCTTAGAAATGATATAAGAACAAATTCAATTTTTCGAATAAAAGAAGTATTTTTCAAAAAATACAGTTTTACCGCCTTTTAATGGACAACCCTTTTTAAATCAAATATTTGACACTTTTATATATATAATTTGACAAAATAAAATTCTTATTTATAATAATGACATAAAAATTTATTTTAGAGATATTTTTTGTATTTTTTTGATAACTTTCATATTTTAATGAATAGTGAAAAACACTCCATTTTAATTCAAAACTGTTTTTTCATATAATTTATTTATAATATTAGATTATATTTTTAATTGGTTTTAAAGTATAATTAGATTAAATTTTTATCATTTAATATAATTATGGTCATTGGAATTATTTTCACATTAAAATTAGATATAAACACATGTCAATATTTTGATGGTTTTTACTTTTGAAAAACTTGTTTCTCATTTTGTCAGCGGGGATTAATTTTAAATTAATTACTGCAACTTATGTGCTTTAAATTCTGAAAAACATATTCCATATTTATAATCAGTGGTTCTAAATTATTTTAATAGTTTACTTTTATTTTTTTAATACTATGAATAGTAACTTTAGAAATTTTGTATTACCGCAATTAAGGGTAAATCGAGTAATTAATGGTAAAAAAATATTCTAAAATTACCCTAACACGTGTAAAAATCCTATTATATGACTAAATTATACCCTTATCACCTATTTTTATAAATTTAATCATTCAATGGACCCTTTTCCATGAATATTACATGAATATTATTAAAATTAATGAATGTGACAAAATGTCAAACTCTCATTTATTATAAGTATAATAATTTTAATATCAAGATTTTTGGGAGATAATATAAATTATAAATAGTATCTAGAAATATAAAATAATTACATACATAATATAAATTAATTTATAATTTTTATAGATTAAATAATTATCATTAATGATGACACAATAATGATGCAAAAATTATTTTATTAATAAAAATATCAAATAAATTATATTAAAAATGTTAAAATAAATCTAATATTAATTAATTAATTATGTAAAATAATTTTATAGATAACATATACATTTTAGTGAAATATTTTAAGTTTTAGTTCTAAGTTATCATGATGTTTTGATATTTTTGAAAATGAAAATATTGAATAGTATCAAAATTGACATAAATGATACTTTAAAATAAATAATATTTTATTAAATGTTAAAAAACTCATAAAAACTTAGGTTCATCCAAATTACTAGGATAGTGTTACATATTTCATTAATGATCCAATTTGGGTTCTTTTGGCATTTTATAGTAGGTATATTAACCCTATATTATAAAAAGACAAGTAGACGCGATAAGAGTTAAACTATTTACCTAAGGGTTAAACCCAAAAGACAAGGTTACTTTTGTGACCTAAACTTGTATAACAATAATTGTTTGTGATTATTTTGACTCATAATCATCTTATCCTTTAAATAATTCACTTTGGATCTATTTTAAACCGAAAACAAATATAATAATTTAATAGTTTTGGAGTTTTGAAAAGTGTTGATCCCCTCTCTTATAAAAGGGAACCTCTACTTCTCTTTTATTTACACATCTAAATCCATTTTACTCGGTAAAAAACTGACCAATTATACTTATAACTTCCCTCAATTAATCCTATATTCCATGCTTTTATCATAAAACCATCATAAGGAGTTATTTTGTTCAAATCAAAAAGAGACGCTCAAAGAATAGGTAATTGTTTTACCAATTCTATTCAATTTATTTTCTTCTTCTACTTCATCTTATTATGTTTTTTACATACCAAAGTAATAAATAAAGTGTAATATACATTCTTATATGTTATTATAATTATGTAACAACTATATTCCTTCATTTATCTATCCTACTAATAACAATATCACCATGTGTGTGTACGTACGGCTTATCGTCTCCACACCATGGTGTAATTTGTTATTCAACACTACTTTATTTGGATGGGTATAATTATGATTATAATGGATATAAATAATTAATATAACATTATAATTATTCTTTATAATTAATATACCATCCAATTTCATAACATTTAACCATTAAGGGAATGATATCGTCGCTCGTGCGTACCTACGGCCTACCGTCTCCATGATACAGTGAGATTCATTATCCATGTTAACCATTAAAGAATGATTATAAATTTTATATGATTATTAAAAATAGTTATTATGAACTTAATATCATTATTTATATGAATAAAATTCATCCTATTCATAACAAACATTACTTACATGAAAAAACGTGAATGGGAAAACGAAGCAGCTAACACTCAAAATAATGATAATATTGAAATACTATTAACAAAATAATATAAGAGGATCATATATGATATCATAAATATGGATATGTTCCTGGTATAATTTAATAATATGTTTTAACCATTATACAGTATTTTAACGCACCCTCGACTAAATTAAAGTACAAGTTAAGAGTTAATTTCACAATCTCTTTATTATCTGAGATTGTTTATACATAAGTATCTACTGGGGCATCTTTATCATCCATGACCATGTTTTTAAAAAAAAATCAAAATATTATCAACAGATTTTTAAATTCATTTTTAACCATGTTTGAATTTTTATAAAATGTTTTTAAAGGAATCTTTCCTTGATTTTCCAAATGAGGTACTTTATGACCTTTTCGAAAAATTAAGGAAATAAAGTTTTTTTATCTTATATGGCGCAAGAGGATATTTTCCACCATTGTTATGCCTTAATATTCTGAATATTTCCTTAAAATATTACAATTTTATTTTCATAAGAAATTTTTTCTTTTATAATTTTGTGGTTTTTAAATTATTTCAAAGTAAAAAAAAAAGGGATATTTCTCTGAAATAGTTTTAATGAATTTATTAGATTATTTTCATCTATGTTAAAATCCTTTATTGGATTTTATGCTTTATCTATGTTGATTTATTATGATACAATCTTACATATTGTATTGAAGGTTTTATGATATGTTTGACTATGGATGTGTTATTTTTATACCATTCATGGTTTATGGTTAAATTATTAACATTTTGTATGCTAGTTTTAATATGAATGTTTATGTTATGTTTCACCCTTTTCATATGAGGAATGCATTGGACTTAGTAAGTGATGGGTGAGGCCCACTATAGCCCCTCAATTCATCGGTAGGTCTCATGAGACAATCTAGTGTCTTGGCATGAGGC
This sequence comes from Viscum album, assembly GCA_963277665.1. NCBI lineage: Eukaryota > Viridiplantae > Streptophyta > Magnoliopsida > Santalales > Viscaceae > Viscum > Viscum album. The sequence continues at coordinate 148,592,924 of OY728125.1, forward strand.
CTTCACAGTATGCTTATTTATGGTATTGGCATGAGACCTTAACGGTATGGTTATGATGTTCGGCATTATGCATTTCCTCATTATGTGATTAATATTACATGTGATCATTTGACTAGTAGAATATCGATGTTAATGTTTAAATGACATTATTTTATTTATTCTTTCCATATTATGCTGAAGATTATGTTTAAAAGGCTTGTGTTTCTGTTTTATACCTTGCCTTAAAAGTTTGTTCTTATTTATTATATCTTTTTCTATATTGTTTATCCTTACTGAGCATCTGATATCACCCCTTTATTATGTTTCATTTTCCCCTATAATGTGAAGAAGTATATTAATATTGACCTGCAGGGATAGTCTAAGGGATGTGAGAGTTTTCAAAGGGGATAATATGTTGATTTTCATAACAAAATGTAATGTAAAACTTATGTTTATAGCTAGTATTTCCAAGGCTACTAAATTGATTGGTCCTTTGGGATTTTATTTCTTGTGATCTTGCCAATGTAATAAAATAATTCACCGAATATGTGTAACTAGGGTGAGGTCATTACATATATCCCCAAGAAAACTGGCCCTATTATCATTCTGATACTAATGTAACATTTTAAATTCATTATGCATTGGTGAGCATTATTATCACCACCCCTATAAACGATATAGAACATGAGGTCGATGCGAAGTAATAGGAGGAGGAGGTTTTTGTAAATAATAAGTTCCACACAAAAATTATTAAATAAGGCATGTGTAACTTAAACTAGAGGCTTGTTATAGATTTTGGGATTCCCTCGACCGATCCACTACTACCTCCTCAGTAATCATAAAACAAAAAAAAGGGTAAAGGTGTGGCCATATCTTACCCACCACCCAAAGACATTAAACTCCTCACAATTGAAAAAATATTTAATCTTCAAGAGGAAGGGATAAAGGAGTTAAGAAAACTCAATGTAGAACTACTTTGAGGAAACATCTTTATCAGATATATTCTATAAGAAGATCCTCACCTCACACTCCCAGTCGGCATACTACAACCAAGTGAGTTCGTTCTAGTAATTGAAATAGAGCCAAAACATTCACCCAACATAGGGTACTGACAACCAATATATTTGGACCCCATAGAAGCAAGATATTAGGAGTTCCCTCCATTGGTTAAATGACTAGAGATAGGTCAGAAACATCCTCACAGACCATCCCTCGTAGTTTACCCACCAAAAGTTTAAGAATGATTATCATAGCTATCCCAACCTTTTGTTCCCATTTATTAGGATCATACCTAGTTGGTCATTCCTCCCCATCTAATCGAAACTATAGAAACATTAGTGTCTCACTTAGAAGTTTCGAAAGGATTATGTGTGCTAGTACAACCAGAAAGGAATCCTTAAATTGAATGGGTGGATACAACTCTTCCCCCTCTAAACATTGGGAATCCTATATTAAAAACATTCAATGGTTTAGGGGATCCAGTATAGCATCGGATGCACTTCATGTCTGGGTGTGGACCCATAATGGGGACCCTCCAGCATCAAGAAGTGGATAAGATTAGATTTTTGTATAGAATTTAGAAGGACCATCCTTCACTTGGTATTCCAGTATACCAACCAGATCAATCAAGGCATGGGAAGATCTTTTCTGGAAATTCCTATATCAATTAAGCTCTACATTTTAGAATAAAATAATCCTCAATCTCTCAAAATGTATAAAAAGATAAAATGAGATTGTGTTGGATTTCATTGTTAGGTAGAAGAGTTTCACTTATTCCTTGAAATTTCAGCTCCCTCAAGAAGATTTTCTAGGTATTTTCATTGAGAATCTTAATGATGAACTATGAACACCACTTATCCTAGTAAAGTATCCAGGTTTATTTTAGGATATTTCCATAGTATCAAAAAGTTTGGAAGATTCTATTTTCCAAAACAAGGATAACTCTCACCATGTGTCAGCGCCTTAAGGGAAGAGGATGGGTAGAGTGGAAGCTAGAATGGTTATACTAAAACCGGCCTCTATGCCAGATCTAACTCTAAATATCGCACCTCATCATGTGGTAAATCCTCTTGAATGGTAGAATCAGTAGTAGTATCCTCATCAGGATAAAATAAAAGATCCAAAACTCTCCCAATTTAGAGACTAGAAGAACAAAATTTACTCCTTCTAAGATGAGCAGGTTCCTAGATCCCTCTTAACAGCCTTGTAAAACAACCTATTAACCCTATATGAACCCAAAATACACGAACAAGTTAGCCTTGATGATCACCTAAATTATTTCTATTTTTATTGAATATTGTGGAACACCACTAGGACTATTTCATTTTCAAATATTTCCTATAAAAGATGGATTATTTTGGGCAAGTGAAGTTGGGAAATACAACCACACAGGTAGCGTGTGTTTCCACTACTACTCCAGTGGAAATGGGTTAATGTAATAAAGTCTCAAACAAGAATTTATAAAATATAAGTGATTGTATTAATAGATAAAAACCAAATGGAAAAATTATATCCTCTAAGAATATTTAAAACAACCAAGTATTCCCCCAGTTGCTTCCACTACGGAACAACCAACTTCATCAGCACTGCATACCTCCAAAGGCCAGTTTTATAAAAAATAACATGGCCTAAAGAGAATAAAACAAATTCAATAATATGTACATATACCAATTACAAAGTTATATTTGACTCTCTTAGACTTTATTCCTTTAGTCCTAAAAGTATAGGCACCGTCCCACCAAACAGTACCACAAGAGTTTCCCCAAGAGACAAAATCCTTATCAGATGAAGAATTAATATTTGATTCCATTAATTTCATTCAATAAATGGATAAATTATCTAATTATGAGTATGTATTTGAACCCAAGTTCCTTACACCCAATTGAGGAACCATAGGAAGAGGCTATTAGAGCTGAGGTTACTGGAGAAGATGCAGTCATGGTAAAACTCAATACTCTAGCCACGTCCCTTCTCAGACTGTCTACACTATTGAAAATCATGGGAAATCCCAATAGTAGGCCTATAAGGAGAAGAAAATTTCCCTCACATATTCTAGGGTTCTTCTTTACTTGGTTGTCCTTTAATATTGACTATAGGGGTTTCAATTGTACGATCGACTTCGATGAGCGGGTAGGCATGTTTGGCCTAACCCATTGAGGATAGGAGTACCTACTCCTATTCCAAGGGCCGATCTACCTACATCAAGTACTTTATCTCCTAACTAGCCTATGAAATAGAATCCTCATACTAGAAAGCAAAGACATTTATCCCATAAGTATGAAATTTTAAAGTAATTTTTCCTGGTACTATCCAGGTTTTCAATATTAGATGCTCTCAGTTTAGCAAAAGACCTATGGGAAGTGCTCATAGAGGCTTTATTAATCCCTCAAGAGTCTAAATATGAGGTTTTCACTACTAAATTTTATCATTTAGAGATTTATCTTGTAGACTTATTCTAAATTATCTCTTTCACAGAGCAGGAAAATGATGTCCTTATACAGGGACACATCAAACCCTTATATCTATCTATCAGGATAAATAATGTTGATATCCAATGAGAATTTATTAATAATGGATTTAGAGTCAATATCATTCCAGTATAAACTATTTTTCGATTAGGTTGCATCAAGTCCCACTTTTCCCCTTCCACTATAACACTACAAGTTTATAAAAAAATTGAGAAAAAGTCTCTCAGTAGAATCAAGCTCCAGACTCAGTTTGGGGACCTCATATCTGACTCGAAATTTTTGGTTGTTTGGAAGGATATGGCCTTCAGCATTTTTCTAGGAAGGCCTTGGTTTCATCAACATGCAGTAATCCCCTCATCATACCACCAATGTCTCAAATATTTCATTAATGGGAAATTGGGATGTTTCATCATGATAAATCTCTATTTGAATCTTGTGAAACATAATATATTGATACGGGATTCTACTAGAGGGAAGAGAAACAACCCTTGACTGATGGTGACATTCAGGTCACTACTATGAATGGTTTATAAATGACCCTATCCAATCCCTTCAAATAGATCAATAGAGATTATGTGTTTCCCATCACTCATATTGAACAGATAAGTCCAAAATTGGGTAAATATTCAACAACATTCCTGATATCAATCATAAAGACTAAATGGGTAGCACTTAAAAGGTCATAAAATCTACGAATAGTGATAAAATATCAGGTGTAAATACCCTCATTCCATCCTGTAACACCCCAAGATTCTACGGTATGCTTCTCTTGGAATAATGCAATGGTGTGCATTGTATGCAACTTCGAGATTCTAACACACCACAACCAATCAAACTAGCTGTTATGAATAGTAATACCTACTTTTTGAAATTTTATAAATTTTATCTTTCTAAATGGACTTCATTTTTGTATTCGTAATATCTAAATTAGCTTAGGGTGAAATTTTGGTACTTTTCGGATAACTTTCATATTTTGATGAATATTGAAAATTACTAAATTTTAATTAAAAACAACTTTTTTAATCGAAATAATTAATAGTGATAAATTATTAATTTGAGTGGTTTTAAAGTATATTTAGAATATATTTTTACCCTTTAATACAATGTTGGTCATTGGATGTAATTTCACATTTAAACCAGACATAAACAAGTGTCAATCTTTTGATAGTTATTATCTCTTAAAAACACGCTATTTGTTTTGACGACGGGAATTAATTTTTAAATTAATTAATGCAACTGATATGTTATGAATTTGGTAAAATAGACATCATTTTTGAATTCATAATATCAAATATAGCTTAGTCCTAATTTTTGGTATTTTTCTGGAAACTTTCATTTTTTGATGAATAGTGAAACCACTAAGTGGTAGTTAAAAAAACTGAATTTTTTATAAAACATAATTTCACCGCTTCTGTGAGTGGAATTTCGAAAATCCGAGAGACAAGGTTAATATCAAGAAGTAAAATGTGATTCAATGAGATGAAAATAATTTTTTTGAATAGTAACTTTTTACTTTTATTTACCACGGTTAAAAGTAAATAGGGTAATTAAGGGTAAAAATGATATTAATATTACCCTAACACATGTCCTAATTCTATTGGACAAGTGTATCTCGACCAAAAACAATATTAGGAGTAAAATATTATCATTTAGGTCCACTTGTATTAGATTAGGACATTTATTAATATTTAATTCAAAGAAGAGTTAAAAGAGTTAAAATCAAAGTTTATTTACTAAAACATTTTTAATATAGGGTTATACATAAGATAAATTCAACTGTAAATATTAATTAGAAAGATAAAAATATTTCCTATATAATTATATTTTATTTATAATTTTTAGAAATTAAATAATTTAATTTATTTATGACACAATGATGATGCAATAATTACCATAATAGTGAAAAATTAAAATAATTGATATTATAAATACCCAAATAAATGTAATTTGAGACTTTTTATAAATACCAATAATTTTCTAGGTTAATATGCCATGTTAGGATTGATTGAATTAACTTTTTTCGAATTAATAATTCTGTTATTATTTTTACAAAAATCAATTATTGAATAGCGTCAAAATTGACATAAAAGAGTTTTTAAAACAAATATTATATTATTAATTGATATTAAATTCCTAAAAATCTAAGGTTCGGCCAAGAGACTTATATCATGATATGTGTATCATTAATGGACCACTTGGGGGTCTCTTGGATGTATATAGTAAGTTTATTAACCATATAATATAAAAATACAAAGACACATTGTAAAAGTGAAACTAATTAACTAAGAGTTAATACTTAAAGATAAGGTTAATATAATGACCCAAACCTGTCTAAATTCTATTGGTTGAGTGGTTTTCGACCCATAACTACCTTAAACTTTAAATAATCCACTTTGGATCCATTATAAACCGAATATTAATTTATTATAAAATAATATTTTTAGCTTTTCCAAAGGTGCCCCTCACCCCTCTTATAAAAGGGCACTCCCCCTTCTCACTAATTCACACATTAAAAGCCTTTTGGATCGGCCAAAACCTGCCCAAATACTCTCTAAACTTCCCTCACTACAACCTAGAGACATTATATTGATCATAAAGATAACCTAAGGAGCCCTTTTGATCAAATCAAAAGGACGAACCCGAAGAAGAGGTAATGTTTTCACCACCCTCTTTCAAGTTCCTTTCTTCTTAAACTTATTATTTCTTTGTTATTTCTATTCTAAAATAATAACTCCAGTATCTTCTATATATTTTTATGTTATTATAAATATGGTACAACCATATTCAGTATTCTATCCATCCTTTGAATGGAATGTCACCATACGTGCGTACGTACGGCTTACCGTCTCCACGTCGTGGTGTAATTGTCATTCAATAAATTATTATTTGGATGGGTATAATAATGATGTATAATTCATGTAAATAATAAATATAACATTATAATGATTCTGTATATATTATATACCATCCAATTATATATTATTTTAATATCAAAATAATGATATTGTCGCTCGTACGTACGTACGGACTACCGTCTCCACGAACGCGATGAGATTCATTCTCCATCGTATCCATTCAAGTCTAATTCTCATTTTATGATTAATAATATTATATAAGGACTTAATATCATTATGGATATGAATAAGATACAACCTATCCATAACAAACATGGCTTACATAACAAAACATATAAAATAAAATGAGTAAGTTAACACCCGAAACGACGATAATTCTAAAATATTATTAACAAAGCAATGTTAAAAGATCATATATGATCTCATATTAATATATATGATTCTTGTATAATTTCATAAAAATTATTTCACCATTATACGTGAGGTTAACCTACCCCAACAAAGGAAAATTACAAGGTAAGGGTTTATTTCGCAATCTCTTCATTATCTGAGGTTGTTTATACGTAATAATCTACTGGGATCTCTTTATCATCCACATCCATGTTTCTTAAAAATGTATTTCAAAACATTTTTAATATTTACAAGAATATGAGTTAAATTCATTTATACCCTTGTTTGACTTTTTTATAAGAGGTTTATAAAGGAATCTTTCCTTCATTTTCCAAACAAGGTGCTTTTTAACCTTTTTTACAGAATTAAGGTAAGAATGTTTTTTTTAACTTATACGGCGGGTGCGGCTATTTTCCACCATTATAAAATCGTCAAAGCTTCCCTTACAAGCTTATAAGAATATTTTAAAAGAAAATGTTTTATTTTATAAATATATGACTCTTAAATTATTTCAAAATAGAAAGAGATATTTCTCTAAAAAGAGTTTTGATTTCATCTATGTCAACATCCTTTGATGGATTTTACGCTTATTTGAAGTTGATTTGTTATGATACAAAACTTCTATATTGTATTGAAGGTTTTGTGATATGTTTGACTATGGATGTGTTATTTTTATACCATTCATGGTTTATGGATGAAGTATTTACATTTCGTATTCTATTTTTAATACGAATGTTTATGTTATGTTTAAAACTTTTCATATGGGAATGCATTGGACTTAATATGTGATGGGTGGAGCCCGCTATAGCTCCTTGATGCATCGGTAGGTCTCATGAGAAAAACTAGTGTCTTGGAACAAGGCCTTGGAAAAATATTATTTGTAGTCTTGGCACGAGGCCTTGGCTATGTGGTTATGATAGTCTGGTATTATGCATTCCATCATTATGAAAGTGGTTATTGATATTGCATGTGATTATTCGATTAGTAGAATATCCATGTAAATAAGTAAATGGAATTATTTCATTTTATTTTTGCCATAATATGTTGAAGTTAAAGTTTAAAAGGCTTTTGTTTTAGTTATACATTGCATTAAATGTTTATTCTTATTTATGAAAGTTTCCGCTATATTGTTATCCTTACTGGGAATTTGAGCTCACCCCTTTTCTATGTTTTATTTTTCCCAGGATGTGAAGAAGTAAATTATGAATGGCCTGCAAGGATAGTATGAGGGGATAAGAGTGTAGACTATGGAGACTATGTTGTTGTAGTTTTCATTTTTATGATGTAATATAAAACTTTATGAATATATCTATTTTTTCCAAGGCTACTAAACTAATCGGTCTTTCGAGATTTGATCTTTCTTGTGATCATGCCAATGTTATGTAATAATGCACCGACTCTGGGTAACTGGGGTTGGGGCATTACACATCCCCTAAGATTCAATAGATCACTTCCTCATTATCTAAATCCTAAAAACTTATCATGTCCTCAGAAGAGAGTAGATATGCTTCCTCTCCACCCCTTATCTCCTCTCTGAAGCTTCAAAGAAACCCCACATCTTCGGTCAGGTTGGAGGAAGTTGCTTCAACTTCTAGATGTCAAAATTTTGAATCCTATCCTAACTATGAGAAATTTCCTTCATCAAATAATCCCACTATGAGTAAGGTAGAAGAGGAGAGGAAGCATAAGAGTAAGAGGAGTAGTAGGAGGACCTTAGGGATGCCCCTCCAGCATTCAAGGGAGGCATCTCTACCGCTATTGATGAACTTAAAAAAATAAATCTAGGTACATAGGAGGACCCATAAACCACATTGATTAGAGTAACCATGTATTCTAAATAATAAGAGGTATATACCTCCTTTTTAATGAAACTTCGGGATTTGTTTTCCTAGAATTACATTGAAATGTTGGGCCTTGATCCTGAGTTGGCTGCTCACCACCTGGGCATACCAGAAAATTACTAGGGTTATAAACAGGAAACTAGAAGGACACATCTGATTCATGCCACCAAAATTGAGGATGAATTTTGTAAGTATAGTATTACAAATTTATATCCAATATAATCTCAGTAAAGTAAAATAATGGGCAAGTTAGGATCTTCATTGACTCTTGAGATCTCAACTGGAATTGTCTAAAAGATGATTTCTCAGTTCTGATCGTGGAACTCCTAATTGATGATATGGATGGATATCAAGCTCTTTCCTTAATGGATGGATATTAAAGGTACAACCAAATCAGTATTCCCACTAAAGATGAATAATCCACCACTTTCATATCACCCTAAGGGGTGTATTTCTATCAGGTAATTATCTTTGGTTTGAAAAATGATGGCGCTACATACCAATATTCCATTTAGCGTATCTTCAAACCATTTTTTAGGAAAGTATATCAAATGTTATGTCAATTATCTAGTGGTTATGTCTTGGTATCATTATGACCACCCGGATGATCTTGATACCATATTCAATAAACTATGATAGCATGACCAAAATATGAACCCCTTAAAATGTGCTTTCAGAGTTAATTCGTGAAAGTTTTTTAGCTTAGTGGTATTACATCATGGCATCAAAGTAGATCCCTATAAGATAATGGATATCCTTGATATGCCCCATTCTAAAAAACTCAAAGAGTTAAGGGGATTACAGGTACATTTTTCTTATATTTTGTGCTTTATAGAAAACCTCACAGGCAAGTGTTTGTCATTCAACGGTTTAATGAAAAATGGGGTCGCGTATTAATAGATTGAAAGTTGTTAGGAAGAATTCAATAGTCTCAAGAAATATCTTTTTATTCCACTAGTGTTTATTCTTCCTATTGAAAGGATGCCTCTCATACTGTATGGGGAATCCTTAAAATTATTTCTAGGATATTTCCTCATACAAAAGAATTATATAAAGAACAAAAATAGACTCTATTGTCTTATTCTAATAATGCTTGATACTAAGACTCATAATTCATATATTAAGAAGGTATATCTAGAATTAATATTCATGGTTTATAAGATTAGGAATTACTTGTATCACCATGAGTTCCATTTGGCCTCTCGTAGAAACCCACTCAAATAAATCATCATCTGTCATATTTTAACTAGATGGTTGGAATGATAGGTGTGATTGGTGTTCATCTTACAGTAGTTTGATATTTAGTTCATGCCTTGTAAAGAGATAAAAGGGTAGGTATTGGAATACTTCCTTATAGAACAACCATTTGTAGAAATGATATTGATAAATATTAAATTTCATAATGAAGAGATCTTCTCTATTCAAGACATCCCCCAGACATGGGAGATTTATTTTGAAAGCATATCCAGAAGCCTAAAAGTGAAGAGAGTAGAAGACCATGATCCCAATAAATTCAAGTTTGGAGTTGTGATCATCCCCCCAACAAATGAAGTATTACCTTACTCTTTCCTATTACTAAAATGGTGTACAAACAATGAATTATAATATCAAGACCTAATTACAGGGCTAAAACTAGCACTTCAAATTCTAGTGGACCACTTGAAGGTAAATGGTGACTTAGAGTTGGTAATCAAGCAGAACAATGGTGATTATACCATCAGAAATTAATAGTTAATCCCCATGTTTAAATATATCTGAGGACTAATAGACTAATTCCCCTCAAGACCTACATTGAATCATGTCTCGTAATCACATAATTCCCTAAAATATACTTTATAAAATGGGGCTATAGCTTTGGTGGATCCATATCGGGATAAAACAGTCATCAGTATTGTGCACCAACAAATGATGTCACCATTTATTTGTGTTTACTTAGAATAAATTGTTAGTCTCAAGTTGTGTTTTGTGCATATATTTTGTCAATTAATCAATATTATGAAATATGAGAAAATTTGAATATTTGTTTTCTGAACACAAACTTCCGGATGCAAAAGATCAGTCACAAGTTTTGATAAAAGTAAATATGGTGATGCTTTTTTGATTTTTCAATGTTACTAAATCATAAATAATCATGAAGAATTCTCATGATACAAGATGGAGTTTATAGAAGGAAGAAATAAAATCTTCTAGAGTTTCCAACATTAAAGTGTTCTAGAAGAAACTTATCGGACTGAGGAGCACCAGATGAAGAAGCTATCAGAAATCTGGAAATGGGAATATGTTTAGTATTCAAATAATTCACAAAGTACTGATCAGGTTGATCCATCATATGGGTTGATAAATTAGATGATACCTATTCATCATATAAGCTTCAGAGACTGATCAATTTGACAAGATGTGGGTATCGATCCATAATAAAAGAAGCAGGCACTAGCTCATCAAAAGGGTGTTTGACATCAATAAAGCATCAGATGCAGAATATCAGATGGATCAGATTTGTTGACACATATCTAATAGAATATTTGATGAAACTGATACATTTTACTTGATCAAATATAGAGGGGGATTTCATCTTTCTAATCAGACTCATACGATTGGTCTGAGAAAATGTATGAAGTGTATTATCATAATGAGAAAGCGATTGAATATGTGAGACATGTTGAAGTTTATATTGAATAGTTTCATGTGACTGAAGCCTATAGAAGTTTCAATAATATAGTCAACCAATTTCAATTGGCTCAAATCATAGTAGTGATAATTCAAATTGTTTTTTCAGTGGGTTAAGAGAAAAGGTTATGAATTCTCTCAATTGGTTCAAGATTCATCAGAAAATATTTGATGTTGATTCATCTGATGAACATTTGAAAATGATCCATCATATGTATGAAATCCCTAAAACATGTTTTTTTACAGTTTGAGAACCTATGTTTGAGTTTGATTTAGTTGATTATAATATTTGATAGATGATGAGTTTTTAGGATTATAATTTCTAAATTGATGTTTTAGAATTTAAGAAGAGTTGTGAAGATTCAATATGTTTTTAGAATTTATTAAAAGAGTTTATAAAAGTTGAAATAGTCAAATATAAAGCTCAAATTAATAGGAACTTTGAAGTTATGAAATTTGAGTGTGTGGGAATGGAAGACTATAAATAGAGATAATAATACATTCGTACTCTGTAGTTGTTTATGTGTACGGAAAGCTAATTCTCTAAAAAAATTATGAAAGATTGAGATCCCAATCAATTTTTACTTTTATGTAGAAGCTCATAAAACCAAATAAATATCCATTGTAGTGAGGTCCTTTAGAGTGAGATCTGTCAAAGTGAGATCCATCATATGGGGTTCTATCAGACAAAAATATATCATTCAAAGAAGTTATTATTTTTTGATTGAGTTTCTACTCAGTTGAAGCGGGAAGAGAAGAAGTAGAACTGGGTGGAGAAAATCAGATGGAGACCATCGGACATAGGTTACCAGAATGAGGTCAAATGAACTAAATTTTTCAAAGTAAGTTTTATAGAAAGAAATTCTAGAAATTTATTATTGAATATATTCAGATTTTTTAATTATCTAGAGGAAGTTTCAAGACCAAAAAAATCTTAAGATATATTTTTAAGTTCTTGAGTATTGTACATAGGTGAAGTTGATCCAACTAACTTGTGGAGGAAGTGAAGAAATTTATGAAGTGGATCTGAAAATAAGATGAAAGAATATTGTAGATGGGGGTATAACAAATTGCTGAAGAGGCTTTTTACTATGTTGTATAACTATCTATGGGTAAAGAGGATATGAAAAGGATAGTTGGGGGTATAACAAACTATAGAATAAAATTTTCTACTAGGTTGTAGAACTATTTATTTTCTATGCCATTGTATTCAATAAAGAAGTTAGCAAATGAATCCATTTTGGGAAGACTAACCAACATGGAAAAGAGTGGGTCTTTGTACCAAACCTTATAAATATTATGTGTTTATCCTTATTTATATTTGTTTCATGTGAAATATAAGGCTGATATTCATATAGGAGTGGATTGAACCTCTAAAAAAATTTAGAGGTTACGAAATTTTTCTAAAAAAGTTAAGAAACTTTCTTATAAAAAGAAAGGGTGACCACTGATTCACCCCCCCCCCCCATCCCACCTCTCAATGGTCTTGATCCTATTTAGGAACTTCAATTGGTATTAGAGAATGTTCCCTATGAAATATCCATCTCAAAGAATGAAGAATTTTAATTCAACGAAAAATAGGGGTGTTCTAATTTTTATGGAAAAAAACTATCATAGTTGGAATAATAAGATGTTACCATATCTTATATCTCTTGACCTTGAAGTTATAGATATATAAATAGTGGTATTTCCTTCTATCAATAAAGTTTTTATGACAATTTATGATAATATAATCTTGGAAGCTAATGGAAAACTTCATAATTCTATGTTGATGACTCTTATAGAAAATTTTTATATAATGATTATGAGGTGTCCAACAACTAAGAAAATATGGGATAAGTTGAGAAGTATCTATGAATAAAATTATAAATTTAAAGAAGACAAGTTAAAAATATATAGAAGTATATTTTATGATATAAAAAATTATCATGAAGAAATTATTGATTATTACTTTACAAGATTAAATAAGATTTTGAGAAATATCAGAGGTTTTGGTGAGAAGTCAGAAGATTCTATAATTATTAAGAAATTGGTGAGAAGCTTTCCAGGTAGATTTGATACTAAAGTTTCAACTTTATAATATCGTGAATATTTATCATTGGACAGAACTTATAATATCCTTATGGAATATGAGTTGAAAAAAACATCTATTTTCAACAAAACAGATGATAAATAAATTTCCTTCAATGCTTTGTTAAAATGAAAGAACAAAGATAAGGAAGTTATAGAAGAATTGAGTAATTCAAAATAAGGGGAAGAAGCAAAAGATTTCAACCCAATTTTTTCTATTCTTTATAAAATATACATCTAGAGAAATTATAAAGAAAATGTAAAATTATCTTAAATGTTGTAATTTTAAAGGGAAAGGACATTTTGCACAAAATTATCCTAGGAAAAAAATATAATATTATGATTCTGAAGAAGATGATAAGAAATCTTAGAAACAAAAGTTAAAGAATCATAAGGAAACATTTCCCCATGATAAGAAGAAGAAAATTTATTAGAAAGAAGTATAATTCCTCAAACAGTTATAAATATTATCATCAAGTTAACTTCCTTTATCGAGTTATAAATGGAAGTGTATCATCAATCAGTGATGATGATTGTGAAGAGAGAATAGAACTTGAATAGATTCTTAATGAAAATTTAGAAAATTCACTTGAGAAGAATACTCAACTCAAGAAATAAATAAGGTGAAGAAGAATGTTGAATATATGAATTTTGATAATGGTGATCAGATCAAGAAAGCGTAAATAAAACTCAATTTTATTAGATCTTAGAAAATGAAGATTTGTGAGATTGAAAGAAAACTGAAAAGTTATGAAGAAAAATCAACTGGTGATTACTGAATGAAAATTAACTTTTTTATTATCAAAAAAACTTTTAAGGAAAAGGTGAGAAACTATAGGATTTAAACACTAAAGAATATAACAAATCCACTGAAAAACAACTTAATTCTACCAGAACCAATAACTATTTATAAGAATTTCAACATTGTCGAAACGGCACTTGTTGAAGAAATTAAACATAACAAGTTGAAGATAGATGATTTTTTAAAGGTGGTAAATGTTATGAAATATAGTTTGACTAATAAAGAAGAAGAGTTGTTAGAAACAAAATCAGTGCTTCTTATGATGCAAAGTGAGTTAAAAATATGAGATAAGACTTCACTAAAGCAGTTGATGTAGAGGTTGAAACTTTAAAATATGGTGAAAATAAAAGTTTATAAAATAAGGATGTTTCTTTTCCAAAAGAATCACAATGTATATCTATTTCTAAAAAATCTACATGTATGAAAGAATAGAGTTAATCAAGAAAGTATCTACCTGAGAAATGTGGTCCAAGATTTATGAAGAAACAACAAAAACAAAGTTATGACCAATTTTTCTATCTGTCCAAAAGATCAAGATTCATAGGTCACTATTGGTGTTGTGGATTTTTCAGACATAGAGCTTATTCATGTTGGTACAATATGTATCTACCAGGAGATAGGTATGAATCAATGGGGAGTTATTATGAGAAAAGGATATAAAATTTTATTAAAAAAAAATTGGAACCAGAAAAGAAAATTCAAAAGGTGAAGAATATTAAAGCCTCAAAAAATAAAAAAGAAATAGTGAATAATGTTTAGTACTTTAATAAATTTGATAAAAGTAAAAGTTAAGAGAAATAAAAGAAATAATTCTTAGTTATTTGGATAGATCAAGTGGCCACAGCCAGAAAGTTAGAAAAATAACAAAATTTAGCTAAATAAAAGGGGAAAATGGTTTCTTAAAATGTTAACAAAGTTTATAAAAATATATCAATAGATAGTGGATTGAAGATTCAGAAAATGTGCAAGAGATGTGAGAAATAAGGGAATGTTACTAAAATTTGTATGACTATATTTCCA
The DNA here is from genome assembly GCA_963277665.1 of Viscum album. Classification (NCBI taxonomy): domain Eukaryota; kingdom Viridiplantae; phylum Streptophyta; class Magnoliopsida; order Santalales; family Viscaceae; genus Viscum; species Viscum album. The sequence goes on from OY728125.1 coordinate 148,608,015, forward strand.
TACCAAGAATAAAACATGAAGAAGTTATTACAAACTCTTTGTAATAAAAATATTACTAAATATGAAGAGAAATTGATAGATTTATCTAAAGATTCTACAGATGATAAGAAACTTGTTACAAAATATGATAAGGATAAATACCAAGAAGAAAACACATCAAATGAAAAATCGTGAAAAAATAATAAAAGTAAAGACTAAGAGAATATTCTCAGTCTGAATGTTTCTTCTAAGAGGCTACCAAGGTTTCTCTGTATTCCAAAAACATTTTTGTATTTGTACTAATTTGTAGGGAATTGAAGGAGTTGATGTAAGGAAGTTGGGTGAGTACTATATATGTTTTATAAAAAAAATAATTTTCATCAAGAAACTTATCAATTATGATGATAAATTTAGGGTTATCCTTGAGGGGGATAAAATTTTAAGTTGAGGTTTGAGTCTCTTAATATTCTTGTAAAATAAAGTAATGAGGTTAATAAAAAAGTGATTTTGAAAAGTTTTTTTATACACTTTAACTTTTCTAATATGTTTTTTGATATGGTTTTAGTTTTTTTTATCTTAACAACTTTTTCTCAGATTTCCCCTTATATGATAATATTGAAAAGAGCATAAGAAAAGTATTGCATCAAAATTTTTATTTTTGACAACATTGATCACCTTAATTATATAAGGCTCTTTTTTAAGAAAATAATGTGATAGTATTGTTTTTTAGAAGAAAAGTTTCAAGATTAATGACGGGACACTTTGAATTTTATATTTAATAAAGGGGTGAAAAAAATTAGGGTGAGAAAGAAAATGAAAACAAAAGTTGGGGAGAAAGATTAGTATACATATTGATTATGTATATGTTTTAATTATTGTGTGGGTGTTGAAAACAAACACAAAGGGGGATATTTTAGGCCCAAGTTCTGTTTTTTCTTGTACTTGTTTTCAATTGATCAATATGTAGAAAGATGATAAGAAGTAAACATTTGGTTTCCAAACAATACATTTTGGATGCAGATGATCAGACACAGGTTCCGATCAAAGTAAATATAACAATGTTTTTTTTTATCATTCAATGTTACTAAATCATGAAGAATCGTGTAGAAGTCTCAGGATACAAGCTGGAGTGTGTGGAAGGAAGAAATTCAAGTTTCTATAGTTTCCAAAATTAAAGTGTTCTAGATGTAGCTTATTTGACCGAGGATCAGTGAATATAGAACTTTTGAGAAATCTAGAAATGGGAACATGCTGAAGATTCAAAGAATTTTTGAAGTACTAATCAGGATGATCCATCGGAAGGATCAATAAATTAAATGATATTGATTCATCACATGATATTCAGACACTGATCCATTGGACAAGATGTAGGTGTTGATCAATTAAATAAGAAGTAGGCGCTAGTTCTTCAAATGGGTTTTTGACACTGATAAAACATCATATGTATAACATCAAATAGACCACAGTTTTTGACACTAATGCAATAGAAGATTTCATGAAACCGGTTCATTTTACCTGAGAAAAGAAATAGGGGGGATCATATTTATAATCAAACTCATACAATCAGTTTGAGAAAATGAATTAAGTGTACTATCATAATGAGAAATTGATTGAATATGTGACACGTGTTGAAGTCACTACTAAATGGTTGCAGGTGACTTAAGTCTATTGAATTTGAAACAATGTTGTCAACTATTTTCATTTGGCACAAAGCATCAGAGTGAGAATTAAAATTTATTTTTCTAGTGGTTCAAGAGAAAAAATTATGAATTATCTCAATTGGTTAAAGATTAATTGGATAATATTTGACACCAATTCATCATATGAACATTTGAAACTAATCCATTGAATACAGAAAATACATTGGAAAAAATTTTGTTTACAGAATGAAAATTGATATTTTAGTATGTTTCAATTGATTATAAGATTTTATAGATGATGAGTTTTCCATATTATCATTTAAAAACTGATGTTTTAGAATTCAAGAAGTTTTTAAGATTAAATAAGTTTAGATAATTCAACATAAGAGTTGTGAAGAGTTTAAATGGTAAAAAATGAAGCTCAAATGAATAGGGAATTTAGAGTTCTGAAATTTGAGTGAGCAGGAAAAATATTTCAGTTTCCCACCTTTTCTATTATAGGAATGATATAAATAAATATCACAATAAATTCGTACTTTTTAATGGTTCACAAGCATGGAAAGATGATGCTCTTACATTTTTGTGATAGATTGAGATCCCAATCAAAGTTTACTTTCTAGTTGAAGCTGAGAAAACTAGAGTGAGATCCACCAGAGTGAGGTCCATTAGAGTGAGATCCATTGGAGAGAGATCCATCGGATGGGGTTCCATCAAACATAGATTTATCACTTATAGAATTTGTGAGTTTATAATTGAGTTTCTACACAGTTTAAGCAAGAAGATTAGAAGAATAACTGGATATAGAAAATCATATGGAGACCATAAAAAGGAGGTTAACAGACTAAGGTCGAATATACTAAATTTTTCTAAGTAAGTTTTCTATACATAAATTCTAGAAAGTTTTTATTGATCACATTTAGATTTTATAAAGATCTAGTGGAAGTTTCAAGAGAGAAAAAATCTTAAGAGAAATTTTTAAGTTCTTGAAGACTGTACATAGGTGAAGTTGACCCAAATTACTTGTGGAGAAAGTGAAGAACTTTTTGAAGTGGATCAGAAAAGAATATGAATGAATCTTATATGTGTGGGGTATAACCAATTTCTTAAGAGGCTTGTTTTCTAGGGTTTATAACAAGTTTTGGGGAAAGAGGATATAAAAAGGATAATTGGGGGGTATAACCAACTATAGAAGAAGAGTTTTCTACTAGTTTGTAGAACTGTTTGTTTCTTGTATCTTTGTATTACGAAAAGAAATTAGTAAAGGAATCCATGTTAGGGTAACTAACCAACATGGAAATGAGTAGGTATTTTTTTTAAACCTTATAAATATCACATTATTATCATTATTTATATTTGTTTTATATGAAAGGTGAGTTTGAGATTCATAATTGAGTGGATCATAACTCTAACAAGTTTTAGATGGTAAGAAATTTTTCTAAATAAGTTAAGAAACTTTATTATAAAAATAGAAAGTGACCATTGATTCACCCCCCGCCCCCCAAGTACTCTCAATCCTATTTAGAAAATTTAGAAATAAAAAAGGATAATTCCATCCCTAAACCAGATGTTTCTGTAACTAGTTGGATGATTCCCATTGTGGGATACCTTCAAAATAGAGTGCTCTTTCTGGAAAAATCTAGAAAAGATAAGACCTAAATTTAAGTAATTAACTTTACTCTTTATGACAGCCCAAATCACCAAAAAGTCCTCTATAATTATGGATTTGATGGATTTCTTCTCAGGTGAATTGATGGAGAATATACTATTGTTTTCATTAAATAAGTATATACAGGAGCCTATGGTGCCCACCATTCAGGGTTCAATCTTTCCCATAAAATCTGGAGTCTTGGATACTTCTGGACTTCAACAATGTATGATTGCACAAAATTCACCAAAAAGTGTCATTCATATCAAGTTCACACCAACTTCATCCATCAAAACACATAGTTTCTACACATATCCAAATACTCCTGGCTCTTTTGCATGTGGGGAATGGGTGTTGTAGGGTTGTATCATCTAGCCACAGCTAAGAAATTCAAGTACATCCTCACTAATGATGACTTCTTCTCCAAAGGGGATTAAGAAATACCCCTCAAAGAATTCAGTACCAAAATAATTATTAGCTTTTTTAAATCCAATATCATTAATAGATTTGGTGTACCTCATATGTAACTGATAGAAAATGGCTCAAATTTCTGTTCAACTGAGCTGGAAAAGGTGTATCAGGAGTACAATATCAAATCCAACCATTTTTATTGCTATCATAAAGCAGGTAATAGGCAGATATAGGCCTTAAACAAGAACTTGTCAAACATACTCTATAAGATAGTGGATAAATATAAAAATTCTTATCCTGAAAAGATTTTGCATTCATTGTGGGCTTACCGAAGTACAACCCAGACCACCACAGAGGCGACCCTGTATTCACTCTTATACAGGGTAGAAGTAGTCATGTCCATTGAGTTCTAATTTCCCTCACTTTACATTTCCATTTGTGATCATCTATCTGTAGATGATAAATCCCAAAAATGTTTGGTTTAATTGGAGTGACTTAACGAGAAAAGACTACATACTTTTCATCACTTGGAGGTCCACCAAAATTAGATAGCACGGGCTTTTAATAAGAAATTATTACTCTGGTTGTTCCTCCAAGGAGAGCTGGTAATAGTCCTCAAGACCCCGATGATACCAAGGAAGAAACCTTTAAATCTTGAGCCAAAGTGGGAGGGACCTTATTCCATACACAAGGTCCACTCTAACAGATCTTATTCCTTGATCTCAATGGATGGTGGTCTTGTTACGGCCCTTACCAACAAAAAGTTTCTCAGTAAATACTTTGTGTAATCACACCATGGTTTGCATCACATGACCATAAAATGCATGACTTATTGCCCTAGTCATATGAAATAAAATAGAAAAACACTATATTCTAAGCTGTAATACTCTAAAATACATAGCCTAACATCCTAATCACAATATGTTAAACTATACAACAATGCATTGGTCGTATGATGTAAAATTTCATGGTTCATGTTCATGTTTCATGAAAAAAAACTATATAATATTTCTGTCCATGCTTCATTGGATCACAATCCTTAGTGATGGTACCCCACAACACCTTTTTTCTATAACTACATGTGGATTGATTCTCATCTCAATGTGATACATAGTGACACTCTGACCTTCTAACTTGAACCCACCTGTGAATTATGGAAAATGCTCCCTCTTCTTCATACAAACAAAAGTGTGTGTAGGGGACTCTAACATGGTTCTTTTCACCAATGGGACCATGTTGATGATTTAGAACTATGTGTGTCTTGATTCCTATCCACACTAGATATGTAGTGATACCCGGTTCCCTTAACCTAGGCCTATCCATAGTGAAAAAAAAGGAAGAGCATGTGTCCCTTTCCTTCCATGTGCAACCCCAATCCATGTAAGAGATCTTAATTCAGGTTCCCTTGTTCAGGATCCCATCACAAAAATAAAATGTTCCCTTACCTACATGTGACCCAGATCTATGTCGGGAACTTCACACTCTATGGCCAGTGCCAGTATAAATGATTTTTTTGTTCTTGGACACATCCCTTCCACACATCATACTCCTTGTCATAGAGAAATTTGGATCTCCATAATCATTATTCATCCATTAGTAATAGAATGTATGATACCAAAGGACACCGTTGTTTTGACTATGTTTGATACACCCTATTATATCTTTGTATAAGTTGGCCCCAAAAGTTATGTCAACCAGAGACACCTTTTTCCTCAGGATAAACCTATTTTATCTCCATAATCCCAAAAAACAGCATGTTGGAAACTTCTTTTCAAACATGTTCTATAGTCACTCCTTGTGTAATTTTCCCATATCACTTCTCCTAATCTGAGATCCCCCAAGATCACGGCTTATAATTTCCTTATCCATGTCTGAATTTTGTCTGAACATCCTTGGCCCAGTAAGCCCTATGACTCTCATTATTTCCATATTTATGGTCCTAGTTGTATGACCTAAAAATAAAAGACACCATTCAATCTTACTTCATGTTACTAAACTACATGGTTAATATCCCTCTTATTAAACTCTAAGATTCTCCTAGAACTACATATGTCTTGATTCTCAACCCTGTGAGATATGTAGAAATTCCTATATCCTATATACTGGTCTAGATGCAAAATAAAAATACCCCCACACTCCTATGTATGATCTTGATCTACATAGGAGGTTCTATTATGGGCTCTCACCTCACTCATGAGCCCATATTCAAAGAAAAATGACCCTTATTCACACAAGAATTCGATTAGTGTGTGGAATCTACCTTAGAACTATGTGTGTATTGATTATCTCCATTAAGAGTATGTAGTGACACCTAGATCCTTTGTCCTGGGCCTAGGAAAAATAAAAAGAGATCTCCCCTTCCAACATATGGTAAAAACTTGTATAGGAAACTTTTTCCCCGTTCTTGTGAGATTTCAACATGAAATGATCCTTTCATACTCAGGCACCTTCATTATTCCAATAAAACTCTGTGTCTGGGGAAAATATGGATCTCCATAATCTTTCCCCAACCATCATTTATAGAATTTATGATTCCTAAGGACACCTTTGTTTTTTTTTTGTGGATGATATTCCCTAGTTTAGATTTTCATAAGTCTCCCCCAAAAGGTCTTTCAACCAGAGGAATATTCATCCTTAAGAAAACCCTATTTTATCTCTGTAATCCCCAAAAACATCATGATAGAAATCTCTTTTCAACATGCGCTATGATCATTCCCTACATACTTGTCCCATATCACTTTTCGGATCAGGAATCCCTTATATCATGTCTTACAAATCTCCCTCCTAATGCCTAAAAAATGATGGACCATTATTTTTTAGATCATCATGAAGTGTAAAATCACAAATATTTCATTCAAAGCTAAACGACATTAAGTTTGTTCCCTTAACTTCCTTATTGTAACACATTAAACTATGTGGTCTGCTTCCTGGTCACATGAAATTAACATGCATGATGCTTCAACCCTCTTTAGGGAAGATCCTTTCCTCCTAGTGTCATTTATCCACTGTGTCACCTCGAATAACTATGTATGACTTGATGCTTATCCCATCAATACATGTAGTGGAACATATATCCTCTATTCTAGGCCCAGCTACTACAACATCCAAAACTTATGTGTTCCTCCATTCATGGACACAACCCCATTCTAATCAGGAAGTTATATATTTCTCCTAGTACTTATCCTTTTAAATATTATGATTGAAATAGAATTCCCATTTCTTTACATAAAAATCAAATTTATGAAAGGGGTTTCTTATCCATGGCCAGTTCTGGTCCAGATGCTTCCTCTATTCTCATATACATTCCTTTCACAAACCACCCTTCGTGACCTTAACAAATATGGATCCCCATAAACTCCCCTAAACCATCAGTAATAGAATGTATAATACTAAAGGAAAAAAAATTTGACTATGAATAATATTCCCTGGTCTGTCTCTACATAAGTTTCCAACAGCAGGTCCTATCAACCAGAGGTGCCTTCTTCATTAGGAGAAACCTCTTCAATATTTTTAATCCCCAACAATATTGTACTAGAAACCACTTTTCAAACATGATCTATGTTCATTCCCTGCATACTTTCCTCTATCATTTATTCATATCCATAAATCATAAGATTGTGACTTAAAATTTCACTCCTCATACCTAAATAATGTTGAAACATTCTTGGCCAACAACCCATGATGGAGTTGTTACTCCAATAATTCATGGTCAAATCTATTCATCCTAAAACATGAGTTACATTAGTCTAGATAGAAAGACTCTAAACTGACTATGAAAATAGATGTAGTACTCTCCAGGTTGAAAACCCATAAAAGGGAACTCTAGGAAAGATTTGAGTTTCAGATCACTAGATGTGAACTCCTAAAGGTTTATTCAAAAAAAATAAATGGAAATAAATATACATAAGACTTTTAAGGTTAAAATCTCACAAAGGTAGGCCTAAGAAAATCCAAGTCTTTCTCGCTAAGTATTATTTATATATCACTTAGGAAAAAATTAGGACAGTGATAAAAATTAACCAAAAGTTCAAAGGATCCATTACATGATTCTAGAAACAGTCAAAATATGCTCACTATCCAAAGTCCTGGGAAAAAATTAGAGCGCCATCATGTTCCTATTATTGTGATTATGACACATTGACATAAGGATTTTTATTTAAACAAACCAGCTATAGTGTTATATTATAATGACAGGGGGAAATAGGGATAAAGATATATATAATTGGGGAAAATATTTTCATTCATGGAGAAAAGTCAAAGGATCGTCCACAAGTTAGAGCCTCTATCATATTTTACAAAAGACCATCAACATAACTCTTGAGTTTCTGAAGGGTCTCTAGATCCTTATCAACAGCCTATCAAAGATCAGTTAGTTGGGTAGTCCCAACCTCTTCATCAAGGAAAATATCCTCTTCCACAACCATAATAATGGTATTTACTTTATCCTAGGACTCCTCTAATGAATGGTGAAGTTGTACAAGATCCCCTCTAGAAATATCTATATCTTATTATAGGAATAATATCTAAAGGAATTTTTTATAAATATTTTTCTTTCACCCCTTCAATTTCCTAGCATGGTTGAGCTAGACCTATGATAATGTCACTCAAATATCATCAATTTTTGTGATCATCCTTGCTTTGATAAGTTGTCGTTGTGACTCATGATCTTACTTCTATCGGTAAAAAATCTCCTTCACAGTATGGTTGACCATGTAGTAATCAAAACCACCATACCCAAACATGATAAACATGATCTTAAGATGATGGAGTTGTGAAGGTATATCCACTATAGGTTAACTCAATATTAACTCCCAGATTTCCTACCATATAAACCGGTGGAATTACCAAAAATAATCTTAAGACTTATATATTTTCATGGAGCTAGTCTCAGTAGGATAAGTGTACTTAGAAATTAATTTTCTTATGGAAGACACTTACATTTCCCTTCATGGAATGACATCACCCTTTCCTTACATAATCGGTTGATCTGGGGAGGATTCCTCCCCTTCAGGTGTGGCCACTGAAACAAAAAGTGTTGAAAGATAAATGAACTAATCTTAAACATCAAGGGATATTAAATAAAATGTGATCAAAGTAGTTGATGGAACTCAATCATTGATAGATTAGTTGCTTGGTTGGATTCCTCCCTATAATTCTTGGACTCAACGGTTTGATCCAAGATTTCCTGATAAGGAACATCCTCCTAATTTTTCATAGGGCCCAAGGTGGAAGGCTCAAAATGATCCCCAACTTTAAGACCCTCAATTAGTACACCTATGATAGGAGTTGGATGTACCTCGATGCCCTGGTCATGGATTTCCTTGGTAATGTTTTCTATAGAAAAATATGCACAAGTAAATCTTTGATGTATGGAATCAAACATAAGGAGGTCATCCAAGTTTGAAAACATAAGAAAGTGAAAAATCACGTTCTTCCAATCTATTATTAAATTCCCCAAAATACTCCAAGAATATAGGAATATCAATATCTTGATAAATTTCTTCCATTATTACATTATATAATACTCTAAGCCTCTCAGCATCCTCACTATTAGGGGTATCTGAAACACTGGTATTAGGACCCAAATTAGATCCTCCATCAATATCACCCACTATATTTTCAATAGAAACACACATATAAATCAATATTAACTCCATCACATTCATCAAATGGTCTAGGGTCCCTGTCATCCACTTATGGGATTTTAACAAGACTGAAAACAACTATTGCAGGGTTCTCTAGTGTATGCGGAATATCTGAAATATCATAATGAATAGAAGTTAGTGATCGATAAATGATGACTTATTATGTGCATATGATATTACCAGTATCCTCCTCCATATATACAGTAATGGGAAAAGACACGACTTTATCTCTTGTATCTTAACCTGTCAAAAAAATAGACTCACCAGCGTAAGTCTGTGCCTTATCTCGAATGTTCCCCTCAGTACTTTAAGGATCGTATCAAACCCCTTGAGGAAGGAATGTGAAGAAGATCCAGCAAAGTAAAATAATGATTATATAGGTACATTAGGCGAGTTATAGGACTGAATAAAATTATGTAGAATTATTTTGGTGCACATGCCTAACCAATATCTTTTCCCTTTTCTATTTCTTCACCTAAGATGATAAGGGGACATTGTGGGTCTTCTCAAAAATAGGTACTGGAGGTGTAAAGGGTCCACCCTCCATCTATTCTTTTATTAATATATAACCTAGAGATAACTCTCTAGGCTCATGGGTAGATCCATCAACCCTAATCAAGGTTCCCGTTGTGGTGTATCTTGGGGAGGCTGGTATCGGTGATGCCTTTTTATAGAAGAAAAAGTGTCCCCTCAAATAAAAATTCCTCTACCCACAAGAATTATTATAGGATCAAAATAAATGGAAATAATCCTACATCACCTACATTGTTTAATTCATCCCATTATTCATTGGATTGATCATCCACCCCCTTAGCAGCATATTGACCCATAATATTGATTACTCACTTTGTGGCTGGGACCCGATCATCAATTACATATACCATCATCTCCAATTCCTGAATGTACTACCCCACCTTAGTAAAATTTGTGTCAGGGTAAATATCGTAGGGTGCTCTAATATCTCCAAGATATGGGATCTGTATTTCATCTTGAAGAAACACCCATAAGTCTTCAATGTCGTGAGTTATGACTTTTTTGGATTGGACTACCATAGGACACACATAATTCGAAGTTTACATGGCTTGTTGTGAGGAAAACCTGATATCTTTTAACTTTGAGGTCCTTTTGGGCCTCTCTAGTATGAAAGGAGGCTGGGTAGTCAGAGCTTAGGTCTCCTCCTAGTGATGAAGACTAAACTGACTTAGATCAAAAGATGTGGTCTTTTCATCCCTAGCCTGTTTTGTGGCCCATGTCCAAGATCATTTAGAAGATCTTATAGATTTAGTGTCATCACCCCCAGGTTGATCCTTCCTACTTCACTTTCCACGTCTATCGGTCTTTGTGGCCTTGAATCAAGGTAATGTTGTTGTCAACACCCCTTAGGGGTAGGAAGAAATCCATTCATTGGTATACCTAAAGTTTAATGCAATGGATGAACTTGGTGAAGGTGCCTTAATCGATGCTTGGGATACCTACAAGGCCATGAGGATCCAAAAATTTTGGTCCACCATCAGGTGCTACTCAAACCAAACATGTGTGGGTGGAGATACATTAAACTATTATTGAAACTTGAACTAGAGGTAAAATTGGTATGGAACACATGATTCATATATGATCTTGATTTTAATACAAGAAACTATCACATTATCTATGAATGTAATCATGTGTGATCTCAAATCTCCATCACTTTTTTCATTTTCAATGAATGTTCTTGTATATGGATCACCATATGGGAAGAAGTTAAACTCTCCCAACACATTCATATTATTCAAAGATTCTCCATATTTTGGGTATAAAGGATAGATACTATAAAAATCATGAATAAATGGATTAAACTAGATTTCATAGACTTTAACTCCACTAAATAAGGTATAGGAACTGAATTGTTCTTTAATATACCCCCACGACACTTGAAATGGACCTGAAATCTTGTATAGGGGATTTTTTGCATAGAATTGTAATGAGAAATGGTAATTTTTTTCCAGAATAGGGGAATCCAAGTATATGTGCTTTCCCTATTATAGTTTGGATATAATGAAAATTTTATTTGGCCTCACACTATCATTGGATTCACAGACCGACAATAGATAGGTGCTCAATCACATCACCAGGAATCTAGCCAGGTGGGTACTCATAGGAATATAGGAATTGACTATATATACCCACTATTCATATTATACTTGATCCAACATAAGATAGTATTTTACAGGAATGGTTAGATTTTCCAAAAAAGGGTATCCTACTGGGTGCTAGCAGATAGTACCCTCTCTTTACTACTTAAGGAAATCCTTCATCTAAGTTTCTAAATGAATGTCACCCCTTAGGTGTGAGTCATTTTTAGCACCTTCCAGACCAACTTTAATAGATCATGGGCTGAATCCAACATCCTTTCAATGTTATCCCATTTTTCTTTTGGTAGGATGAATTCATCATACATTTATCTGAGAACAAGAACACTTGATATCTTATAGACATCCCACAAAGCTAATTCCAACATCACCATGTGTCAAATGGAAAGTATTCATACAAGGGATCCATTAGCTCAACGGATCAATAATGATGTCCATAATATTGTACATGTACATCTGGGTCACCTAGACAACTTCATAGATTCCAACTATTTGTAGCTCAATTTTGAATTCTGCATAGGTTTGGAGCTCCATGTACACCCACATCCACTTGGGATTAACTCCCCCTCTATAATGGAAGTCCCATTCCTCTTTACAGCCTTTTGATTGATCTTTTTGGGAAGTATAGAAGATCTACTGGTAGTAATGAGGTTTCGATTCCTGAGTGTGAGGATTTAGATCTGGGGAACACATACTGTGATGCATGATGCATGTAGTGGGAACTATTCCTTAATTTATAAATATCCCTCTATAGGTGATTTTAGTAGTGGGTTAGCTGGTGTAATTTATGAACTAGGACTTTATTAAATAAATTTGTGGATTTGGGATGAATTCATATCTCAGAATATTGTGGTAATACAGTGGTTGTTGATTGATTTTCAGGTACTCATACTGGTACTTCTTTAAGTATTTCACTAAGCCCAAAAGGGTAGAGTCACGCATGTTGTAATAATATGGACCGATGGTTTTGAGAATTTTTGTAACACGTGTAGCAGCTTTTTTGTTGGAATATATTTGATTTTCCATTGGAAATCTACAAAGGAAACATGAGGATTTTCATTAACATAAAGAACTTAGTTTGGCGTATTTTTTAAAAAGAATAAAATATAACAAAGGAGTTTACTCATGTAGGTCACTCACTCAAGTGACCTCATAGAGGTCACTCGCTCAAGTCACCTCACATAGGTCACTCACTTAGGTAACCTCACACAGGACACTCCCTCAATTGATTTGGCAGAAGTATCGCACCCATGTTTTCTTAATATACATACCAAAATTTGTACATGATGACTAGAGAGACAAAGTTATGTGAGAGATCTGAATAGAATACTAGCATGGTGAGAGTAATAAAATTATGTTGTCAAAGGAGGAATTATTGAGACATGCGGCCCTATTTATAGATGCCCAACCACTTGCATGGTAGACTTGTGTGGTCGACCAACGTGAACTACCTATGTGGCCTACCTGCATAGATGATCTATGTGGAGGAAATTTGTACTCGGTCTAAAATATTCCTCTTTCACTCCATAAGCAGTGATTTTCTAAGTCAACTTGAGGGTACACAAGAACATGTGGAGACTAGCGAATGAAGTATTCATCAACATCCTTGTTCCTATACCATGGTATCAGACCCTCTTCTTCAGACCAAATCCAATCCGAAGGGAGGGATTTTTCTAGCACTCACTTTTTCACATATGGATGATAATATTTATAGGAAAATTCCTAAATTGGTATAGGAGAAAGGGTAGTTAAATAACTTTCCCAACCCAACCTATGTGCACCCCACCTGCATGACCCAGCATGAGCAGCAAATACCTACATGAGGGTCCTATGTGAGACACCTATGTGGATCACCTCATTCACCCAGGTTCCTAATGTTTCTTATAAATAGGACCATTAGGCTCCCCATTATACACAACTGGACAATGAAGAGTCTGCTCAAAGCTCTGCTCGCCCAATTCTCTCACCCAAGTCCTCCAAACCCACAAGTGGTTCTCTAATCCTACAAAAGAATAAATAATTGGTATCAATCAATGTATTGAGGTACCTAAAGGTATATAATACCAATAACTTTTAGAGGAAACACCCCCAGTTAACTACATGGGTGAAGGACCCTTCCATTACTTGAAACTTGAGCATCGGTCATCCAAAGACACTTGGGGAGACCCTTGGAGCCTAGAGAAAGGCCTTTCCCAAGTGTTATTGCTTAGTTTTTCCATCTCCAAAAGGCATATTCATCCCTCCCAAACCTCACCTATTCAAATAAGTTTTGGATCACACAAGCCTAACCTATGTGATCCACCTTCATATTTCCCAGTCCTCACATGTGTGAGAAACCTTTTGTCCACCCAGGCCTCACCTATGCATGCCACCCTTTGAGCCCAATTTCATACCACCAATGGTAGGGAAAATATTTCATTAATCCCTCATCCAAGTGTTACCAAGAAAATGAATCCCCATAATCCTCCAAATATGTTTTATTAGAGCATAAGGTACATAATAATGTCCTCTTGATTATACATTCTCATGTTAATAGAGGTCCCATATTTATCCTACCTAATAGGTGGGATCCTCAAAGTGTTCTCCATTATAAATTCTTTTGTTAATAAGGATCCCAACCTTAGATATAATTATAGGACCCCCAAGGTTGAAAAAAAAGAGAATACGAGAACATCTAAGCCCTTTCTCTCTCCCTAACTCCCCTTCCAAGTCTTTATCTTCATTTACCAATGGATAAGGAGTGAATGTCACCTTAATAAATACCTCCTAGAGTAAGCACCAAGTATTTATTGTGGGTTATCCCCCATATTCCACATCCCCAAGATCATCCACTAGTGGGTGAAGGTGATTGTGAGGATTTCTAGATCTTCAACTTCCCATTGTTTCTCACACTGAGCATGACTCACATGAACTTAGAGGTTAGTGATGATCATGACATCTGCATTATCAAATACTTGTCTCAATAGACAGTTCTTTTTCAGATCTTCCTCTCTCCTTGACATGGGATTCTTATTCAGTATAATCCCCAACCATGTTATCACCACCTCAAAGGGCCATATTCCTAATAAATAAATTCATTGGGCATCCTATATATGTGTAAGACTCAACATTATAAACTATACGGTCCTTTATTCCTATCCAAATGGGATGTGTAGGAAGCTTCCATGAGGCTCAAACCCATCACCCCAAAATCATCCTAATATTCTCTGGGCCACATTCCCGGTAGGTTCATATTGAACCTGAAAGGCTACATACTTTCCAAGTCCTCCGAGCTACTTTGATGTAAATCCCACACCACCCTTGGCTAGGAACCTTTTGCCTAGATGTACTTTCAGTGTGATGTTAAACTACATGATTTGGTCCATGTCACATGAACTTAAAAGGTATGATGTTTCCCGTTAAGTGACATCGAACTACATGGGTTCCAATTCCTTTCCCAAGAATACATAGTAATCCCATATCATGGTCCTAATATCGATATCAAAACAACTTCTATCTTCCTGGATGAAGATAAATTCTAGAGCACCCCATTGTGTCTATTAAAACCAACATCATGATAATAAATGACATAATAATCTCTAATCCATACATAAAAAGGGTACCGTCAATGGAGAACCTCGAATACATAAATATGACTATGTAGATGAAGAACCTTGGATACATATAGATGATTTTTAATCCAAAACATATAAATAATTGATTATTAATTTAAGGGTGATTTGTTTTATATTTGGGATTTAATAAAGCATTTATGAATATGTCATAAATCTATAATAAAGTCCTGAAGTAGGCAATAATTCCCCCCAAAAATTTGTGATGATCTCTAACTCCCATCCTTTAAACCAATGTGAGTCTCTAAGTATTGTTGGATCCATTTCCCAATTACCACCTACCTTTAGAAATTAGGTTTGTGAAACATCTCAAATAAGGGAACCATTGTGAGTTTCTAGTTTCACAAATAAATACCATTAGAAAATTATCAGAAAGGACATGGAAATATGTGTCTAATGTGAAGAGTTATTCCACCACCACCACAAAACACCATTCAAACCCCACATGATTTTTGGGGATTAAACAGTAGCATTTTTATCTTGAATTCAAATCTGTAATTTGGTGTAGAATTGAATTTTTTAGGGAAAGAGATATCACTTTCACTTAAAAAGATAAATGGAATTTAATGCCAATAATTATATTATGTCTAGGTCATTTTATGATCCTTACATCATGACTTTTTCTATAAATAGGTAGTATTTCATTTCTTCAGTTCACATTGATTATATAAAATAACTTATTCTAGATCTCTTTCTCTCTTCCCCAAAATTTGAATACAACATAGATAATGCATTATATTTTATATCAAGATATATAGGTATTTTTTTCTTGTAATGTCGTTTTCTAAAAAGTTCATTCATGGATATTAATTTCTACAAGGATTAAATGTAAATTTATTCCATAAATTAAAGTTCATTGAAAAAGGGATTTAAAATCAAAAGAATACATCAATAATATATAGCATAATGTACTCAATTCTCTTATATTTTGACTAGATTACTCATAAAATTATAGTTATTCAATAATATGTTATTTATCTCAAGATATAGGGCATTGTAACGAAGATATCAAAATTGGTTTAGAAGCCTCTCAGGTAAGTGATTAAAATGTAAAACAGTATGTCATGGTATGAGATTCAAAAATCAGTGGTACTTGCATGAATTTACCACAGTTAGAATTTAAAAAAAAGTTTAGTATTCTTAAAAGGTGTGTAAATAGTTCAAATAAATTTCTCATCATTAGAATAGATTTAAAGTTTATAAGGGAATATAAATTAATTTCATTATGTTTCAAAAAACACACTAAAAAGGAAAAATAAATACAAAATTTTGAAAAAGAAAAAAAATAGTTCAAAACATAAAATATAAAGGGTCCCTTCCCCTAAACTTAAATTATGTATATTCCTTAATTAATTATAACAAATTCGTCATGAAAAGTATGATTTTAATTGAATCACAACAATCAGTTAATTTTTAAGGAGAGGAACAACTTGATAGGTCTTCATTAACAAATAGGTTGGAGGAGTATGATCTCCTCCATTGGATCTTGAGGAAAGTTTCCATATAATTTCTTCATCTGTTTCCCATTATTAATAAATGGATTTTCTTCTATGCCATTCACAATATGTATAGTGCCAAAAGGATAGAAACTAGTGAGTCTAATTGGACCATCCCATATAGAATAAATTTTATCTAGAATCATCTTGAGTCTTGATTCGTAAAGCAATACATGGTCCCCTAGATAGACGTATTTTTACTAAATAACCCTCTCATGATCCACTTTATTCCTTTATTTTAAAATTCTTAAATTCTAAAAATATTCTCTTCTGATTTATTCTACATCCTATAGCTATAGTTTTATTTCTTTTCTAGATTTGTCCATGTCCAAATTCCTTTCTCTCACTTCCCAATATTCCTTGTTCTATAACTCTATAGGTGGGTGATAGGTCTTTCCCTAAATTATACTATATGAAATCATTCTAATATAGGTTTTCTATAAGCTTATAAGGTGTCTTCCAACTCATGGATATAATATTTTTGGTTTGGTTTAATAGTTTTCCCTAAAATACATCTGATCTCCCTATTATAAACTCTAGCTTGACCATTTTTTTACTGATGATAGGGTGTGGATGTCTTCTAATACACTCCATACTTTCTCAGTAAATTCTCCATGAACCTATTACAAAGGTAGGTCCCTTGATCATTGGTGATTCCTATTGTAACTACAAACCTATAAAATATGTTAACTCTACAAAAATCACACACAACATTAGCACCATCAATTTTGGTGGCCTTATCTTCCACCCATTTTAAAACATAATCAATGGAGGAAAAATGTAGTAATTTCCAAAAGACATGGGAAAAGGTCCCTTAAAATATATTCGAAATACTTCCAAAAAATCACAAAAAATTGATTGGTTTTTATTTAATTTATTATATTTTTTATATGTTTCTAGTGAATTAATATTTCTAACATTTTTTACAAAATTAATTTCCATCTTTGAACAAATAAGGCTAAAATTTTACAAATTATAAAACTCTAAAATAGCTATTTGTTGTAAAAATTTTCCTTCATAACTAAAATATGAAAAAAATCAAAAACAAATTGGATTTCACTTCTAGGTAAATATATTTTTATAACTTGTTCATTGTAAATTTTATAAATATATAGATCTTACAAAATATAAAATTCTGATCCATATTTGAGTATCTAAATTTTTTGGGGATTTAGGTGAGATGTAACTTGAGAGGTTACTAGATAATTAAACATGTCAGCATACCAAGTCACTTTTCCTCAATCAAGTATAAATTATCTCTTGGAATTTGATCATTCAGTGGTTCTTGATCTGGAATATATACCTCTGGTGTGTTGGGAAGTCTAATTAGGTGATAAAATATTTTGTTCTCAACTCCTTTATTATATTTAATATATATATTGAACTCTTTAAGTAATAGTGTCTATATATAAATATTATGTTTTGCTTCATCCTTGTTCATTAATTATCTAATAGATTCATGATCATAAAAAATGTGACTTTAGTCCCAAGTAGGTAAGATAGGAATTTTCCTAAAGAAAATAAAACTAATAGAAATAAATTTTTAGTTGTTGTGTGATTGATTTAGGTAGTATCCAAGTTTCTTGAAGGATAGGAAACAACTTTAAGTCTTCTTTTAATTATTTAACTAAAATATACTCCCGTAGATTAATTTGAATCGTTATAAAGTAACTCGAAAAATTTCTCCCAATTTAACCGACATATCACTGGTGGAGTGATTAATATTCTTATAAACTCATTAAAAACTTCTATGTACTCGACATTAAAATAAAAATCAGCTTCTTTCAAAAGTAACCTGGAAATGGGAAGATAAATATTTATAAAATCCTTGATAAACCTTCTATAAAAACCTGTATTTCCTAGAAAATATCTAACATACTTCACACAATTTGGGTAAGATAGATAATTTATCACTTCAATTTATAATTTATCCACTTTAACACTTTTTTGTGAAATTATATTCCCAAGCACTATTACTATTTCCTCCATAAAATTACATTGTGTAAAATTTATAACCAAGTTCTTTTCGATAAAAATTTTCAAAAAAAAATCAAAAAAAATTAAGAAACGATCAAAATAATTTCCAAAAATATTGAAATCGTATAGAAATACCTATAGAAAATCCTCAATGTGATCATAAAATATTCTTACCGTGCTTCTATGAAATGTACCTAGTGAAGTACACAATAAAAATGGCATAATCCTATAATCAAATGATCCAAAGGGACATGTAAAATTTTTTCTTCTCTCGATCCTTTAAGGTAATTGGTACCTAGAAGTAACTTAAAAATACATCTAGAAAACAATAGTGAGTTATCCATATCAATCTCTCCATTATATGGTCAATTAATGGGATGGGGAAATGATCTTTCTTAATGACATAATTAAATATCCTATAATCAATAAAAACTCTCCAACTATTCTAAATTCTCAGGATGATTGTCATATTTTGTCTAATCCTCATAATGGTCGGTCATGTTTTCTTTAGAACAATGTGAATGGGGCTAACCCATTGTGAATCTGAAATGGGATAGATGATGTATTCATCTAAAATATTCTCTATATCCTTCTTAATAACATCAATCATGGTTGGGTTTATCTTCCTTTGGGTTTTCCTAACAGGTTAATAATTTTCCTCAATTGGAATATTATGCATGCATATTTTGGAACTAATGCCTCGAATATCACTTAAACTCTATCCTGTTTATTACACATTCACTCTAAAAATCTTGACAATTTGTGTTATTAGTTTGTGGAAAAGTTATTATCAATGATCACTGGTAGTTTCTCCCTCCCCATGGGGTACAGATACTTCAAATCAGTGGAAGTTTTCAATTCCAAATTTAGATGATTTTATATAGATGAAATTGGATTGGGGTTTATAACATCCAATTCATGAATATACTATAAAAGTATAACATATTAGTTTATTATTCATGTAAAAACAATCAAATTCATCAAAAAAATAGAAGTAACCTCTTCCTCTAATTTGAAAATAGATTTTCCATATTTTTGTATAGCTTTATTCTCCATGGGATTTTTAATCATTAAATTTTTTCCTAGAGATAAAAATTATTATATCATGCCTCTATATTCATTATATTTAGTCTCTTAAATGTGGAAAAGTTTAACAAGTATATGATCCTATGATGGGTCCCTTATGGAGTCAAAGATATTAAAGTGGATAGTGTTGTCTCCAAACTCCATAGTGAGTGTTCCTTCATATACATTAATGATGGTCTTGAATGTATTTAATAATTTCCTCAAAAATAAAATGTGTGAGTGGATAGGTTATCTATATTCCTCCATGTTCAACACATAACATTCTATTGAGAGGATTAAATTTGGACCTCTAATTAACACATATTATAAGACTCCTGTTGAAAAGGTTGTAGATTTGTTTGTGAGTGGTACCACAGATCTGATTGGATTTAATAATACCATTTACAAGGATTTAAACATATATTGAGGCATAAAATTAATTTAATCTCCTAAATCACATAAATAATTAGAAAAAATCACAAAACCAATAATGCAACATATAAAAAATGTCCCTGGAACTTGAAGTTTTGGTGGGAATTTATGGTTTGATTATATTTGAGACACTCCTTCCCAATTTGACCCTTTCATTCCCTTAAAGTATCATTTTATTTATGAAGATATCTTTGAGAAAATTTTCATAATTGGGGATTTTTTAAGGAGTTCCATAAGGGGTATATTGATTTCTAATTTCTAGAAAGTTTTCAGAATCTCTCTTTGAAGTGTCTCCTCCTGAACCATCTTGGATTGGATTATTATTTTTGGTAATGGGAGTGGTAGGTAATTATTCTCCCTTTATTTTATTTTTAGTTATATCTCTTGTTTTTTAATCCTTAATCTAACCTTGTCTTTCTCTTTATTCATTTCTTCTTCTCTAGATTTATTTTCTAGAATCTATCCTGAATTTCTTACTTTATTATCCTCAAATATGGTTGGGTCTACTCATGTTTTGGTGGGGATGATGATGGAATTTATTTTCCAATTTTTATTATCTTAATTCTCACATTTCCATTTGGATTAGGGGATAATTTAGATATAATTTTTCCAAGGTTTGTGGATATAATTTCCATAAGACTATCGACCTAGTTTCTTAACCCTACTACTTTATCCCTAGGCTTCTCAACTGTATGCTCTTATTGTTGATGTAAGGGGGTTTTTCACTAGTGGTGGGTATTAAAAGGGTTTATTTTACTGAAAAGTATGTGTTTTTTGGTAAGATGTTTGGGTGTAATATTGCTTATATGGTTATTGTAATGGTGGTGGGTTATGGAATTGTTGTCGGTAAGGTGATTTTTGTTGGTATTGGTTTTTAAAAGGTAGTCTAGGTTGGTTCTATTGATTTAAAAATCCATATTAGACTTTGAATTTTTATCTCCATTCTTGATTGTGTTACTAAAATATTGTTGAGTAGTTCTCAGTTCCTTGTACCTAAAAATATTGCTCAGTGAAATGGTGAGGGAATGAACATGAACCATATACCTTATTTTGTGCTTGTTGCTCATTAGTTTTCTTTAAATTCCTTTATCTCACAAGATTTTTTATCTCTTATAATTTAGATTAAATAAATTAGTATCAGTTATAAGATCTTACATCATAAATTATTTTGGCACTAGTACCACTTATTCCAAATAGTTGGGAGATTTGGAAAATCTCCTCAATCAATCCCTTGGATTCTACTCGTGATTTTTTTATATGATATCCTTTATATGATATATCCAATAATTTTTTTTCATAAATCCTTAATAAAATAACACAAGTGAGTGGTTCTCCTCTATATATTGATGTGGGAAACTAGAATAAATCTTTTTAAACCTCTCCTGGTACTAATAAAGAGTCTCCCAAGTATCTTTTCTAATGGAATAAAACTCCTTTCTGATGGTTTTACTTTTGAAGGTGGGGAATAATCTATGATTAAAACATCTATATAGGTCATATTAGTCATAGAGATCACTTGGTTATGGTTTATACAACCATTCCTTGGTGACTACTTCTTGTGAAAAGAAGAATGGCCTCCACTTAACTTGTTCATCAACTAATCTTATTAGCTTAAAGGTAGATAATACTAGGATAAACTCCTTTATGTGTGTGTTTGGGTCTCTACCTACATGACTATGAAATTTTAGAAACAATTTTATTATACCATATTTCAATTAAATGTTATTTTTTAAAGAAATCATGGAAATCTGATTGTTAGAATTTTCAAAGTGGGATATACATAGTTCTCTCAGTTCTTGATTTGGATTTCTAATCATGGTGATTGGATTAGAGTGAACACTTGTGGTTTCAGTGGGGACTATTAGAGTAATGTATTCAAAATTAGGGTTTAAATTTAAATATCTTAATTAGGTTAGTAAATTTATTTTAATATTTTATTCAAAAGGGAAAATTTGATAAGTAAATGATTTAGTCATGAAATTTTAAAGTTAGATTTCAAAACTTCCTCCTAGTCAATAATTCCAATTTTTTTGATACACATGTCAGAGGGTGTCTCAAAAAGATAATTATTTCCCAGGTTAAATGTAGTATTAATGGTAACCCTATAGTTTTCTCTATCGAGGAGTTAACAAAATCAGTTTCCACTTAGGTTACAAAAAGGGGTGATTTAAATTATTTTGGTTTTTAAAAGAAAATTAAAGTAATGTAGCAAAGAAGTTTAAAAATGAGATAACGATAAAGATAATCGGGTCAGGGTTAGTTATACAATTGTAATTTCATTATAGTCCTCAAATTATTAGTTATTATTCTTCCATTTAACTAAATGAATGAGAGGATCCAAAAACTTTTCCCCTCTCACCCATGGTTGAATAACTTTGGTCATAATTAACATAACAAAAAACCTTTGTTTAGTTTACACTCCTTCCTCTCTATGTAATTGATATAGAAAATCACTCCTTGATTAATCATGTAATACCCAATCCTGTCTTGTGCCTCCCAAGAAATCCTAGGGAAACTACTTCCCTTTCCATGTATTACAAAAACTACCAAGAACTTACCCACTTAGCTTATACTATTCTACCATATATATTCTAAAACTAAGTAGAGGGAGATGATGGATCATCAACTAAGGAAATAGAAAATATAAAAGAATTAAATCAAACACATCCACATTCAAAATTAATACCAACTACTGAATATTCAAATTTTATTTTAACTGATAATAAACTTACAGATATATTTACTAAACCATGTGATACAATGAAGTTTGAGAAAATAAAATTTGAACTTGGTGTGATGGTGATATAGCCTAAATTTTTTTAACTTTAAATTTTTATTACTATTTTTAGTTTTTAATAGATTTGTTGTAAAAAATATTTTGAATATGTTTTTTAGGAATAGATTTTATATATTGAATTTTATTTCTATTTTATAATGAATTTATAAGTTGGTGTATCTTTTATACTTATTTTTAGGTGGATTATTTGTTTTAAAGTTTACTTGTTTTATTATTTCTCATTATTTTTTATATTTTTCAGCAATTTTTATTTTGGAAAAACTTGATCAATTTGAAGATTTTTTGTATCTTCTTTATAGAATTTTAAAAGTTTTTCACATTTATTAAGGAGAAGCTTAATTTTTTTTGTGTTTATAATAGTTTGAGTATTGCCTATTTACTATTTTAATGAAAATGGGAAAGAGTTTTAGTAAATTTTAATATAAAGTTAATTGTTTACCCATTTCAGTATGCTAAGACATTTCTTAAGGAAAAAGTGTTTTGAATGAATTATAGATTTTTGTTAACTTTTTGATAAACTTCAAAAAGGGATATAATTTTTATAATTTTTATAAAATATAGGCTGGTTTTTTAATTTAAAAGAAGGGTGATGTTGTTAGTGTTAGGACTAAGTTTTATTGATGAATTTATTTTTAGTATTGAAGTTTGATATTTTTTATTATTTTGAATATTATAAATTCATTAGACCAATATTGACTTGTTTGGTCTTATATCCATTGAAGGAACCCGGGGTGCAGCAGGTGTGTGAAAGAGGCTCAATTTAAAATTTTGGGTTTGGATTCATGTTAAAAACATTGAATACACAAAACCCCTATATCATATTCTTTTAAGGATCACATGTAATTCAATTTAAGCATGAAAAATAAAATCAAACAAAATCTTAAATGGTACCTCACTCGTTTGAAGTCGTCAGTTTTATTCACTCACCATCGATGCGTTGTGACTAAAAGATGCAAAAGTATACATTCTCTAGATCATAAACACATTCTCCACAACTTAAGGATCATCAATCTATGTTAATTGGTTTCTATCTTAGGAAATAAAATAGCTTTATGATGTCGCTTAGATCGCCTGAAGAACGAAGACTCAGTCGAGAAAGCAAGATTGATCTGACCTTGTTCTTCCTTTAAAATCTCTCTCTAAGAACTTTAGAGGTGAGGAGAGGAGATATTCTCTCACTAAATTTTTGAAAATGAAAGATATTATTATTAAGGAGTCTAAAATGATCTTTTATTCTTAGGTTATACTTTCCAAAATTGCACTGTGGTCCCTAGAGAGTAATAAACTTCATTTTAGACCTTTGTGCACATGTATGATTAATAAACTCATCATAAATGTCATATATATTTTATCACTCACTTTTAAAACTATAAAATGTTATGTGATAAAATAAAAACCATTAAATCATCCCGTAAGCTTCCCAAATAATTTAACAAACCTTGAACATCCTATGTTCGTTTGAAAAAATTATATTTTCTCATATTCACATTTATGATCAAAAAACTTGTGAATAGATTGAGAAATAAATTCAATCCTAATTATTCTAAACTTTAATAATATAATTGAATTAGTTTTATTTTCAATCTATCATACTTGTATGTTTATCGGCCCCCACATGTGGGGCCCACTTCATCCTAAACTTATATTCATTAGAATAAGTGGAACTTGTGGATACAATTAGTGTGTGACCCTATAGGTCCTTATATCAATAGTAGTTATTCCAACCCACATACCAATATTAGAGTCTAGAAACCCATCATGGCCCCTAAGGATATAAGGAATTTCATCACTATGACTTCCTCCTATGAATAGTTACTATAGAATATAATCTCTTTGTCTCGTGATATCTCATAAAGCAGGATTCACACTTATGTCATCATCCTTTTGTTGCTTTATATTACATGACCTTACTATATGGACTTACCTTCATGTACCATGGCCATGGATTTATGAAGGTACTACCATCCTAGTCAACCTGGTCCTACTAGATATCTCTTGATCAACTCAGAAGTGGAAAATTATATCTTGATCATTCAACCAATGCCATACCACCAATTACACACCCAATACAAACTATTTAACCATGATTTCATTATCATGGTTTTTAAATTGCATAAAAGTATATGATCAAATTTTACATGATGATAATGATCTCAAGTCCAAATACTAATACACATGTACATAGATAGGAACAACCAATGACACCTAAAACATGTGGTGTTCCTATTGGCGGGTCTGTCCTAATGATCTCACTACTAGAGATCACCAAGTGATAACTTCATGAGAATAAGTCCCAATGCATATGAGAACCTAGAACCTGATAGTCATACATCATATGTGTCATGTTAGTATGATGTATCTAGATCATAGGACATGTTTTTAATATTATCGTCATAATATCTTGAGGTTCTCGTTATAATTGAGAACTACTATAACCTTTTG
Source organism: Viscum album (assembly GCA_963277665.1). NCBI lineage: Eukaryota > Viridiplantae > Streptophyta > Magnoliopsida > Santalales > Viscaceae > Viscum > Viscum album. Next base: position 148,633,284 of record OY728125.1, read on the forward strand.
ATATGACATGTAATTTAAGTACATTACTATGTAAATAGTGGATGCATAAATATCTACACTATTATAGTAAGAATAAAAACATGTTTATATCAAATTATATACATGTAACGGTAATCAAAGTACATAAAGAAGTTAGGTATAGGGAACCCACTCACAACACTCCCACTTGCACTAGAGCCAACTGCTAAAAATTATTAACCCACTAGCTATCACATGAGTATCGTGCCTCTACTGAGATATGGATTTAGTTAGGGGTATTCCACGTTATCCTCTATGGATACTATTATAACTTTGACTTTGAATCTCTAAGTAAAATCCCTCAACAGATGAAACTTATGAAGTACATTTTTTCCTATGGTGTGACCTAGGCTCCTTGGAAAGCACCATTGTCGTAGTATTATCATGATATATTGTAATAGAATCTACACTATTAGATACAACACCAAGTTTAAAAATAAAGTTATGTGTTCAAAATGCTTCCTTAGATGCATTAGAAGCTGCAATATACTTGGATTATACTATAGAATCAGCAACCACAGCCTACTTTGAGATCCTCCAACTCACTACATCGTTATTCAAGAAAAATAAATAGCATGATTGTGATTTCAGATAATCATGATCTTTTTGGAAACTAGCATCAATGTATCCCATTATTACTATCTCCTCATCTCCTGTATACACCAGGAACATATCCTTTGTATGTCTCAAGTACTTTAGGATAGTTTTTACAATATCCCAATGCAGCTTTCCTGGATTGGCTTGATATCTTCCCACCATGATTAAATTAAAGGAAAAAATAAAACATAGTATATAGCATGGAATACATGATATATCCCACTATTTAAGAATAATTGATTCTACTCATTATTTCAATATCCACCTGTGTTTGTGGACTAGTCTTCTTGGAGAGATTAGTTCTATGTGACACTAGTAACATTCCTCTCTTGAATTGTTCCATACTATACCTTCTAAGTACCTTATCATGGTATGTACTTTGACATAGCCCAAGAAGCCTATGAGATCTATCTTGATATATCTTGATCCTTAGAATGTATGCTTCTTCGCCTAAGTCTTTCATGGAGAATCATTCATTTAACCAAGTCTTAACTGACTGTAAGACTTGAACTTCATTTCCCATAATTAATATATCATTAGCATATAATACTAGGAAAACAATGGCATTACCATTAACCTTCTTATATACACATAGATCACTTTCATTCTTGATAGAACAAAATTCTATTATAGCCTCATAAAAATGAATATTCCATGATAGTGATTCCTGCTTCAACCCATAAATGGATTTCTGCATCTTGCACACTTTATTGGCATTCTTTGACTTAAAAAACCCTTCAGGTTGAGTCATATAGATGTATTCAACCAAATTTCCATTTAGAAAAGAAGTTTTGACATCCATTTTCAAATCTCATAATCATGGAAGGATTATATTTCAAGAAATATTCTAATGGATTTCTACATTGCTATTGGTGAGAAGGCTTCTTCATAGTTTAATCCTTAACGTTGATTGAAATCATTCACTGCCAATCTTGCCTTATAGGTATTTACCTTACCATCCATGTCCATATTTTTATTGAATAACCATTTTCACCCAATGGGTTTTACATCAGCAATAGGGTATACCAAAATCCAAAATTGATTTTGATACATGGAATTCATCTCAAAAATGTATGGATTCTTTTCATTTAGCATCATCCTTGCCATTTACTACTTCCTTGTAGGTAAGGGGATCATAATTATCTAGGATAAATGTTTCACCTGACTCGGTGATAAGAAAACCATATATATTTGGTTCTCTAACCTCTTTAGTATACCTACATAGTAATTGTGTCTTAGTAACATATTTCACTCCCACTGTCTCCTATGAAGATTGTTCTTGTACCAACTCTTGTGCATCTGGAGCTTCAACTTCATCAAAGTCGATATTTATCCAACTATTTCTATTAAAAATGTGTTCCCTTTCTATAAATTTGTTTTGTATTACCCCAATCACTTTTCTATATGAAGTATTGTATATATAATATCCTTTTATTTCATTAGGATAACCTATAAAATTGAACTTTGTGCTTCGGGATACTAATTTTTCACTTGGTACAGTCTTGATAAAAGCCTCGCATCCTCATACACATATGTGTGACTGACTAGGTTTCTTTCCATACCAAAACTCATATGGAATCCCATATGTAGATTTATTTGGTACTTGGTTAATAGAATATGCCATTTTATACAAGTAATATCCTCAAAAGGATAATGTAAGAGTTGTTTGACTCATCGTTGATCTGACTATGTCAAGTAAGGTATGATTCCTTATTTTACTAACATCGTTCCACTGTGGTGTGTAAGGAGGAGTGAGTTGGGATATGATCATGTAATCCTTCAAGTGGTCAATGAATGCTTGGTTAAGATACTCTATGCATCTATCTGAGTGAAGTTCCTTAATCTTATTACCAAGATGGTTTTCTACTTCATATTTATATTTCTTAAATATCTGAAAGGAGTTTGACTTAAACTGCATTAAGAAAATATAACCATACCTACTATAGTCATCAGTAAAAGTAATGAAGTATGAAAAACCACCCATTGTCTCTAATATAAATGGACCACATACATCAGTATTAATTAATACTAGTAATTCAGTGGCTCTTTCTCCATTCCTTGAAAAGGGTGTTTTGGTCATTTTCTTTTGTAAACAAGTGTGACATACATCCAATGGTTTTAACTGAACGATTCTAATTACCCTTCTTGATGTAATTTTTGTAAATTATTATCATTTACATAACCAATCCTGAAGTTCCACATACAGGTAGGATATGTGTCATTCTCACTAGATTTTTCATTGATTACTAATACTGGATTTTCTAGTTCAAGTATATACAACCCTTTGTTAATGTGTATCATACCATAACATATGTTATCCTTATACATAATAAAACATGTATTTACAAACTTTAAATAAAATCCCATAGTGTCTAAACTCGACATTGAGATTATGTTTCCGATAACTGAAGGAATATAATAACAATTATTCAATATAAGAACCAAACCACTAGGAAAATTAAGATGATAATCTCCCACTACCAAGGTTGCTAGACTTGCACCATTTTTTTATTAGAGATATACTTAAAAAAATTTAATTTTCTTGAATTTACTTGGTTCATGTATTTGAATAAAATTGTGTGAGCCACATGCAGTATCCAATAACCAGCTTTTAGAAATAGATAGATTTCATTCAATAAAAAAATCCTGAAGTAGAAGTATCACCTTACATCTTCTTCCCAGATCTGTAGTTCCTATTTCAGTAACCTTTATTTACACATATAAAGTATATAGTCGCCTTCTCATTTCCCTCTATTTGTATCTTTGTATTTTTTTTATGGATGGTTTACCAATGTCTTCGACCTAGGCTTGGCCTTAGGCCCCTTTTCCTTTACTTTCCTCCTATTATTCACCACAAGGAATGAATAATTGGTATTCTTCATATCCTTATCATCTTTGAAAATTAAATCCAAAAGATCTAGGAGTTACTTATTCATGTTATTAATATTATAATTAATAATGAAATTCAAGAAACTACGTGGTAAAGAGGAAATAATGAGATCAGTTGTTAGATCTTGGTTCAATTTGAACCTAAGGGAATCAGGTTTCTCAATGCACCTGATCATCTTGAGTACATGAGGTCCTACTTGATTTCATTATATTATCCTACTTCTATACAGAGAACTTGATATCTCATATCATTATTACCAATTTTTCTCCTAATATAACTCTTGGAGATAAGATAACATTTGGAAATCATATTTATCCTCATGCATTTTTTGTAGCTCACTAGACATAGATGACAACTTGAAACACTAAACATCTAGTACATCTTCCATATGATTCTTGCATTTATATTTAACTTCATTTCATGTTCCCTATGGATTCTAATTAGGAATTTGGTATTACAATATATAAAGCCTCCTCTCTTGGCATAGTACTATACATAAGTGCTTGTACCACTCCTGGAAGTTATGGCCGATAAGGATAATCTCTTTATCCAATATTGATTATAGTGACATTGAATTAGTGTTTTCCATTTAATCTAGAAAAATAAATATATAATATGAGTAATTTATCTTAATTACTAGTAAACATTTTCAAATTATTAATTTTAAATGTATCCCACTATTTTATAAAACCCTAGTATCCTTCAACTACTAGATTCAGAATACCCAGTCACTTGAGTATTCTAGTGTAAAGGATCCTTGAAACATCTCCTCATATTCTAAAAGCTATGGCTATTCCACTACTCAAAGAGTCCAAGGTAGGCATATTACTGGACAACTGTAGTAACTCATGTCTCTTTGATCTGTTGAGTGGATTCTCATCTCCTGCAAAGAATTACTTTACATTGCTCAATGCTTTGTCTCTAAAGTTAAAAAAATCTAGCTATGGATACTCCTTTACTTCCAAATTTAGTTAAGTTGACTCACCAATCTCATAATAACTCCTTGATGGTAAGGGGTATCGTCAACTATGGCTTATAAGTACCCTGAACACCTGATTTTTCTCAAATTTGAGTGATGGAAGGAATTTGATGACTTAATATTTTCTCTAAGGGATTTGGTAATTTAATATTGGTGAATGTAATCCTTTTCTATTTAACATGCTTGCTCTATGTGATCTTACTCACAACTTAACCATGCTTTAAAATAGAAAACATTCACCACACATATTCATTTTATCTTTTCATTCTTATTTATTATTATACTATGTAATGGCACATAATAAATACACATTAATAAAATAATAAACCATTCACATGATAAAATAAATAAATAATGATGTGATAATGAGTCGTTAACTATTGATTAATCAATTGAGAGAATAATAAATTAACTAACACCTTAGGGGGATTCCTTAAATAAATACCTAGATTGAATTGCAGCACCCGCAACTCCCATACATTCCACTTTTTTGATCTATGCTGGATCTCAACTCGAACCGCATCTCCATGAACTCCTTCGATGTTTATGATGTATACTCGCACACATGTGAGGAGAAATTGGGGTGTGAAATTACATTTTTTAACACTTAAATGTGGACATGTATTCCCTTATACAAATTAAATATAGAGATATGATGCGCATATCATCAAAATAAAATAATTATTACATTTTATAAAACTTAAATGTAATAATTAAATTAAATAAATAAATAAAAACTTGCATGTGTCAGTCTTGGATCATGATCAGTCAAAATGAAATTATATTACATAATAAAAATTAAATTTTCTAAAATTCAACTCGAGGGTATTTTTAATGTTTGAACTTGTATTAAAATAATTTTAATTAATTATCAATATGTCCCATAACACCTAAAATAATTTTATTAAATACCAAAAAATTAAATTAAATTTTTGAAAATTTTATATATTTTTGGGTCTATTTGGACAGAAAGAAGATCCCTGAAAACTAATTTAATACTAGTGATCAGTTAAATGGGTCAGGCTGATCAAACCCATACCAAATTGGTCCGGCCTGAGATAGGGTATCCATTTAAAAGAAAAAAATTATAACAATATTCTAATGGAAGCTTTGTACCTTTTTTATGTATTTTAAACAAGATTCCACAGGAAGGTTTGAATAAGATTCCAAGGGAATATTTTTCCTTTTAATCAAACAAGCTTCCAAGGGAATATTTAAACAAGCTTCTAAGGGAAGGTTTATACTTTTATAGAAATAAGATTCTATGAGAATCTTTAAACTATATTCCATGGGAAGCTTTATCCTTCTAATTAAATAAGCTTCCTTGAGAAACTTTAAAGTATATTTCATGGAAAGATTTATCCATTTAATTAAACAAGCATCCATGATAAGATTTAAACTATCTTCCATTGGAATATTTAATCATTTAATTAAACTATATTCCATGGGAAGATTTAACCTTTTAATTATACAAGCTTCCATGAGTTGCTTTAAACTAGCTTCCATGAGAATATTTAAAATTTTAATTAAATAAGATTACATAGGAAGCTTGTATTTCCAATGGACTACCCAAACCAGATTCCGGTAGATCTGACTAACATTCAACATAGTTACATTTCACTTTGGCTAAAATCCATTACATTGATAAGTATTAAAATGAATCAAAAAATAAAAACTTTAATTTTCATAGCAACTTTTTGTTTTACAAAACTCATCGATCTTTGATTAGCCATATCTTGGATATAAAAAACTGTATTGGCACACCATAAATTGAGTTGGGACCATTAAAAAGTCTCTTTCTGAATAATAGAAAATTTAATTGAAATTTAAATTTTTTTGACTTAAATAATTGCACATTTTCTTTGATAGAAATTAAAGGAACCTGGAGTGTAGCAGATGCATGAAAGTGGCACAATTTAAAATTTTGGGTTTGGATTCATGTTAAAAACACTTAATCCACAAAACCAATTACCCATATTTCTTTAAGGATTTCATGTAATTCAAATTAATCAAGAAAAATAAAATCAAATGAAAGCTTAAATGGTACCTAATTCATTTGAAGTTTCTAGTTTGATACTCTCACTATCGATGTGTTATGGATAAAATAATACAAATTAGACATCCTCTTGATCTTCCACATGTTCTCCACAATTAAAGGATTATAGATCTAAATTTATTGGGTGCTAAAGTGGGAAATTGAAGATCTTTATGATGTCCCTTTGATCGCTTGAAGAATGCGGACTCGGTCAAGGAAGCGGGATTGATCCGACCTTATTCTTCCTTCAGAGTTTCTCTCTAAGAACTTTAGATGAGAGGAGAGGAGATATTCTCCTACTAAATTCGTGAAAATGGTTAATATTATTATTTAAGAGGCTAAAATGAGATTTTATACTTAGGTTATACTTTCTAAAATTTCACTTTGTCCCTAGAAAGTAATAACCTTCATTTTAGACCTTTGTGCACTTGTATGACTAAATAAACTTTTAATAAATGTCAAAAATATATTATCACTCACTTTTAACACTATAAAATGTTACGTGATAAAATAAAAATCATTTACTCGGCCTGTAAACTTTCCAAGTAATTTAATGAACCTTGAACATCCTATGTTCGTTTGAAAAAATTATATTTTCTCCTATTCACATTAATGATCAAACAACTTGTGAATACCTTGAGAAATAAATTCAATCCTTATTATTCTAAACTTTAATAATATAATTGAATTGGTTTTATTTTCAATCGATCATACTCAGATGTTCATCGTACCCTCGTGTGGGGCCCACTTTTCCCTAAACTTCTATTCATTAGAATAAGTGGAACTTGTGGATACACTTAGTGTGTGACCCTCTAAAGTCTTTATGTCAATAGTAGTGAGTCCAAACCACTAACCAAGATCATATTCTAGCAATCCATCATGGCTCCTAAGGAGATAAGAAATATCATAGCTACGACTTCCTCCAATGAACACTTACTATGTAATATAATCTATTTGTATCATAATATCTCATAAAGAAGGATGCACACTTGTGTCATCATCCTTTTGTTTATTTATATATTTCATGACCTTACTGGAAGAACTTGCCTTCTTGTACCATGGTCATGAATTTATGAAATTACTACCATCCTGGTCAACTTATGCCCATGAGATATCTCTTCCCCAAGTTGGAAGTGACAAATTATATCTTGATCATTAAACCAATTCCATAACTCCAATGACACACCCAACAAAAACTACCTCAGCACAATTTCATTATCATGGTTTTTAACTTTCATCAAAGTACATGATCAAATGGAACACACTGATAATGATCTCAAGTATAGATACCAATAGACGTGTATGTAGATAGGAAGAACAAATGACACCTAAAACATATTGTGTCCCTATTGGTGGTTTTGTCCTCATGATCTCACTACTAGAGATCACCAAGTGAGAACTTCCTAAGAATAAGTCTCAATGCTTATGATCCTACAGCACCTGATAGTCAGACATCATATGTGTCTTGTTAGTATGATATATCTAGACTATAGGACATATTTATAATATTACTGTCATATTATCTCAAGGATCTCATTATAGCTAGGAACTGTTATATCCTTTTGATACGACACATAATATAATGAAATTACCATGTAAATAGTGGATGCATAAATATAAACACTATTATAGTAATAATAAACACATTTATATATAAAACTATACATATGTAATGGTAATCAAAGTACATAAAGGAGTTGGGTCTAGGGAACCCACTCACAACATCCATGACAAGAACACCAACCTATAATAGCCTTATTATTCCTAAAAATAAGTACATAATATGAGATTATAAAAAATAAAAAAATTATAGATATATATACTAGAATAAATAATGAATTAAAGAACCAAAAGAAAACAAGAAACACTTACATGCTAGTCGGATTTACCAATCGAGCGGTTGTTGATTCCAATATTTAAATAAGTTCTTGTCTAGGATTTCAATAATGTAAAATAATAGATGAACATGGATCTCATCATAGGTAATAGCTGGGGTTATCCACCATAAACTAACTCTAGGATCAACTATGTGCTGGAATGAAAGTCTATAGACACTATTCAATAGGGATGGGGAACTCTAGCTCCGGTAATGATCTTCTCACTCTTGATCTCTCTCTTTTATTTGGTTTGAACTTAATGTCATGAATTCTGAAAAGCATCAGGTTAAATAAGATATGAGGGTATTCATAAAGACATGGCAGTTGAATTTGTGGTGTAACAATCGAATGCAGGTGGATGGTAGAAATATGTTTAACCATAACAACATGTATGCAATTTTAGTCATGAAGGGACACACAAAAAAAAGAAAAAAGAAAGGCATTGTGAGGTGTTTTGTGAGATTAAAATCCTCTTTAGTAATAATGAAACTTCCACTATTGAGGAATGAATAGTGAGATCTCCATGTAAGAATCAACACCTAAATAAACAATTCTTGTAAAACTAAATTGACATGTTCTAAGTCTATACTAGATTTAACTAAATCTCATAGAATAAGAAAACCATAGTCAAATAATATTAACTTTCCAATAAACCATATAATATAAAATTAATCATCTAAAATTTCATAATAAATTCTATATAATATTAACCAAGCTAGAATAATTTACGCCAGAATAAATAGGTCATATGTAGGATTAAACTGATAATGATCATAATAAAAAAATGACAAACAATATATCATGGTGGATCATAAACATGTATAATCATGAAAATACATGAAAAAAATCTAATAAATAATTATTTTCATTTATAAATAAATTAAAACATCCAATTTCAACAAATAGTTATCCAACATAAGAATCAATCTATTGAGTAGTACGAGGTGGTAAACTCCTCTAGTTAATTCAATATGTCTTGGTTCATTGGAAACTCAAATATTCACTCAATATCTAACAATATTCTTGAATATTATTATTTATTGTATTTGGATACAAATTTTTGAGATACAAGTTGTATCTAATACCCAAGATACTGAAATAGAAAGATATAATGAAGAAAATTCCTAAAGTAAAAGTTTTCCATTGGGTTTTCTTTACTTCATTGCAATTCCTTTTCCAATTGCCTTTCTATACACATACAAATAATACATTCACCTATTTATTTATCTCCATATTAATATTTGGATTCTTAAGATGATTTTGTGCAGGTAACTATGGATTTGATCTCACCATTAATATCTTCACCTTGCCTTCTTTATTTCTCACCAAAAAACTAAAGATGTGTCTTTTTTCATGTCCTCATCAACTTGGTAAACCATTTTCAGAAGATATAAAAGAATATTATCCAAATTATTCATTGTATAGTTATGAATAAATTTAGAGAAACTATGTGATGAGGATAATATAATTATATCTGTAGATAGATCTTTATTTATCATGAATCCTAACTATGTTAATCATTCTATGTACTTGGTCATCTTGAGTACATGAGGACCATCCTGAATTCCATCTTCCAACTTACATTTGAATAATGTATTGAAGATATAATTTATCTCTTATCTCACTTTATTCTAGAAAGGATACCAAAGATATGATAAGTTGGTGCATTCATCCATGTCCACATGCTATAATTACTGCTCCATGGACATTAATGAATAAATTATGTGAAAAACATCATATGCATCATCCATGTGCCTCTTATAGGATTCCTTCTCACCCTTACTTGCCTCCGTAGGTGGATCATTAGGTATAAGGGGATCCAATAAATAAAACTTCCTATTTTTTTATAGTATTATGTGCATTCTCCTTTATCACTCATGAAAATTTATGTTAATAAGGACATTTTCTTTATCCAAAAATTGATCACAGTGACAATGAACTTATAGTGTTTCTTTCCATTTCCTATAATAAAATCCAAAAGTATATTTGTAATTTATCATGATTAATTTTAAATCAATTATTGACTTATTTTCCATTAATTTCTCCCATAATTTTTATCAAATCCCAACAACCCTCACAATTTAATTTGGAATATCCAACTGTATAGATTTTCTAGTGGGAAAGGATCCATATTTCCATCATCGTAACATATACTATGGCCATTACATTCTCTTAAAATGTGCTTTGGTAGTCTTTACTCTTGATAATTACATTAATTCACACTTACTTGAACTATTGAGCATATTCTAAGTCCATAAATCCTAAAATTGTATTTACTCAATACTTGCCTCCAAATTGCACCTAGTGAATTGTGGACTTTAAACTTGATGCCAATTTGGTTGATTTAGACCAACACTTACATTTAGAACTCCCAAATAAATGGAATATTTTCTAACTATGGTCATATTAGCACTTTAATCTATGATTTCATTCTAAATCAAATGATGGAAGGCGAGTGGTTTCTTAATATTATATTTGATGGATTTTATTATTGGCGTAAGAAATTTAGTTCAATATGAGAATTCTTGTTAATTATTCTATGTTATCGCACTCATCACAATTAACTATACATAATAAAATAATATTATAGAGAATTTATTTTTATATTTGTATACTTGTTAATTTTATAATTTACGTGATCACATAAATAAAATTAACCATGTATAGACAAGAATAAAACTGTGAAATGATCATGAGATTTCAAACTACTATTTTGTTTATCAAGCATCGATAAACTAAACTATACCCTATGGGAAGTAACTCCTTGATTTTTTATTAACTTGAGTTGCAATATACCATGTTATTGTGTGATCCACCTTTGTTTGGTCTTCCTTCGGCTCGCCACTTGAACTACCTCCCCATGGGAACTCCTCATATTACTATTTCACTCCCATACAAGTGAGGGGAACTGTGAAGAGGAGTTATATAAAATTAATTGTGGACACATAAGCCCCTATATAATAAGGAGGAAGGGGTCATTCATATATGATCATTATTTTATTTAATAATTATTAAAAATAAATAAATCATGTGATAATTAAAAACTAAACAAATAAAAAAAATATACATAGTTTGGTATAAATATCATGATAATTTTACATGAAATAATTAAAATTAACTGCTCAAAAATATATTTCTCACCTCATTATTTAGTTAAAATTAAATAAATAATTTTAACTCATTCACTCATGGTCTTATAAAATTCCCCATTAAAATTCTAAAATAAATCAAAATTCACCTTTTGTTTTATTTTAAAAAATAAAAAATAAATTATAATATCCTTAATTTTATTTTAATAAAATAAATTTATTTCTTAAATTATTTTATTAAATATACATACTTAAATATAAATATTAAATTATGTTAATGTAATTAAAATAAAATAAAATAAAGGGGTTGATTGGGTGAGGATCGGTGTGACCCGAGGAACTTTCCAAGCCATAGGGGGGTTGTCTAAGCACTGCTTAGGCCCTAGGGCACTACACAAGGTGAAGCACAGTGTGCTGCCAAACCGTCAAGCAATGATTTATTCACCTAATTAGCTATATCATGTAAAAACTTTTGCACAACTCACATTTTATGACACATCTATCCATTTGGTTCAATTTCTATATTTTTATTCACATATTCTTGGAAATAAAAACTAGATTCATGTTTTTCCTTTATCCATTGGTAGATATGGCCATCAAACTAGGATTTTTTATATCTATTTCAAATATGTGAGTAAAATTAGATATGGATATACATAATTCATTGATCATAAAATCCTATTTATTTATTTTTGGTGAATCGAAACCATATTTGGGTGCAAGTATGACCATTAGATATAAAATGAGAGTGGGTTAGATATATTTTTAGTGAATCGAATCAAAAATTATACAAAACCATTTTGATACAAGTTAAAGGATTTTGGTGTAGCGTAAGTGGGTGTGGTTCATACAAGATTTCAAAAATAATTTAAATTTGGATTCCAGAATCTGAATAAAGGTATCTACGCACTAATTTTTTATCAAATATCAAAATAAAAATAATTACCTAAAATAATTTTCATGTTATTTTATTCCCACTTGATGTCATTATTTTCATTTCTTAATGATCAAAACTTAAATATTTATAGTGATATCCACATGTGCTCTGTGAAGCTCAATATTTTAATCTCAATTCATTGAGCATTAGTGTGAGGAATTGATATCACTTTTATTTCCCTGTGTCAATTGTTTAATAATTTCTCTCATTCTCTCAAGGGATTGAGAGTTAGGGAGAGTGAGCTCACAATTTTTTTAAGAACCGGATGAGTTCTATGAAGGCTAAAACATAATTAACCCATGTAAATGACATAATATATAACTGGTGAATAAATATACCCAATTTCAACTCATATTTATTTAATTATCATTTCTTGAATAAATAATTATTTAATTGATATAATTAAATAGATTCTATGTAATAATTAATTCAATTAAATAATTATATAGACATGTATCATTAACTTAGTCTAATCTATCTCCTAATAAATAAATATTCACTTATTTATTAACTCTAGAAACTTGTGAATATTTATATGAGAAATATAAACCTGGTTACCTTAATTTTTAGTCAATAATAACTTGGGATTGAATTATGATTGACATAACTTGAATAGACATTAATCCTCAAAATAAGATCAATTATATTCTAACAAATCAAATCCAACTGAATCTTATGAACATATATATACACATAGTGAGTGACCCACTACATATATTTCTCATTAATAGTGATTCCAACTCACATACTAAGATTTGTATTTATCAACACATCATAATTCCTATAGAGAAATAAAAATATCATAGCAATGATGGATTTTTTACAAACTCTTGCTATTTAATATAATCCCTTTTTAATGTAATATCTAATCAATAAATATGTATACATGTATCATCATTCCTTAATTCTTGATCTATCTTTCATTGACTTGTCAATATGAACTTTCTTATAATCACTATGTCCATAGATTTAAGTTAGACACATACATCTGAATTATAGTCTCATAGATATCTTCTTCCATAACCTATATGGAACAAATCCTTTCCCTGTCATTTAATGTAACACCTCGATATTTTTATGAAATACTTCTCTTTAAATAATTTTATTTCTTTGATAGCTTTTATTACACGCAAGAGCGAGTTTAAACGAATCACAAAACATTATTAACATATTATATGTCTCTTATCGCCTAGAGATTGGATTGGAAGGTATGAATAGTAATAACTAAATTATGAAAAATATACGGTCTAAACATTTATAAAATTAATTCATTACTTATAAAATTATTATCATTAAAAATAAAAAATATTTGAAAATAAAAGTTATGTTTTTTCTGAAAAATTGTTTTTATGCATGGAGTTTATTTTATATAAATATATTATATTAATACATATTAGAGATTTATTTTAATGAAATTTATATATTATTTAATTGATAAAAAAAATTAACATTCAAAAAATCTTTTTCTAAGCATATGATAAGAGTAAATCCAATTTTATGCTTAAAATGTATTTTTTCTAAAAAATATTTTTTGTCACATTTTTCACTCTTACTTTTAAATTAGTTTCTATCATTTATAGGTATTTAATTAGATAATATTAATTTAATATTTAGAATTATGAGGCTCAAAATTGGTAATTATACCCCCTTTATTTTTTCAGTCAATATGAATAGTAACCGTGGTAAAATTTATCACCTTGATAAAGGGTAAATCTGGTTAATATGGATTAAAAACAAGTGATAAGGCCATAATTTTTCATATTAATTATTATTGGATGAAGTTAATTCTACCCTTAACACATAATATTCTAAATTTACTTATTTAATGGACACTTTTCCATGAAAATGAATTATATATTATTAAAATCAAAGCATGTTATAAAATGTCACTCTCTTTTTAATTTCTCTTATCTGTCTATATAGGGGAAAAATAATGTTATGAACGAATATAAGTGTCTATTATGATATTAATAAAATTATTTTTATGTGATAATTTTATTTTTAATTTTTAGTAATTATATAATGGCCTTAATTTCTTAAGAAACATCGATGCATTACTTCTCTATTTAATAAACAATATAATAAATAATTTCAAAAATATTAAAATTTATATAATTTGATTGATTTAATGTGATAAATTAATTTTTTAGATCTATAAGACATATTTGGGATGTTTAAAAGTATTATATTCTAATTTTCTCTTTATCCTGATGTATTTAAAGTTAAATTAAATGAATGGTGTTAAAATTGACAATAATGATATTTTATCAAAATAATATTTTATTAAATTATTTAAAAATAATAAAAATATTTAAATGATAAAAATTTATTATTATATGCTCAAAAAATCATAAATTTTCCACTTATGTTCCAATTTTCACCTTATAAGTAAAAAATACATTATTTTAATATTGAAAATTTTGTTACCATAGCTAAAATTAAAATAGGTTAACTAAGGGTTAGTCAAAATGATAAGGTTTAAAATTACACAAAAACTTGTCTAAATTATATTTTTTGATATTATTGAAACTCTATACCACATTATATTAGAATAACTCTATATTTTGAGGTATTTTTCTAGAGAATGAATTTATTATAATTTAATCTTTTTAGAAATTACAAAATTTCCCCTCACCTCAATTATAAAAAGACACATCATCCCCCACTTTATTACACAACTTTTAGATTTATATATCAACTATACTATACCAAATTATATTATCCACTTCCATAGATAAATTATATATGTGCTTTTATTCCCCAAAGACCAATCCTAGAGCCCTTTATAGGAGATCTAAAGGAGTCATTTCAAAGAAGAGGTAATCTCCCTAACCAATCAATTTATTTTTATACTATTATTTAACTCATCTAAATCCATGTTATTTATCATAAAATAATAAATTCATTATCATAAATATAATTGATTTTTATTATGATTATTAAATCACCATTATACACCCCATGTCTCATTAAATAAGAAGTGAAAGTATCACTTGTGCGTATGTACAACTTACTGTCTCCACGTAGCGATACAATTCATTTTTCATCACCATATTTTATATATGGGTATTATTATGGGTTTAATATTTATATATGATATATATATCATAATTATACTTCTTTAATGATAATATCATGCTTGCCTTCTTAACATCCAATCTTTTGGGAAACGATGATGTTGTTTGTGCATACATATGGGCTACTATCTCCATGATGTGATGTGATTCATTTTTTCATTTATATTTCACATGGATGGTAATAAGGATAACTCTTATGAATATATATGATATATATGATATAATAATGATTCTGAAAAGTTTAATTATTATTTACCCTTCTTTCATTCTATCATTCAAAAAATGGAAACAACATTCATGTGTACGTACAGCCAACCGTCTCCATGAACAATGTAATTCATTTTTCTATCTCTACATTTTATGAATGATTATAAATATGTATATAATTAATATATATTATTTTTATACCATTATTAAAATTCTATAAATTATGGTACCATAATCAAATTATAAGGACTAGGATTGTTGAACTGAAACATGCTTAGAAAATGAAGTAGTTATCACCAAGAAAAGTGATTTTAATAACAAATTATTAATAAATGGGTGATAAGATTTTATAAATAAATCATGAATGTTATGATATATATGAATATTTTTATGGAATACATGTATTAAAAATACATATTTATTATATGGTTGGTCTTAATATGAACAAGGAAAGACGATAATTGAGGTAAGGGTTTATTTCATAATCTCATCATTATTCAGGATTGTTTGTGTTTAAATATCTATTGGGGAATATATATCTTCCATGTAAATGTTTTCTAAAAATGTTTTAAAAAATGTTTTTAATATTATCCTAAAAAAATTTAAATTCATTTTTACCCAATTTTTAATTTTTACAAAAATGATTTGAAAGGAATTTATTTGTCATTTTCCAAACGAGGTAATTTTTGACTTTCTTGAAAAAAAATATAGAAGGAATGTTTTTTTTAACTTATATGGCATGAGAATATTTTTCCACCATCATGATGCCTTAATTATTTTAATATTACTTTTATTGTTACAAGTTTATTTTCAAATAAAAATGTTTCCTTTATAAGTGCATAAATTTAAAAATTAATTTTAAAATGGAATGGTTATTTTCCTTAAGAATTATTCAATGTGATCTTTTGAAAATAATTTTCCATATTAGATGAAATCCTTTTATGTTACTTAAGATTTAATAAGGATAAAATCTATGGATACCATCCTAATTATTTCTCTAGATGGTTTATGTTTATGGTGAAAATATTAAATTTTTATGAAACCCATTTATTTTTCATGGGTTATGCTATGATGAAATGTTTATGAAACACATTTCTATTCATGAGTTATAATATAATGAATGATTTATAATCTTTTGGAATGAATACATATGGTTTTCATTATATTATTGGTGGTACCTATATCTCCCTCCAATTAATTGGTTAAAATATTATATCTCATGAGATATTTATGGGAAATAAGTTGAAGTTCTTGATCCATTGTGGGAAATAAGTTGATGTGCTTGATTTGTTATGGGAAACAAGTTAATGTTCTTGATCTACTATGGTAAACAGGTTTTGATTCATGATATTATGTTCTTTTTAGTTATCCTTAACTTATTAAATGTTTAATATACTTATTATGGCACCACACACATTTATGACATGAATATATGGTTCATGGTTGAGTTGTGATGAATTCTCATTCTTATGATTCATGTATTTTTAAATGTTAATGTTTTATGTTATAAATAATGTTTATGAACTTTATCATATTGGGTATAGAATTTGTAAGTTATGGTAAATATATTGTTCCCTTATACTTATCTTGTTCTTTCATATGATCATCAATTGATATCTCCCATGTTTACCCTTACTGACCATTTAAGCTCACCCTTTTCTTAGGTTTCCTTTCCCTGGGTTATGAAGAAAATTTTTAGTAGGGTATTCTTATGAAGAGTACTATGTGATAATATATTTATGGTATATGTTGAATATATTTCATAAAATAAGAAGATTGTATATCTAATATCTAAAGACTCAAAACCTTTATGACCCTGTCATGGATCGTATTATTATGTATTGAATATTCTTCTAAATATATGTAATATTTTTGTATGAAAAGATCGGGTCATTATAATTGGTATTAGAGTAGAGTTTAGTCAATATTTAGATATTAGGGTTATAAAACTTTTATGAAAACCCTAGGGATTTGTCTAAGTATATGATTAAATCCTACAGTTTTAGTAACAATCATGAATGACCTAGGTTAAACCTAAAGTTTCATAGAAGGTGTCGTGATTTAGACATTTTATGAATTATTTTTTAATTATGTGGTTTTCACAATGATTATTATTTATAATACTATGATTTTTTGTTTTAGTTAATGGATGGGACCTAAAGGAATCATGTTGGTGCTGAATTTGATAGACAATGCAAGGATTGTCCACCCGAGCAACCAAATGTTATCATACTTGAAATACATAATCTTACTGCTATGATCATGAAACTTTCATAGGCTATGAATCATACTAAGTTTCCAAGTGATTAAAGGATGTAACAATATATTGTTGAATCTTTCATAATGCAATATCCACATTCTTTTAGTGGATTTTCTGATCTATTGGTGGCTAAGTGATGTATCAACACCATTGAGAAAATATTTTATATTCTTCAATTCTCAGTACATGAAAATGTTTTCCTAGTTGTTTATTCTCTATAAGTAAAATCACATCAATGTTGTAATCTTATCAATAATATAAGGTAATAGAAAGAAATTTAATCCATGTAATGATAGAGTTTAAGGTAATGGTATTCAGTAAGTACTATACTCATATTCTACATAAAAATATGGAGAAAATTTTTCTTGATATGGAGTAAAGGGATGATGAATCCATTAGTACCTATGAGGAAAACTTTTAAAGGCTTTCATGGTATTCCTCTAGTTTAATTATCATCCCTGAAAGTAAAATTGATTGATTCTTTGGTGGTCTAAAACCAAGTCTCGAAAATGAATTATCTATAAGATAATTAAGTAGCTACAAATAAATCATTCGATGTACACTCAATGTAGAAATGAAAATTAGAGGTTCCCATAATCCCCATGGTTTTAATAAGAAAATAAAGATCAAGTATCATGAAAACTCAAATATTTCATAGGTGGGAAGAAATTATAGCCATCTACATACCAAAAATGTGGGAAGAAACGTCAAGGGAAGTGTTTGAATGGAACTAGGAGGTGATTTAAATGTGGAAAGTCCAGTCATAAATCCCATGAATTTCTAAAGGTGAATAATTGCGTGGTTAATTAAATAAAGGAAAATAAGATTCCAACTAATGCACTACCCATGCTCCAATGCTTCAAATACAAGGAGTTTGGACATTATACCAACCAGTGCATGAATTCAAATATTCTTGATGGTCAGTGTCAATAACCTCTTAATCCTAAATATAAAGGTAAATATCATGTGATCATGACTATTGAAGTGGGTTATAAGAATATCATGGTGAAAGGTACACTTATCATCCACTCTAAAAAAAATAATGTCTTATTTTCTTCTAGATCCACACACTCTTGTATTTCTAAATAATTCGCTAAGGATATCTTCATATCACCTCAACAATTAGATGTTGAGTTACCAGTGAAAACTCCTAATGGAACAGTGGTCACATCTCAAGTCTATAGTTCTTATCCAATTTAATTTTGTGGGAAAGTGCTTCCTGTAGATCTTGTGATTATCCCTTTAGTTTAATTCAATATGATTCTTAGCATAGATTAAATTTCTCTATATAGATCCCATATCAATTTCTGAGGAAGGGAAGTCATATTTCATATTCCAAATTAACCTATGATCATTTATCGATGCGAGGATGAATATGAACGTCTGATAGAAATCGATTCCATCTTGTGGGACTTAATTCCTATCAATGAAGGTTATCTATCTTACATGGTTGGGGAGAAACTCAAAATTAATGATAAACCTATTATATAGGAATTTTTTTATTCCATTTTGGGATAATTGGAAGGTCATCCACTAAATCATAAAGTTGATTTTTCAATATAACTCATACATGGTGTTATGCCTATTTCAAATACTCCTTATAGAATGGCCCCAATTAACTTGCAAGAATTAAAGAAGCAACTCCAATAGAATATTAAAAAGGGATTCATTAGTCCAAGTGTGTCACCATGGGGTGTACCTGTTCTGTTTGTTAAGAAAAAATATAGATAAATGCAACTCGATGTTGATTATCAATAACTTAACAATATCACAATCAATAACAAGTATCATCTCCCCCATATAGATGACTTATTTGATCAACTACATAGAGCTCAATACTTTTCCAAGATTGATATTTATTTTGGATATCATCAATTGAGGGTCAGGAAGGAAGATATACCCAAGATGGAATTCCATACAAGGTATAAACACTATGAATTTATAGTGATTCCTTTTGGTCTTACTAATTCACCCGTTATCTTCATGGATTTAATGAATAGATTATTTATAGATTACCTTTACTAGCTTTCGGTAGTCTTTATAGATGATATTATTATATATTCAAAAATCAAGGAAGAGCATGAATATCACTTAAGGATTGTGCTGAAGTCCTTTAAGAAGGTTAATATTCATTAAAAAAATTCCAAGTGTGAATTTTGGCTTTAGAATGTTTCAATATTGGGTTATATAATCTCAAGTGAGGGTATATCAGTAGATCCTTTAATGTCAGAAGTTATTGAGAAATGGTCTAGACCAACCATGGTAACTAAAATCCATAGTTATCTTAGGTTTTAAGGATGTTATTGAAGTTTTGGGAAATATTTCTCATGATTATATAATCCACTCACCAAGTTTATTTGGAAAGGAGTTAAGTTCATAAGGATAAGGGAATGTGAAGAGAATTTCAAGGAGTTAAAAAGAAGGTTGGTCAGTGCACATGTGCTCACACTACCCTGTAGTGGAGAAAGGTTTGTGATATATAGTGAAGAATCAAAGAAGGTACTCGAATGTGTTCTCATGAAAAATGATATGGTGATCACTTGTGCCTCATGAAAATTAAAGTTCCGTGAGAAAATTACTCAACTCATGATTTGGAGTTAGCTGTGAAAATTTTTTGTATTAAAGATGTTGAGGTTGTAACATCTCGCCACTCACTCATTTTCTTGGGAAGTGGAGGAGGTTTTACTAGCCTTAGGTGACATCCTTAAGACACCAAAATATATAAATAAATGTCAAGGGATTCATAAAAAATTAGGGTATGATTTTAACTTTAAAGATAAAATAACAAAACAATCATTAGAATAAAAATAAAACCTCTATATGATGAAAGAGTAAAAAAATAAAAGCCAATACAAAACCAAACCAAAAGATAATATCATAGTATAAGTAGAAATAAAAACTAAAAAATCTCAAATACACCCAAGAAATCAACTCAACTACTCCCAACCTGCTCCAAGATCCAACTCCACGTTCCCAACCCAGGGTATCAAGAAGCATCACTAAAGAACTGGGATACCTTTCTTTTACCTATGTCTCAATATATAGCATATGAAAAGGAACCAAAGTGCCCAAGAAGGGGGTGAGTATAAAACCCAATCGGATTTACACAATTACTTTCCAACTCACTCCATTGGGATAAAAATTGTTACAAAATTTTATAAAATAGTTTAAAATCAACCTTAAAGTTGTTTATATCCAACCAAAATAGTTTTCCAAGGAAAGCAATCAAACAAGCCTTTAAAACCATTTTTAAAAGAATACATAAGCAAAGTCTTTAAACCATTTTCTTAATTTTTGATTTATAATATACTATTTCATGTCCACGTACATCCACTACAAACACACACACATAATCTTGGTATTACCATTGATGGTGGAACTTCATGTCCATACTCAGTCCATTTGATGGTGGTATTTCACGACTATTACCCATCCCATTAAACTCATGTCTAGTCATTATGACTAAACCATGTCAACCCATTTACATAAAATCATTTCTTCTCTTTTAAATAATTTCAACAAATACTTTACTTACATAGAACCAACCATAATTTTAAAATCACCATTTTAAAATTATAAGCAATGGGTTTTCCAAAAAGTTATCCAATTCCCATGATTTCTAAAACCATAATTCAAATAAGAATTTATATCAAATAAACCATGATTTACACAACAATTTTAAGTAATTAAATCGATTTTGAAATCAGTCATTCAAGTTCTAATCAAGAGAAGTCGAGAGAGAATCCACCTACCTCTCAAACTTAGGAGAAAATGAAGAACGGTGCAACAACTTCAAAAAACCATCATGAATCTCTTAAAAACATCCTTAAATATCATTACCTTTAATAAAAACAATCATATCCCATAAATATTGAAATCACATAGCATATATCTATCCCCAATGAACTAAATCCATGATTCCAAGAGAGGGAAGAAGAAGAGATCTAAGGAAAACAATGAAGAACGAGCACTTACCGAAAAATCTGGGCCTCCAATGCACTTTTATTCACCTAGGTTTCACTCGCGAATTAAAAGGAATGGTATCACTAGACTTGGGAATAAAACGAATTCATTTTTAGGGGGTATTAGTGGGGGGAAAGTATATTAAGAGGTAAATTGGATTAGATCCATTATTTTTTATCTAAAATTTCACGGTGCATAGTTAGGGTACACGGTTAGTCAAGTTGTGCGACAACTATGCACGAGCCACTACCTCAATCCATACCTTTCATGGTTGGATCACACAGTTAGACAACCTGAGCACCAACTGTTTTATTCCCATCTGTTCAGTATTGCACAGTTTCTCTAGGGAATCTGCATGATTTTTCCAAAACTGTGCACTTACCCAGTGCCCACTGTTTCAGTTTTACAATTTTTTGGAGGTATTTCATAGTTTCTACTAATCGTACTCAAACCATGAACCTTTATAAAATCCTAAAAAACATGCCAAATCTCCTCCAAACCTCTAGAAAATTAACCAAATCACTTTATATACTTAAAATACATAAATAAAGGGTCAAGTACATAAAACTAGGGGTGATTAATTCTCCCCACCATTGGTCTTTCCATCCCTATAAAGTAGAAAATAACCATTGGACTTAAAGAGTTGTATCCATTACTCCACAATTTCCTTATCATGCTCCCACATTTCTTCCTAAATCTAACCATGCTTCCATAAAATCAATACTATACTTATGCTTTTATCACACAATACTTTATCTTGCATATCCACAATCTATACCGACACATGAAATAATGTAGCATTTGGATATGAGTCAATGTGATCCCATCAAATCACATGGCCAAGATCAGGTTTATACTTCTTCAATTGAGATACATGAAACACATTATGCAATGAACTATACCTTGGTGTAAAATCCAACTAATATGTCACCTCACCAACCCATTCAAGTATCTCAAAAGGAATTGGGTATCAAGAATATAAATTTCCCTACTTTACAAAATGATGATGTCCAAGACTTGGAGAGATTATCAAGAACACGTGATCACTCACCTCAAATGAAAAAAATCATCGATGATGATCCTCATATGATTTATAACTACTCTCAGCCATCTCCATCCTATTTCTAATCAATTGAATCTTCTCTGTTGTCTCTTGTATAAGGATTGGTCTAACTAGTGAAGTATCTCCTCTTTCTACCCAAAAAAGGGAGAACAATAAGGATTCCCATATAATGCTTTAAAATGAGCCACGTGTATTGAGGCCTAATAACTATTGTTATATGAGGACTCTACTAATGGTATGTGATCCTCCCATGATCCACCAAAATCCATTACATAAGCCCTAAGAATGTCTTTTAATGTTTGTATTGTCCTTTCAGATTGTCCATCCATTTTAGGATGATACGGTGTGCTCATAGTCAACTAATTCCCAAGGGCTATAAGGATTTCCAAAAACAAGATGTAAACCTCAAATATTGGTCTGATACTATCAAAATCCATATTTCGTTCCCTTTTACCACTTCTCATATATATATTTTCAAAAATTATTTTATAATATTAGATTTATGAATATGGATTAAATGGGTCAGCTTTGTGAACCAATCCATTATAACCTATATGGAATCATGTTTCCAAACCATCCTTGGTAGACCTATTACAAAATCCATATCTATAAACTCCCATTAACACATGGTAATTGGAAAAGACTACAACATACCCACTTGCCATTGGTGATTTTCCTTAACCTGTTGATAGGTGAGGCATCTCAAAATAAACTCAGCCACTTTTCCTTTTATGTATACCCACTAAATTTGTGATTTCAATGCCTTATACATATTTTTTATTCTATAATTAAAAACCCATCTCAAATAGTGGTAATCATGAAGAATTTGTTCCTAAAAATCCATAGGTACAACCATTCAATCTCAAAACCACAACACTGATCTTCTGTCAAGATTACATCCTCAATTGTCTCCCTACCATTGAGTTTTAACCTCATAAAAACACATTCAAAAATGGATGTTTATTCCTCTTTATCCTTCTCAACCAAATTAGGAACAAATTAAATCTAAAAGAAAAATACAACACTACCTCATTATCTATAATACAAGTGCATGTTGGTTATCACCAACATTAGCTACCATTGATCTGAATCCTCTTTCACCAATAAACTATATGACTTCCTACTCAATACATCTACCACATATTTCCCTTTACATGGTGTATACATTAAGTCAAAGTCAAACATTTGAAGATATTGCATCCAACTTCTTTGTCTTAGATTCATATCTATTTGTGATAAACAGTGTTTCAAGCTATTATGATCCATAAACACTTTAAATTTCTCACCAAAAAGGTAATGATTCCATGTTTTCAAATCATGGAACACAAAATATATTTCCAAATCATGTGTTTGGTATTTATTCTCATGAAAACATAACTATTCTAAGCTATAAGAAACAGCATGATCTCCCTTCATGAGAAGACACCCCAACCTAGATCCCAAATCATCACAATAAACCATATAACCTTATCTTGATTCTGTAAATATCAATATTGGTGTTGATGTAAGGAAAAATTTAAGCTCTTGAAAATATTTTTTACATTCATAATTCCATTGGAATGGAATATTTTTACTTTTCAAATCTGTCATTGGTGAATTTAGTTATGAAAATTTATGAAAAAAAATAGTAATAACCAACCAAGCAAAGGAAACTATGTATCTCAAAGAAATTATTTGGTAGTTTCCAAGAGATCACAACCTCTATCTTTTATGGATCCACAAAAATACCTTTTTTAGAGATAAAATTTCCAAGGAAATGTACCTATTATATCCAAAAATTAAACTTTGAAATTTTTTCATACATACAATGATCCCATAAGATACCCAACACTATATCCAAGTATTTCTCATGCTCAACCTTTATCCTAGAATACACTAGTATGTCATCCACAAACACCGCCATAAAAGAATCCAGATACATTTGAAATATATGATTCATCAATTCAATAAATATATTTGGTGTATTTTTAAGACCAAAATTCATAACCACATACTCATAATGTTCATATAAACTCCTGACATTTGTCTTTAGAATATCCTTCTTCTGAACCCATAGTTGGTGATATTCTGAACACAGGTCAATTTTAGAGAACCACTAGGATCCCCACAATTAATCAAACAGATCATCAATGCATGGAATAGGATTCCAATTCTTTATCATAACTTGATTAAGCTTATGGTAATCCACATAAAGGATAATAGTTCCATCTTCCTTTTTCACAAAAATAATCGATGCTTCCCATGGAGATGCGCTACGCCGAATGAACCCTTTGATTTCCATCTCTTCCAACTAGAATTTCAATTTCCTTAATTTTTTTGGTTCCATCTAATAAAACATAAGTGAGGTAGGACTGGTCCCTGGTAAGACATCAATTGTAAACTCCACTTCTCCTGTGGGTGGAAACCCTGAGAAATTATCAGGAAAAATATCAGGAAACTGATCAATGATTATTGGAAAACCTATATTCTTGATCTCATCCATAGATTCCAATGTCAAGGTTTCCAACTGGTATGAGATAGTTTCAACTGCTAGTGCAAACAATCATGATCCACTTACCTTCACATTTCGATCTCCTCTAAAGAGATGCTCAATTCCATCATCAGTTATAAAAATTACCCTTCGGGTATAACAATCGATGTGAGATTTGAACATTACCATCCAATCCATACCCATGATTAATTCATATATATCCATCACAAGCACAGAGAAGTACCAAATCAATTCATCCTCATCGATAGTTCTAGAACATGATTTTCATATAAAGGCTCGACATTCTCTTTGGAGAAAAGGAGTTTGAAGTTTCAAAATAGAAGGAATCATCTCAACATGCAAGCCTAGAAGATTAACAAAACAATAAGAAATAAATGAATGGGATGCACCCATATCAAAAAAATCATAAGGGTAAAATTAAAAATAATCACACCACTCACCATTGAAGGTCCCAATTTATCATCTGTGATCACTAACTTAGCTTCATAAAATTGATTACTTTACACACTTTTCTCTTTATTACCATATTGATTTTCACTAGTTAAGGATCCATGGTATTCCTAGAATCACTATGGATTTATCGATTTTGTTTATGGGAGTTATTCTTTTGTACTCATACCATTGAAACGTACGATTCCTGAGAAACATGAGATGTGTCTCTAGCTCCCAATGTTAGAGAACTACGAAAATAGCACTGAAGATGTCATAAATGGTTGTAATTGTGGCATTCTCTAGGTGGTGTTGTACAATATTGCTTCATGTGATCGAGAGGACCATATCAAAAACAATTGGGTTAACCATTTAGTTTAGACGGAAAATTAACTAATCCCACCATCTGATTCTGAGTCATACACAACCTTTTAAATAGGTGTCCCTATTCCACTTACTCTCAATTTTAGAGTTACCACCAGTTCCCATAAGTATCAACATGCTTACTCCAACCATATTTCCTGAGATATACCTTTCTTACACCATTACTCTATTGAACATATCTATATAATCTAATATAAAAAGCACAAAAATATTTGAGAAAATATCTGGACTCAACCCCGATTCAAAAATGTGTGCCTTCAAGGATGCACTTCTAATAACTTTTAGTAAAAAGCAGACTAAATTCATAAATTTATCTTCATACACTATCATTTTGAGGTTATCTTTCTTCAAAATGAATAATTATATTATTCTTGAAATCCATAAAGTATGAGGGTATAATTTTTTGTTAAAAAATTCTTCAAAATCCTTCCATGTCATGCCTTGGTCCGATTTAGCCTGAACTGCTAAATCCCACCATACGCATGCAAGATATTCCAGCATGTACATTTCTAAAATCAACTTCATCTCAGCTAGTCTTCCAAGGAAATAAAATATTTGATTCATCATATTTAACTACACTTATTATTTTTATGGTTCTAAATCACCCCAAAAGATGGGTGGATTCTACTTTTAGAACTAAACTGAATGATCCATTTTCCTTGGTTCATAACTTATATTCCCTTTATCCATGGATTGAAAATCCTAGAAAATACTCTGAACCAACTTTTGGTTCACCTGTTGCTTAGGTGCAACTAAATTCTCATCATCCTCTTTTGGTTGGTTCCCACATCACCTACCTAGTGTCATTCGCTATAACCAGAAGAAAACTTCATTTAGTCTCACTATCTAGAAACTTAAGGCTTAGTAATTTCAAATTTATCACATCAAAAATATCACAATAAGACTTTTCAAAATTCAATAATTTCCTCTTTCAAACTATTTTTAAAAAACCCACCATGATTTTTGAAAATCAAACTATTTTCAACTATTTTCAAAAATCAACAATTTTTCAAAAAATCATAAATCATTACTCAAAATTAATTATGCACTCATGCCATGCTCTTGTAATTATCAAAAACCCATAATTATGAGTTTACAACTCCTAAAAGTGTCTTAAAGCACTCATTTACCCAAACTCCCTAGTAACTTGAAGTTCAACATAAATAGGTTAGCTACGCCTTTTTTATGATCTACATTTCAAGTTCTAAAAATCATACTCCTTTATACCATCCCAAGAGATATACTAGCACTAATCCCATATCAAGGATTGAAGAAAATGATACCATTTGTAATATCTCGCCCCTCACTCATTGGCTTGGGAAGAGGCAGAGGTGCTACTAGCCTTAGGTGACATCCCCAAGACACCAAAGGATGGAAATAAATTCCAAGGGATTCATAAAAAATTGGGGGGTGATTTTTCCTTTGAAGATAAAAAAACCATGATAACCATAATAATCAAACCTTTATATGATGCATGAGTACAAAAATAAAAGCCAATACAAAACCAAATTAAAAGACAATATCATAGTACAAGAAGAAACCAAAAACAAAAAAGCTCAAAGACACACAAGACATCAACTCAAAAACTCCGAACCTTCTCCATGCTCCAACTACACATGCCCAATCTAAGGTATCAATAAGAATCACTAAATAAATGAGATAACTTGCCTTTACTTGTGTCTTAATATATAACATCTGCAAATTCACTAAAGTTCCCAAACAAGGGGGTGAGTATAAAACTCAGTAGGACTTCCCCAATGACTTCCCAACTCGTGCCAATAGGATAAAACTTGTTAGAACATTTTATAAAATAGTTTTAAACAACCTTAAAGTAGTTTATATCCAAGAAAAATATCTTTCTAAGGAAATAAATCAAACCCTTTAAATCTATTTTCAAGGAATACATCAACAATGTTTTTAAACCATTTTCTAAATTTTTGATTTAGCATATAATATTCTATGTCCACACATATCCACAACACACACACACACACATAATCTTTGTGTTACCATTGATTGTGGAACTTCACACCCATACTTCATCCCTTTGGTAGTGGTACTTCATGACCAATATCCATCACAGTCAACTCATGCCCAACTGTTATGCCCAAACCATGTCAACCCATTTCCATAAAATCATTTATTCCCTTTAAAAGTATTTAGATAAATAATTTACTTACATAAAACAAACCATAATTTTAAAATAACCATTTAAAAATTATAAACAATAGAGTTTTTTCAAAAATTCATCCAATTCCCATGATTTCCAAAACCATAATTCAACTAATAATTTTCATCAAATAACACCATTATTTACATAAAAATTTCATGGAATTAAATCAATTTTAAAAAAAACCTTCAAGTTATAATCAAGAAGAGTCGAGAGAGAATCCATCTGCCTCTCAAACTTAGGAAAAAGTGAAGAATAGAATAAAAAATTTAAAAAACTATCTTGAAACTCCTAAAAACGTCCTTATATATTGTTTCATTCAATAAAAATAATAATATCCCATCAATATTTACATCACATGGCATGGATATATTCTCAATGGACTAGATCCATGATTACAAGAGAGGGAAGAAGAAGAGATCTAAGGAAAATGATGAATAATGACCACTTACCGAAAAATATGAGCCTCCAATACACTTTGATTTTCCTAGGAATCACTCATGGGTCGAAAGGAATGGTATCTCTAGCCTTAGTAAGAAAATGAATTCGTGTTTAGGAAATATTATGGGTAAAATGAGTGGTTTATGAGGTAAATCAGATTATATCCATGATTTTTTTATCTAAAATTTCATAATGCATAGTTATGGAACATGGTTTAGAAAATCGTGTGCTAATCGTGTGTGAGCCACTACCTCAAACCACACCTCACATGGTTGGATCACATGATTAGACAAATTGTGTTCCAACCATGTTATTCCTCTCTATTTAGCATTTCACAGTTTCTCTGGGGAATCTTCACAGTTTGGCCAAGTCATGTGCCTAACCATGCACCTACCCAGTGCCCATTGTTTTAGTTACATGGTTTTCTATAGATGTTTCACGGTTTATACTAACTATTATAAAAATGTGTACCTCCATAAAAGCCTCAAAAACATGTCAAAGCTCCTCCAAACCTATCAAAACATAACCCAATAACTTTAAATACTTAAAATGTATAAATAAAGGGTTAATTACCTGAAAACGAGGGTTCTACAAAGGCATTATCTATATGTAGAAAGTTGTGGCATATATACTGATCATAAAAGTTTAAAGTATATTTTCACTCAAAAAGAGATAAGCATGCTCTAAAAAGATGGTTGGAGCTGATTAAAGATTATGACTACTCAATACATTAACACCCTGGGAAAGCGAATAAGGTGGTAGATGCTTTGAGATGAAAGGATCATACTAGGTTATCTATGATAAGGATCCCAAAAGATATAATATTTATGGATCTATAAAGGATGGATTCAGAAATCTTAAAGTAAGGGGAGAAATCTTATATGAATCAAATAAATGTTCAACCATCTATCCAAGTGAATATTAAAGAGGAACATAAGGAAGATGTAGAGATAAAAAAGAAGGTTATAAATGTTTCTAATTTCAACCTTGATTGTGATAGAATAATAATGTTTAGTAACTATGCATGTGTCCCACCCATAATAAATTTAAATAAGGAGTTATTGGATGAGGCTCAAGTTCATCATTCTCTATTCATCCTAGAAGTAAAAATATGCTAGAGACCTAAAAGATTATTTCTGGTGTGATGGCATGAAGATATATATTGAAGATTATGTCTCTTGGTGCTTGGTTTTTTAGGAAGTTAAGGCTGAGAGACAAAATTCTAAGGGGATGTTACAAACATTAACCATACCTGAATGTAAATGAGAAGATATCACTAAGAATTATTTTTCTCAGACTCCCCAAAACATTTAAAGGTCTTAATGCTATATGGGTTATAGTCAATTGTATTAATAAGTCGGCACACTTAATTTCTATTAGATAAAATTTATCTCTTTATCATCTTTACATAATATATATTAATGAAGCGGTGAGATTTCATAGAGTACCACTTTACATTATATCTGTTCAGGATCTAAGGTTTACCTAGAAGTTCTGGAAAAGTATTCATTAGGATTTTGATACAGAGTAAAGTTTCAGAACTACTTATCATCCTCAGATAGATGTTCAATCTTAGAAGACCATTCAAACTCTATAAGATATGATAGGATCTTTATCTATATATTTCAAATGTAGTTGGGATTAACACCTTCCTTTGGTGGAATTTTCTTACAACAATAGTTTTTACTCCAAAATTCAGATGGATACTTATAAAGACCTCTATTCTAGGAAGTGTTAAACTCAAACATGATGGAATGAAGTTGGAGAAAGAAATCTATTGGGGCCTGATATAGTTGAAGAAATGGAGGAGAAGGTTAGATCCATTCAACAACATATAAGAGCATCTCATAGTCAATAAAAAAGTTGTGCTAACAATCTTTGGAAAGATATGGAGTTTGAAGTGGGTGATAAGGTATTCATATGAATATCTCTCTTGAATGGAGAGGTGAGATTTAGAAGGAAGGGAAAGATAATCCCTAGTTATATAATTTTTTTTTAAAATTATTGATCATATCAGGATGGTATCTTATCAATTGGTTCTTCCACTGAATCTCTCTCAAGTTCATATTGTGTTCTATGTATCTCTCTTGAGGAAGTACATACCTAATCCTTCATATGTACTAAAATTAGAGGACATACTGAAATAGAAAGATCTTTCTTATTAGTAACAACCAATAGATATTTTGGATCATAGAGAGAAAGTTTTACAAAACAAGACCACTCATCTAGTTAAATTTTTATGGTGAAACCACCAATTTGAGGAAGTTATGTAGGAACTTGGGGATGTGATGAGGTGGAAGTATCCTCATCTATTTGTATTAGAGTGAAATTTCAAGGTAAAATTAATTTTAAGGGGTTATAATTTAATTCCTCAATATTTTTATGAAATATTTCTCTTTAAATAATTTGATTTCTTCAATAGCTTGTGTTACACTCAAGAATGAGTTTAGACAAACCGCAAAATATTATTAAAATATTATATGTCTATTATCACCTAGCCATTGGATTAGAAGGTATAAATAGTAATAACTAAATTTTTGGTCGGAGTGGAATCTCAAGAGGGGGTGAATTGAGTTCCTACTTAAAATTTCTGTTAAAAACCTTATGCTTAAGATCCCCCAATTTTGAAACGGACCAGTTAATTAAGGCGGTAGACATATAAATGTTTAGTTGATCAACAGGTTTCTCAAAGTTTGATTAGTACTCAGTTGAATCAGTGTAAAACACTTCTTAAACTTTTTAAATAGGTTTACTGAAATAAATATATACAAATAATAACCATAACTAACTATCAGAGTCAATGTAAAACAGTTTTTTGTTTTTGAACTTATAAGCAGCGAAAAATAGACAAAACAGAGTATTAATAAATATAGTACATAGAGGAGTTAAACAAGAGGTTCAGTCTCAATCTGAGACTTAATCCTCTCCACTTGGTGATCACCAGCCACCAAGTAGTTTATATTAACAATAAAATTGATACACATCCTGTATCGGGCTTTACAACAGTTTTCACAAACTATCTAGGGCTCACACCCTCTACCACACTTCTTCATGGGATAAAAACACAACCATTCCACACGCATCCTCTTCCACAATTATATGTGGGAAACAAAAGAATAAAGGATGATTGATTTGAGTATTTTCAGTATCCTCTAGTTCAAGCACAGGAGACAGTGTGTGTAACAGACAAACACACACTTCTCAGAAATGTAAAATAAAAGAACAAAATAGAAATAATGTTATAATATTGAGTTTAGAAATCTCTATGTGTTTTTAGTTTAGATCTTAACTCCTTGGGGTGAAGAATCTATAGTTCGAGTCTTTATCTAGAAGTTGTCCTCAAAACAAAGTGTCACAACTCCAGGTTCTAGCTTCCAAGAACTGAGGTGTTCTTCTTATTGTTTGGATAGAGATTTGAAGAAGCACAGAAGAAAGACATGAATTTGTTCTCCCAAAATGATCTTTGTGATGATCTTAGATTCACAGTGTAAGTGTTGGATGGTTCTTCCTTGTTCTCTTTGATCTAGTGAGTAAGTTCTTTTACTTTCATTCCTCTCTATTCACTTCTCAGCACACTCCTCTTTTCTTCCTTGGTCTTCTCTTTTATATTTGAGGTCCGACAATAGGAATAAGTAAACCACATGCAGTCCTCCTCATACCTTGTACTATCCCCAGATACAGTATCTTGATATGTCTACAATCAGCATTAATTAATGTCAGAAGCATTAAATTTACCAAATATGACTGTTATAATAATATTAAGAATTTGACAAAGTATGGAGTAGAAGAGTGAGCATCGGTAGACTATTAACGGTAGCCTTCAGCGGTAGCCTTCTCAATGGTATCTTTCAGCGGTAACCTTCTCAACGGTATCCTTCAGCGGTAACCTTCTCAACGGTAGCCTTCAGTGGTAACCTTTTCAATGGTAGCCTTCAGTGGTAACCTTTCATCAGTGACCTTTCATTGGTGAATTTTCTATCGGTGACCTTCATCGGTTACCTTTCATTGGTGACCTTTCTATCGATAACCTTCATCGGTGACCTTTCATTGGTGACCTTCAGTGGTGACCTTTATCGGTGACCTTTCATCGGTGACCTTTCATCAGTGACCTTCATCGGTGACCTTCATCGGTGACCTTCATCGGTGACCTTTCATCTGTGCCCTTGCATTGGTGACCTTCATCAGTGATATTTTACTTAGAGAAATTTGGTACTGTAAACTTAATCGATAGAACAGTGAGATTAAATATACATAGTTATCACTTGATAGAAACTAAGATTATTAATGAAACATGATTATCCTATAATAAAAACATGATTATCACATAAATAAAAATTGATTTGGGTTTATCAAAACAGGTGAGTCTAATAATCTCCCCCTTTTTGATAATCACAAATTATGTCAGTGAAAATTTAGATTTAAGTATTATTGAATCAGGGTTAAGAATATTTACTAATTTATTTAGAGGTGTGTATAATGAAAATTGAACCATGTTTATTGTGGAAAATATAGATAGTGGATATATACAAGAACTCCATTCAACTTAAAACTTCTCCCCCTTTGTGATTAATAAAAAGAATGGAATACAAAAAGAGACAAAAGATGATTTTATTATGAATGAAGAAATAATACAAGATACAAAAAGTGTAAAAAAGATCCTTATAAACTAAGACATCCCACATTGAATCCACATTAGATATGTCCAAGGGAGCTTTGTCTTTGGAAGCTGGGGATTCAGGTACAGAAGATGGAGGGATAGGCTGAGGTATGGCAGTGAGCAGTGTAGGAGGAGCTGCTACAGAGGTATCAATAGACCTATAGTGAGTAGATCTCTGAGGGATCATAGGGGTTAAGATTCATATGGACTATGCAGGATTCATCAAAGGATAAACTCTGGTAGAGCCTGAGGCAGCCGAGGAAGAAGGTAATGTTGTAGAAACAATTATGGGAGTGCATTCCACATGGAGGAAGGGTAAAAGAAGATTTCTGAAATCCATAATAATGCTTCCTACTCTTTCCATAGCTGAGATAAAATCATCCTTATTCTCCATGAATTCTTATAAGGCATGAGTCAACTTTATAAGCCTACTAACTTGATCCTTAAAATCCTGAGTAACAGGTGGGATCCTCAAGTTTTTCAACAGCATCTTAAAGTGACCATCCATCTGATGCTTAGTGTACACCCTTTTGTAGTAGAAATCAACTTGCACTTTGATGGCCTTCCGATCTTGAGAATACTCCCTTAAATAATCTCCCACAAGCTTATGAATTTATTTGGTAGTGGAAATGACATGAGTCATAGACTGAGGGTCTGAGGTACTTGCACTAGAGAACTTATTCACTTCTTCTCTAACAAACAATCTGAAAGCTTCTAGATCAACAGGAGGAGTGACTAAAGAGGAAGAAGATGCACACAAAGGTGCCATTGTGAAATCCATTGTATCCTTAAAAGACTTGGTCATACCACTAATCAGCCTCTTCACATCATCATCCTGTCTACTCACATGTGTCTCCATAGAATTCTTAAAGTCCTCAAACACAGTGACCATCTGCTGAACAACACT
The DNA here is from genome assembly GCA_963277665.1 of Viscum album. Lineage (NCBI taxonomy): Eukaryota > Viridiplantae > Streptophyta > Magnoliopsida > Santalales > Viscaceae > Viscum > Viscum album. The sequence goes on from OY728125.1 coordinate 148,667,755, forward strand.
CTTGACATACTTAAGGCCTCTGTCCACTTTAACCCTTGAAGCCATATAGAATTCTAAACTAGAAATTGATTGTTTCATATATTCTATAGACTCTTCCAAGGTTCTGACCTGATTCTAACATTCCTTCACTTCATGTAGAAAATTTGAGTAAGAGGTAGAAATAACTCTTTATAAGGTAGATGCTACAACTTCTTGATTTAGGACCACTGTTCTCTCTATCTCAATAGATATATCATCAAAGTGTTTCTTTAAATATGATTTTAATGATTCTAAATCATCCTTATTTACATAATCTCAAGGTAAAAGCACTACTGGTTGTACAATAGTAGTTTCTGAAACAGAAGGAATTGGAGGGCTTTTGTTAGGCTTTTCATCATCAGAGTCCCCATAGTCTAAGCCCAAGACCACAAATCTAGGATCTTCTAACCAATCTTCTATCCCATGAGAAACAACAACAGAACCTATGGAAACAGGTTCCTCCACGTCACTTAGAGAATTCTCTTGATCAATTACATCCATATCTACTATACCTCTTTGATCAATTGCATCAACAAGAGAGTCCACTGCCACTTCTCCTATAGAATATTCAACTACTGCCATTGCAATTCCATCTTCAACCGAATCAGCAAAATCTTTATCTACACTTTCTACCATTTTTGTATATCCTATTAGAGGACTGAGACTTAGACATTCCTCTTCACTTTCATCAGTAGCTGTCTCCAAATCATCATGACTAGATTTATTTTCATCTTCCTCCTCTAAGGTCTCTCTAATGTCTCTTAAGACATTTTCTTCCCCTTCTTCTTCACTAGTTTCTTCATCATCACTATCCCTTAGGATAGTATCTATTATAGTAAATATCTTCGGTGGGCTAGGCTCACTAAAGGATATAATATTGGCATGAGGACTTGAGGGAAGGTTGGGATCACTCCTGTCATCTATAGGAGAATCCTCTCTTTCTTGCACAACAGCAGCCTTCTCTTCTTCATCTGAGTATACTGGATCCACTTCATCAGGATTGAGACCAAGTCTCTCTTATTATTAGGCCTAATAGGATTGGAGACAGTATTGAATTATTTATATATCTTAGACTTATCATTCACCCATTTTCTTTGCCAAGGGTTCCAGCTAATCTTCATAAACTTGCAGATCATCTTGGTAATGCAGAAGTTGTCCCTTAAAACTATTGTTTCTTCCTTATTTCCAGAAACTCCTTTAACTTTCAACATTAAGGATATCAACCTGGAATGAAACAAAGCATTGTACTTGGAACTGGGCTTTGTTATATCCTTTAATTGAATCATCAGTAATCTACACAAATTTATCTTTTGTCCATGCTTCAACAGATACAGAAGAAACATGTCCTAATACTTCAAGGTAGAAAAGTCCCCTCTCCTAGGACTCAACACATGCTGAACAAAATTAAAAAGTATCATGTATTCTCCTTCCATTTCATCAGCAATAAATTTCCTAGGGATTCCATTCCTTGTCAGTTCATCCAAGGCTTCTTCATAACAGAAGAACTCACTAGTGGGAGGTACCACTCCTAAGTAGTAATCAAAAATCCATTCATGTGGAACTCTTAAACATTCATCCCATTCAACAGAGGAGAAGCTCACACTTACTCCATTTACCTTTGAAGACATTCGGTTCTTATCCTCTGACTACTTGAACTTTAGATATTCATAAAATTCATTCACTAGCTTCAGGTAATAAGGTCCATTTTTATTTGCAAGGCATTCTACCCAATCCTGAGCTTTGAGTTCCTTCAGCACCAGAGACTTTCTTGATAGCAGCCATTCGGAACTTAATTCCTTATCAACCATGATTTACCTCTTTGAAAAATGTGAATTGATCAGCTTTTCCACTACCTTGATTCCACTACTAGACTCAGCTCGAGGTCTCTTAGGGTTCAGCGCGTCTCCTTCATCACTAACCATCGGTCTCTTCAATCTTGACATGCGATATGGAGTGGTTCGAGGGTTTCAATAGAAGGTTAGGTTCTAAGGTTAGGGAGAAAGAGGTTCAGGAGAGGATTGAAGTGGATCGAAATGTGGTTTGTTCTTTATTTTTATCATTTAGGGATCGAAAAACAAATCAAGTAAAATAAATATGTAATACTAAAAACGTTACAGATTCCATTAGAAAAAACGCAAAGCCCCAGAAATGTAGACTATCGGTAAGGTGCTAATGGTGAGGTCCAACAGTGAGGTCCAACAATAAGGTCCAATGGTGGGGTCTTAACGGTGTGGTCTAACGGTGAGGTCTAATGGTGAGTTCTAATGGTGAGGTCTTAATGGTGAGGTCTAACAGTGAGGTCCAACGGTGAGGTCCAACGATGAGGTCTTAACGGTGAGGTCCAATGTTGAGGTCCAATGGTGAGGTCCAATGGTGAGGTCTTAATGGTGAGGTCTTAATGGTTAGGTTTAACGGTGAGGTCCAACGGTGAGGTATTAACGATGAGGTCTAACGGTGAGGTAAAATGGTGAGGTCTTAACGGTGAGGTCTAACGATGAGGTCCAACGGTGAGGTCTTAACTTAACATTTTATCATACCTAACTCATGTTTGATGTAATTTAACCTCTCAGAACTCAAAGTCTTTGTGAATATATCATCCAATTAGTATTCATTGCCAATGAATTTAAGAGTGATATCACTTCTTTGATAATGATCTCTCAAGAAGTGATGTCTCACATCAATGTGCTTTGTCCTAGCATGAGATGCTAGATTTTTAGAGATGTTAATAGAACTTATATTATCACAGTTTATAGAGACATGTTTGAATTGATATCCATAGTCTAGTAAAGTGTGTTTCATCTATAGAATTTGATCACAACAACTACCATCAACTATATATTTAGCTTTGGCAATAGATAATGCAATAGAATTATGTTTCTTACTACACCATGATACTAGTGACTTGCCCAAAATGTGACATGTTTTAAAGGTTCTCTTTCTATCTAACTTGCAACCAGCAAAGTCAGCATCTGAATAACTTATTAAATAAAATGATTTTCCTCTTGGATAAAATAGTCCTAAGTTTGTAGTATATTTGAGATTTTTAAAAATAATTTTAACAGCAGTTAAATGAGACTCTTTGGGATTCGCTTGAAAACGAGCACACATGCATACACTGAACATAATATTAGGTCTTCTAGAAGTAAGATATATTATACTTCCAATCATACCTTTGTAATTTGTTTGATCCACTGGTTTACCAGTTTCATCAGCATCAAACTTATAGGTGGTACTCATAGGTGTATCACTGCCTTTATTACCATCCAACACAAAACATTTCAAAATATCCTTAGTATATTTACTTTAATTTAAAAACAATACCATTTTTATTTTGAAAATTTTGAAATCCAAGGAAAATTTTAAGTTCCCCCATTAAACTCATTTCAAATTCATCATGCATCATTTTTGAGAAATCAATGCATAAGGAATTTTTAGAGGATCCAAAAATAATTCCATCTACATAAATATATACTATTAAAACATCTTTGGAAATCATTTTAATAAAAATAGTAGGATCATCTATTCCTTTAGTAAAACCTTTTGAAATAATAAAAGAACTAAGTCTGTCATACCAAGCTCTTGGAGCTTGTTTTAGGCCATATAGAGTTTTAGAAAGTTTAAATACATGATTTGAAAAATGGGGATTTGTAAAACCAGGGGTTTGTTTAACAAATACATCCTCAACTATGTACCCATTTATAAATTCACTTTTGACATCCATTTGATAAATTTTGAAATTTATATGAGATGCATAAGTAAGTAGTATTCTAATGGATTCTAGTCTAGCTATAGGTGCAAAGGTTTCCTCATAGTCTATTACTTCTTCTTGAATATATCCTTGTGCAACTAGTCTAGCCTTGTTTCTAACTATGTTTCTAGATTCATCAACTTTATTTCTAAACACTCATTTAGTGTCTATGGTCAAAGTGTCTTTAGGTCTTTCTACTAATTCCCGAACTTTGTTTCTTTCAAATTGATTTAATTCTTCTTGCATGGATATCACCCAAAATTCATCATTGATTACATAATTAATATTTTTGGGTTCAAGACGTGAAAGAAAAGCTTGATGTTCAACCTGGTTTCTCAGAGAAGCTCTAGTTTGTGTTCCTCTATTTAGATCACCTACTACAGCATCTAAAGAATGATTCTTGAGAGTTCTAATAACTCTAGAAAGAGTTGAACTAGATTCCTTATGGTTGTCTATAGGTTCAGATTCACCATGATCTATTTATGGAAAGTTTCCAAAACTATTTGTTTTCACTAAGGGTTCACTATATTTATCATTAAGATCCAGAATCGACATATTTTCCTCAAGATGTTCAACGGAGGTTTTGGGTTTACGTAGATCATTCTCATCAAATTTGACATGAACTGATTCTTCCATACATTTGATTCTCTTATTGAATACTCTATAAGATTTACTAGAGATTGAGTAACCTAGGAAAATTTCTTCATCACTCTTGGAATCAAATTTGTCAATATTATCCCTAGTGTTAAGGATAAAGACTTTGCAACCAAACACTCTGAAGTAATTAACCTTAGTATTCTTATTATTCCATAGCTCATAAGAGTTCTTCTTAAGAACATGTCTAATTAAGACTCTATTGATGATGTAACAAGCTATATTAACAGCTTCATCCCAAAAATAGATAGGCAAATTATACTCATTTAGCATAGTCTGGGAAATCTCTTGAAGTGTCTTATTTATTCTTTCTACAACTCCATTTTGTTGAGGTGTTCTAGGAGCAGAGAAATTGTGATTATAGCCATTTTGTGAGCAAAAAGATTCAAACTCCTAATTTTCAAACTCACAGCCATGATCACTTCTCAAGGTCTTAATTCTAAGTCCACTAAGATTTTCTACAAACTTGGAATATTTAATGAAGTAAGAACATGATTCACTTGTGTGAGCTAGAAAGTATACCCAAGTGTATCTAGAAAAATCATCTACAATAACATAAACATAGTGCTTCTTATTTAAACTTGAAAATCTAGATGGTCCAAAAAAATCCATGTAAACCAACTCAAGTGGTTGAGAAGTGGAAACTTCTTTCTTTGTTTTGAAAGAAACTTTGTGTTGTTTTCCTTTTTGACAAGGATTACAAACTTTTTCATGTGGGAATTTCAATTTAGGTAAGTCTCTAACTAAACCTTTCCTAGTTAGTTTTCTAAGTGATTGCACATTGTAGTGTCCTAATCTTCTGTTCCATAACCAGGATTCCTTATGAAAAGAATTTAAACAAAAAACATTTTTCTTAGCTAAAGAATTTAAATCAATAGTATATACATTTTCATTTCTAAGGACAGTGAATATTAAATCATTTTTATAATTAAACACATTGCATTCATAATTTTCAAACTTAACATTAAAACCATCATCACAAAACTGAGAGATACTAAGCAGATTGTATTTTAACCCATCTAAAAATAGTACTTTTGAAATTAATATAGTATTAGGGTTACCAATTTGTCTTAACCAGACGATTTTCCCTTTAGCATTATCACTGAATGCGACATGTCCACCATAAACTTTAATTAGGCTCTTGAATCATGAATAGTCTCATATCATATGTCTTGAATATCCACTGTCCAAGTACCATAGATTTTTACAGGATCTATTTAAAAAAAATCCTGAAAAACAGATTAAGTTTAGGGTAACTTTGGTACCCAGATTTTCTTGGGTCCAGAGAGGTTAGCAAGTAAAGCTTTAGGAACCCATACTTTTTTCATAGGTTTCCTATAATCAATAGATATTTTTTGAGACATGAATACTTTGTTAGGTCCTTTAGAGAATTTTTATTCACAAGATGTTCCAAAACTTGAACTAGTAGTGAACTGTCCAGATTTTGGAAAAAAATTTATTTTTAATAATCCTTCTATGTCCTAGTTGATATCCTAGACCATTTGTGTATTTTGGAGCAATTTGTTTCTCTAGAAACTGAGTCAAGGTATCTCTACCTACAGTAAACTTCTCAAGATCCCTTTTTAATTGCTCATTTGATAATTTAAGTTCAGTATTTTCTTTTAAAAACTGAGCACATTTTTCTCTCTCAATATCCAAATCAGACTTATAGTTAGCATTTAAAGAATGTTGTCTTTTCAATAATTTATATTTATCCTTGAGTTAATTAATGGTATCCTCAAGAATTCCACAATATTCAAATAGTGCATCCTTAGTCATATTCTCTTCATTATTTGATTCACTTTCATTCCCAGAATAATAAGCATTATGTATAAGAGAATTGGGTATTACCTCAGATGTTTCTGTCATGAAACACAGGTTTTCATGTTTGCTCTTTTCAATATCAGAAGTGTCAGATCCACTGGATCTATCTTCTGAAGCACTCTAAGTATCTTTCATAGCCTTTTTATATCCCTTTCCCTTGTCTTCATATTTCTTCTTAAATTTTATCTTGGGGAAATCAGCCTTCACATGGACTTTTCATTTACATTCATATCAGACTATCTCATTTGTTTTGTCATTCCATCTTTTTTCCTTTTTCCACTGCCCTTTACTATCATACCTTCCTTTATAGTTTTATTTTCTAAAGAACTTCTTCTTACGGTAGAACTTTTTGAATCTCCTAGAAAGATGAGCCATCTCATCATCACTGTCAGAGGCTGAATCTTCACTGATGGTAGTGTCTACAGGAGATTTAACTTTTTCTTTATCTTTTCTCTTTGAGGTAGTAGTCTTGAATGCTATAGATTTATTTCTTGGTTCTTAATATGATTCTTGATTTTTCTTAATCTCTTCTTTGTACATCATAAGTTTTACAATTAGTTCCTTCACTGGTAGCTTGCCTATGTCATAGGATTCTCGGATAGAAACAGAAGTTCCTCTCCATCTGTTAGGTAGGCATCGAAGCAACCTCATAATCTGATCCTTGATGTCTACTGGTTTCCCAAGCAGACTCATGGTATTTACTATTTCATTGAACCTGAGATACATTTCAGATATAATTTCATCAGGATTTATTTTAAAATTATAATATTTAATAGTATAAGTATTTAATATCATTTCTTTAACATTGGTGGTTCCCTCATGAGAAACAGCCAAAGTATCCCAAATTTCATAAGTAATTTTACAGGTAGATATTCTATTGAATTATTCATCACCTAGAGAATAGTACAATGCATTCATTGATTTATAGTTATTATTATATGTAGCTTTATCCAACTAAGACCATGTGTCCCTAGTAGTAATAGGCAATGCATGTTATTCTTCTATTGTGTCCCAGATTTCAGGACCCATTATCTCTAGATACATTTTCATTTTTAATTTCTACTGAGCATAGTTATTACTATTAAACAAAGGTGGCCTATTAGTAACAGCACCCTCAACTCTGTTATCTATTGTTAATTAAAATTTAAAGAACTAAAAATTTAGATATGACAGAAATTTTAAGATCTTTAAGATACAACTAAAATCACAGTTGAAAAAGATTTGAAAACTTGTACAACAGTTCAGATGGTAGTAATAAAAAAAAATTAAACCCTCTAATACCAAATGTTGGTCGAAGTGTAATCTCAAGAGGGGGTGAATTGAGTTTCTACTTAAAATTTATGTTAAAAAATTTATGCTTAAGATCCCCCAATTTTGAAACGGCCCAGTTAATTAAGGTAGTAGAGATATAAATTTTTAATTGATAAACAGGTTTCTCAAAGGGTGATTAGTCCTCAATTTAATCAGTGTAAAACCCTTCTTAAATTTTTGAAACAGGTCTACTGAAATAAATATACACACACACTAACCAGAACTAACTATCAGAGTCAATGTAAAACAGTTTTCTGTTTTTCAACTTATAAGTAGCAGAAAATAGACAAAACAGAGCATTACTAAATATAGTATATAGAGGAGTTAAATAAGAGGTTCAGTCTCAAGACAAGACTTAATCCTCTCCACTTGGTGATCACCTGCCACCAAATAGTTTATATTAACAATAAACTTGATACACAGCCTGTATCGGTATTTACAACAGTTTTCACAAACTGTCCAGGGATCACACCCTCTACCACAGTTCTTCATCAGATAAACACATAACCAGGCCACACATGACCTCTTCCATAGTTATACGTGGGAAACAAAAGAATAAAGAATGATTGGTTTAAGTATTTTCAGTATCCTTCAGTTCAAGCATAGGAGACAGTGTGTGTAATAGACAAACACACAATTCTCAGAAATGTAAAATAAAAGAACACAATAGAACTAATGTTATAAGATTGAGTTTAGAAATCTCTATGTGTTTTCAATTAAGCTCTTGACTCCTTGGAGTGAAGAATCTGTAGTTCGAGTATTTCTCTAGAAGTTGTCCTCAAAACAGAGTGTCACAACTCCAGGTTCTAGCTTCTAGGAACTAAGGTGCTCTTCTTCTTGGTTGGATAGAGATTTAAAGAAGCACAGAAGACAGACATGAATTTGTTCTCCCAAAATGATCTTCGCGATGCTCTTGGATTCACAGTGTAAGTGCTGGATGGTTCTTCCTTGTTCTCTTTGATCTAGTGAGTAAGTTCTTTTACATGCATTCCTCTCTCTTCACTTCTCGATACACTCCTCTTTTCTTCCTTGGTCTTCTCTTTTATATTTGAGGTCCGACGATAGGAATAAGTAAACCACGTGTGGTGCTCCTCATACCTCATATTTTCCCCAGATATGGTCTCTTGATATGTCTACAATTAGTATTAATTAATGTCAGAAGCATTAAATTTACCAAATATGATCGTTAGAATAATCTTAAGAATTTGACAAAGTATGGAGTAGAAGAGTGAGCATCGGTAGACTGGTAATAGTATCCTTCAGCGGTAGCCTTCTCAATGGTAGCCTTCAGTGGTAACCTTCTCAAAGGTAGCCTTCAGCAGTAACCTTCTCAACGGTATCCTTTAGCGGTAACCTTCTCAATGGTAGCCTTCAGTGGTAACCTTTCATCGGTGACCTTTCTATCGATGACCTTCATCGGTGACTTTTCATCAGTGACCTTTAATCGGTGACCTTTCTATAGGTGACCTTCATCAGTGACCTTTCATCGGTGACCTTCATCTGTGACCTTCATTGGTGACCTTTCATCAGCGACCTTTCATCGGTGACCTTCATCGATGACCTTCATCGGTGACTTCATCAGTGACCTTTCATCGGTGACCTTTCATCAGTGACCTTTCATCAGTGAGATTCATCGGTGACCTTCCATAGGTGACCTTTCATCGGTGACCTTCATAGGTGACCTTTTACTTAGAGAAATTTGGCATTGTAAACTTAATCGATAGAACAGTGAGATTAAAGATACATATTTATCACTCGATAGAAACTAAGAATATTAATGAAACGCAATTATCCTATAATAAAAACATGATTATCACATAAATGAAACATGATTTGGTATTATCAAAATAGGTGAGTTCAATATAAATTATGAAAAATATATGGTCTACACATTTATAAAATAAACTTATTACTTATCAAATTATTATCATTAAAAATAAAAAGTATTTGAAAATAAAAGTGATGTTATTTCTGAAAAAATTATTTTTATGCTTGCAATGTATTTTATATAATTATATTAAATTAATCCCTATTGGTGAATTATTTTAATGAAATTTATATATTATTTACTTGATCAAATTTTTTAAATTTTCAACAAATATTTTTCTTATCATGAGATAAGAATAAATCCAGTTTTATGCTTAAAATGTATTTTTCTAAAAAGTTATTTTTATCACATTTTGTGCACTTAATTTAAAATTAATTTTTGAAATTTATAGGTATTTAATTATATAAAATTAATTTCATATTTATAATAAGGATGTTAAAATTTGGTAATTATGCCCCTTTTATTTTTTGGTCAATGTGAATAGTAATTGTGATAAATTTATCACCTCGGTAAGGGGTAAATCAGGTTAATCTGGATTAGAAATAAGTGATAAGGTCATAATTTTTCATCATAATTATTATTTTATGGATTTAATTCAAGTATTAATATCTAAGATTTTAAATTTAGTTATTTAATGGACACTTGTTCATGAAAATGACTTATATATTATTAAAATCAAAGAAAGTTAAAAAATGACACTCTCTTTGTTTTTAATATATCTGATATGTCCACATAGGGAAAACATATATTATGAAGGAATATAAGTATCTATTTTGATATTAATAAAATTATTTTAAATTTTTATTAATTATATAATGGCATTAATTGCTTAATAAACACCGATGCAGTATTTCTCCATTTAATAAAAAATATAATAAATGATTTTAAATATATTAAAACTAATATAATTTGATTGAGTTAATGTGAAAAATTAATTTTATATTTCTATATAACATATTATGGAGGATTGAAATCATTATATTCTAATTTCCCCTTTTTATTGATGTGTTTAAAGTTAAATTAAATGAATAGTGTCAAAATTGATAATAATGATATTTTATCAAAATAATATTTTATTAAATTATTTAAAAACATAAAAATATTGAAATAATACAAATTTATTATTATATGGTCTCAAATGTCATAAATTTTCCATTTATGGCCCAATTTTCAACATATAAGTAAAAATTACAGCCTTTTAATATTGAAAAGTTTGTTACCATAGTTAAAAATAAAATAGGATGACTAAGGTTTAATCAAAATGATAAGGTTTAAAATTACACAAAAACTTGTATAAATTCTATTGGTATATGGTATTACAAACCTATCCCACCTTATATTTTAATAACTTTCCATTTGGAGGTATTTTTCTTAAGAATGAATTTACTATAATTTGATCTTTTGAGAAATTCCAAAAGTGCCCCTCACCTCAATTATAAAAGGACACCTCCTCCCTTACTTCATTACAAAAATATGAGCCTTATGTATCTACTATCCTATGAAAATATATATTCTCCACTTACCTATATAAATTAAATATGTTCTAGTCTTCCCAAAAGACAAATCCTAAAGTTCTTTAGAGGAGACCTAAAGGATTTATTTCGAAGAAGAGGTAATCACCCTAACCGATCAATTTCTTTTACTACTCCTCTTCAAATTATCTAAATATATGGTATTTATCATAAAATAATAAATTTAGTATACTTTATATTCTTAAATTTTATTATGATTATAAAAACATCATTATACACCAATTATCCCATCAAACAATAAGTGAAAGTATCACTCGTGTATACATATGGCTTACCATCTCCATGCAGCGATACAATTCATTTTTCATCACCATATTCTATGGATGGGTGTTTTTGATAGATTTTATGTTTATTTATGATATTTATGATCTAATTATACTTTTTTAATGATAATATCGTGTATAAATTCTTTTCATCCAGTATTTTTTTAAATGATAACGTCGCTCGTTCGTACGTATGGATTATCATCTCCCCAATGAGATTTGATTCATTTTTCATTTATATTTCAGATGGATGGTAATAATAATGAATTTTATGAATATATATTATATATATGATATAATTATGATTTTTTAAAGTTTAATTAATATTTAACTTTCTTTCATTTCATTAGTTGAAAAATGGAATAAGTGTTTTATGTGAACATATGGCCTACCGTCTCCATGAACGGTGTAATTCATTTTTGTATCTCTAATTTGCATGAATGATTATAAATATTTATATAATTAATATATATTATTTTTATACCATTATTAACATTATGGAAATTATTGTACCATGATCAAAGTATAAGGATTGGGACTGCCGAACCAAAACATGCTTGGAAAACTAAGCAGTTATCACCCAGAAGAGTGATTTTAATAACAAATTATTAATAAAAGTGTAATAAAATGTTATAAATAAATAATAAATGGTATTATAGATAATAATATGGTTATTTAATATATATATATATATATATATAATAAATCTATATTTATTATATAATAGGTTTTAATGTGAACAAGGAAATGTGATACTTTAGGTAAGGGTTTATTTTATAATCTCATCATTATTGGGATTGTTAATGTTTAAGGATCTACTTTGGAATATTTATCTTACATGTACATGTTCTATAAAAATATTTTTAAAAAATGTTTTTATTATTCTCCTACAAATTTTTAAAATCATTTTTATCCAATTTTTACTTTTTACAAAATGATTTGAAAGGAATCTTTTTTTCGTTTTCCAAACAAGGTACCTTGTGACTTTTTTGAAAAGAAAAATATGGAAGGAATATTTTTTAACTTATACATCATGAGAATATTTTTCCTACACCATGACACCTCATTTCTTTGAAAATCTCTTTATATTTTTATAATATTATTTTCAAATAAAATTTTTTCCTTTATAAGTGTTTAGATTTTTTTTAAAGAGTGATTTTAAAATGGAAAGGCTATTTTTCTCAAGAATTATTTCAAGTGATCTTTAAAAATCATTTTAAATATAATATGAAATAATTTGATGTTACTTAAGATTTACTAGGGATATGATCTAAGTATATTATCCTTATTCTTTCTCTGGATTTTTTGTGTTTATGGTGACAAGATGAAATGTTTATGAAACCAATTTCTTTTCATAGGTTCTGGTATGATGAATGATTTATGATCCTATGGAACACATATGTATAGTTTTCATTATGTGATAGGGGTTCCTATATCTCCCTCCAATGTATTTGTTAAATTATTATTTATCATTATATAGTTATGGTAAACAAGTCGAAGTGCTTGATCTGTTGTGGGAAAACAAGCAGATGTGCTTGATCTATTATGGGAACCAAGTTGGTGTTCTTAATCCATTATGAGATTTAGGTTTTGATGAATGATATATTGATCTTGGTAGTTATCCTTAACTTATTAAATGATATTATACTTATGATGGTGCCACACACATTTATTATGTGAAATTGTAGTTTATAATTGAGTTATGATGAATTCTCATTATTATGCTTCATGTCTTCTGAAATGTTAATGCTTTGTGCCATAACTCATGTTTATGATTGTTTTCATATTGGGTATGAACTTTTTAATTTATATTCAATATCTCATGAACTTATTATTATATTATTCTTTAATAAGATCATTAATTGATATCTTCTATGTTTACCTTTATTGAGCATCTGAGATCACCCTTTTCTTATGTTTCCTTTCCCTAGTTTATAAAGAAAGTTGTTAGTATGGTATTCCTATGAAGATTACTATATGGGAATATCTTTATGGTATATTTTTTAAGATATTTCATAATATAAGAATATTTTATATATAATATCCAAATACTCTAAACCTTTTTGATTCTGGCATGGATCATATTGTTATGTATTTAATATTCATATAAATATATGTAATATTTGTCTATAAAAATCTCATTATATTATATTCAATTAATGTTATACCAATCATGACGCAAGATACTTCACCATGAGTATATATATCATAGTTTTTATCATGAATCAGAATATAAAATCCATGATGTATATTAATAATGATCTCAAGTTTGAGGATTATTACATTCCCTCATAGATATGAAATTCCAATGACGCATAATATGAGGAATTATTATTGGTAGGTATGTCATCATGATCGCCTTTTCTTGAAGATCACCAAGTAAAATATTTATAAGAATAATTTGTGATGCTTATTGACCTCCAACACCTAATAGTCAAACATTTTCCATGTCATATCATATTTATGTATCTAGACATGGGACATAACTTTAAGAATATTGACATTGTATACCTAGGTTCTCATTATAGAGGGGACTGTTATAACCCATTGATGTGACAGGTATTTCAAGGATATTGTTACATAATCTAGTAAATGGGTAAACATTATTTAATAACAATAAAACGTGTATATATCAAACTAGATACATGTGTTTCAACAATCAAATGTATATAATGAAAGTTGATTTTAGGGAACCGACCCCAATAGGGTATAGATACAATATTCTTGTTTGTACCTTTCCATAATATACATTCAGTAAAGTGATAACATATTTGAAAATTTTATGCAATAAAGTATCAAAAAACTAAATTTTAAAAAAATCATGATCCCACAATATATTTTTGTCACCCATTTATTTTTTTTGGTTATAACCTTAAATATATAAGCCCAATTAAATATGAACCAAAACTAATTTAATCCATGAAACCAAAATATGCATGAGTAAACATATAAATTCTCTATTGATGGGACCACAATATATCATTCAATTGGTATGGGTGAGTTTGAGTGAGAGAAGGATTCTCCATGGAAACAATATAAAATAAATTTTTTGAGAAGGTACATCAAATCATATTTCTATCCATTTTTTATTATTTTAATTAACATATACCAAAATCATTACTCACTTTATGAACATTGTGATGATTACTTTGAAACATTAATAGAGTTAAAACAAGTTTGAATTATTTTTAAAGAGAATAGAGGAAAGGGGAATGGAAGATCAATGTTAATGCATGACTAAAATCTCTGAGGATTTATCAAAAGTGGGTAAAAATCATTTCTTGTGGTGATAACTTCTAAAAGTATCCAAGGGAATTTAAGGAAAGATCAAATGGGTTCTTAGTGAAATATTTTATATGGAAATGGGTTTAGAGGTAAAATTTTAAATTTTTATAGCCTTAAAAATATAAGGATATGAGGAAAGTCCATGAAAACCATGAATTTTCATTTAATATTAGAGGGGGGAGGGAATTAGGGGGTTAAGAAACTCATAAAAGGATTGTGAAGCGGTTTAGACTCATTAATTGAATAATATGAAGAAAAGGCGCGTGTGTGTGAGGTATTTTTCAAGTAAGAGTGAAGATCGAAAGGTTTATTAAGAGTTGAAGACATCGCACAACATTGATAGAGTTAATGTTAAGTGTGAACTCATTCATCTTTGTAATTATTGTGATATTATAAATTGTAGTGAGTCACGTGTTAATGAGCTAACATTGTTATGAGTATTGAATTGTTAGGAAATACAACCCTCCTAAAAACTTATACTGGTTATTGAGGTTAGTATTATTATGAGAAGCAGTGAATTGTCATACGCATTGGATGTAATCGAGTATATCTTATGTTCATTTCATGCCTAGTTTTTTCATTTCACTCCATTACCTGCATTTCTGACTTTATAATAAAAAATACAAAGACAAATAAAATTATTTAAAGATGATATCTTGATTATAACAAATCAAGATCTATAAATGTGAGAGAAAATAAAAAAAAAGTTGAAATTATAAAAAATTTCACACCATAATTCACTCCCCTCTCACAACATCCCTTGAAAGGGTCTATATTGAGAACCTCACACCAACTTTATCTACTAGGAGTTAAGTCACTATAATCACATTGATGGAAGTATTTTCTAGAAGGAACTCTCCAGACGTCAATGTATCGAAACAAAGAATAAAAAATAATTCACCCTTATCACAGAACTGAGTCAAATCACTCTATAACTTTCACTCATGACTCATAAACATATTTAAACTATTGGGAATAAGAAAGTGGAACAAAATCACATAATAGGTTTTGTGTGGTTCAGACTATTAGTCCCACATCCATGGGAGAAACATTGCAATATTTCATCCCATCAAAAGATCAAGGTTTACAATCATTGTGACTAGGCATTTATGTAGATCACTAAACTCAGTGATTTCTCAATACTTCATCATATGGTCTCATCCACTTATATATAGTGGGTCGCAGTCATTCAATCAATTACACTGACCTCCTAAATTCAAAAAGATCTATTTATTTATAATAGTGTCTATTTTTGTCTTATAGCATTCCATGTATTGACCTACAAACATTAGTATATAAATAGTGCACCATCACCTTAATAATTTTCCATAAAAATCATACTATGGTGATTAAAAGGATATACAATACTCCTTCCAGTGACCTGACTCCAGCACATCACGTTTTCCGATGAACTGATTCCCACATGCACATCCATCAAAATATGGTACCTTCCAACCACATCACTACTGACTATAGAGACATATTGTTGATGACTTCACAAGACCAAAGGGTCTACTAAAATTTCTTCTTCCAGTCAAATGATCCTGACACTTGAAGAAATATTCACAATATTAACAGTCCCTCACTTTAAGATTTCTTCAAGGGCTCCTACAAAATCCTCCAACACTTTGGTAAAATAAAAAACTTTGGTTTTTTCTACTTAAAATTATACTGCATTTCCTTCCATTCACCCAATCCTATTTGAGGTGTAATGTTACTTATAAATCTCCTAGATTAAACTCTTGGTGAACATATTACTCCAAATCCATTTTTTTGTATTTTCAGAAACCACTTTATGGATATGTGGGAACCTCACATGCAACATCCAACTGGGTTCAAACCAAACCTCCACCGAAATACAAAATTCAAAAACCATGATACAACAAAAACCACTAAACCCAAATCACCCATCCCAGGACACAAAATAGAAAAACCACTAAACCCAGTTTGAAATTCAAAATGCTAAATATTTGCATATCCCATCCTTGGGTCGTGTAGTCTCGAGCTGCGGGCTACCTAGATCCGCACCCCCTGATGCCACCACCACACCAATGATTATGCCGCCAGAGAATAACCCAACACAACTTTTATTACCAAAAAACATGTGCCTTCGTCACTCCACCTTCATCGATCGTTGACACTGAGAACCGTCACCAAAAAAGAAAAGAAACACCAAATCCAAAGATGCAAATAGACTTCATCCTCAAATGAGTATCAAACAGACCAATCACATGCAGAAAAAACAACCAAACCTTCACCGATGATTTTGAGGAAGAAACACCAAATAGATCTAACAAACCAGTTACCATTTTCATAGGAGTGAATCGACTCAAGGATCGCCTGAAGCACCGATGGCCACCAAACACCACATCCCAAAACCACATGGTTACCTCCACACCAGGTCCGACATGGAGAGACGTGGGGGAATGTGAGGTCAGAGCAGGGATCCAAATGATTGTGGGCTCTGAATGATTCCTGCGACTAATAAATGGAGAGCTAGAATCTTCCAGAAAAATTCGACCACAATAGCGCCATAAAACTAATCGAAGCAAGTGGATTTTACTTTTATTATCACAGTAAAGTATTCCACTTCCCTAACTACTTTTGGGTTCCTTAGTTAGATGCCTCAACCATAAAATTTACTTTATTTCTCTCATTACTTATAAAATTGAAATCCATCATGGGGTATGGAAAAATAAATTATTTCTACTAAGTTAAATGTAGTAGTAGTGGTAACCCTAGGGTTTCCTTCATAACATGGTTCTTAAAAATTAGTTGTCACTTAAAAAAAGGGGGTGTTTTGAAATTGTTTCCTTTTAGAGTTAAGGAAAATTAATAAAGTAATGATATTGAAATCAAGATGATGAATTAATTTATGAGGTCATGGTTTTATTTCCATTTTAAATTCTATCATATTATTTAAAATGGTTTTACATCTATTTTTATTAATTGATAAATGAAATATTCCTCAATTGACTCATGAATCACCCTCAGCTGAAGATATTGTGGAGACTAAACTAATAGTGATTACTGGTTGGTCAATATCCATTATTTTATGTGTGGAAAATTAGACACCCACTCCCAAACTACTAATGAAATACCCAATATAGTGTTAGTATTCCTGGGAAATTTAAAAGTTACTCACTACTTCCACTCAAATTCCAAAAATTTCTAGACACTCAACACCCAGTTCGACCTATTCCTATTATACAAGTCATACTGGGTGTAGATAGATTATAAATCATTAACCTAAGTAGTAAATAATGAACATGTTCAAAAACTAAAATACAATTATATTAAAAAAAATTAAACGGTCACTGAAAACCAAAATCCATCAACATAATAGGGTTTTATTCATTAATTTCAAGACTCAAGCATAAAAATGGTTCTCCTTACCTTCCCCGGTCATTTAGAATTTACCCATTCATTAAAAGGGTAACAGAGATGAATAAGGATGGAGAAATAATTTCAAAACTAAAATAAAGTAAAAAAATACAATAAAGTAGATAAAACATAGTAGTAGCATTCACTCCAGCCTCCCAATATAAATATCCTATTTTTTCATCCCTATACCCTTTTTATAAATATTTAACTTACCTATTATTTTTCCTTGGACAAACTTATGAGATTCATTCCCCTTTAAATCTTGAATATCCTCTCATTTCATTGTGTCCTTCTTCAAGAATTTTATGGTTTCTATTTTATAGTTTCTTTATTTTAGCTGAAAATATCAATCATGGAATTTGATTGATTTTATTTGATGCATTACACATGGAATATAGTGGATGGTTTCATGGAAGATAATGTGGAACCCCAAATCCTTATCTTAACCATGTATTTTACAGTGGCCATTTTTAAAAAAAAATTCTCTTTCTTAAAATTATAAATATTTCACAAATTAAATTATCCTACACTTAGTAAAATTATATTATGTGTATGAGAATTATCTTATGCATATATGAAATGTTATATGGGTGGACAAAATGTCCCACACCTATGAAGTTTTCCTTTAACGGGTCTCAGTTTGCTTAAATATCATACAACCTCCTTAAATTTCATATTTATAGATGACATCTCCCACGAGCTGGAAAATATCCTAGGCAGCTCATGCCTTTTCCATTTCAGCCAACTCAAATGTCTTATAGACTTAGAATGTCCTATGCATAAATGAACTAACTTATATAGAAATGACATATCATACGTCCAAGAAAACTTTCTTATGAATATTATGTTTCCATTTTCCAATTTTTCAACTCTAGAAATCTCCAACACATTGGCCCAATTCTCCAACAGCCTATTGCAATGTCTTATGTCATATGACTTTTTCCTTTTTCAATTTTGGTATACTAAAAATATCATAAAGAAGATAAAAACTCTTTTAACCTCCCCAAATGTATTATGTGTAGGATAATTTTCCTATGCATAGATGAAATATCATATGAGCTCAAAAAATCTTATACACAGGAATCCTAGGACAATTTCCTTAGCCATATTTTTGACTCCAGCATGTTTCCAAAATTTCTTCAAATAAACTATGAAATTCTTGAAGTAAATTCTGAGATTTCAAAATCACCTCCAAACATCCTGTAATAACATCAAAACATCCCAATTTAAGAGTAGGATTTATTCTAATAATTCCAAAGATGAAATAAATAATTAAAAATTGTGTTTTAATACATTTAACAATTAAACTCTAGATTATTCACAAAACTAATAAATGTGATATTTACACAATAATTAGTCAAAATAGTGTGATAAAAATCATGAATATCAAGGTGAAATATATGTAAATATTTTCATAATAAATTCCTCCACACTTAACCCCTTTACTCCCTAACAAGTGAACTTTAAAAAATATTACCTGAGAAAAATTCAAACACTTATCCAAGATGAGTTCCTTTTTCAACACCATTGTCCTAAATTTATCATGCCTTCTTCATGTTATCACTTTCATTTTATTCATTAAGTACATTAAATTAATTTCCACTTCACTTATCATCTCCAACTCACTTATACCTACCTTTCTAGAAATATTTCACTCATCACTTGAATATGAATTTCAGGAAAAGTTCTTATCATTCCAAGTTCATGAAAGTTTTACCATAGGCTTTATGAATTTATTAATCTCATCCAAATGATTAAAGTATTTGTGATTATTATGAGGGATTTACAGGGTTGTTATGAGGCTTAATTTTGGTGGTTTCTAATGAGAGTATTCTAAGGAAAATTAGAAGTTTTGGATCTATATTGAAGCTTCATGCATGATTTTTAGTTTCTTTAGAGAATGAATTCCTCCATTATCTTACTATTTCATTTAAATAGATCTATTTACTTTGAGATTCAATGGGACATATCATACCCTTTAATCATTTCAGTAGTAGCAAAAAGTCCTCTCTCATTTTCCTTCCGTATGTTCCAAAAAAAATTACTTTTGTTTTTTTCTTAAAGATAGAGAAAGATTTTGTAATTTTATTCTTATGGTAATGAGTTCTATATGGCCCTAGATTAGGAATCAATTTACTTACTTTTGATGTGTTCTAGGTACTTTCTCTCAAATAAATTTAGTAATTCTTTAAAACAGCTTCTCCAAAACAACTCAATAGATTTTAGCATTTCTAAGAAAATTATAGATCCTAAAAAACTACTCTATAGATTTTTGGTTGGCCCACATTATAGTACTTAAATATCAATGGTATATCTCTTGCCTCCTTCCCCCTTGGTATTATTGTTTCAACATGCATTTGGAATTGATTCCATCATTTCTGTTCTAGAATTCTTTTTCATATTTGAGTTTTCATAAGGAAATAGCACTACTTCTTATATAAAACAGTGGTGTAATTCCATACCCAACTTTATATGATATCTAGTCCATATTTACATCCTTACCAACATTATTTTTCTCATAAATAAGCAGCACAAAATTTTTAGTTCTTCTCTCTTCTGTAAAATAGATTCTATAAAATATCCTATCCTATCTCACTTTCTCCCTTCCTTTGTACTTGAATTCAACTTAGATCAAATATAATCTTCTATATAAAGTTATATAGAGAGTTTTTTTCTTATAATTTGTCTACCTAATAAGTTTATTCATGGATGTTAAGGGATAAAAGGCCAAGGTAGTTTATAACATTGATTTAATTGAAAAGGGGGTTTAAAAATTTTAAAAACACCTCATTCATTTATAGAAAAAAGTACTCAAATTATATAACCTTTTAATTGGATCGCTTAGTAAATTCTAGTAATTCAAGAATTCCTTGGTTATCTCAAGAAAAATGGAATTGTAAATAAGATATCAAAATTAGTTCACAAGCCTCTTAGGTAAGTGATTAAAATATAGGATAGTATTTCATGGCATCACATTCAAAAATATATGTGATTTACATGAATTTACCTCACTTAGAATTTGAAAACAAGTTCATTTCAGTATTCATATAAGGTGATTAAATGGTTAAAATCCATTCCTTAACATTGGAATAGATTCAAAATTTATAAGGGAATTAAAATTAAGCTCAACAAGTTTTAAAACATACTAAAATTGAAAAAGAAAACACACACAAATTTTAAAAAGACAACAAAAAAATTGAAAATTACTAAACTACAAAGTTTTCCTCCCCCAAACTCAAATGATGTAGTGACCTTAATGCATTTTAATAGATTTATCATGTAAAAAATATTTTAAATGGAATCATAATCAAATAAATGTCAATAAGAGGTACAACCTGATGGATTTTAGTGATAAATAAGTTGTGGGTGTATAAGATCCTCCACTAGTTCTTGATTCAAGTTTCCATGTAATTTCTTCAAACTATTCCCATTAATAGTGAATATGATATTATTTCATTATTTGGTGATTAGAACAACACCAAAGGGATATACATTAGTAATTATAAATTTACCTTCCCATATAGAATGAATCTTACCCAGCATCATCTTTATTCATGAGTTGTATATCATCACCTGGTACCATTGATGGAAGTATTTATTTTGGATAAACTTTTCATGAGACACTCTAATTATTTCTTTATAAATTCTTGCATTTTAAAAATATTCTCTCATAATTTCCTCAAACTTATACAATTATAGCTTTCTCTCTTTTCTAATACTATCCAGGTCCTGATTCACATCTCTCACTATCAAATGTGATTTGTGTTCTATCTCCATAGGTAGGTGATAACTATTTAAATAAATAATATTATGTAGACTCATTCAAATGAGTGTTCTTTAGGCTATCCTATAAGTATATAATGTATCTTCTATCCTTAGACTTCAATCTTTCTAAGTTTGGTTAAACAGTTTTCTCTAAAATTCATTTGATCTCCATGTTAGAAACTCTAGATTTCCCATTTTTTAGTGGATTCTGGGTTATGGATGTCTTATGATGCCCTCTATATTTCCTCATTAAATAATCCATGTACTTATTAGAAAATTGGGTCCCTTTGTCACTAATGATGGATCATGGCACTCCATACTTACAAAATATGTTAGTCCTGAAAATATCACATATAAATTAAGAATCATCAATCTTGGTGGCTTTATCTTCCACCCATTTTGAAACATAATCAACTAAAATAAATATATAATAATTAAAAAAATTATGAGGAAAAGGTTCCCATGAAATCTATTCCCCAGACTTCAAAAATATCAAAAAAAACTTATTTATTTTTGGGGTATTTTCTATTACTTTGAAATGTTTCCATTGAATTAAAATTTTTCAAAAAAAATTAAAAAAATATGTGTGCATATTTAAATAAAGTGGACCAATAAATCCATTATTCTAAAACTTTAGTCATTTTTGTTAGAGACAGAGAAACCCTTAGAGGGGGTGAATCAGGGTGTTAGCCGATTTAAAATTTTTCTTTGATTCCTTTTCTTCTTATTTTAGGATCTTGTTCCCTTGTTGGAAGGAACATGTTCAGCATCTCACACTCAATTCAATCATTATTTAAATAATCTCATATATTAATTAAAGTAAAGAATCCATGAGACACAGGAAATTTTACTTGGTTCACTACAAAGGGATAGTCTAACGAGTATATGTTAACATTATGTCAATCGTACCAGAATATAATGAGCTTCACTAGTTTGTTGGATAAAATGTTTTGACTACAATCAATCCACTCCATGAGAACTGACTTTACAAGTTTTAGGGTTTTTACACTCCTCGCCCAATTCATAGTGCCTCTTCTTCGATCCCATGCACTTCTTTGATGAAGGTACTTCCACGGTTTATATACTTGTAGGTCTTATCAATAGATTAACAATATAAGGCTCTTTTTAATTATCATGAGACTCTTCTTGCATCATAATCCTGATTTGATGATCTATGAATGTACTATTCATATAAAAAAGGATATTCAATGCGTTCTATTCATGAAACTTATCCTTTCACTAAACCCCTACTTTCATAAAACTAATATGTTCGTAAAACTCCTACTTTCAGGAAACTATGATCTTGTTAGTTCTAACACATAAACCTTTCTCAAGACTATTTTTTTTAAATATTAACCTTTTTACCAATAAAGGGTTTATAAAAATAGTATTTTAATAAAAATCAATTATTCACATAGGTTTGCTCATAGAACTCGGTGGTTTGAATAACTAGTTCGCATAACTTCAGCCTTTGGAAGATTCAATGTGTTTTTATCTCAAGAATCTCCCTCGTCCAAGTCACTCTACGCCTCCTCACTTTTTCCATTTCGGGTTGAATATTTATAAGAAAATACTAACCCTTAATTCAACTTAGAAACATTTCTTTCACATAACTCTAATTCATGAAACATTCCACTTCAGTCTTCATTTGTGAAACTTTTCCTTTTCAAGATTCCCTATTTCATGGCACCTTGAATTCGCCAATATATACTTGTTCAAGTAACTTGATATTTTGTGAGACTTTAGAGCCTGTCTATATTTCATCTAATTTCTTGAGGAAACTAACTTTTATGAAACTCCCTAACTTTCGAAAAACTTTACCGCCCCCAAAAAACACATCGCCTCCAATTCACCAACGGTAACCTATTCACTCAATGTCACTTTTTATTAGATTTTTGTAAACATAATAGAATTCATGGGGGGATAAAGTGGTAGAGGACAAGGGAATCAACACTAATAATTATCTTATAGTCCTAGGGGATATATCCAACACAATGATAAATTATAATACTCTCTCTGGAGTTCAACCATCTGGCCAAGGCATCTGCTGCAAAATTCCCCTATCTTAACGTATGTTTGACCTCAATTCATTGGTACAGGATTGTTCCATATTCCTAGATAATATAATAAATATACCAAGGTATATAAGTTTTTTTGTAGAGAAACCCTACAATAATAGAAGAATCAGATTAAACCATTGAAATATTAAGTTTATAGAGATCATAGAGAATAAGACCACTATGCATGGACCTCGCTTCCACCCCCATGGAATTTTATAGTCCATAAAAGATACCGAAACCTTGTAGAACTGAACCCCTATTATCATGTACCATCTGATCCCCTTGTATAACCCCATTATCATAGGATTTTCCACATTCATCTTTAGCCTCAACCTTGGAAGATACCATCTGACCCATCTTTCCCTACTCGTGCTGCCTCTTTCCAATGAAGAAAATGATGACCTCAACAAAATCCCCCTTAGCAAAACCAATGAATCCCCACCAATAATGAGGGATCCAAGCTCTAATACCTAAGACTTAGAATGAACCTTAAATCCTAAAAATGGTGTCCATTTATCATTCCTCATGAAGTTATTGGTATCCCAAATAATCCATCACACCACTACAAATATGATAGCTCGAACTTTCACTTCAATGCTAGACTGATCAATGCCTTGAAACCAGGATGAAATGAACTCTACCATAGTATCCCCTTGGGGTATGATACCCATGAACTTCCCTATAAATATCTACAATAAAATATCCCAATCACCTCTAAATAATAGGTTCCACACTATTTCCAAACTAGGAGAAGCATAGCACCAGAAAAGAAAATCCAACTAGACCCCTTTATTTTTAATATTATCATCCATAGGGGAATAATGATTCCTTAAGATCCAAACACACAAATTTTATTTTCACTAGAACCTCTTTAAATCAAATCTTGGATGACATCTGATCGAGTTTGATGTTTTCATGAAACCACACACTAAAGGCCTTTCTACAAAACTGTCCAGATGATGAGTCTAAAAAAACGCACCTATCAGGTTCACTAAAAAAATAGATTATCATATAAAATGCTTTCTTATACTCATTTAATGTTGAATTAATGAAACTATTGAAGATTCTTGCCTCTCTAAATGTGATATTATGCATAAGAAATCCTAGAAAAATAAGGGGATCAGTGCCTACCCAGTTGTCTTTCTAATAGCTAATGTTGTTGCATCCCACCACCCATCCCACCTTCTCTTTCAAAATTTACATATGTTTTATATTTCATGAGCCTTTTGATTTTTACAATACTTATTCTTCCTTCTTTGCATAACATTATTTCGCAAAAATACCACACTTTCACACAAACATCCATATTTTACAAAACTCGTGTCTTTTATTGGAAATACTTCTCTATATTATAGACCATGAATTTAGAGAAACTTTGATCTTCCTCTATAAATTTGCATAGAAAATTTTGGAAAACACTGGTAAATGACTCAAATTTAAGTTATTTGTTTCTATGCTTGGATATTCTCTTCTTTATTCCATAAATATATATGGGACCAACTCCTCGAGATGAAGGTTAATTCCATATCTTACACAAAACTCAACAATATGAGAAAATTCATCTGGGTGAGAATAATTTCATGCAAGAATCATTTTATTTCATTCATCCTTCTATATCCAAATATCACATTAGTGTTTTTCTATCTTCACCTGATATAGAAATGATCACTCACTATGGATTGAGTGATGAACTTCAGAACTTACTTCCATCAACTCAGTCTGTTCAAAAACATTGCAGATATTAAACCAACTCCTTCTTCCTGTTCGAGAATAACTCTTGATCATAACTTCAAGATGTGAAATTTATATCTTCCAATAATTTTTATTCACTTCATTCTCTTAGACTAGAAAGTATCTATGTGTCCTCAATATCTTCATTGTGCTAGCAGCACTCATTACCATTTCAATACTCTAGTCATAATATATGACACTATGATTAAAAACAAATCCAATACCAAACATAGTTTTGGATCCAAAAATTTTCCTATAAGGTATAAATTTTTCTCCATAATCTAAGGTGTTAAAAATATCAAAAATATATTAAATTTAACTTTTATATAAGAATCTTTTTATCACTTGATCGTTACAAATTTTTCTCATGTAGGGATCTTCCCAAATGTAAAATTTTAATTTAGATTTAAGTATAATAATTTGTTGAGGGTTTAGGTGAGATGGGGATTAATAAGTTACCAAATAATTAACCAAGTAAACATACCAAGGTATTTCTCATTAAACCAAGTAAAACTTATCTATTGAGATGTAGTCATTTGGTGGTTCTTTGTCTGCAATCTCTACCTATGTTATGTTAGAAAACCTACTCAGATAATCCACCACTTGGTTCTAAGATAATTTATTATCTTTAATTTCCAAATTTAATTCCTAAATTAACAACATCAATTTAAATATCATGGTATTTTCTTCATACTTCTTCATCAAGTACTAAACAGATGCATGATTATAAAATATTATGAATTTATTTTCAAGTAAGATCTGAATTTATCCAAAGCATAAACACTTGGTAAAAATTCTTTTTTTGTGATTTTGTAGTTGATCTAGGTATTATATAGTTTCATTGATACATATGAAATAGCCTATGTTTTTAATTCAATGTTTTGGGATAGGACTACTCCCATGGCTTGGTTTGAAAAGCATCACAAAGTAACTCAAAGGGGTTCTTCTAGTTTGGTGGTTTCATCACTAATGGTGTGATCAATATACTATTTAAGTCATCAAAATATTCCATGTACTCAATATTTAAATTAAAATTAGTTTTTTTAAAAAGTAACCTAGAAATGGGAAGATAATTCTTACTAAATTCCTTGATAAAATTTTGTGATAAAAACTTACATGTCCTAGAAAAGTTCTAAAATGCATTACATAAGAAGGGTAAGTAAAAAAATTTATCACTTAGATATTTGATTTATCTACCTCAATGAATTTTATGAAGTTACATGAACAAGTAATAATCATATTTACACTATACAATGAATTTTTTAAAAAGTTAGAATATTGTTATTTTCAATGCATGTTTTTAAAAAAAATCTAGATTTTTCAAGCAATGGTCAAATGAATATCCAAAAACAATAAATTCATCTAAAAATACCTTCAAGCGATCATAAATGTTATTTTAAAAGATACTTACCATACACCTATTAAATGTACCTATTGAATTACACAATCCAAATAGAATCCTTTTGTAATCAAAGGTGCAAAAGGGATAGTTAAAGGTAGTCTTCTCCTAATCCTCAAGTGTAATGGCCACCTAGAAGTAACCTGGAAAATCATATAGAAAACAATAGTGAGTGCATCCTTATAATCACTATAACATATTATCAATAAAATTATTAGTGAATTTATATTTCCCAATGACCTAATTCAACTTCCCATAGTCTATGTAAACTCTCCAACGGTTCTAAATTTTCATGGGAATTAACTCATTTTGTTTACTCCTCACAATGGTTAATCAGGTATTCTTGGGAACTATATGAATGAGGTTAAACCATTGTGAGTATAAAATAGGGTGGATTATGTTTTCTTCTATTAAACACTATATTTCACATTTCACTACCTTTTTCATGGTTGGATCCAACCATCTTTGGGGTTGCCTAACAGGTATGAATTTCTCCTCAACTAAAATTCTATGCATGCAGATTTTGAATATTATGTCTGGGATATATCCTAAACTCCACCCTATTTCTTAAAAAATTTCTATAAAATTTTCAACCAATTCATGTTATTGGGTTGTTTATAGGTTATTAATAATTACCACTGGTAGTTTTTCTCCTTCCATCAGGTATACATATTCTAAATTAGCGGGAAGGGGTTTTAATTATAGATTTTTTGGTTATTATAAAAGTGAAATTAAATTTGGGTTCCTAAATTTAATAGCTTGAATTTATTACACACAATATGAAATATAATCATACTCATTATTAAATAAATAATCAAATTCATTAAAGAAGCCAAAATTTACCTCTTCCTCTATTTTGAAAACAGATTATCCCAAATTCTGGATAGCTTAATTCTCCATGGGATTTTCAATAATTAAATGCTTTCCTAAGGATAAAAATTCATGAAACATTCCTATATCTTCACCAAGTTTCATCTCATCAGTGTGGGAAATTGTAATAATATAATTTCCCTCTGAAGTTTACCTCATTGAGTCAAAAATATTGAAGTGGATAGTGCTCTCTCTAAATTCCATGTTAAGGGTTCCCTCATACACATTGATGATTGTATTGGTTATCTTTAAAAAGGGTCTATCTATAATTATTGGTGAGTTTTACAATGATATATCCTAATATATTTTCAAAACATGAAATTATACTTGAAATATCAGGTCATGAACTCTAACTAACACATATTCCAAAAGTCTAACTAGAGAAGAAGTTAAACTGTTTGCAAGTTGTACCACCACTCTTGTGAGATTTAGTTCTATAGTCTGCAAGGATGTAAATACTGACTAAGTAATAACATTAATCGAAGCACCTAAATCACATAAATCATAAAAAAATCATGAAACCAATAGTGAAAGGGATAGAAAATGTCTCTGGATCTTAACATTTTGTGGGTTATTATGGTGTGATCAAAGCTACGATGCTTCTTCCCAAGTTAAATCTATTATTCCCTTGAAGCCTCATATTTTTAATAAAAATATTATTGAGGGACTTATCATACTTTTGGTTTTTCTTAAGAGGTTATAAAATGGTAATATTGATATCTATTTTCTAGATTGTTTCTAAAAATTATTTTTGTAGTTCTTTCTATTCAATCTTCTTAGATTGGATCATCCTTGATGGGAATAGAAGTGTAAGTCCTTTATTATCTATTTGATAAATTTTTAGGGTTTTATATGGTCATTTATTACTCCTTAAAGGATTATCCAATTTATTTTTCTTCTCTTATTCTTTATTCTTTTCTTATCGGGGTTGGTTTTCAGTAATTTTTTTCAAACTGCCCATCTTATTTCTGTTTCTGTTATGATTTATTTGGTTTAAGTTTAAGTGTGGATAATGATTTAAGTTATTTTCAACTTATATTTTTTATCATTCTCACATTTCCCTTGGTATTGGGGATTTATTGGGATGGCATCTTGCCTATATTTTTAGATAGAATCTCTATAAGACTATTTATCTGGTTTCTTAACTCTCCCACATCAATCTTAAGCTTCTCAACTTCAGGCTCTTATTACTGCTATACAGGATATTTTATACTAGTTATGGGGTTATAAAAGATTTATTTTTCTAGAAAGTGGGTGGTTGGTAGGCTAGTTAGTTATGAGGTTACTTGTAAGGTTATTGAAATAGTGGGATCTATTGGTATGGTTTTAAAAACGTGGTCTAGCTTGATTCTTCTAGTTTCCAAATCCATATTATACTTGACAGTAATCTATTCATCCTTGATTTTATTTTGTATATTACATAGGTTTAAATATTTTTTCACAACTCTCCATTCCCTATACTTCAACACACTGGTCCATAAAATGGGTGGGAGATGAGCATAAACTACATACATTGGCTGGTGCTTGTTGTTCACATATCTATTTCAAAGCCACTGGTCTCATGAGACTGGTTAGTTAATAAAGTATATATTAAAATAATGGATATGGATTAGAATTTCTTACCTCATGAATACCTCTCGTACCAATACCTATTGTGCCAAATTATTTTGAATTTTGAGTTATCTTCTCAATTACTCTTTTAGATTCTACTGGTGATTTTTCTATGATAGATCTTCCAGATAATGTATCTAATAAGTTTATATCATTTTCCAGCAGGAATTGATAGAATAATACTAAAAAATTGGTTATCCTGTATATCTTGATTTGGAAAAATGACACACAACTTCTTAAATCTCTCCTAGTACTCATAGAGAGTTTCTATAAAAGCATGTATAATGGAATACTAATCCTTCCTGATGGTTGTGCTTCAGAAATTGGGAGAAAATATCTAGATAAATATCTTATTTAGATCATCCCATACATGGATTTCTCTTGGTTATAAGTTATATACACACTCCTTGTATATTCCTTCAATTGAAAAGTGGAATTACCTCTACTTAAAACATTCCTTAGCCACTCCTTGAAACTTAAAATTTGAGCAAACCAATGTAAATTCTTTCATGTGTTTTTTGGGGTCATTACCTTCACAGTCATGGAACTTTGGAAATAATTGTATTAGAATAGTTTTAATTTCAAATTCATTATACAAAGTAATCATACCAATTTAATTATTTTGATTGATTAATCATGGGGCACATAGGTCTCTGAGGGTCTTATTTAGTTTTACTGCAATGATGTCAGGCTCAAAATGAACACTTGAAGTTTCACTTGAGTATGTAAAGGAAAATTACTCAAATTAATTGTTTAAAACTAAATTAATAAGTTGGTTTATCAAGGTTGTTTTAATTTTGGGATCAAAAGATATTATTAGGAAAATTAATGAAACAGTGATATTGAATTCAATGTGATAAAGTTATGTGGTTAGGGTTAGATTTCCAGTTTCAATACTATCATAGTCTTTAAAATAGTTTTACTTACCTTCTTATGAATTGATAAATGCAATATTTTTCAATTTATTCATGAATCACCCTCAGTTGAAGGTCATTGTGGATAGTGAATAAACAGTAATTATCGGTTAGTCATTCTACCTTTCTATGTGTGTAAAAAAATCAGTAACTCACTCCCAAAATACCAAGGAAATACCCAATAGTGTGTTGTTGTTCCCAGACAATTCAAAAGTAACCCACTTCTTCCACTCATATGTCATAAATTTCTAGAAAATCACCACCCAATTCAGTATGTTCCTTTCAGACAGGCTGTATTGGGTGGAGGTAGATTATAAATTATCAACCTAAGTAATAAACAATTAATTCATTCAAAATCTAAAACATAATTATATTAAAATAATCAAATAGCCACTGAAAATAAAAATAAATCAATAGAATAGGGTTTTATTCATTAAATGTGGTACTCAAGCATTATAATGAATCTCTTTCCCTTCTCTGGTCACTTGGGATTCATTCCTCTATTTTAAGGGTAATAAATGTGAACAATGATGGGGAAGGAATTATAGAACTAAAAGAAAGTGGAAAATAAAACAAAGCATCATAAAATAGAGAATCAAAAGTCATGATAGCCACCCAATAGAACTCTCCACTTCTTTTAACCTCATCCCCTTCTTATAGATCTCTATATTACCTCTTATTTAGACTTGGTAAAACTTTTGATATTTTTTCCCTTTTAATCTAGAATATCCACCCATTTCATCATGACCTTCTCCAAGAAATTTGTAGCTTCCATTTTAGATTTTTCTTATTTTAGCCAAAAATATCAATTATGTAATATGATTGATTTCATTTAATGTATTCCATGTGGAATACTATGGATGGTTTCACAAACACTAATGTGAAACCTTAAAAACCTTGTCTTAACCATGGAATTCATAGTATCCACTTTTAATATTTGTCCTCATTCAGAAAATTATTAGTATTCTGTAAATTAAATTATCCTATGTGAGGTCATATTATCTTATACATAGGATAAATCTCTTATGTGTAAATGAAATTTCATACAGGCAACCAAAATGTCCCACACGTATGAATTTTTCTTTTGAGGGATTTTAAATTTCTTAAATATCATATGTCCTCCATAAATGTTATACGCATAGATGAGATCTCTTATGAGATGGTAAATATCCTGTGTGGCTTGTTTCTCTTCCATTTCAACCAACTCAAATGTATTACGGGCTTATAATGTCCTGTGCATAACTGGATTAACTTACATGAAACTAAAATATCCTCAACTTAAATAAATATTTCACAGTATCCACTTTTCTAAATTTCTTCTCCTATTAAAATTATCAATATTTCATAAAATAGATTATCCTACACATGGTTAAATTATCTTATGCATAGGATAGTTCTATTACACATATATAAAATATCATATAGGAAACCAAAATGTCCTAAAAATATGAATTTTTTTAAAAAAAAAATTGGATTGCTTAAATATCATATGATCTCCTTAAATGTTATACACATAGATAAAATCCCCTGCAAGTTGACAAATATCCTATATAGCTCATGTATTTTCCAGTTTTATCCAACTCAAATGTATTATGGGCTCATAATTTCCTATGTGTAGTTGAATATACTTATGCAACATAAAAATATCATATGGGTAGAGAAAATGTCTTATGTGTATGATGTTTTCCTTTTCCCCATTTTCAACTATAGAAATATCTTACATGTTGTCCTGGTTCTCTAACAGCCAGTTGAAATGTCTTACTTCATATGACTTTTACCTTTTTCAAATTTAGTATACTTTAAATATTATATGATAGATCAAAATCTCTTTTGGACTCCCAAAATATACTACACGTAGGAAAATTCTCCTAATCATAGATGAAATGTCAAATGATCCAACAAAATCTCTCACTTAGGCACCGTAGAAAATTTTCCTTAATCAGATTTCTGACTCCAACACAGTTTTTTCATAATTTCTTCAAATAAACTCTGAACTTCTTGAAATCAATTTTTGACTTTCAAAATCACCTTAGGAAATATTATAATAACCTCAAAACACCCAAATTTAAGTGTAGGTTTTATTATAATAATTCTAAATATAAAACAAATAATTAAAAATCAATTTTTAAGAAAATTAACAATTAAACTTCATATTATTCACAAAACTAATAAATTTGATATTTACAAAATAATTATTCAAAATTATGAGATTAAAATCATGAATTTCAAGGTTAAATATATAAAAATATTATCTTTATTAGCTACCACATACTCTTCTTTTGATGTGTAGAGTGCAATCACCAATTGCAACCTTAACATCCAACTAATTATGATTCCACTAAAAGTGAAAACATATCTCATTCTACTATTCTATGTATTTAGTCACCCTTAAATTTTGTATCAACATACCTATATAATATTTCATCTGATCTGAAACAAAGAGAAGTATCTTCCAACTCTTTGAGATACTGAATAACCTAATCTATGGCTTCCCAATGATATGTGACTTGATTCTCTATGTACCAACTAACCAATCCTACTTCATGAGCTATGTCTAGAAAAGTGCACACCATGACATACATGAGACTTCCTAAATATGATACATACAATAATATCTCCATGTGTTTTTCCTCTTTCTCCATTAGTGGTGTTTGTTCCTTTGAAATTTTAAAGTTTCCAAAAAGAGGAGTTGAAACTAGATTACATCCATTCATTCCAAACCTATCAATGATATTCTTGACATAATCCTTCTGAGATATAACCAAAATTTTAGTCTTCTAATA
The DNA here is from genome assembly GCA_963277665.1 of Viscum album. Lineage (NCBI taxonomy): Eukaryota > Viridiplantae > Streptophyta > Magnoliopsida > Santalales > Viscaceae > Viscum > Viscum album. The sequence goes on from OY728125.1 coordinate 148,700,735, forward strand.
TTTCTCAATCTGCATGACTAAGATCTTCTTTTATTCACCAAGATCTTTCATTTAAAACTTTCCAGATAAATCCTTCTTTAGATTATGAATCTATTAAATCTTTGAACCCAATAGAGAAATATCATCCACATGCAACCATTATTATACTTTTTCTAGTAATATAAATAGTCTTATTTTCTATTCTTGAAACCTTTCTACTCCATAAATGAGATAAAATTCTAGTTCTATTACCTTGATTCTTGTTTCAAACCATATATACTCCTCATAATTTTTTACACTAATCCCTGATTTCACTAATCCAAAAAACCAATAGGTTGCTTAATATAAATTTCTTCATCCAAATCCCCATGAAGAAAGGCCATCTTCACATCTAATTATTATGGATTTAATCCTATAGATTTAACCAAACTTAGCACAATTCAAATGGTGGTATGTTTTACTACCAAATAAAATATTTTATAGAAGCAGGTGTCTTACTTCTGCTGAATCCCTTTAACCACTTGCTTTAATCTATATGTTTTTCTTCAATCAGCTTCTTATTTTAACTAAAAAAACACTTGTTTTCAAGTTCCCTATTTTTGGGTTGTAGTTATATTAGCTCTCATATATTGTTCACATGAAGTGAATCCAACTCATCCTCTATATCCAACTCTCACTTATCATAATCACTAAAGCTAACTGCTTCCTATGAGATCTTTTGTTCTCTTATATCTATTAAAAGTAATAAGTGTAAGTTGGCTCCATACCTCTATATCGGTCATCTAACTCAAGTGGATATTCACACTATAATCTGGGAATATGGTCTCTCCAAAACTGAAACCTCTATAATTTTATCCTTTGGAACTCTAATCCAAGCCTCACGTGTTCTCAAGCTTTCAGGTGTATCTTCCACTGGTTGAACTTATAAAACTTTTGTTCTTTACTTTGACTATTCCTCTGTAACTTGTGAACTTACAGTAGATTCAAATCCATATGAATTATTTAGAACATGAAATACTCCATAATTATCATTCAGGTCAACTTGGATTGAAGTTGATTCATTGATTCCAACCTTTTCTTTGTCAGGTTCCATACTTTACACAAAATGTAATTCTTAAAGAGTGCATTATTACTTCTGATAACATGTCTCTTATCACTATAATGAATTAAAAATCCAAGATTTCCATCTCCATATCCCACAAATAACCATGCATGAGATTTGGATTCAATATTTTATTTATCTTTAGTATCTGCATGTACATAGGTTAAACTTTTGAAGACTTTAAGGTGAGAAAGTTCTGGCGCTTTACCTATCCATGGTTTTTATGGTAACTCATGTCCCATCGTGCAGATTTAATCCTATTGATTAAGTGCATTTTTGTGTTCTTTTTCTCCACCCAAAACTCCTTTTTCATTCTAGGGTGAAGTCTCATGCTTCACACCCTTTCCATCAATGTATGATTCATAATTTTAGCTAAAAATTTTGCTCAGGAATCCCTAGTATAGTCTTCTCATTCCTGATACACCTATTCTTACAAAATTTCCAAAAACTTATTCTGGTAAACTCCCCATTGTTTTCTGACCTCAATATCTTAAAATTTTTATTTTTGTTTCAACCATAGATTTCCACTAAAAAAAACTTCAAAAAAATTGATTTATAGTCTGGAAAGTATAACCATACTTTTCTCATGGATTCATCAATAAAAGTAAAAAAGTTATCATGACCCTACATGATATTTGACTAGGGAAAATCCCCAAACATCAATAGGATTAATTTCAATATTTCGGCATTTCAGTTTTTTTCGATCAAATTGAAAGATACCTTTCATTTCTTACTGAGTATGAAACTTTTTAAGACCAGATGATCTAGATTCAACACACATTTTTCTATTAATACCTTCACACTATTCTCACTGAGGTTCCCAAGTTAGTAGTGCAATAATTAAAAACTTCCATAGGTAGATAATGTGATAATTAATGCCCCCTCTTCCCTTTTGGTGAGATTAATTGTGTTATAATTTACACCTCTAACTATAACCAGGGCACTGCGAGTGATTTTCCAAACTTTATTCACAAAACTTGTTATGTATCCTGTTTCATCCAACCATCCAACTAAGATAAAATTATTCCAAATTCCTGGAATATGAAGAGCATCATTCAATATAATTAAATTATCATTCTTCATCTAAACTTTAACATTTCTGTTCCCCACAATGTGAAGTGATTCATCATTGACTATATGAACTCTTCCAAATCTTTCAAATACACGATTTGTCATGTATCCCTTTTCAAAAATGGATTGTAAAGATGCTCTAGAATCTATAATCCAATATTTTATCAGAGTATTAACACATAATATTATATTAACACTACTCTTGAAATTTGAGTTCATGGAATTTAATCCTCATGAATCTTTAATTATGTAATTTCCTCTTTGTTCAAGGCAATATTTCTTGAGATGACCCCCTTTACCACAATACCAACACATAAGACCATTTCCAATAGAGTTACCCCTAGTCATATATCTTAACTAATATTTTTATCATCTTTAACTTCTCTAATGAGGCTGGCACCATCTTCCCTCTACATTCAATGCATTTCTGGAAGGTTCTTGAATCTCCCTCCTATAAAGCTCTTCATTAAGAATCAAATTTCAGACATCCTCAAATATCAAGTTGTTTTATTAGCTAGATTTTCTCACTGTAATTATAATTTCATCCCATGATTCCAACAAAGATGATAGCAATAGTATATCCCAAACATTATTCCTGAAAGTTTCTTTCACTTACTCAAGCTGGCTTCAGATAAAGTTGAAATCATTCACACGATCTATCACTAAGATTCCTTTTGATAGCATCATGTTAAACAACCATCACATCAAACACACTTTATTAAGTATTGTATGCTTCTCATATATATCTATAAACATTTTCATCAACTTCTTTTTAGTCTTTTCCTTATAGACATTCATAACCACATTCTGATTTAATGACATCCTCACCAAACCCAATGCCTTCCTATCTAGCCTTTCCCATTTTACTTTCTATATTGCTTCCTAATTAACCCCATTATATAGAACTTAAAGGTCCTTATAGATGAGGTAGTCCTCCAACTACATACTCCAAAAGTTAAAATTTGTTTCATCTAATTTTTTTATTCATACCTTGCTATATTTTGACATTATCCTTCCAAAGGTAGTAACTCCTAATGAAATCAAAAAACGCTTGTTCAATAGAGAGTGTTACCTGATTTGTTGTCGAGTAAAACATTGAACATCTAAAAACCCCTATTATTATAATATCCTAACACCTACTTTTAGGTACTTACATTACTTTTCTTTGATCATCTTTTTTAGGTCATATCATGGGTTTTTGGGGTGAATTTTGGAAAATTTTATAGTTTTCTGGGCCTATGCATGGTTGGTGCATAGTTAAGAAAATTGTAAAGGTAATCCCATGAAATTTTTCACCTTGTGTTTGATTCCCAAAGGAGGTTTCACTATTAGTACTAATCTTCTATCCTATCCTTCAAATTTTGATGATTGAGGTTGTAAGGTCATTCACGGTTGGTGTACGGTTTGAAAAACCATGTAGACAAACTGTGCAACTCTTTTAGTAGCCTAGAAAGGGTTGCATGGTTTGGAAAACCATAAAATTGGGATTAATTTCTAGATCATCATTGTCCATTGAGATTTATTTAGGAATCATTGAGGATCCTTTCCTGATTGATTATAGCCATCGAATCTTCATTAGTGGATCTCATGTTGGGTGTTTCTCGAGGCCATGAATCGAGGTAGGTGGTTTCATAAAGAAATTACTATAATTTGAAAATGTTGTTTTTTGATTAATTTGAAATGTATTTATAATTTATTTCCAAATATTGATTTGAGTATTTTGATAAATGATTTTGAAATGGCATGGTGTGTGTAGTTAAATTCCTTTGAAAATAGATTTTAAAAATAAATCATTGGTTTTCTGAAAATGATCTTGAATTGAAATGAGTGATTGAAAGAATGATCTTGATGATGGATTTTGAGAAGAAAAGGCATGAAATGTTTTATTATTTTAAAGTCATAAGTTTTTATGCAAACCATTGATGTTGGTTTTTTAAATTAAATGACATGTTTTGAAACTTAAAACTGGGGTTGAATGAAATGATCGATTGAAATGATTTGTGATTGATTGAAATGAATGATAGCCCCAAATATGATAGATTACCTTGAATAACATTAGATTCTGGGTAGTTAGGTGGGAGGATATTCATGTTGGTTAAACTATTATCTAGAAATTTATTGATGATGATAATGATAATAAACTATCATGAGGGTAGGGAGTTTATTCTTTGGGATTCTCTCTCATTCCCCCTAGGCCTAAGATTTATGGAGTGTGTGAAAAACTGGAGACATATTTCATTAAGATTGTGTGGAGCCTTATAACTAAAAATAAATAACCCTGGGGGTGTTACTTCCATAGTTATAAGATTGAAAATTATTATACATGTTAGTTTTTTATTCAAATGATTATTCATGACTATTTTGAAAAAGATGATCATATCTGATTCTTTTGATGGAAATACACTTTTGTACTAGTTTTTAACTAGCCATTTAAATGATTTGAAAATAATATTTTTTATGAATTGTGGAAAGATTTTAATTCCATGTTTTATTTAAAATTGATCATATTTGGTTTATTTGGTATGGATTACTTATAAAATACTTTGTGAGATACTATTGGTATTTGTTTCTCACACCCTACTTCTACCTTTGGCCATTTTAGACTTTCTTATTCTAGGTTTAGGGAAGGAAAAGGCACTTCTTGTAGTTGGTGGATATTCTTAATGAGTGGGACCTTGGGTGTTGGTAGTGATCGGTGGATCATGTGATCCACTTAGTTCTCGGAGATCTTCAGGCATTTTCTAGCATGGTCTGAGTGCTAACTTTGGCTAGTGTGCTGTTTTTTAGACTTGTATTTGTCTACTTGTGGTTTTTTCTATGGATAAGTGCTTGAAATACTAATTTTTTATTGTTTTATATTTACTTCTTTGTATTGATAAGCTATTTTTATGGCAAAATTATTCCCTCTTGATTATATGGGATGCTCGGGTTTTAGTCACCATCTGGTGGGAATCAGGAACGAACTTCAGGTCATGTTAGAATTGATTTGAGTACTATTTAGGTCTGTTATCTAGGTTGGTTCCTAATAGCTTTGATACCAATTATTGATAATCTTGAACCAAATTTTTCCATCAAAATTTAGGTCACCAGAATCATGTTTGCGGAACCATATTTTGGAAGGAACTCTCTAGACATCATTATACCAGAACACATAAGAAAACATTTTTCACCCTTATCACCACACTAAGTCAAATATGAAGGTTGTGGTAATAGTGGAAGTAGTGGATAGGGCACACCCAACTCAGATTTTTATCATGATCGATGATTAATATAAGATTTACATGATGATAAATGTTGTGATCAACAAAATTGAATCAAAGAATATAGAAAATAGAAAAAATGATGGAACCAAAGCACAAGATCATGATATATTATTTATAATTAATTTAAGAAATTAAAGAATTGTCTTACAAATAATTCTTTCGTCGTTTATGGATATAATAATGTCTCTACATCATACCATTGTTGCGTTGTAGGAATCAAGAATAAATTCCCTCCAGTGGTGATCCACACATGTTTCATGAATCTCTGAACATCGTCATAGGAATCTATAGGTACTAGAACAGTAGATCCTAATGCTTTCATCGTTTTCCTTTGATCACCCTAAGAATAAATTCAAGGAAGGGTTATCTTTGATCTATTTAGACTTGAGAGTGGTAGTGAAGGAGTATCGCTCTATGTTATTGAAAGAATTTTTGGAAAGGGAGATCTCTAGGGCTTTGAGAAGATTCTCTCCATATCTCATTGTGCATAACCAAAATGAATTGGCTCTCTTAAGAAAATAAATACAGTTGGGTTTATATACCTCTAGGGTTAGAAAATAATAATTACACATATGACCTTATTATTTCCATGATCCCTACAGAACCCCGTGTCTATAATAATAATAATATTATTATTATTATTTTACATGCACTAAACTCGCGAATTAAATTAAATATTGTTTATTCAAATAATATTAAATATATATTATTTCTCACCGGGACATTAAAATCATTCTGTCATTCCTTCACATTATTTATTAGGCCTTGAATAATGAATATTTATTTAATAAATAAATATCATTGTATTATTTTCCAATAAATAAATAATTATTATTCTCACAAAATATTCTCTCAAATAACTGGTGACTGAATATATACGATAAATAAAACATTAATAATTATTAAACCATGTGTAGGAATAATATTTATTCAACTTCTTAAATAATAATATTATTTAATTGAGATTCTGGATACACTTAGTGTGTGACCCTCTAGGCCTCTTTCTCGATGGAAAAAGGCGAATCAGTCCAAAGTCTAAGGTTAGCGTCTAGAAACATGCCAAAGAACTCATAGAGAAAGAAGTTAATGTCGCTATGATATAATACATCATATGAATTCACACCATGTAACATAATCCCTTTATTGTGATGTCTCTAATCAAGAAGGTTGTATGATGGTGCCATCAAACAATGTGCTCAATGTATCTTTCTTTGAATTTTTGGAAATATAAATTTCTTATAGAACACCATGGCCATGGATTTATTTAGGCTATATCATTTCCATAAAATGGACTGAGGTATAAAAAACTATTAAATAACATAAGGGATAAATCCTTTCTCACATTATTCATTAATAAAATATTACTCTTAATGCACCTAACATATCATACCTCACCGAAAAGATATGTCATCATGGTTTTCATTGATACATCAAAGTACATGAATTTTAATACTCATTAATAATAATATTAAATCCCAAGGATCGATACACACATCCAGATATAGGAACATCCAATAACATATATAAATATTTATTTACTAATGATGGTTCTCGTTCTCATAATATCCTACACTAGATATTTCCAAGGACACACACCATGAGAAGGTGCCTAAAAGTCCTATGAGTATCCACCCCTAATAGCTTATATCATTTGTGTCCCTCAAATTATTTCATCCGACTATAGAACATATATTTAAGAATACTCTCATGGCACATCTGGGTTCTCATCATAGTGGGGAACTGCTATGACCTTTTAGTGCAACGCCTACTCTTAAAACCTAATCACATACTATGTTACATATATTAACAATCATGATGTGATTCGTAGTTTATTATTATTCAAAATAAATGAATATATATTATCATAAAGTACACATAATTTGGTTCTAGGACACCAACTCCAATAGACTCCCTCTTGTACTAGAGCCAACTACTAACAACCATAAATCTGCTATCTTTCACATGATACTCATTATTCTACTAAGATAGGCCTTTAGTTAATGGTTCCACAATGTTTTCTTTTGTGGTAACTCTACTTAATACAACTTCACCCCTCTAATAAAAATCCCTCAATAGGTGATACTTATGGAGTATGTTCTTTATCTATTAGTGTGACCTTGTCTTTTTTACAAGAGCCATTGTTGTAGTGTTATCACAATACAATGTGATAGGGTATTCACTACTAGGTACCACATCAATCTCCTAGAAAAAGTTTCAAATCCAAATGGATTATTTGGCTGTATCAGAAGACACTATATACTCAGACTATGTTGTATAATCAGGGATAACTAGATACTTTAAACTATTCCAGATCACATCTCCTTTGTTGAGACTTAAAACATGTCCTGACTATGACTTTAGATCATTATGATTTGTTTGAAAACTAGCATCAATATAACCCCTAATGACTAGCTCCTCATATCCTAAATATGCCAAGAAAATATCATTAGTTATTCTCATATACTTAAGGATAGCCTTAATAGTATAACAATGTTGTTCTCTCAGATTATCTTGATATTTGCTTACTATGATCAATACATAGGCAACATAAATTCTGGTATATAACGTGGCATACATGATTGATAATATCGCTAAATAATATGGGATATTACTCATTCTCTCATTCTACTATTGTGTCTAAGGACACATTTTCTTAGAAAGAAGTATACCATGTGACGCTAGAACCAATCCACTATTGGATTATTCCATACTAAGTATATTTAGTATATATTTGATGTATGTACTTTGACTTAGTCCAATAATCCTATGATATTTATCACAAATGATCTTAATCCCAAAAATATAGGCTGGTCCACCTAAGTCCTTCATAGAGAAACACTTGTTTAACTAGTCCTTAACAGATTGTAAGAATGGTATTTTGTTTCCAATAAGTAATATTTCATCAACATATACTACTAGGATAATGAATTCATTCCCAATAAACCTATTATAAACACATGGATCGCATTCATTATTAATGAAACCAAATTATTTTATAGCTTCATCGAATCGAATGTTCCATGACCTGGATTCTTTCTTTAATACATAAATGGATCTCTACTAATTAAAAATATGTTTTGCATCACCTGTAGTCACAAAACTTTATATTTGTTTTATATATACATCTTCTTGAAGGTTCCCATTAATTAGCATTATTTTGACTTGTATCTTCCAAATTTCATAGTCATGGTAAGATTCTATAGCAAGTAGAATTCTAAAGGATTTAAATATGGAAACTGGTGAAAATATTTCATCATAGTCGATTCCTTAACACTGTTTAAACCCTTTAGACACTGTCCTTGATTTATAGGTATTTACTTTACCTTTCATATAAATTTTTCTCTTGAATACCCATTTACACCCTATGGAATTTACAACAACTAGCGCATCGACTAGAACCCAAACATGGTTCTGATATATGGAATCCATTTAGGAATTTAGGCTTCTTGCCATCATGTAGCTTATGAGCTCTATACAACATCTTTGTAGGAGATAGGTTCATCATTTTCAACTAATAATGAGTCACCATCTTCGATAACTAGAAAACTATATCTCTCTAGTTCTCTTTCCTCTCTAGTGCTCCTATACATTACTTATGTTTCAGGAACTACTTCTTCTATGGGGACCTATGGAATCGATTCCTATACCAACTTGTGTGTATCTTGAGCATCAACTTTATCAAATTCAATCTTGCTTTCACTATCCTTTTTGAGGATGTTCTCCCTCTCAAGAAAGATTGATTGTTTAGAGATAGTCACATTCTTGTATAAGGGGTTGTATATGTTGTATTCTTTTGTTTCCTTAGGATTCCCTATAAAGATACACTTTTTTCCCCAGGGTGATAGTTTGTTGCCTGAGAATAAATTAAAAAAACTCCTCACAACCCCATACATGTGTATGTGATAGAACTAGTTTCTTTTCACTCCATAAATCAAAGGGAATTCTGTTTTCTACTTTAGATGGTACTTAGTTTAGTCTGTATGTTGTAGTTTGTAATGCATATCCCTAAAAGAATAATGGAAAATTTTCATGACTCATCATTGATCTTACCATGTCTAACAAGGTACGGTTTTTCCTTTCACTAATATCATTCCACTGTAGTGTATAAGGTGGAGTGACTTGATATAGAATCTCAAACTCCCTTAGAAATTCAATAAACTCTTGGTTAAGATATTCACCATCTTGATCTGATCAAAGCTTCTTTATCTTATTTCCAAGTTGATTATATACTTCATTCTTTAATTATTTGAATTTCTCAAAGGATTAGAACTTATACCTCATCAAGTAGACACATCCATATCTACTCAAGTCATCAATAAAAGTTATAAAGTAATAATACACACCTCTAGCTTCTACTATAAGTGGTCCATGCACATCAGTGTGTACCAATCCTAAAATCTCTGTGGCCCTTTCACCTTACCCACGGAATCATGGTTAGTTTATTTTTCCTTGTAAACAACCATGGAATCTTTCAAGTGTTTTTATCTCAAAAGAGTCTAAATAACCTTCTTGATAGAGCTTTGTCAAACAATTCTTGTTTATATAAATAAGACGGTGATTCCATAGTTGGGTGTTATATGATTCATGTGAACACGATTCGTTGTCTATTTCCAATACTTGGTTTTCATAATTTAATAAATAAATACCATTATTTAAATGTGTCATACCATAACATATGTTGTCTTTATAAAAAAACAAATTTTATTTCTAAATTTGAAAATAAAACCATCTGTATCTAGGCATGATACATAAGTTATATTCTTGGTAATAGTTGGTACACAATAAAAATATCTTAAAACCAATATCATTCATGTTGGTAATGAAAGGTGGCAATCACCAATGGATAAAGCAGCGAGCCTCGCACCATTTGAGGCTCGTAAATCCACCTCTACTCTGACAATCTTTCAAAATATACTTGTTTCCTATATTCAGATATATATGTGAGTGCCACAAGATGTATTTAATACTTAATGTGTAGATATTGAAATATTACACTTGATAAAAAATGCACCTTTATATTCCCCTTGCTTATGGGTGAAATTACTTTTCTAGTGTCCTTGCTTGCCACATGAAAAACATAGTACTTCCTTTTCCTTTCCTTGCCTCTGGATCTTCCTCTTCTTGGAAGGATGGTGCTCGGGAGATTTAGACTTATTCTGAGCCTTAGGCCGCTTTGCCTTGTTCTTCCTTTTCTTATTCACCATAATGACTATGGTTTTGTCGTTTCTTGTGTCCTTATCCACTTGGAGAATCAGAGTAAGAAGTTTTGAAAGACTCTTCTCATTATTTCCCATGTTATAATTAAAAATAAAACTGGAGAATGATTGGGTGGTGAGGAAAGTATGAGATCTATGTGCAACTCATCTAGGAATTCAATTCCTAAGATGTCTAATCATTCAATGTAGAAAATTATCTTGACTACAAGAGGCCCAGCCGGCGCTGACTCTCTAAGATTAGTTATAAACAGAGCATTGGAGATATTTTATCTCTCTTATATCACCTTATCTTGAGAGAGATATTGAAGGTGATACATCATGCTATATGCATCCATGTCCTCATGTTACTTTATAAGCTCATTAATTATGGATGATAGCATGAAACGCTGAACATTTTTAGTATTGTTCAAATGTTTCTCATAGAGAGACAACTCTTCCTCACTATCCTCTTTACTAGGCATGTCAGGAATAGGTTCTTCCAGCACATACAATTTTCTTTCATGGTATAGGATAACATGTAAGAGCCTTTTCTGCTCTTGGAAATTTGTATCAATGAGAAGATTATCCTTATCAAGTATGGACCATAGTGATATGTTTGAAGTCATTTTTATTTTCGTTTCTACAAATAAGAAGAGCATAATTTTAGTACTTTATCTCATAAAATTTAGACAAATAAATAAATATTATAATTATTAATCTCTCACTATTTTATCAAAACCCAATATCCCTCATTATTGCCTTTAGAATATTCTATTTCTTGGACATTTGAGTGTAAAGGATCCATATTCCCATTTCCATCACCCTAAATTTGGACAGACATGAAATTTGAAGAGTTTTAGGTAGGCATTCAAAATTCTAACTGCATTAAATCACAGTTTATTAATATATTGAGTGGACTCCTCAATCCTGAAATCCTTAAATTGGATTTCCTATACCTTTTACTCTTAGTTACACAAATTCCTACTTTGTCAATCAACTCTTGATAAAAAATCAAGTTATAATTCTATGATAATTGAAAGAACCCCAACTTTGGCTAGCTAAATAGTTTGAACTATGGTTCAATTTTAACTTAAGTAGTGAAAGGCTATACTAAATTAATATATTTAATTGAGGGATTTTATCTTTATGCATAAATTTCCAATTATTATCTTTATTACATGCTTTTTAATATTAATTGGATTTACATAAGTGATTAACCATGTCTTAGATAATGTTTACAAATAAGCCATTTTATTTTAGTTTTATCTTGAATGTTTGTTAATTCATTAATTCATGTGATCATGACAAAAGATCCATAACGAAATAACCATGAAACTTGATATAAATAAAATAATAAAGTGGTATGATCATGAGATTTTACTAATGGTTATTTTATCTAGCAGATGATAAATTAATTGTTGACCTAAGGGAAAAACACCATGAACCATTTATGGTTCATGTTGCAGCTTTCTACTTCTCCACCTATGTATATCTCTTGGATCAGTTTCACCTCAACTCTATACTTGAACCACCTCCACTAGCTTGGGAGATTCATCCATTACATTTACTTTTACTCACACGCAGGTGAGGGGAACCAAAGGATTGGTTAAGGGGTTTACATAAAAGAAACCATGGGCACACAGGACCTTATATAATGAGAGGAGGGATGAAACGCAAGCAAAAAATTTAATTCAATAATAAATTAAAAGAAACTAATAACATAAAAAGGTCTGGTATATGCTCATGATCATCCACATACATGCAAATAATTACGCATTTAATAAAATTATCATTCAATTCAAATCATTATTATTTTAGATAAATCGCACTCAAAACAATTAATTATATTATTTAATTATTAAATTCCTTTATCTTAATTCTTATCTAAATTTTCTTGATATTCTCATCCATCATAATTTTAAACAAATTAAATAAACTTATTTAAAATTAAATGTGTGCAAAAATGTACCTTGGAGGCAACATGGTAAGTACCCGTCTAAACTACCCAATGTGTATTATATTCATATACTGTTTACTCACATGGAATTTAATATACATGACTTATCATGTAATATTATTATGTGTACTATAAACTTAATGACTACAAGGAACATATGGTATTTACATAGCATGTAGTATTTTGATGGGCATTGAGTAATAATTGTATTATGATTTATACATGATATTCAATTCTAAACATTACGTGGAAAATTAATTAGGAATTTAATATATATAAAACTTATCACACAGCATGTACTATCAACTTAATGACCACATGAAACACATGTTGATAAGGTTTAAGCAATATAATAAATTAATTTTTAATTTTGTGTAATTTGGTAAAAGTATACGATGTGTACATTCAAGATACACGTCGTGTATTATTCTCACTATCTATCCACGGAAAATGCCTAGGGACTTGTCATGTAACCATTCCACAGAAAATATTAGAGTACATGGAGTGTGGTCTTTTAGTTACACGGTCACCAGCCATATAGTTCGTGTAAGAAGATACATGGCCCGTCTGTAACAAAAGGACTGCACATCGTGTACGGAAGTTACATGGCATGTAATATGACTGACCATGCTCCAATATTACCCAGTAAACATGTAGTGTTCAATTAAATTCATTGCATGTAATAAATACACATGGTTTAAATTAATTTCAAATTAATTCAGGGTGCATTAAACACGGGTACATGGAGTGTACTCTTGTGTTGTCCATCCAAACTCCTCATCACCTCCAAATGAAATCTTTGAATTTATTTCATTCATAAAATTAATCGATTTGATTATATTTTCAATAATGAAGAGAAAGAATATCATATATCTAAATTCATATTTAAAGAATGATTTTCCTAGAATTTAAAACTAACAAAAAAATCGTAAATCAATCAATAATATTTGAATAATTATAAATAATTATGTGATCCTTCTTATACCAATTTAAGGTTCTGGGCATAGCGGAATTAGTAGATGGGGCATGCCCAACTTGAATTTTTGTTGTGATCGGTGATTAATTCAAGATTTACATGATGATAAATGTCATGATCAACAGAATTGAATCAAAGAATATAGATATTAGAAAAAACACCAAAACCAAAGTGTAGGATCATCACATATTATTTATAATTAATTTAAACAATTAAATAATTACCTTAAGAGGAATTATTTATTCATTTATGGATCTGAAAACATCTATATGTTGTAATTTCATTTCGTTTCAGTAATTAAGAATAGATTTTATCCATCGGTGATCCACACGTGCTCCATGAACCTTCAAACATCATTGTAGGAATATCTAGGTGTTATCACAGTAGATCCTAATGCTTGAATCATTCGCCTTTGATCACTTTGAGAATTACTTCAGAGAATGGTTCTCTTTTATCTCTCTAGACTTGAGAGTGGTGGTGAAGAAGTATCACTCTCTGTTCTTGAGATCATTCTTGGAGAGGGGGCTATCTGGGGCTTTGAGAAGATTCTCTTCAGATCTCATTGTGCACAACCAAAATGAATTAGATCTCTTAAGAAAATAATATAATTGGAAAATAATAAGTGCACATACATCCTTAATATTTACTTAATACCTACAAAACCTCATGTCTATAATAATAATATTATTATTATTTCTTGACATGTGCTAAACTCATGAATTAAATTAAATACTTTTTATTAAAATAATATAAAATATATATTATTTATCACCATACCATTAAAATTGGTCCATTATTCTTCCACAATATTTATTAGGCCTTGAATAATAACTATTTATTTAATAAATAAATATCACTACATTATTTGCCAATAAATATATAAATATTATATTCACTAAAAAAATATTTATTAAATATTATACTTACAAAATATTCTCTTGAATAACTGGTGATGGAATATATGCGATCAAAAAAACATAAATAATTATTAAACCATGTATGGTAATAATATTTATTCAACTTGTTAAATAATATTATTATTTAACTGAGATTTTGGATACACTTGTTGTGTGGCCCTCTAGTCCTCTTTTTCAACAGCATTAGGTGAAGCAACCCAAAGTCCAATGTTAGTGTCTAGCAACACGCCAAGGCACCCATTGAGAAAGAAGTTCATGTCTTGATAATATAATACCTCATACGGGTGCTTACTATATAATATAATCCCTTTATCCTGATATTTCTAATCAAGAAGGTTTCATGGTGGCATTATCAACCTATGTGATCGATGTCTCTTTCTTTGAATTTTCGGAAATCAAAATTTCCTACAAAACACCATGGATATGGATTTATTTAGGCTATATCATTTCCATAAAAGGGAATGATATATCAAATTCTGTTAAAGAACATAAGGAAAAATCCTTTCTTGACTTATTTGTAAGATCTTATGTTTTTATGAGTTGCAAATTTTAGAACAAAATTGAATTTTCGGTTTACTGGATGTGTCAAATCTTGATTGGATATTCAAAATGAAATTATAAAGGTTGTAATGCCTGTAAATAATTTTTTTAGATGTGGAATGAGGCTTGGTTTTTATCTTGGAGGTTTTAGGGGCATCTTGGGAGTTCAAGACCTGAAACTGAAGTTTTTAAAAAAGTGTAGCAGAGGGCGCATGGTTGGAGCACAGTTAGTGATAACCGTGCAGCCAAACTTGTAGAACAATTTGTATAGGAACATGGGATGAGGAGAATATGTAGTAGGATAGGGAAAACTATGTGGTTGTCTGCAATTTATTACATACATGTCGTACAGCTAGTGCATGGTTTGTTAAACCATGTTCCATACTCATGTGTGGGATTGGTTCTTGGACAGTGTCAATAGAACGGTTTACCCTATGATATTTAAGAGGGTATCCCCCATTTTCTTTCCCCTCTCTTGTGCAACCCAGGTAGTGCACACCTCTCCTCCTCTTCCCTTGGTCGGTTCTGCTCCATTTATGGTCAGAATTGGACACCATCGGATGCGTTTGGAAGATTTAGGTAATTCTTAAACTAGATTAGCCTTCATTATGTTATTCTCTATATTCTTATAACCATGTTTCAACTGGTTAGGTATTTGGGTGCCAATTCCACTGGAGCAAGGTGGAATCAGATACCAGTGTTGGGGGTTTCACTCTGCCTTAGAAGAGGGTGACCTAGGTAGCCATATTCACTTCACTGCATGCCAATTCATATAGGTATGTCACCATGGTGAATTTATAAGGCTTAAATGCTTTTAATTAAATTTTTGGGTGGTTTTTTGATGTCATTGTTTAGGTATTTACCCAATTTGAGATTGATTATGTACCGCTTGTTGTTAGCGAGCATTAGGTCGTTATTCTAGTGAAACAATATTGGCCAGTGAGCTTTTAATCTGTATGAACTTTTTAAATAAAGTGTTTTTATTTGTTTATAGATTTTTTAGTTTTAATAATTAATTATAATTTTGTTATAATTAATTATGAAAGTTTGTTTTTGAGACAATTCTAGTATAACTTGGATGATATTGGATGAGCCTTGGCACCTACTACCAGCCCTTGGAAAATATATGGAAAGATTCATAAAGGTAGGTAGTATTTAATACCCTCTCTTTAGTATTTATGCATGGTTATGGTATTATATGGATGCTCAGGCTTACCCCTAAGGGTAACTCCCCCTGTTTAAATTCATTCTGATGAATTGTTTAATTAAATGAAATGGGTAGCTGGTACTAGATGAATTCTCGGGGTCACTAACAACCCCAGTGCGCTAGCTTCATCCCATGACTTCAGGCTATGACCATTATTGAGGATCCCTAGTGGGATGCCTCTGCTTATTCCTTTTTAGGATCCCAATAGGAATGTCTATGGTTACCCATGGACCTTGAGGATTTCGAGTAGGATAGATCTCCATCATTTTGATCTAGGGGATCTAGTGGGTGCCCAGTGCTTTACCAGCCCTAAGCTAGTGCATCATGGGTTCGGGTAGAGATTGTAGCAAGTGTCACCTTAGAACTCGTATCGAACTTGTAAGTTGTGAGGATATGGTAGTAGTGGTGGGTTACATGTTTGGCCGCCCTCACTCTTTTATTTATACATTCACATGGTTATTATTAATACAACTATCATATCCAAAGGTCCTTCCTAGTTTTTGGTTGGTGTTCCTGACGTCATGTGATATTGGGATGCCCAAACATACTCCTTGGGGTCCATCTTATATTCTTATTATTTTCTTAGGGTTACCATATGTACTCCTTAGGACATGACTAATGATCCATTTCTATTGATTGTTATCTTATCATGATGCTCAGATGTACTTCCTAAGATCTATCTATTTAGACTTACCATTTTAGGATTTCCATACATACTACCTAGAATCTAGATTCTGAGCCTTATTTTATTAGGATTTATAAACATACTTCCTGGGATCCAGCTTATGAGATTACATGATTGAATGTTACTTTTACCATTACTATAAGTCCCATTTTTCACTGGGATTCCTACCTATTTAGGGATATAGATGTTGGTTGCTAAAATTGTCTTGGAACCCCTCTTATAATGGGTCTCTCTAGGAATGGCTAGTCCACTAGCATTCCATAGGATACCAAGGGTTGTTGATTGGGTGCATTTCCCCTAAGTAGTTGGATGTTGATGAGGTCCCTGAGTATGGACTTGATCTCTTCATTTGATGCCTAGGATACTCTCTTGGATTGATGGATACACCATTATAGTATCACCCAAACTTGTTTTGGGATAATTTAGTTGATCCAGTTATTGAATGATTATATTTTTTTATACCAATTTATGAGAGTATTCCTTACATATCACCTAAGGGTCATCCCCCTTAGGGATCATCCTATTTGCAATGTTGTGATTGCTTATGGATCGGGACTTGGTAATTAGACATCGAACTAGACTACACATGGATTGAGTAGTATGACATCTGGATCAAATCCACAATTGCAGGATGTCTAGTTGATACCTAGAATCCTTAATATTAGTTATTTTAGGCAAGTACGGGTGAGCCTAGGGCTAGGACATGTATCCCCCGATGGTGACATATCTTGCTTAGAGATATTCTGGTGTTGGTCGAAGTGGGTATTTTTTTATCAAGATTATAGAACCAAGGATTGAATTAATTGTACATGGCTTGAGTGGTATGATATCCAACTCAATTCCCTTTTATAGGATGTCTAGTTGACTGAATCATAGATCTGGGGATCTGCTATGGATTGAGTTATTTATGATTTACTTCCTTGCTTATATAAATTTATATGTGAGCACATGTGTATATATATATATTTATGGAGATATATAAATACACATGCATATATATACTTGTATAAGATGACAATACATCCAAATGATCAGGATCACAGACCCAGGGATCATTTGTAGAATTGTTTCTTTTTTCAGCAGTTAGTTATTATTTTATTATTATTGTTATCCTATTGAGTAGCTCACATATACTTACACTGCATTCTACTGTCTTTGTATAGGACCGTTTTGGTGGTGTCCTACTGATTTTTATACTCACACCCTTCTCAGACAACCATTGCACTAGGGTGCCTGAGCAGGAATTCACTTGATTTCAAGTACAGGTTGGGCTGAGGTCTGGGATTGATCAAGCAGGATGGGTTAGATTTGTATGTGGAGATCGAATATGTGGTTTGTATTGGAGATAACAGTAGATACTTGTACTTTTATTTCAGTTTCCTTTATGTACTTTTGTATATGTGATCATCCTAGTGGGCGATCAGTGTTGAAATGGTCATCTGTGCCTTTACTTTATTCCATTTATTATTACATCATGCTTCTATTTTAGTTTATTTATTGCTTCTGAACTTTATTTATTTACTTCTTTATATGATTTTTGGTTATTTCCACTATTGTTACTCTGATATGAGGGTATATTCTCCCTATTGTACCACCTTTAGACCCTCACTGCTAGTCTGCATCCTCTGGAATATGGGGAGGCATTCTTGAGGTCATGTGGTGAACCGGCTCGAATCACAGGTTTAGTGAAATATGGGTTGGGATGTTACAAATTGGTATTAAAGTTGTTCCTTTCCTTTTGATTTACTATTTGGGATATGGTAGATAGGAGTATTAGGAATGTGTTGTAACCTGTGATGAATATCAGACCAGTGCATCAAGAACACTTATCTCGGTAAGAATTCATGGTTTTCGTGGATATGGGATTGTTGTTCTGATCTATGATGTTACAGTTATATATGAATTTCACTTTGAGTGATTCACATGTTGTGTGTATGTTATGATTTATTGATGGAATTCTGCCTCTTGACCATTACAAGAGTTCAATGATTAATTTTGAATCTTGGTTGAAAAGGGAAAGAGGCGTCTCATGCATCATATTTGGCATATACGATTCACATTTATAGGAATTCTAGTGTGTGATTTTTCTAACAATAGAGTTTGATTTTTTAAAGTGTCAAAAAAAACCTAAATTTTGTTTTCCCATGTATGTTTTTGGTGAAATTATACTCAATTGGGCCTACTTTAAAATATATTTCATTATGATGGTAGGTGATGTGGATATACATTAAGACGTTTGATGATGAGGTTGATGACTTAGTCCTGATGCATGGGAGGTGAAATGACCCTAGTAGGTTGACAGGGCACATGATGCCCATGTGTTAAACCCCTTATAGAGTGCTTTTTCATAGGTTCATTTATTTAAAGTGTTGGTAACAACCTATATAGTGTTTTTTCACATATCTTGGAATGAAATTCTATTTAATCAAACCAAGTGATTATGGTACTGACCCATGTAGGTCAGTATCAGTAGTTTATGCCTCTCTAGTAGACCCTTTATGGGTGCATCCTTTTATTTTAAGTGATCTAGTTAGGTTTCTTTGTATGATGTTGATATGAACCTAAATGTTTATAGTGAAATAGACCTCAAGGGGGTATTACAATATACGGATTCTCGATGAGTTTCAGTTTATCATTCTTCCTATGTTATATCATGAACTCTAGGGAGCATTTCCTTATAAGGATGATTGGTGAGAATCAGGGCCCTAGTAGGTTGTGTTGATAGTTCTGACACTTGTAGGTCAGTTTTATATTTACCTTAGATATTTTTTACCTTTGGGCAAGGTGGTTAGACCTAGATACCCTGTTATGAGACTCGATCAGTAGGGCTAGGCGGGTGACCTAGAGGACATTAGTTTTGACTCAGACCCTTGTAGGTCGACATTTCATTTTGATCAAGGGAAATCTAAGAGTATGGTTGGCCTAGGTTTAGGTATTCCTTCATAGTTTGTGATCTAGGTTATATGCTTATTTATGATCAATGCACGATTATTGCTTGGGTCTTGAAATATAGTAATGATGATGGCTTAACCTTTTTATGAATCACCTAGGGTGCTCTGATATCAAGATTGGATTTGATAGGAAGGAATGTTTGAGTTCCTATCCCAGTCGACCAGTGCTTCCACTATTACTAATGTATTCAGATCATGGGTAGATGCTCGTAGAAGATGCTCGCTCTTGCTCCGCCCCGATGGCGTAGGGCATGGTCACGACATCGCCTCCCCTCCTCTATCCATTTCGACCGGGGAGGGGAGTTTCAGCTTCTCCTTCGCGCTCATTCCACCCTCGTTTCCCCTCTTTCTCCCCTTTCATGTATCCTTCCTCCCTTCCTCCTTTCCCTCCAATCGAAATTTTCCCTGAGGTCTAATCCCTCTCAAATGGAGTTTTATTAGTTCCTCTTTCTTCTCAGGAGTTCACGGATGCTTCAGCTCTACTGGATCTCACCTTGGTTGCCCGATTCGGAAGAAATCGCCCCTCTGTTGATGCTTTCGACCGGTACATGTCCTCCTCTTGGA
Source organism: Viscum album (assembly GCA_963277665.1). NCBI lineage: Eukaryota > Viridiplantae > Streptophyta > Magnoliopsida > Santalales > Viscaceae > Viscum > Viscum album. The sequence continues at coordinate 148,721,142 of OY728125.1, forward strand.
ATTTGTAGGACCTAGTGATAGTGGGCCTTCTAGATGCGAGACACATTCAGATATACTTCTCAAATGATGAAGACTTGGTTAAGTCCTGGGCTTTCGCTCTGCGTTCTATGGAGGGTTCTAGGTTTTTTCTCTTCCGGGGGTCCTTAGACTTCCACCTGCAGTGCGACCCTCTGACTATAGCAATCTGGATATCCCTACCTAGTCTTCTATTGCTGTTCCAGAACCCGGTGATCCTCCGATTGATTGGAAATATGTTAGGGTGGTACCTATGCTCTGATTCTCGCACCAAGTCCATTTTCCATCCCGTTGTGCCAAGGATTTGTATTGAAGCTGATTTATCGAAAGGACCTATGGGATCTATCACCATTGAGATTGAGGGAGATCTCCTCTGGCATCAAATGGTATGTTATGATTCTTGGTCTTCTTTCTGTTCTGGTTGTCGTCGTGTTGGTCATGATGTATCCAAATGTCAAAGTCCCTATGGATGCACTCAGTCTGTGCCTCCCCATCTTATGGATGTTGGCACAGCTGGTGTTTGAAAGGCCATTTCCCTTACTCATCTAGGTAAGGGAGAGAATGATATTGGACCACAGAGAAATGCAGACAATAGTAAAGTTTCAATGGGAGAGAATCAGGGGATTACAGTTCCATCGGCTAGTATACAGAGTAAGGAGAGGAGGCCTAGTGGAAACCCAAAGGTGGAAGATGTGGTTAACCATTTAAAGCATAACCTTGGAATACCATTGTAGGATCTGGGTTCTATGGAGCAGATCCTTGGACAGCCTACTCCGGTCTCAGTTAGTGTTCCAGTGGGAAAGGAGAAGATCATTCAAGGGTACCCTATAAGTGTTGTCAACGGGGTGGATGATAGTAGAGAGGCCAAGCAACCTAGAACCATAGTGCAGGAGGTGTATGTGCTTCCAGATGCAAGGCGTCAACATGGGGAAGAAATGCTGGTTGAGATGCGTGTCTTGGACCCTTTGGACCCAAATATGCTCCCAAAACCCTTATGCCATCTAAATTCTTCGACTGTGGGGAAGAGAAAGTGGAGTCCCCACAAAAAAGGCCTAGGGGTTGTGCTAGGAAACCGGTTTAAAGCTTTGAATGATCTTGAACCAACACTTCCTCATGAGGAGGACAATTTAGGTGACGATAGTTATAGCCAATTCTCGACGAACAGCTTGGAAAGAATTCAAGGGAAAGGTATCCACAGCCCTAGAAGGAAGAAAGGGAAAAAAGGAATCTGAGACTCAGGGAAATGCATTGTGGTCAAAGGGAAAAAGCCAAAGGCACGCAAAGATTATTCACATTTTCCCAAACCTATGGAGACTAGATCATCTAAGAAGGTTGGATACAAGGAAAACAAAGACCCACAGAAGGGGGAAAGTGAAGAATCTGGTAGGAATACTAGAGACAAGCAAGAAGAGGTTGGGGAGTGCTTGAAACTCATCCTACACTCCATGGAAGAAATGTTAGAAAGAGAGTTCAGGCTCAACGTCTCAGAATCATAGATTAAAATAATTTATGAGAGAAGGTTGCAAGTTGAGGTCAATGATGATCTAGGAGAATGGATAGATAAACAAGATCGAATCTTGGCCCAGGGATTCAATCAGAGAAAAATCAACTCAGAAGAATTTATTTAGACTATGGAGAGGATGATTACTCACCTTGAAGATCTTATCAGCGAAGATCCAGATGTCCAGGTTAGTACGTTGCATTGGGAACTATATAGAGTAGTGAAATCCAGTAATCTTAGTCTTGTATTTGACCATTTTGTGAGCTCTTTCAGGACGTAGGGGTATCTTGTGTGTACTATGGTTTCCCATTTTTCCTTAAAATGTCTCATAATAAAAATTTAATTTTGGATGGATGGGTAGATGCTCATGACTATAACGATGTCGTGTAACAGACAGTTGTGGTACAAATCATGGAACGTGTGAGGTGAACGATTTTAAAAAGGAGTTCCAAGGGATATTATGGATTGTTTATACTAAGATTTCATGTAGTATGGTCAGCTTGGTTTTATTAGCATACGACTCACTAGAGGATGATTCAGGTGATAAAGGTACATGTTGGTTGCATGTGGTATCATTTAAATCGTAAATAGGTGAGTAGACATATGAAAATCAAGGACCGATGGTTTCAAAAACTTATTGTGGGCATGGTTTCTAGGAATTTGTGGTTAAAATTATGAATTTACCTTCATGATATAGGATACATTGAGGATAAATTGTGTACCATGAGGAGATTGACTTGCGCTTGGACCTGGACATGCATTTTTGGAAGACATGGTGTTAGGAGTTGGTTAAAGGCAAGTGTAGCCTATTTTTTTGTGAGCGTGGCTCGAGATATCTATACACACCTTTTGATGTAATCTTAGTGTACTTATAGTTATATATGATCATGCTCTATCTTTATATCATCCTAAGTATGATGAGAGAGTGTCGCCTCAACGCCAAGCTTCTTTTCTTTTTAAATATCTTTCCTGAATTGATAAAGGAACTTGTTGAGGTTGAGATCAAGGAGTGGTATAAGGTATGAAATATGGTGGAGAGTGAACCATTGGTAATTTATGGGTGGTGACCCTTGTGATGAGTTGAAATTTGGCGGTTTTCATGGAAATTATTCTCAGGAAGTGGGAACGGGTGATGCTTGGATGTTGCGAGTTGATGATCAAGGATGAGAGAGTTTCTATACATGTTGGTTGCTATGTCCAAAATTGGATGGTGCATGGGCTATGGAGATTGGACTTTCATTTTTTTGATGTGACAACAAGGATGATACTAAGGTGGGGAGCATGATATCAGTCGTAGGAGGTCGACTCTCATATGGGAAGGATCGTGGGACCATGAGATCGATCATATGATGATGTTTTTGGAACTCATATGTCATTTTATGAATGAAACATATATGGCTAGAAATCTTGATAAATGCTAGGTATTGGTTTGATTATGGATTTGGGTGAAATCCAAATGCAGTCGTTAAGCCTTATGTAGCTTTTTGATGATCCATGGATGCTGGATAGGGTTTTTGTTAGTGTCGGTTCTATAGAATGACTATGTTTTTGATCGATTGTTTGTTCTATCAGGATATGTCATCGAAATTTGGGTATGAGATTTAATGAGTGTGCTCATAACAATCTTAGTACACCTTGAAATAAGGTTTCATAAATCTAATTTTGAAGATGTTTCGATTATAGGAGCCAAGATTTCTTGGGAGTTCAACTATTATGATCAAATTTAGGACCAAGGTTAGTCCCCTCATGTGTAATTTTATAATCATGTTAGAAGTTTTACTAGGACACTTAGAACATGTTTCGGTAATCAAATCTGATGGTGGGAATACCGTGGATCGGTTTTGGAAATAGTAGCCATGGTAGGGAGAACCATAGGCCATCTGATGTAAGATAAGATGACATAATCATGTCTCATGCTATAAGGTCTCACATAATCACCATCTTAGAGTTTCAATGGTTGTTTTGGGTGTTGGATCGAGTTTTAACAGCTTAGGTACCATATGCTTGAAATGACTCTTGGAGGTCTGTTGAGTGTTTAGAAATGCTATGCAGCCATTTAAGAAAAAAATATCTAACCCAAGTAGGTTGGGTGGTGTTTTTTTATCCATCAAGGCTTCTTGGGAATGAGAGGTTTTAAGGTGGGGAGTCTGTAAGATCCCATGTTCTTCAGAGATTTAAATTTCAGAATGAAATTTAATTCTCAATTTACTAGACGAGTCAAATATTTATGGGAGATTTGTAATTGAATTATGAAGGTTGGAATGCCTATAAATTATGTTTTTAGATGTGTAATGATTCTTGGTTTGTATCATGGAGTTTTTGGGATCATCCTAGGTAATAGGGATCTGAAACCAGAGTTTTGGGGAAAGTGAAGCAGAGGTCGCACAGTTGGTGCATGGTTTGTGTTAACCGTGTGACCAAACCATGTGTCCTAATTTGTATAGGATAGAGGGATAGGTAGATCGTATATTAGGCCAAGGAAAACCATGTGGGTGTCTATAATTTATTCCATACATGTTGCACAGATGGTGCACAGTCTATTGAACTGTGTGTTATGCCTGTGCATGGGGTTGGTTCTTGGACAGTGCCAAATACATGGTTGGCGCAGAGTTTGGATAATCATATAGACAAACTGTACAACCAATTAAAAGGTGTAAAATGACATTTTTACCCTGCATTCTTTAAGATTATAACCCCCTTTTTCCTTCCCCCTCTCTCCCATGACCCAAGCGGTGCGCACCTCTCCTCCTCCTCTTCCCTTGGGCGGTTCTCCTCCGTTTATGGTCAGAATTGGATGTTGTTGGATGTGTTGGGAATATTGAGGTAATTATTCAACTCCATTAGCCTTCATTATGTTCTTATCCTTCTTCCTCTAACCTTGGTTCCACCAGTTAGGGATTTTGGTCCCCATTTTACTAGAGCATGGTGGAATCGGATAACGATGTTGGGGGTTTCACTCTGCCTTGGAAGAGGGTGGCCTAGGATGTCATCTTCCCTTCACCATGTGACAATTCATCAAGTTATGTCACCATGGTGAATTTTTAAATATTAAATTATTTTAATTAAATTGTTTGGGTGGTTTTTTTGATGTTGTTTCTTAGGGATTTTATCCAATTCGAGGTTGATTGTATACCGCTTGTTGTTGGCAAGAATTAGGTCTCCATTTCGGTGTGACGAGATCGACCAGTGAGATTTTGAGTGTTATTCCCTTTTTGAATAAATTGGTTTTCTTTGTTTATAGTTTTTTTGGTTTTATTTATTAATTAATTATGATTTTATATTTGTGAGATAGGTCCAGTATGACTTGGATGAGCTTGTACGAGCCTTCTCACCTGTTGTCGGCCCATAGAAAATAAATGGAAATCTTCCTAAAGGTAGGTGGTCTATTTTACCTACCCTTTAGTATTTATTAATGGTTATGGTATTATATATATGCTCAGGCTTTCCCATAAGGGAGTCACCCCTATTTAAATTCATTCTGATGAATTGTTTAATTAAATGAAATGGGTAGTTGGTACTAAATGAATATTCAGTGTCACTAACAACCCTAGTGAACTAGCTTCATCCCATGACTTGAGGCTATGACCATGACCAAGGATCCCTAATGGGATTCCTCTGCTCATTCCTTTTTAGGATCCCAAGAGGAATTTATTTAGTTACCCATGGACCTTGAGGATTTTGAGTAGGATGTATCTCTAGTGCTTTGATCCAGGGGACCCAGTGCTTGACCGATCCTGAGCTAGTGTGTTATCAGTTTGGGTAAAGATGGTAGTGTGTGTCACCTTATAACTCATACCAAACTTGTAAGTCATATGACTATGGTAGTAGTGGTGGGTTACGCATTCAGCCTCCCTCACTCTTTTATTTATGTATTCACATGGTTATTGTTGATGCAACTATCATATCCAAAGGTACTTCATGGTTTGTGGTCGATGTGCCTGATGCGATGTAATATTGGGATGATCAAATTTACTCCCTAAGATCCATCTTATGTGCCTGCTACTTTATTAGGGTCCCCATAAGTACTCCTTAGGACCCAGATGATGATCCCTTTTTATTGACTATTATCTTATCATGATTCCCAAACATACTTCCTGGGATCCTACTATCAAGACTTACTGTTTTAGGATTTACATACATACTACCTAGAATCCATCTTCTGAGCCTTATTTTATCGGAGTTGACATACGTACTTTTTGGGGTCCAGCTTATAATCTTGTATGATTGGATGTTACTTTTACTATTACTAGAAGTCCCATTTTTCACTAGGAATCCTCCCTACTTAGGGATATAAAGGTAGGTTGCTGAGAGTGTCTTGGAACCCCTCTTATACTAGTTCTCTCTAAGAATGATTAGTATACTATAATTCCAGAGGATTCCAAGGGTTATTGGGTAGGCACATTTCCCCCGAGAAGCAAGATGCTAATGAGATCCCCAAGGATAGACTTGATCTCCTAATTTGATGCCTAGGATTAGTGGATGCGTCATTATAGTATCGCATAGACTTTTTTAGGGATGAGGTTGTTGAACTAGTTATTGAATGATTCTGTGTTTTTATATCGGATCCAGAGAGTATTCCTTACATATTACCTAAGGGTCATCCCCCTTAAGGATTATCTAAGTTGCAATGTCATGATTTCCTATGGACCGAGACTTGAGAATCATATATTAGACTGGATTACATGTGGATTTATTGGTATGACATCTAGCTCAATACCACATTTTCAATATGTCCAATTGATACCTAGAATCCTTCATCTTAGTTATTGGATGCAAGTATGGGTGACCCCAAGGTTGGGACATATATCCCCTTGTGGTGACGTATCTTGCTTAGAGACATTCTAGCACTAGATGAAGCATGTATTGTCGATCAGGATTATGGACTTGAGGATCGACTTAATTGTATATGGATTGAGTGGTATGAAATCTAGCTCAATTCCATTTTATAGTATGTCCAGTTGATCGGATCATGGATTAAGGGATATGTGGTGGATTGAGTTATTTATGATTTATTGCATTTCTTATATAAATTTATATGTGAGAACAAGTATATATATATATATGGGGATATATAAATATACATGAATATATATACTTGTATAAGATTTCACTGCATCTAGATGATCGGTATCACAAACCCAAGGATTAGTTATGGACTTGTTTCTTTTATTTTCAGTAGTTATTTACTCTTTTATTATTATTGTTATCCTATTTAGTAGCTCACATATACTTACACTACATTCGACTGGCTATATATGGGACCGCATTGGTGGTTCCCTATTGAGTTGTGTACTCACACCCTGTTCGGACCGCTATTGCACTGGGGTACCTGAGCATACGTTCACTTTATTATAGGCATGGGTTGGGCTGAGGCCTAAGACTAATTGAGTGAGATGTCTCAGATTTGTTTGTGGATATTGGGTATGTAGTTCGTCTCAGAGATAGAAATAGTTCCTTATAATTTTATTTCAATTTCATCTATATACTCTTATATATGTGATCATCCCAGTGGGTGATCAGTGTTGTATGTATGACATGGTTATTTAGGCCTTTATTGTATTCCATTTATTATTACAGCATGCTTCTATTCCAGTTTATCTATTACTTCCACCCTCTATTTATTTAGCACTTTGGATGATGTCTGGTTATTTTCACTATTTTTACTCTGATATGTGGGTATAGTCTCCCCATTGTACCAACTCTAGACCCTCACTACTAGTCAGTAGCCCCTGGATTATGGGGAGAAATGCTTGAGGCCTTGTGGTGAACCGGCTTAAATAATTGGTTTTGTGGCATCCGGTTCAGGACGTTGCATTTTTCATTAATGAAATATTATTCGTGTCACACCCAATGTATCCTACCTCACCACGAACATATGTCATAATGGTTTTCACCAATACATAAAAGTACATGACTTATAATACTCATTAATAATAATATTAAATTCTAAGGGTCAATACACCCATCCACAGATAGGAACGTTCAGTGACACATATAAATGTGGATTTCCTACTGGCGAGTCTCGTTCTCATAATATCCTACACTAGATATTTCTAAGGTAATACACCATGAGAAGGTGCCTCAAAGTCCTATGAGTCTCCACCCCTGATAGCCTATATGATTTTCTCCCCTGAATTATTTCACTTGGCTATAAAACATATATTTAAGAATACTTTCATGGTACATCTAGGTTCTCATCATAGCGGGGAACTGCTATGAACTTTCAGTGTGATGGATACTCTTAAGACATTATCACATACTATGTTACACAGAAGAACAATCATGATGTGATAAGGAGTTTATTAATATTCAAAACAATGAATGTAGGTTATCATAAAGTACACATAAGTTGGTTCTATGACACCAACTCTAACAAACTAGCTATATCACTTTCACTCGTAACTCACACAAACATTCAAACCAACGAAGATAAGAAAGTGGAACAAAATCACACAATATTTTTTACATGTTTTGTACTATTAGTACTATATCGACAAGAGTAACATTATAGTGTTTCATTTTAGAATATCAAGATTTACAATCACTATGATTGGGCATCCACATAGATCATTAAACTCAATGATCATTCAACATTTCAACATGTCATCCTGCCCACTTGTATATAGTGGGTCCCAGCTAGTCAACCAGTTGCACCAACATACTACATTCACATAGATCCATTTGTTATAAATAGTGGTCATCAATGTAATGAACCAACCTGGGCTCCATTCAAACCATATCCTGAACCATCCTGCCACATACCTAAAGAGTGTCCTCGATCCCCCAAGACTGATGAAAAGCGTCAAGGGTATCGAATAGATCATAATAATAGAGAGACAAATATAAATTCTAACTAATACACTTTCAATAATTTGGCATTTATTATAGAGCTAAAAAGGTATAATAGAAGCTAAAATAATAGGAAAAGAAAGGCCAGAGAGGCTGAAATAAAACCCGATCCAAACGATTACATGAAACCAAAGGTCCGATCTCTATATCTATGTGAAACTCAGGTCACCACTATGATCCCAATAACCATAAGCTTACCAATGAAGATAAAATTGAATCCAACCTGAAATCCAAGACCCGAGGAACCTATACAAGACATTAAGGCAACATACCCACCAACGTGAGTATGTAGGGTGTGAGATAAATCTAGTAGGATTCCACTATGTGTACAATTCATTCCTTTTATAAAAGAAACCAGGTTTTCTAGTTTGAAAATAATGTGAACAAATATGTTTTTTATTTTCCTTTACACGCGATATGGGAGTAAACAAAACATAGGAATAAACAAAGAATAAAATATGCACTTTCTCAAAGCATAACTCTAATACAACATTCCATAAAAAGGTTTTACCCAAAACCATTCCAAATTCAAATGTTAATCCTTTCACTTTAAAACACCACGCTTTTAAAAATAAACCCACAAAAGGTTTGGAAAAATTTTAGAAACATTCCAACCAAGAATATCATTTCAAAAACCATTTCCCTATTTTTCCTTTAAAATATTTTACACACCCACTCAAAGGTAAATAAGGAAATAATGGAAAATATAATGAAACACCACCATAGAAGCTCAAAAATAATGCTAATAAATGGATGTAACAAAAGTAGTCAACATAAAGACTAGTCCATAAAGGATCAACACATCAAGCAAGTCCATCCAATCAATAAGAAGCACACTTTCCAATATATATATATATATATATATATATAAATTCATAACATATGATACATATCATGATTCATCACCATAGGGAATAATGATACAACACGGAATGAATACAGGTGGACCTACTACTGGCGGGTTAATAGTCACACATTCATTAATTGAATCACTCTAAATAGCATCCTCAGTGATAATTTCACTAGACAGTTGTTATGTACAACTAGGGGGTTTATCTAGTGAAAAATATCAAACACCCTAACACTATCACAATACTTCCCACTTAGAAGCCTCAGTCTACCCATGGAATAATAACAGAGGTGTAATATGAACAAGCAATGTCATCACATGATAATAACAAAGCACCAAGGGATAACACCATAATCGCGTCCTTCCCACCTCCCAAACTAACCTTAAAAAGATCCCTAATCCATAAGCACGTCATGAATCACTTAACAAAGCATCCACCACATGGATAACCATACACATAACCAATAACACAAGGGGGTTCAACAAGGGCACACTCAACATCACTTCACAAAGTTTCAACCAAGCCTTAACTTATATCATATATAGCACATACATTTCAAAATCCCTTTTTAAAACAATTTGGAATCTAAAAACAATCCCAAAGGAATGCATAATCAATAGAAATTACAATCAAAAATCCAAGGCACTAACCCATTTTTTAAATCAAGACAACCCCTTAAACCAAAAAGGGAACCCACTTTTCAAATCAAATTTGGCTTAAATCTCAATACACAAGTGTTTTTTCCCATGAAAACCATTTTTGAAATTTTATCAAACATGTTGGATGCATCAAAAACCAATTTACATCAAATCATCACTTACCCACAAAATTTCCATCATTATTCCAAATTAAAACCATGGTAAATTATAGAAAATATTTCACAAATCACATCTAGATAACTTGAACTATAATTAACTAGGTTAGAAATTAATTTAGAAAACCAAGCATTAATGGAACTCTCAAATAAAAGATAATGAACCAGAAACACCTACCTTAAGTGGTGGAACCTTGTCGCCTTCAACAAAATCCATTGGAAAGGAACTCCAACTATGGATCACAACCCTTTCAAACTAAATTACCCAATCCCAACCAACCCTAACCAAGAAAATTGGAAAATCATGAAGAGAAACTAAGAGAAAGGGAGAAGAGGAGCTCATACCTATTGATCCAGAAAAAAAACCACTCTAAAACTACTTGGAGAAGCATGGATAAGGTGGGAGAATCCCTTTTAAGGAGTTTAGGTCATGGGGTTAGAATTAGGGTGACTTGGGGTGGAAGCCCTAATTAAAAAGAATTGGAAATGACAAAAATACCCCAAAATGGGTAGGTCGTATGGTTTTCTCACACGGTTTTTCAAACCGTCCATAGACCATATGTATTTCACTACCACTAAACCCCTAAAGATCGCATGGTTGTCTCACATGGTTTTCCTAACCATGTGCAGACCATGCACTCCCCTCTATCCACCACTACACAAGGCCTCACGGTTTCTACTGCACGGTTTCCAAACTATGCTCCCTAACTGTGTACCCCTATAAAACTCCAAAAAACACAAAAACTAAAACTAGAACACCAAAATAAAAAGGATAAAAAAACCATAAGATTAATACCAAGAAAGTTACACCTTGGGGTGTCACAAAATTCCCACCACACCACTTTCTACCCCCAGAAAGAGCTCAATAACTTAGTACAAGTAAGAATTATAAGACTACCTATCTTATAAGGAGAAATTAATTATTAAAAAACCTTTAAAACCTTAAAACCAAGGATATGGGGCACAAACAACCCATTCCTAGGGATAACCATAGTTGAAATACTCATATTTCACTGATAAAAAATGCATTAGGAGTCCTAAGAGGCAGACCTGTAAAACCCTGAAAATTCTAAATGAATAAAATTTTATTCAATAGAATATGCAGCATTAAACATTGATTTTAGCTTAAGGGAAATGCAAAACTAATCTTTCTTGTGTTGTACGCAATATTGGGTTTTACCAAACAAAAAATAAACTATTAATATTATTATTTAAAAGGGTAGTTATCATCGAGCCGTTGGAATGCTGGGTATGAATATGATTAACTAAATTATGAAAATATATATTTTACACATATGTATTAGTTAAATATTGATTATAAATAAAATAGGAATCATTTGAAAGAAAAATAAATGTTTTCTAAAAAATAATATTTTCTAAAAAGACGGTTTAATCGTGTTTGGTGCACATAATTTAAAATTAATTTTTACCACTTTTGGAAAATTTATATGATAAAATGAAATTAATTTTTGAAAGAAAATACAAAAATTATCTTAGGGTGAATTTTTTTTATTTTTCTGATAAGTTTCATTTTTTGATGAATAGTGAAAAATACTGAATTTTAATTGAAAACTGTCTTTTCATTTAAATAATTTATAAGGTTAAATTATAATTTAAATTTATTTTAAAGTAAAATTAGAACAATTTTATATCAATTAATCAAATTTAATTCATTGGAATCATTTTCATATTGAATTTAGATATAAAAATATTTCAAACTTTTGAACATTTTCACTTTAAAAACTCGTTTTCTTGTCATTTCTGCGAGATTAATTTTAAATTAAATCCATCCATTTATGTAAGTTGAATTTGGAAAAATAGATTCCAGATTTGGAATCACCATAGTCATCCACTTTGTTTCACCAAAAAAACCAAAAAATACACATCGTTTGAGAGTTCCCATGATAGTGCCTTTCAAATTGGCATCATTTCCAAGGAGGAAAGTAATTTATTCAACTAATTATATGTATTTTTTAATTTCATTCTCTTAATTCTCTTATTTATTCCTTATTTCCTCTTTCTCAATTTTTCTTCTATTTCTTCTTTTTTTTTGTTGGACCATCAAATCAAATTTATTTTCTTTTTATTATGGTCCACTTTTCTTCATTTAATTTTTATTTAATTTATGACATGAAATAATATTGAGGATATCTTAGATATTAACCCTGATATTGAACACAACCTTAAGGATCGAATCATAGAGTCTCAGTCTATGGGAAGTTTCAATATTCAACCATTTGGGAAATTCCTCCATTCTAGAAACATTAAAATAGGAAGATTATCTAAAAAAAATATTAAACTAGATTCAATGACTAAAAATAATAACAATAAACTCAATAAAACCATTAAAGAGTTGATTACACCTGATATTAATTATCAACCTACATGCATTTCATATCCAACTATCGAATTGGACTTTAAAATGAAATTTTGGTTAATTCACCTTCTTTTAAAATTTCATGGCATATCTGGTGTGGACCCAAACAAACACCTTAAATAATTCAATGTGGCATATTCAATAATTAGAATTCCTATTTTTACTTGATGGAATTGTGAAGGATTGAATGTATTAATTACAACCTAAAGATGTAACTTGTTGGAACAATTTGAAATGCCTTTTCTTGTAGAGATTTTTTCCAACATCGGGGACCACTTCCATTCAAAAAGAGATATCAAGGATCAAGAAAGCACAAGGGAGTCAATATATGAGTACTGGGAGTGATTCAATAATTTGTGTGCAAGCTACCCACATAATTAAATCAGTGAGCAACTACCCATCCAATAATTATATGAAGGCCTCACGCCTATGGAGAGGATCATGGTGGATGTTGCGGCTGGAGGGGCATTGGTCGATAAAACACCAGCATCTACACGTGCATTGATTGAAAAAATGGTGCAAAACTCCCAAAAATTGGGCGATCAAGGTACACCACATGTTAAAGGAGTACATAAGGTAAGTCCTTATTCTCTTAAAAATCATTTAATTGATACCAAGTTGGAAGAATTAGCCATTATGGTGAGGTAGATTACTTTGGATAAAAATAAATCCCAACCCACTCCTATGAGGCCTTGTGGAATTTTCACTAAAATAGACCACCCAACTGATTGTTTCCCCCAATTATAATAGATAGAGGATTGTGAAACCATATTCCCTGGGAGACCATATCAGCACCAAAAACTGTCACATCCCTATAAGAAGTATTATTTCTTTGAAACAACATACAACCAAGGATTTGAGGATCAATAAGACATGAGGTATGGATCTGTACAACAATAAAGGCCCCCTTTTCAACAAAATTTTCAGCAGCCTTTTCCTTACCAACAAAGATTTCAACAACCCCAAAGGATATTTGAAGCCCAAGCATCAAAGATTCAACAATAAGGTAATTATAAACCAAAGGTAGATTATAATAATGATGATATTTGGAAACAAATTGTTCTTAATCAATAGAATGAGCTGAAGATTCAAGGTTCAGATTTGAGGGAGTTGAAGACACAAATGATCCAGATTTCCACTACCCTCTATGAACTAGTAAGTAAGAACTCTGGAAATATACCTTCCCAACCTAATCCAAATCCAAAGGGGAATGTCAGTTCCATCACATTGATAAGTGGGAATCAAACAACTGATACATATTCACCTATCATTCCGCCAAGATTCACTTCAACTCTAAAGAATCCCCATTCAAGACCAACTGATGAGCAGCCCAAGGAGAAAGATAATGGTAAGAAGAATATTGATGATGTTTCTCCTAAACCACTTCCATTTCTAAATAGAGTTGTTCAAACCAAAAACATGGCTGAATAGGTGATGAAAAAATAAGTTTTTGACATATTCAAGCACATTGAGATAAACATCCCACTTATTAAGGACATTAAGTAAATTCTAAGGTATGGAAAGTTCTTGAAATAAATTTGTACCAATCAAAGAGGGCTCAAGTGAAATGAGAGGATCAATCTTGGAAGGAATTTTTCATTACTCGTTACACCAACTCAAGTAATGCCAAAAAATTACAAGGATCAGGGGACATTCATCATCCCATACACCATAGGGGAGTTACACTTTTATAATGCTTTATATGATTTGGAAGCTTCCATAAATGTGATACCTCACTTTGTATTCTATTCTTTATAGGTTGGTGAGTTGAATCCAATGAGAGTAGTGGTGCAGTTGGAAAATAGAGCTACAACATATCCAGTAAGTTTCCTTGAGGATGTAATTGTTCGGGTAAGTGACATGATCTTTCTAATAGATTTCTACATGCTTAACATGGAGTATGATCAGGTAAATTCTTTTATTCTCATTATCTTAGGTAGGCCCTTCCTCAAAACTACAAAAATGGTTATAAATATCCATGAGGGTACACTTTCCACAAATTTTGTAGATTTAGTTGTGATATTTAATGTTATGGACTCCATGTAGTACCCTTTAGAGGACCATTCTTCTTTTTTTATCTCCTATATTGAACCACCAAGTAAAAACCCCATGTATTTTGATTAACCTATGCTTAGAGAGATTATGATCATTGGTTCTAGTTTGATGTTTAATAGTACTTATACACCTATTTCTAATGCAAAAACCCCTCTTGTATTTGATTTTGATGTGGATATATATTCTAATTTTGATCATGATCACTCTGATTATGACATTACTGTTGAGTATGCTAATGGATTTGATGTATTATTCTCTAATTTTGGTGATGTCTATTCTGATACTGATGTTTATTATGCACATATTTTAGTTCCTTCCATGTATCCATCCATACATCACCCCCTTAATTAGAACTCAATCCATTACCATCAAATCTCAAATACTCATAATTATTGAGTGGTGAGAGATTTCCTATTATAATTACTAAAAATATCCCTTTTGAACATGAATAAATTTTTTTGAATCTTTTGAGGGAGAACATTAGGGCTATCAAGTGGACCTTGGCTGACATATCTGGTATTATCCCATCTATTTGCATGCATAAGATTCTTTTGGAGTATGGGGATAAACCAATTGGGCAACCACAAATAATACTTAATCCAACTCTTTTGGAAGTTGTTAAAAAAGAAGTTGAAAATTTACTCAAGGTAGGTATCATTTATCCCATTTCATATTCCCAGTGGGTGAGTCTTATTTAGGTTGTGCCTAAGAAAAGTGGTGTTGTTATTATTGGAAACAAGAGAGAGGTGTTAGTTCCAATGATGGTGTAAAACAGTTGGCGTGTGTGTATTGATTATAGGAAACTAAATCAATCCACTCACGAAAACCATTTCCCCTCCCATTTATTGATCAAATTCTTGAGAGACTAGCTGGGAAGACATACTATTGTTTATTGGATGGATTTTATGGATATTTTTAGGTTCCTATAGCTCTGTAATATCATGATAATACAATATTCTCTTGACCATTTGATACATTTTCCTACTAAAGGATGTCATTTGGAATTTATAATACCCCAGGTACCTTCTATAGATGCATGGTGAGTATTTTTTAAGATTTTATTGAGACATGTATGGAGGTATTTATGGATGATTTTATAGTTTATGTATCTTCATTTTATGAATGTATATTTAGTTTGGGAAAGGTTTTGAATAGTTTTATTAAGAATAATCTGGTTTTAAACTTTGAAAAATGTCATTTCATGGTAAAGCATGTCATTGTCTTAGGTCATGTAATGTCAAAACATGGAATAGAGGTTGATAGATCTAAGGTATATACTATTTCATCCTTTCCATGTCCTTAATGTATGTGTGATGTTAGATTATTCCTAGGGTATGCATGCTTTTATCGACACTTCATCAGAGGTTTTAGTAAGATCACTCTACCATTATCTTAATTACCTCAAAAAGATATTGTCTTATTTTTTAATTATTCATGTAGGGTATCATTTGATGAGATAAAGAAGCGTATGACCACTCCACTAATCATACATCCCCCACAGGGTGGGGGATTCCTTTTGAGCTTATGTGCGGTGCATCCAACTTCACGGATAGAGTTGTCTTGTCATAAAGAGTGGAAGGGAGGTCTCATGTGATTTCTTATGAATCGATAACATTGGATTCAGCCCAATAAAATTACACCACAATCGAAAATGAGTTTATTTCCATCATATTTTCTTTAGAGAAATTCTATTTATATTTATTAGGCTATAAATTAGTTGTTTTTTTCTGACCATACATCTCTGAGGTACCTCTTGAAGAAGCTGGATGTGAAGCCCAGGCTTATCTGATGGATTCTCCTTATTTAAGAATTCAATATTGAGATAAAGGGAAAGAATGGTTCAAAAAACTTGGTGATGGACCACGTTAGTAGGATTACTCACACCCTAGAGGCTGACACCTTGAACTAGGTACCACTTCGGGATATTTTTTCCAATGACCATATTTATGCACTCTTAGGTATGCATCCTTGGTATGCTAATTTAGTTAACTACCTTGTCGCCTATGAAATTCTTTCAAATTTAAAGAAACATCAAGTCCAAAAATTAAAGAGTGGGTCTAGGTTTTATGTGTGGTATGATCCCTACCTCTCGCGCATGTGTAGTGATCAAGTTATTAGGAGGTGTATTCCTAATCATAAGTTTGAGTTTGTGTTGTATTTATTCTATAAAATTTCATGTGGAGGAAATTTTGGACCCCAATGGATAGCTAGTAAAGTCTTAAACTTTGGATTATATTGTCTTAGATTATTCCATGATGCTCATGTGTTTTGTAATTCATGTTCACATTGCCAACACACTGAAAACATTTCGAGGAGACATGAGATGGCTCAACAACCCATATTATTTAGTGAGTTTTTTTATGTACGGTGAATTGATTTTATGGGTTCTTTTCCAATTTCATTTGGTTTTTTGTATATTTTGGTTTCCATTGATTATGTTAGAAAATGGGTGGAGGCCAAGGCCACCAAGACTAATGATTCTCGTGTTATAGTCGATTTTGTCGAGGCGTATATTTATTACAGGTTTAGAGTACCAAAGTCTATCATCGCTGATTAGAGGACACACTTATGAAATCGTAATTTGTATTCCATCCTTTGGAAGTATGGGGTGACACATAAAACTTATACTTCATACCACCCACAAACAAATGGTTGGGCCAAGGTTTCAAATTGGGAGTTGAGACAAATTTTGGAGAAAATCATGCAGCCGAATAAAAAGGATTGGAGTGAGTGCTTGGATGATCCGTTGTGGGCTTATAGGATGGAATAGAAGACTTCGATCAGTATGTCCCCATTTTGGATTTTTTTTGGGAAAGCTTGTCATCTACCCATGGAGGTCGAGCATTGGTCATATTGGTTATAAAGAAATGCAACATGGATTTGGACCAAGCTATAATTCAAAGAAAGCTGCAAATTCAAGAGCTTGATGAGATTAAATTATCATCATATGAGAAATCAAGGCTCTATAAGGAAATATCAAAAGTGTATCATGATAGAATGATCCAAAAAAGGAGTTTCATATTGAAGATAAATTCCTTCTATACAGTTCACAACTGAAGTTGATGCCCGGTAAGTTGTGTTCCAGATGGTTAAGAACTTATGTTGAATCCAATGTTTTTTCTTATGGTGTAGTGTAGATCACACAAGAGGACACAGGAAGGAGCTTTACATTCAATGTTAAATGTTTGAAATAATACATTGAGTGACTTCCCACCCATGCAATTGATTTCATCACACCGCGTGACCCTATCATCACTTGAGAATATCAGGCTATTCTTAACCCTTTTTCTTTTATATTATTTTTCCTATTTAAAATTCTACATTTCATGTGCACATATCATATCATAGGTTCAAATTAAGGACAATGTAATATTTTAAGTGTGGGGTAGGGGAAAACATTTTGGGGTAGATATTTAGTATTTTCATTTGTGTGTTTTCTGTGTGTTTTCTATTAGGTTTTTGGTTAAAATTTTTAAAAAAAACATATCATGTAACATTATCATTTACATGTGGAATATATAGAAAATGAATGTTTTCAAAATTCATTGGTGGCATGATAATAATGAGCAAGATTTCATTATTAAGAGTTTATTTTTATAAAAATGTAAGTCTTCAATGATATGATTGGTTGTGTCATTATAAAACCTTTTAGACTTTTACACCATTATTTATGATATTTTCTCATAGTAAATTATGCCATTTATTTCTCCACACAACTTTTCAAGAAACCATGACTTGTAAAATGTTTCATACTCAATTGAATGTATATCCAAGTTAGGTAAAAATCATCTTTTATCAATGGTTAATCCAAATGTTCATTTCTATTCTAATCAATTTCATTACTATATTGAATTGACCTATGCGTGTGTGTCCGATATTCTCTAGTTGTGTGCCCTAAAAAATAAAGAAAAAATTAAAAAAAACAATATATATATATATATATATATATTATCTTAATAAAGAGGGTAGTGATGAAATGTACAACACATGGGGATATCTAGGTTCGGATCTTGAGGTTTGCCTTTCAGGAATGATTAATTGAGTGGGTCTTGAAATTTGATTTCAAAGGAATGTAGAACAGGTTTAGTGAATTAAACTAGGTAAGAAGAATTATTTTACTTGACCTGAATATACTAAATAAATGGTGGATATATGGGCTTGAAATGGTTGGCACACACACACATGGGGAATTAATGGCATGGTAGACCCATAACTTGTTTCACTATTATTTGGTTCATTAATCTCATTGGGTTTTATTTTGATACAATTTATGATACAATGAATTTAAAATTTATTGATATTGACTCGTGATGGGATTCTTACTTTTCCTATATTGTGACTGTGGATTGAGGAATATGAACATGCATATCTTGTCACAATATTTTTTGAATACATGATATGAGGGTTTTCCCATGAGTGAAAAAGGGTAAGGGTGGTGGAGTTAATAAAATACAATTTTATTGAATATTTTATTATTAATAAATGACATAATTTCCTCACATTATGTTAAATATGTTTATTTATAAAATATTTTTGATTAGATCATTCATTTGAATATTTGATGAAAATTCCAGTTATTCCCTTTAAAGTACACTATAGTATTTCAGCCATAAATATTTTTTTGTGTATTATTTGAACATAAAATTTTGTAATAGTGTTCCTATCTCAATGTGATACATCCTTAATTTAGGAAATCTAATCCGGATCATGTATTTTATTGGAGTAAATGGTTTATGAAGTCAAAGTTGGACTGGACTCACCAGATTGGACAACACTTCAGTATTTGAACCATAACTTCTTCATTTGTTCTTAGATTGGGCCCAAATTTAGACAGAAGATCAATGAAAAAATTTATAAAAAATAATCCTTTTGTAAGGATAGATTTTTCACATGTTTTTGAGGTAAAATAGTTGGTGAAATTTGGATTAAAATATTTGGATGAATTCCCCATGAACGCTTGAAAATTCTTGAAACCCTAACCTCCTCTTCACTCTATAAATTTGTTTTTTTTTATCATTTGGATGGGGTTGGATGTGAATTATAGGATTGTGAGAATAGGATAAGTGGTGTATTTACATTTTAATTCACCATTGGAGGAGGGAAGCTATCAATCTAGGATCCCCTCCAAAATGCTCTTCTTTTCCTCTTCTTTGTTGTAACATTGTTGTTATTTTAATAAACTCTCTATTTCTATCCCATGTATTCTGTTATTTTCATTTTTATTCTTATTTATTTTACTTCTTTGGGATGTAACTCAATAGTAGAAACTAGATTGGGTTATACCCTTTCTAAACATTTTCACATGCAAAACATTTCTACGATGACTACACCTCCCATAGAAGAGTAGTTTTTTTAGTAAGTGATCTACCTCTTACCTTATTCATTTATTTATTTTGAATATATGATATGTTTTGATTAACATAATATAATATATGAATTGAGTTTTTAATTTAAAATAAAATAATCAAGCAATTGAACAATTAACACAAAACACATAAGGTCAAGAATTGTGTAAACTGTGAGAGTGCAATCTTATCTGGTAAAACAAAACAACACGAGATCAATTTTTAGAGTTAAAATAAAATATCATAACCCAATTCATCCTCATTTTTAGAATCTATATATTCCCTAATTTACCACTAACCATAATTTATCCATGGAACGACAATCAAAGCAGGGTGTTGTGATTGCATGTTTCGAAGCTAGCATAGGGTTTAATTCATTTCATCTTTGCAGTAAAGTTAATTATCATATGGTTAAAGGGTTAAAAAATTAGGGGACAATAATTAAGTAAATATTAATTTAAATTATAATGATTAATAAGTAAGTTAAGAGGTATAGTTAGATCAATTATGCCTTCTAAAAATAGTTTTCTAAAAAAACATCTTCTCATTGTGTTTTCTCAATCTCATTTCAAAAACAAAAACAAAAATAAAATACAATATTATTCCAACATAAATCTTCTTGTTTTATAAATGATAAACACCCCCCATACTTTTAAGTAGTGTGTTTATTTTATTTTATTTTATTTTCAAAATGCCTTTAATATGTTTTTTTAATTAGTTCCTCTGAGAGATGACCTTGGTCAGCCACTATGGTGCACCAAAAAAACCAAAAACCACACATCATTTGAGAGTACTCATGATAGTTCATTTCAGTGGATCACTATTCCATGAAAGTGACTTATATAATAAGTTAAGTAAGGAAAAAATACAAAAAGGGAACCTTTCTTGCCATTAATATTTATAAAGCTTTGAGAGAGGAAAAAATATCATATTTTCGATTATAAATATTATTTTGAAAGTTAAATGGGTTTTTTATCATAATAATTTATTTTAATTTTTTAGAGACTAAATAATTACTTTAAATTATTAAGAAACACCAATGTGGAAATTATTTAGTTAATAATTAACTAAAATAAATGATATTAAAAACATTAAAAGTGAAGAAAAATGAATGAATTATTCTATTACATTAATTTTTTAGATTAATATATCATGTTACACATGTTTTAACTTAATATATTCAAATTCCATCATTGTCTTGATATTTTTTTAATTCAAATTAAATAAATAATGTCAAAATTGACATTAATGTTATTTTATAATAAATGATATTTTATTGAATGATTTAAAATTAATAAAAATAGTATCTTCTACTGAATGATTTTTAAATGTTAATAAATATAAAATATAGTAAATTAATGGAACAATTGATCTTTTATAATGAAAAAATTAACCCCTAAATAGTTAAAACATTGTTAGCACGATTAGGGTTAAAGTAGTGTTTTTACACGTTACTTGCGCTTCTGTTAAAATTAATTTCCAACGAACATGGTATTTTTATTTTATAAATTAGATAACATATTTATAATCATTGAGTCTAAATTATATAATAATTCTTGCTTTAATTTAGTCTTAATGAATAATTTACCTAGGTTAAAAAATTAGTTACCTTAATAAAACCCAAAATGGTAAAAGTAGGGAAACTTAGAAGTTAAGGAACAACATTATAAAAATGAACTTATTTTTGTGTTATGGAGGTGTGTATAGACCAAATAAACCATAACCTCCGTTATTATTCAATTTTTTATCCACATGAGGTAAGGGAGACCTCCAAATAGTGAATTATTTTGACTATTTACAAGAACGTCACTCCTCAACTATAAAAGGGCACTCACTCTCCCCACTTGTTCATACCTCTAAATCCATTTGGATTGACCAAGATCTACCCAAATAACACCCCAAATTCCATTTCATCATAATATAATCTTTATTTTGGGTAGAAATCAAACCTTTTAAGGTTTTAGTGAAAACCTAAGGAGGATACCTGAAGAAGAGGTAATGTTCTTCTAAAATCATTTTTATTTTATTTCCTCCTATTCATATTTAAATTATTATTATACCATGATTATATAATAAAATTATTATATTATATATATTTATATGTTTTTATGTCAAGGTTATGACCTACAACTTCACATGTTTCACCAAATGGGTTATGAAATCATCGTTTGTGTATACGGTGGGCTACCGCCTCGCGAACCGATGTCATTCATTTTTCCATTACCACATTTAAAGGTTGAGAATAATGATGGATTTATAGTTTATATATGATATATATAATATTTATGATGTTATTATGCTTTTGTAATTAGTATATTACACATACCTTCATGCTTTTCATTTTGTGGGAATATGATAACATTGCTTGTGCGTACGACGGACTATTGTCTCACAAAACGATGTGATTTGTTCACACTTTACATGAAATGTATTAAGGATGGGTTTAATAAAAATATGTGATATATATGACATAAAAATTATATTATAATTATAATTTATATATATATATAATTTTCTTTTTTTTCAATACAATAAGAAAATGGAAACATCGTTCATGTGTATGTACGACCTACCATCTCCATGAACGATGTATTTAATTTTCTATCACCAAATTTTAGGGATTAATATAAATAAATATATTACGAATATATATTATATTTATATCATGGTTTACATTTTGGATATAATGAAATCATTATCTAAATAAGATGAACAAAAAATAACAATTTGAAACATACTTAAAAAACAAGGCAATTAACACGAAACAATAAAAATAATGAAAGATTATTAACAAAAAGGTAATAAAATGTTATAAAAGGATCATATTTGATATTATAAATATTAATATGTTTATTTTATAAGTTAATAAAATGCTTAAAACCATTATACTATAGGTTAAAGAGTGTCCAACCAAAAGAAAGTGTAAGGTAAGAGATTTCGTCTCAATTTACGTTCCATTGAGACTTATTTGTTAGTATGAACTAATTCATTTTTATGTGGTGTATATACTACCTATTTGACATGTATTATCATGAATAATTAATTATATGTTCTATTTTAAGTTTCAATTTGAATCATTTCATCCATGGGTATTTGACTTGAAAATTATCAAATGGTAAAAGTTATTATTCAATCTCACTTTATTTTGTGATTGTTAACTTTATCTTAAAACAATCACTTTATTATAATGATTTTT
Source organism: Viscum album (assembly GCA_963277665.1). NCBI lineage: Eukaryota > Viridiplantae > Streptophyta > Magnoliopsida > Santalales > Viscaceae > Viscum > Viscum album. The sequence continues at coordinate 148,744,145 of OY728125.1, forward strand.
CATTGTAAATTACATTTATCTTAAATATTTATATTATTTTATGATGTATTTTCTTATTTTATAAATATTATACCATTTTTACATATGGTATTTACTTTGAATGTTATTTGATTAACTCGGGAAATATTGATAAATTTGAATCCTTTACTCAATATGGATACCTGATGATAAGGCAATTTGTTGATGAATTAAATAAATTATTTTATATATAAGGAATGATTTGGACTAGTATTACATAGGTTGAGTACTATTTAAAGTACCCCCTTGATTCATCAGTAGTTTCATGAGATGAATCAATTGGCCAAATCAGATGAGTTTTTACTCGGTTTGTTTTAAACCATCATTTGAAAGGTCTTGATGGTAAAGGTACCATATACCTGGGAAAAATAATGTCCAATAATTAATAATTTCCTTAATTGATTATTTGTTTATTATTATTATACATGATATTTTTTTATTACATTATCTATGGATTTATTTCATTCTTAGTTTATTAATTAAATGGCATGTGTTTTCAGTTATTTACTTTTTCATATTAATTCTGTCTTATATCACCATGATAGTCAAGTTATTTAAATGTCATGGGTGTTTAGTTATCTACCTTGTTATGTTTATTATGATTATTGATTCGTGATTTCTTCTATTATATTTAACCCTTACTGAGAATTTGATCTCACCCTTATTTTGTTTCCTTTCCCCAAGTTATGAAGAATAGATCTTTGAATGAGTTTTCAAGAATGAAGTTCATTAGTTTTGTTACATATTATGTTTTATTTTACATTCCCAATATAAAATGGGTATCATGTATGTATTTGGTTCTCCAAAACTATTAAATTGATCGGTCCTTCGGGATTTGATTTCTTATAATCATGCCAATGTAATAAAGTAAGGCACCGACTTCAGGCTTCTGGGGTCGGGTTCGCTACAGTTGGTATCAAAAGAAGTTTAGTAGAATACTTGGGAACTAGATTTAGGAAAACATAGATTAGGGAACACAACCCTAAGATAGACTTTGGGGATAAGTATATAAGAAGATCCTAAACTTTTGGTAAGGGAGAGATTATGTGGGTCTTTCTAGTAATACATCTATGTCCGGATACTATAAGTGGACGTAGTTCTAGAACAGAGTTACTTAGGGGTAATAACTCTGAAAAAGGTATGATAGACTTGACTCAAGCATTACTTGGTACCCGATAATGGGCCTTACTACACACCTGGTTTTACACTCCTGTGGAATATGCTTAGGATAATTCACATTTTCTTTACAAACCATTATGAAGGATTTGAAAATAATAATATCCCCAAAGAGACCATGTTTATGATTATGATATTAGTTATGCATAAATTTTTAAATTTATGTATTTCACTAGTGTTGGGATTATACATTATGTTTCATAATGATATAATCTAATCTAGTGTATGCCATTATTTAGAAATGGCACCTAGAAGGAAGAAGGGTATTAATACTCATGGACAATGTAGAGGTTGCCCTGTAGAGGAATCTGGTATAGCTGGTATTATAACTATTCATGTTATGGATATATTAGGGAAAATTAATCAAGTTATGAAAAATAACATTGACTGGATGGAGCAACCTATTCCACAATAATATTATCTGATGCTAGATTGCTTTATTTGATAGAGGCCCCCATCATTTAGTGGGATTATTGATCCAATGACAGCTTAGTAATGGATTAAGTATTTGGAGAAGATATTTATGGCATTGGGATGTGGTGAAAAGGAAAAGGTTACCCTTGAAATGTATTGTATCAATGGAGATGTTGATCAATGGTGCTCGTTACTCTAGAATACTAGGGAGGAAGAGGAAATAGAACTCGTGGAATGGAAATATTTTAAGGATACATTCTTCGTTAAATATTTCACTCATGATCAATAAACTGAGATGAAGAGAAATTTCATTATCTTAAAGAAAAAGGAAGGAGAGAGTATTGCAAAGTATGAGGATACCTTTACAAGTTTATCTAAGTATTCTATGAATTACATACACAATAAGGAGTGCAATATTGACCACTTATTTGAAGTGAATATGCCAAGTATCTGATATGATGAAATAGTTATATGTGCTATCAAGATAGAGAAATAATTATCCAAGTATAATGGATTAAAATGGAAGCAAGAGAAGAAGAGGTATGTGTCGAAAATAATGGATAAAGGGAAGAAGGGAAAGAAGGATTTCCCTATATGTGATAACTGTGGAAAGAATCGCCATGGGAGATGCTTGAAGGGATTGAGAGCTTGTTATAAGTGTGGAGAAAAGGACCACTAGGAAAAATAATGAAAAGGAATAAATAAAACACTATTATTAAGTGTTTCAACTATAAGGAGATGGGGTACTATGAAAATGGATAGCCCAACTATCATGGGAATATGCCTCAGAAGAAGCTAAGGGATCAAGGTCGAGCTTATACTATTAATACAACCGATGCAGAAAGATTAATATTCTTGTGTATTTGGATCCATGAAATATTTTTTAGAAGTATTTTATTGATGATATCCTCATTATAAGAATTATACAATATATAAGGATTATACTGTAGTATTATTTCTTAAAGTATTTGAAAGCATGTATTGAATGGTACCAAGAAAAGTGATTCAATGGAAAGTTGAACTTCTTGTAAAATACATAACTGAGGACCTTAATATGTTCCTAATTTTTATATAATGATGTTTGGATAAAGATATGATTGATATGGGTAAATTGGATAGTAATGACTACCTTGGAACTTATTAATGATTTATTGAAAAAGTGGTTTATGCTCTCATTGATGGAGTCTACAACATTTTTTGATTTAAAGAATATATCCAATAACCTATGTTTTACATAAGTAATAATGGAGCATACATATTTTCAATAAAGTTTTATGGTAATTAAAGTTATTAAATTGTTTTAATAGAATAAATGATGAAGGTATTCACATATTCGGTATGTGATAATTTAGATTCATTTCATGTTTTTTGGATTAATGATAGGTTAATTTTTCAAATTTAGTGACCTTCTAAAGTTTTGGATCTTGATATTTTGGAAGGTACATAAGGTAAACCATTTATGAAATGGTTTAGGTTGATCTTTGGACAAGGTTTTAGAGATTAATGTATTTCTACACTATATGATTCAACATATTCTAAGAGATAAAGTAGAAATAGTTCAAGGCACAACCAAAGGATAAGATTGCGTTTATGAAATAAAAATGTATTAAGTAAGTATATTTCCTTATATTCTTAGAGATTAAATGAATTACTCAACTCTAGGAAAAAGATTTTGAAAAAAAATTGTCATATTATCATCATTTTTTATGATATTAATGACCTTTTTACACCTCTGTTTTATGGATTTACGGTTGTTAACATTCTTTTGAACATGTTCTTTATCACTCTCCCTTGGTATTTGAGTGTTAGTTTTCTCTTCCATGTCCATGTTTTCATTTACCACCTATGTTCTCCTATCTAGAAACCTATTTATGTGATTATTATAAATTAATTTTGTACTTAAATTTATCTATTATTAAGAGGAAGGTGTATTAACTCTTTTATGGTGTGGATTTTTCAACATCGGTATTTCCAAAATGTCAAACCCTTGATTACTGAGATCAAGTTTAAATTGATAGGATGCAATTTATTTAAGGTGAGGAGAATGTAACACCCCAAAAATTCTAAATTAATAATATTTTATTCACTATTTTATGTGACATGAAACATTTATTTTAGCTTGTGGTACATGCAATACTGAGTTAGCTTATGTTCCACACAAGACCGAGTTTTATCAGACAAAAATAAACTATTAATATTATTATTTAAAATAATAGTTATCACCTAGCCGTTGGAATGATAGGTATGAATAGTATTAAATAACTTATTAAAATATATATTTTACATAAATTTATTGGTTATATATTTATTATAAATAAAATAGGAATCATTTGAAAGAAAAAGAAGAAGTATTTTCTAAAAAATAGTATTTTTCTAAAAATACGGTTTAATCGTGTTTGATGTACATAATTTAAAATTAATTTTTACCACTTTTAGAAAATTTATATGAAAAAATAAACTTAATTTTTTAAGGTATAATACTAAAATTATCTTAGAGTGATTTTTTGGTATTTTTCTGAGAAGTTTCATTTTTTTATGAATAGTGGAAAATACAGAATTTTAATTGAAAACGATATTTTCATTTAAATAGATTATAAGATTAAATTATATTTTTGAATTGGTTTTAAAGTAAAATTAGATCAAGTTTATATCAATTAATAAAATTTAGTTCATTAGAATAATTTTCATATTTAATTTAGATATAAAAACACTTCAAACTTTTTGAACATTTTCACTTTAAAAATTTGTTTTCTCATCATGTGTGCGAGATTAATTTTAATTTAAATAATTCTCTTTATATTAGTTGAATTTGTAAAAATGGATTAAATATTTTTAATCATCGTAATTTATAATTTCTAATAAGACCAACATAATTTTTTACCAAAGTGATTAGTGAAAATACTTAAAATTAATTACGGTGATTAAGGAGAAAACGAGTTTACTTAGTTGTTAAACTTAGAATATAAGGTGTAAAAATGAACCAACACTTGTCTAAAACCCATTGGATGGACACATTTTTACCCTTAACACATTATTATTGATTTTTATGAGTTAGTGGGACACTATTCTATGAAAGTGACCTATATAATAAGTTAAGGAAAAAAAGAAAAAAAAAGAACCTTCCTTACTTTAATATTTATAAAGCTTTGAGATAGGGAAAAAATATCATATTTTCAGTTATAAATATTATTTTGAAATTTAAATGAGTTTTTTATCGTGATAATTTATTTTTAATTTTTTAGATATTAAATAATTACTTTAAATGCCTAAGAAACGCCAACGCATGAATTATTTAGTTAATAATTAACTAAAAAAATGACACTAAAAAAATTAAAAGTAAAGTAAATTGAATTAATTATTGTCATTCATTAATTTTATAAATTAATATATCATGTTACATAGGTGTGAACTTAATATATTCAAATTACATCATTTGCTTGATATTTTTAAATTCAAATTAAATAAATAATATTAAAATTAACATTGATGTTATTTTATAATAAATGATATTTTATTAAATGATTTAAAATTAAAAAAATCCTATCTTATACCAAGTTATTTTTAAATATTAATAAATATAAAATATGGTCTATTCATGTACCAATTTATCTTTTATAATAAACACATTAACCCTTAAATAGTATAAACTTTGTTAGTATGGTTAGGGTTAAAGTTGTGTTTTTACGTGTTACTTGCACTTTTGTTAAAATTAATTTCTAACACACATGGGATTTTTATTTTATAAATTATATATAATATTTATAATTAGTGGGTATAAATTATCTAATAAGTCTCACTTTAATTTAGTCTAAATGAATAAATTACCTAGGTTAGAAAATTAGTTACCTTAATAAAAACCAAAATGGTAAAAGTAGAGAAACTTAGAAGTTAAGGAACAACATTATAAAAACACACTTATTTTTGCAGTAATGTAAGAGTATCTTATATTTCTATACTTATAAGATGGAGTTGAATTTTAGTTTAAAAACATAGTTTAAAATATTAAACTAGGCAAAACACTAAGCCTATGAAAGTAAATTTATCAAACTCAAACTCAGTCCGATTATCAGAGTAACAAAATCATAACCAGACAACATCCAATTATATCAAATTAAAAGAATCATAATCACAATGGATCTGATTAATATCAAAGTATTGTTTTTATCATATTCATACTAACACTGATAAAACCAATTGTGTAGAAAGTTGAGTACGATTACTAACTTTCTATAACATGCATAGCGGAATAGAAGCTTTAAAAAAACAAGAAATATAATAGCTATATAAAAAGTAAGAATGACTTACAATATATATTGAAAATTTTACCTCTTTTAACCTTAAGAGTAAGGTAGTCAATAACCTTGACTAAAAGTATCCACTATTTTATACTTATAATAAAGTCTATCTTTCCTTACCAGGAAAATCCTCAATACAATGATCGGATTAGATTTATCTTCCTATCCTAGGAATCCCTCAATACGATGATCATAATTACTCTATATTGCTATCCTCGAAATCCCTTGATTTGATGGATTGGATTCGCTATCTTCCTATCCCCATAATCCCTCGATCGTAACAATGATCGGATGCGATTACAAAAGAAAATGTTTATAAGGAAACATCCCTGATAAGGATTCCTTAAAACCACCAACTCTTTAAAGAATTAAAAAGAATAAGAATGAGCAGTTCATGATCTGAAATATTCAAAAGGCTTGAGTTGTGAATGAAATCAACTCCAAACTCTTCAAATGCTTCTCTAATTAAAGGTGATCTCCCAATGGTCATATTTATGAGTTTATTGCACCGGACTTAGATAGTTGGCGCTTAACAACTCATTTGTAACTGAATGTCTAATGTTGTATCGATTAACACCATTATAGTGTTAAAGGTATTCCTTATGGTAGAAACAAGTCTATGTATTTTGATTATAAGCTTTAGTCAATCTGATGGACTTCCTTATAGTCTGTCAATATGATAATCCTTATGAGATTCAGTCTGAAGTATCGGTACCAGAATCAGTTTGATGGTTATGAATTTCATCAGTATGATAGATGAGAAAAAAAGTTTAACTCCTGGTATAATTAAAGGTAAGTATAATAATTGGGCTTATGATTAATTTGATGATCTTAATTAATAATAGTAAGTTTATATTTGTAATACTTTTGAATTTTTTCTATGTATGGTAAAAGATAATGTTTTTTAAAAAAGTGTACTAAAATAGTTGGGATATAAAAAGTTAGTTAAACATGTTTTAAGAAAGTGTTTGTGATTTCCAAAACTGAAGGAATGTAAAAGTAATAAGTAAAACTTCTAACTCAACAATATCCCCCTTTTTGGAAATAACAAACCAAAAAAATTAAATGTAAAAATAACTTAAAAAACTTACAATCCTTTTTTCTTTCAAGAACTACGTATTCAGAGTTATTCTTTAAACCTTAAATATCACTGAGTTTGTAACACTTCTGAATATAGTGTTGAATACAATTGAGATTTTTAGAAAAATTATTCCATAATGAAAACTTCTCACCCTTAGTAAATCCCCCCCCCCTAAGGATCGTATCTTCTGCTTACAATAAAACATTCTCCCCTTGTAAAATATGATCAAAACCTTTTTGTGCTATTGTTTCTGCATAGTCTAATTGTTCAGGATTAGTCTAGAGGGGTTTTGTTCTACTAGTTCCAACATCAACTTCCTTTCCTTTCTTATCATCTTTATTTGTAACTTTCTTATGATCTTATACTTCAAGTATTTCAATATCTTTATTAGATTCATATTTTTCAGAAACTTTTATCTTAAAATGTTGATATTGTTCTTCTTTATTGGATGAAGATTGTGATTCCTGATCTAATGAAAATTCTTCCTCTTGAGAACTACTGTATTTTTCATCCTTATCGGTCTTGGAGGGTAAACTTGATGAGAATGAGGATAATTTCGATTAATCCTTATCAGAGTGAGTTTTTTCATCATCATCTTCTTCATTATTTTCTTGTTCCTCCTCTTCTTATTCAACTTCAACTTCTTCTTTTATTTCTTCATATTCTTCTTCTTATCCCCCTTTTCTTGCTACTTCTTCATCGACTTCCTTATTAATCTCATCTTCGAGTTGTCTTATTATTCTCAAAGTACCTTTTCCAGCTAACTCGGGTTTCAATTCTTTCTCTAGAATAACTGGGATCGATTATTCTACATCAACCTTTCCTTTTCCCTTGTTAAAAAAAAGGGATATCAGTTTGAATAATAGTGGTTTCTTCAAAAACTAAACTGCCTTTTGATATAACTTGAACGGTATGGGATGTTGGAAGCACTATATTCTCTAAAGCCCTTTCAACACCTTTCATAAGACTTCATACTATTCTTTCATCTTGAAATATCTTCTTCTACTTTCTCCTTTTATCTTCTTCCCCTAAAGTTTCGGTAGTATGAATCTTCAAAGACATATATTTTGCAAGGTCAAGTCTGATTTCCAGATCCCTTGGATTCTTATGATATTTTTTAGTCATCATCTCCTCAAAAACCTTATCAGGTATTTTCTTCTCATTCTTTTGTTTCTTTAGAGGAGATTTTTCTACCTTTATTTTCTTTTTCTTATCAACCTTCTTATCTTTACTTGATGGTTGGGCATCAGATATAGCCCCATAAATTTTCTCTACAAAAATATTTGATTTAGAATCAAATACTGACTTCATCCTAGACAACATATCATCATTGATAAAGGAAATTTTTTCTCAGACTAAATACGATGCATTTTCCACCTTAAAGATCTCCATACATTTTAAAACTATTTTTATTATAAATACCATAAACATAATGATCTTGTATTTGATTGTGGTAGTTTTGATATTTTCCATTGTGATAAAGATAAACCTTACCAGATCTATCTTCCTCATGTTCACTAAATAATCTAAAACAAAAACATTTGATACTTTCAAAGTATACCTATCTCCCATTCTCATAATCAAGTACCCTTGCATCTATAGGGAAAAACTCTTTTGTCTGAAGTCAAATGTGAAACCTTTATAACTTTAGCATATTCTGAAAACAAAAAATCTTCAGCTTTGTTCTTATTAAAAGTTTTGATATTGTTAGAAATCTTGTGAGAAGGGAAATATGATTCTCCTTCTTAAGGAACTTTTATAAAATAAACAACTCTTTTATAAGATAATTTATACCTTTTTCTGAACATAGTGAAAGAAACTTTATATTTTCCATTCTCCTTAACAAACTAAACTAAAGCGTAGAATTCAAAAATCACATCTAGATAATATAAGTCGAAATCCTTATTGGGATTTTCTACACATACTGATTCCCAACCTTGAAAATAGATTATCTTTTTTATACTTGAATCATATTTTTAAAACCATGATCTATCTACTAAACTTTCCCTGAATACACACCACTTAGAAAAATCTTCATTGGTCGCCATCAGATCTGGATTCTAAAACCGATGATTGGATGAAAATAAAAACTTTTAAAATGATGAATTTTAAGGCTGCAACAACTCAGGAAAAAAATATATGGATACACGATGTGGGGCACAGAGTGACCCACCCTTATATAGGTGATGGGGGTGACGATTCAACTTTCATAAGATAACCAATGGTTTATATGAAAAAATTATCTGATCTGACAGCCAAGATTGATCTGAATAAAGTTTTAAAATAATTTTTGAACTCTTGAATTTTTTAATACTTTTATTGGATTTAGGATAATTCAAATTAGAACAAGTTTTTAAATTTTTGAAAACAAAACAAAGTTTTTATAAAACTAAAAATAATAATAAAAACAATTGTAAACTAACATAATGAAATAGTGTAAAAAATAGAAGAATAGAAGAGTGTCTTTCGGAGTGGAAAGTGTCATCAGTATGGTTAACCTATTCTTCTTAGTTTTTGTAAACAAATTATGATAGTTTTTTAATAAAGTTTTATTATGAAAATTTTTAAATAAAAACTGATTACAAATTTGAAATAAAATCTGATTATGAAAATTTTGGAATAAAATATTACTACTAAAATTTTGAAACAGAAAAATTTTTTAAGAAAATTTTGAGTCTGGAAACTATATGATAATTTATGAGTCTGAGAATCATTTTGAGGATTCTGGCTCTAATAAAAAAATGTGATTCTGAAAAACTCATTACGATGAAAATTTTAGAAAAACTAAAAGTTTTAAGAAAAACTAAAAAAAATTTAAAAACATAAATATATGTACTCTCTTTATGCAAAGGAGTATCTTAATGTTAGGAGAAATGTCAACAATAATTAGATATTAATGATAAATTTACATTGATCATTCCTAACTTATGTTTAGTATATTCAAATCTATCAGAATAAATAGGTTTTGTAAAAATTTCAGCAAGTTGTTCTTGAGTTCTGATGAATTGTAAAATGATATATACTTTAAGTGTGTAATGCTGAAGAAAATGTTGTCTTATATCTATGTGTTTAGAACGTGAGTGATGTGTTGAGTTTTTACTTAAAGTAATGACACTTGTATTATCACAAAGTATTTGAATTTTAGTAAAACCCATGTCATAATCAGTGAGTTTGTGTTGCATCCACAACACTTGAGCACAAAAATTTCCAGCTACTATATATTTAGCTTCAATAGTTGAAAGTGCTATTGAGTTTTATTTCTTAAATGAACAAGAAATTAAAGAATCTATTAATAAATTACAAGTTTCAGATATACTTTTCCTATCCATTCTGCAACCACTAAAGTCAGCATCTAAAAAACTTTTTAATTTAAAAACAATTCCAGAAGAATAGAAAATGCCTAAATCCATAATTCCCTTAAGATAAAAAAAATCATTTTACAACTTTTATATGGGATTCTTTTGGATTTTATTTACATATTGCACATAATCATACTGAAAATATTAAATTTGGATGCCTATAAGTTAAGTAAATTAAACTTACTATCACACCTCTAAAAATATTTTGATCAACTAGTTTCCCAGTCTCATCAAGATCTAAAGTATTGGAGGTACCAATAGGAGTACTAATACTTTTAGTATTTTCGTATCCAAATTTCTTAAGAAGATATTTTATATACTTATAGTGTGATATAAAAGTTCCTTATGGTTTTTGTGAAATTTGAAAACCAAGAAAATATGTCAACTCATCCATCATACTCATTTCAAACTCAGAATTCATAAGATCCATAGAGGAATCTGTTAAATATTTTTGAGTTGAGCCAAATATAATGTAATCAACATAAATTTTTACAATCATAATATTTTTTATTAACTTATTTTATAAAAAAATTGGATATGCTTCTCCCTTAACAAAATTATTTTATAACAAAAATCTAGTTAACCTATCATACCAAGCTCTGGGGGCTTGTTTAAGTACATATAAATATTTGATAAGTTTATAAACAAGTTATGGATGTTTTTTATTTTCAAAACTAGGGGGTTGTTCAACATAAACTTATTCCTGGACATATCCATTAAGAAAATCACACTTCACATCCATTTAAAAAAAATTTAAATTAAAGAATGTTGTAAAGGAGAAAAGTATTTGAATAGCTTCAAGTCTTGTTACTAAAGAATAGTTTTCTTCATAATATATTCCCTCTCATTGATTATATCTCTTAGTAAAAATTATAGATTTATTTCTAACAATTATTCTATTTTCATCACATTTATTCTGAAAAACTCATTTTACTCCAATTATAGAAGTTTATATAGGCCATTCAACTAAAGTACATACTTTGCTCCTCTCAAACTCATTGAGTTCATCTTGCATTGCCTTAATTCAATCTTCATAACCTAAAGCCTTATAAATATTCTTAGGTTCAAATTGGGATAATAAAGCTAGATGTTCAATTTCATTTATTAAGGAACCTCTAGTTATAAATGGTTGATCTACATCACCAATGATACTTTCACTAGAATGATTCCTAAGAAACAATCGACTTCTTAGGTTTTCAAAAGTATGTTCTTCAACAATGGGTAGAAAATATTCCTGATAAATAACTTCAAAAACTATTTCATGAGTTATTTTCTTATGAGAAAAACTTTCTAACAAAGGTTGAAAATCAATTTTAGAAATAACATCTGAGGATATAGGTTGAGGTTTTTTGAAAACAAAAGGACCAGTTTCAACAAACATAACATGTATTTTTTCCTCAACAGTATAAGAATTTTTATTAAAAAATCTATAAGCCTTAGAAATAGTGTAATAACCTAAAAATATTCCTTCATCAGATTTGGGTACAAATTTATATAAATTGTTTTTAGTATTCAGGATGAAAAACTTTGCAACCAAAAAAATTAAAGTAAAAAAACTTTTTTTTTCCTATCCAAAACTCAGAATGAGTTTTATTAAGAAAAGGTAAAATTAAATCTTGATTTATAGTATAGAATATAGTATTAACTGTTTCAGCCCAAACATGTTTAGAAATTGGGTATTCACTCAGCATGATTCTAGTTATTTCTTGAATAATTTTATTTCTTCTTTCAACTACACCATTTTAATGGGGGTTCTAGGTGCTGAAAAGTTATTTTCAATACCTTTATTACTATAAAAAGTTTCAAAATTGTAATTTTGAAATTCTCCACCATGATCACTATGAATAGTTATCAAGGTGGGGTTTTTCTTATTTTTAACTCTGACTACAAATGTTTTAAAATAACTAAAGGCATCAGATTTCTTTATAAGAAAATAAACCCAAGTATATCGAATGTAATCATCAACCGAGACATATACATAATATTTTCCACCAATACTTCCAGTTTGTGTAGGACCAAATAAGTCTATGTGCACTAATTATAAGCATCAGATGTTGATAATTTACTAATAGATTTAAAACTTGACTTATGTTTCTTACCATATTAACAAGGATCACATACTTTATAAGTATCAAACCTAAGTTTTGGTAGATCCTTAACAAGTCCTTTATTAGTCAAATTAGATAATTTTCTAAGGTTATAGTGTTCTAACCTTCTATATCATAATCGAGATTGATCTTTCATTGCACTAAGGCAAGGTAAGTCTTGGCTCCTAAGGTCTTCTAAGTTAAGTGTATAAATATTCTCATGTCGATTAGTATAAAGAATAAATTCATCCTTGGAACTATGTACTAAACATTTATTGCTCCTAAAACTCAAAAGGTAACTCTCATCACATAATTGAATTATACTTATAAGATTGTGCCTAAGACCTACAACAAATAAAACATTTGAATAAGAGTTTTTTCAAGAAGAAAAATGTTACCTATTCTGATAATATATCCTTGAGTATTATCTTTGAAAGTTACTCTTCCACCTTTCATTTTGATTATCTTCTTGAAGAAATATTTGTTTCCAGTCATGTGTCTAGAACATCCACTATCTATGTAGCAATTTTTTTTTTTTTGTACTTTCTTTGTTATCCTGAAAATAAAAAATTGATTTTTCAGAACCCAAACCTTCTTGGGTATGATATTTTCAAAAAAAATCTTTAGTAACTCCATTTGTTTTAAAAAATAATAATTATGAAAACCTAGTGATTCAACTTTGTTTAAGGAATAATTATTTTTATAGTGCCCACCACTTTGGCACTTAGTGAAAAAAGTTTCACTTTTAGGAATAAAATAATTGTTACTAAAAATAAGTTTTTTACTTGTAAACCCCATTCCGAAACTTTTATCACGAAGTCTAATTTTTTTGTACAACTTATAAACAAATTTCTTACCAATGGTAAAATTTGATAAAAGTTTCTTCAAACTAGGAATTTCATATTTTAGTTTTACAACTAATTTTTTTCCTCGTCGGTATTAGTTTTAGAATTAAGTTTTGTTTCTAAAACATTTTTATTAGAAACAAATTTCTAAAAATATTTTGAAATAGTATCTTTTTAGAGGTAGTTTTATCAATATCTTTATAAAGATCTAATATTTCATTAGTTAAAATAGTTATCCTTGAATATATCTTAGAAATTATAGCTTTAGCATTATCAAGTTTTTTGAAAATCTTACAATTTTCATTTTCTAAAAGTTTTGCAAATATGGAAACCTCATCATAAGTATGTAAAGTATTATCTTATTCTGAGGAAGATTCTTCATTAGAAGATGTATAATTTTTCTCATCGGGATAATTAGAATTTAATGACATGTTTGTAAGAGATTAAGTTGCATGTACCTTTTCTATGAGATAATGATTTACAATGGGTACATTTGCAAAAATACATATGTTCCTCTTTCTAAAACTTTCATTCTCTGAAGAACTTTCATAAGAGTCTCCACCACTGGCAATTCATGTGTCAGAATCTCTCAATAATTTCTTGCCTTTAGATTTGTAATACTTCTTGGTATTCCTTTCTGAATTCTTTTCTTTTTTGTCTTTCCTCTTCAGCTTTGGAAAATTAGGTCAGATGACTTCAGAATCTTTCTTATCATCTTTATCCTTATGAATTTTTTATATCAGTACTAAAAATATTTATTTTCTATTATCTTGTTTATCCTTGTTTAAATATTAGTTAACTCATTCTATGAATGTTCTAATGAAATTGAATATGTCTGAACAATATCTTTATTCTTCCTCAAAGATTTTGCAAATTTCTCAGCTAACTGAACTTTGGAAGGAACAACAGAAGTAGCAATAAAAGAAACACCTCTATTTTTATTTTTAGCTTTCTCAGCATCTCTTTTAAGTATACCCTCGTATTATATAAAGGTGCTGATAAGATCATCCAAAGTAACATTATTAAGCTTTTTTGTCTCATCAATAACTGTTCTTTTGGATTATTACTCATTAGGCATGATATCAATAATATTATCAACAAGAATTTTATTATCAAGACCTTTTTCACCAATAGATTGTAAACTATTTATGATTGTCATGATCCTTAGGTTAATCTTTGTAACTAATTCTCTAGGTAAGCAATCAAAGGTCTTATAGTCTGCTCTAAGTATAGATTTTCTGGTCTCAGTAACTTTAGAAGTTCCAAAGTGCGTGACTTCAAGGTTTTTCCATATACTATTTGCATCTTCATATGAATATATTTGAATGTATATACTTCTTGTCATGGAACAAAATAGATTATTCCTTACTCTATAATTTAACTGATACTATTGTTTTTCTTGATGTGTAAAAGCAGTGATTTCCTTATTAGGAATCTTATAGTTTCTAGTAAGCATAATAAAACTATCAACTTCAGTGTTGATAACAAAAGTTTTAATCCTATCTCTTCAGTACTCATAATCAGCACCATTAAAGATAGGTGGTCTATTTGGATTTAGATTATCCATAAAGCCAACATTAATACCTTCCATCTTAAAAATAATATAAAATCTTTTCCAAAATTACATGTTAGTGTAACAAAGTTTATAAACAAAAAAATTATAACAAAACTTAAACAACTTTCAAAAAGTAAATAAAGTAAAAAACTAATAAGTCTATAAGAGGTATAAACCTTCCCTAATGCTAATTGTAGGATTGTAAAAGTATCTTAGATATCTATACTTACAATAGGGGTGAATTGTAGTTTAAAAACTTAGTTTAAAAGATTTAAACTAGGAAAAACACTAAGCCTCTTAAAGTAAATTTATCATACTCGGGCTCAATATGGTTATTAGAGTAATAAAATTGAAACCAAACAACGTTTGATTATATCAGAGTAAAAGAATCATAATCACAATGGATCCGATTAATATCAAATTATTGTTTTTATTATATTCACAGTAACACTGATAAAACCAATTGTATAGAAAGATGAGTAAAATTACTAACTTCCTATAACATGAACAGTGGAATAGAAACTTGTAAAAACAAGCAATACAATATCTATGTAAAAGTAAGAATGATTTATAGACTATATTGAAAAATTTACCTCTTTTAACCTTAATAGTAAGGTAGTCAATAATCTTAACTAAAGGTATCCATTGTTTTATACTTACAGTAAAGTCTATCTTTCCTTACCAGGAAAGCCCTCGATATGATGACTAGATTATCTTTGTCTTCCTATCCCTAGAATCCCTCGATATAAGGATCATAATTACTCTGTATACCTATCCTCACAAGCCCTTGATCGTAAAAATGATCAGAAGCAATTATAAAAGAAAATGTTCATAAGGAAACAACACTGACAAGGATTCCCTAGAACTACCAACTCTCTAAATAATTACAAAGACTAAGAATGAGCAGTTCATGCTCTGCAATCTTCAGAAGACTTGAGTTGCTAATGAAATCAACTCAAAACTCTTCCAATGACTTTCTATTTATAGGCGATCTCCCAACGATCATATTTCTGAGTTTGTTTCAATGGTCTCAGATGGATAGCTCTTAACATATCATCTATAAATGAATGTCTGATGTCGTATTGATTAAAACAATTATAGTGTTATAAGTATTCCTTACGATAGAAACAATTCTATGTATTTTGATTATAAACTTTAGTCAGTATTATGGACTTCCTTATAGTCTATCAATATGATAATCCTTATGAGATTCTGTCCAAATTATTGGTACTAGAATTAGTCTGATAGTTGTGACTTTTATCAGTACGATGGATAAGGAAAAATTCTAACTCCTGGTCTGATTAAAGGTAAGTCCAATAATCAGACTTATGATTAATCTGATGATCATAATGAATAATAGTAAGTTTATATTCATAATACTTTATAACTTTTTCTATATATGTTAAAAGATAATTTTTTCTACAAAAACCTATTAAAATGCTTGGGACATAAAAAGTTAGTTAAACATGTTTTAAGAAAGTGTTTGTGATTTCCAAAACTAAAGGAATGGAAAAGTAAGAAGTAAAACTTTTGACTCAACACTTTTTGTGTGGTGGGGGATTTTCTCGACCTAATCAACCCCCATATCCATTTTTAATCAATTTTGGATCCAAATTAGGTAATGGAGACCTCCCAATAGTGAATACTTTTGAGTATTTATAAGAATGTCACTTCTCCTCAACTATAAAAGGGTACTCAATCCCCCCCCCCCTTATTCACACCTCTCAAGCCATTTGGATTGACCAAGATCTTCTCAAATCACTCTCAAAATTCCCTCCCCTCATTCTATAATCCTTAGTTTGGGCATAAAACAAACCTTTTAAGGTTTTAGTGCAAACCTGAGGAGGATACCTGAAGAATAGGTAGTGTTATTCTAAAAGCGTTTTTATTTTACTTCCTCCTCCACCTCCTTCAATTCTTATTATACCATGATTATATAATAACACCAATATCTTCCATATACTTATATGTTGTTATGTTAAGGGTATGACCTGTAACTTTACACACTTCCATAAAATGGGTTACAAAATCATCGTTCGTGCGTACGGTGGACTACCGCCTCTCGAACTGATGTCGTTCATTTTTCCATTACCACCTTTCAATGTTGGGAATAATGATAGATTTATAGTTTATGTATGATATATATGATATTTATGATTTTATTATGATTCTTGAATTGGTATATTACATATACCTTCATGTTTTCTATTTTATGAGAATACGATAACTTTTCTCATGTGTACGGAGGACTACCGTCTCACGAAATGATGTGATTCATTCACTCTTTACATGGAATGTATTAAGGATGAGTTTAATAAACATATGTGATATATAAGACATAAAATTATACTGGAATGATAATATATATATATATATATCATTTTCTTTTCTTTCTTTCAATATGATAAGAAAATGGAAACAACGTTTATGCATATGTACGACCTACCATCTCCATGAACAGTGTATTTCATTCCCTATCACCAAATTTTATGGATTACTCTAAATACATATATACTGAATATATATGATATTTAAATCATTTTTTACATTCTGTAGATGATGAAATCGTGATCTAAGTAAGGGAAACAAAAAATAACAAGTCAAAACATACTTGAAACCATGAAAATAATGAAAGATTATTAACAAATGGGTGATAAGATATTATAAAAGGATTGTATATGATATTGTAAATATTAATATTATTTTGGTATAATTTAATAACATGATTAAAACCATTATAAATAAGGTTAAAGAGTATCTAACCAAAAATAAGCCTAAATTAATGGATTTCATCTCAATTTACATTCTGCTGAGAGTTATTTGTTATTATACACCAATTCCCTTTTATATGATGTATAGACTGCCCCTTTGACATGTAATATCATGAATACTTCATTATTTATGGTATTTTAAGTTTTAATTTGAATTATTTTATCCAAGGGGATTTGACTTAGAAATTACCAAATGGTAAAAGTTATTGTGCAATCTCACTTTCTTTTGTGATTGTTAACTTTCTCTTAAAACAATCAATTTATTACAATCATTTTTCATTGGAAATTACCAAATGGTAAAAGTTATTGTGCAATCTCAATTTCTTTTGTGATTGTTAACTTTCTCTTAAAACAATCAATTTATTTCAATCATTTTCATTGGAAATTACATTTCTCTTAAATATACATATTCTTTTGTGATGGATATGTTTATTTCTTAAATCATATACCATTTTTATATACGGTATTTACTTTGAAATTTATTTGATTAATTGGAGAAATATTGATAAATCTACATCCTTTATTCAATATAGATACTTAATGATAAGGCACATTGTTGATGAATTAAATTGATTATTTAATATATAAAGAATTCTTTGGACTGGTACTACATGGGTTAGAGACTATTTAAATTAAGTCCCTTGATGCATCGGTAGTCTCATGAGACGGATCAGTTGTCCAAATCAGATAGGTTTTTACCCGGTGTGTTTTAAATTGTCTTGTGAAAGGTCTTGATGGTAAAGGTGCCATGTACCTAGGAAACATGACATCCAATAATTAAGCATTTTATTTATTGATCATTCAGTTATTATTATTATCCATGATATTTTTTCTATGAAATTATCTATGGGTGCATTTAATTCTTAGTTTATTGATTAAATGACATGTGTTTTCAGTTATTTACCTTGCCATATTGATTCTGTCTTATCTCACCATGATATTCAAGTTATTTAAATGACATGTGTATTCAGTTAACTACCTTTCCATGTTGATTATGTTTATCGATTCATGATTGCTTCTACTATACCTAACCCTTACTGACCATTTGAGTTCACCCTTATTTTGTTTCCTTTCCTCGGGTTATGAAGACGAGATCTTTGAATGAGTTTTCAAAGATACTATTTATTATATTTTTTTATGTATTATGTTTTATTTTTTATTCCCAATATAAAATGAGTGTCATGTTTGTATCTGGTTCTACAAAACTATTATTTTGGTTGGTCGTTAGGGATTTGATTCCTTGTAATAATGTCAATGTAATAAAGCAGTGCACCGACTCCGAGCTTCTGGGGTTGGGGTCACTATAATACCCCTCATTGAATGATAATGAGGAGGAAAAAATGATGTTAGGATAGACACTCCTTTGATCTTATTTGAAATCAGGAATGTCAATATATTCCCAAAAGCCTCCCGAATTCCAAACTAGATCATAGTACAATACATAAACACCACCTCCCAAGCATCTAAGGTCACTAGGGATAAATGATAGCACATCCCAACCAAAGGTTTTATAAAGGATCACTCCATAGGAATGGTAATAAACACACAAAGACATGGCACGTGTCTCCCCACCATTTAGAATATCTCTACAATGTTGAAACTTTAGATAAACACACACAAAAGGAAGATCATAACCAAAGAGACATGATTTCACTAGCCACGATAACCAGCTCAAGACACCACAAGAGATTCTATCCTCAAAAATAACCAGAAGGTCACTAGATCTGATTATTATGAAAAAGGAACTCCAGTATAGGAGCACAAAATATGAAACGTGCCTCAATAATAACGACAAGGCTCCAACCTAAGGGTTGTATCTGACATATGAGGTTGTCTAGATCTAACTCCTTGGAATACCATCTCATGGTAATTCTAATAGAAAACACAACCTGGTGGCATCCATAGCCTAATCAAAAATTAAACTACACCCCAAGTATCCGTACATGCACCCCAGGTTCTTTCCCCACCCAAGCTTGCGAACAACAACCAACTCATGGTCCACAACATGCATAAAAGACAACAAGCTTAAATAATCAATGAGGTATGAACATATTAAAATATATGAAAAAAGGATCAAAATTACCTTTTATCCATTATAAATAAAGAAACTGGGTACACAAAAGATGGGACAATCCTCAAATTAAGAAGCAAAATTACAAGAGGATGCTCCCAAATAAATGCTCAACTTCCAACTCTCTCATAGAAGCAATGCGAAACACTAGGTAGGTTCAAGCTAGGTTCAAGAATTTTTCCTTTGATGATCGACCATCTCACAAAACCTATGAATGTGACCAGGATTGCCACATAGATGGTAGGCCTTCAGAGCTATTGGACAAGAAGATCAAATGTGCCCAGACCTCCCACACTAGAAACACACAACTGGCTTCTGCTTCACTAAAACATGAATGGTAGGTTGAGAAGGTGGATTCCCATCCTCATCACTTCCCTATTTCCCTTTCTCACTAGTCAGACCATATTTACTAGATCCAATGGGAAATGAAGCATCACCCAGTGCAGGTTTCCTTGTTGAGATTGCCTCCACAACAACAACCTTATAAACCACTTCTAAATAAATTTTCAGCCCCAACTGAAACACTGGAAAATGCAATTTCGGATGAAGGCCTCTAGAAAAGAATTGTGCCTTCTTTGAATCATTAGTATCCAACTTTAGAGAGAAAGGTAATAAGCCAACGAAATACTCAACACAATCTTTCGCTGATTGATCACCTTGGAGGATACCTAAGAAATTCATCTGCTTCTCAACTCTCACTTCTCTAGGATAAAATCGCTAAATAAAGACATCCTTGAAATATACCCAAGACGAAGCCTCAAATGGTTGGGCATGAGCAGTGAGCTTCCACCACTCTAAACTTAAACCTCTAAACAAATAAATGGTTCACCTCACCCTAGAGGATTTAGGATTTCGTAGCAAGTCGGAAATTTTTTCAACCTTGGCTAGCTACTTAATTGCCTCATGGGATCCTTGATTTCCATAGAAAACTGGAGGGTACTAGTTCAGAAACTCTCGTTCATGATCCACAAGCTAAGAAGAACATGGCTTTATCACTCCATCACGAGTCTAGACAGAATTAGAGGCCAAAAAGATAATTTCTAGATCACTAGGACAACTACCCGAGACATCCCCTTCTCGACTTTCTGGTTATTTCCTAGGGGAATCATTCTAAAACATCACAAAACAAAACACCCAATCAAACCACTTTAAAAATTAAACTCAAAGATGATAATCACAATAAGAAAAACTAAAGAAAATTACAAGATCACCTCAAAATTCCACACAAGGAAACCAAACCTCAAAGTAACCAAACCGAAGTTACAAAAATTCTCTTTCAAAACTCTAACCAATAACTTTTGAGACATTTTTCACCACACACCCATATAATTTTGAAACTAATATAACCCCAAAACCACTTCCTTTTACCCAAATCACTTTCATTGAGGTCAAAAACATTTCATAAAAACACCCAAAAACATGGCTTTTCAAACAAGATCAACCACTAAATCATTAAAACATTGATTTTAAAACTTGATTTGAAAAACTTTATAACCAAGAAAATCCACTCAAATAGCCATATACAAACACCATCAACCAAATAAGAATCTAAAAGCATAAAATGAAAAAAAAAACAACAAAATTTCAAAACTTTCTCCACTGCGCATGGTTTTCCAGGCCGTTCGCCATCTATGCGATTTCTACTAGAAGTTATCCAAAATGGTCAACACAACTTGTGCATGGTTTTACTGACCACACGCCTTAACCATGTGCCCTCTAAAACCCTTCCAATTCCACTCTAAAATGAGAAATGTCTCAGGATGTCTCCTAAAAACTCCCTACAACTCAAAGTACCAGCACTCCACACCAAAATATCTCAAGAACAAACATAAACAACCAAACATGGCATAATAATAGAGAGACAAAGATAAATGTTGGCTAATACACTTTCAATAATTAAGCATTTATTACAGAGCTACAAAGCTATAATGAAAGCTAAAAGAATAGGAAACAGAAGACCGAAGAGGCCAAAACAAAACCCAAGCCAACCAGTTCCATGAAACCAAAGGTCCGATCACCATCTCCATATGACACTCAGGTCACCACCATGATCCCAACAACCATATACTTCCTAAGGAAGACAACACCATATCCAACCTGAAAGTCAAGACCTGAGGAACTTGAACAAGACATGAAGGCTACATACCCACCAACGTGAGTACGTAGGGTGTGAATTGAAGCTTTTAGGATGCCACCATGAGTCCAATTCATTCCTTTTATAAAAGAAACCAAGTTTTCTAGTTTGAAAATAATGTAAATAGATAGGTTTTTCATTTTCTTTTACACGATATGGGCGTAAACAAAACATAGGAATAAAAAAATCATGAAATATGCACTTTCTCAAAATATAACTCTTATAAAACATGTCGTAAAAAGATTTTTCTCAAAACCATGTCAATCCTTTCACTTTAAAACACCACACTTTTGAAAATAAACCCACATAAGGTTTGGAAACATTTCAGAAGCATGCCAACCAAGAATGTCATTTCAGAAATAATTTACCCCTTTTTCCTTTAAAAGCTTTTACACACCCACTCAAAGGTAAATAAGGAAATAAGGACAGCTACAATGAAACACCACCATAGAAGGTCATAAATAATGCCAATAAATGGATGGAACAAACGTATTCAACGTCAAGACTAGTCCATAAAAGGATCAACACATCAAGAAAGTCCATCCAAGCAACAAGCAACACAAATGCCAATATATATATATATATATATATATATATATATATATATATATATATATATATTTAAAAAAGGCATAACATGTGATACATAGAAGGAGGCAACACTATAGGGGTTAACAGAACATAACAGGACACATACATGTGGACCTACTGTCGGTAGGTTAACGATCACAAATCCATCAATTGAATCACTCTAACTAGTCTCCTATGTGACAATCCCACTAGTCAGGTGTTACGTACAACTAGGGGGGACTAGCCAGTGCAAAATCCCAACTACCCTAACACCACCCCAATACTTCCCACTTAGAAGCCTCGGTCTCCCCATGGAATAATAATGAAGGTTGATCACACGACAATAACTAAACCCCAAGGGCTAACACCAAAACTGCATCCTTCCCACACCCCCACACTACCCTTAAAAAGAGCCACACCATGAATCACATAACAAAGCATCCACCACGTGGATAACCATACACATAATCAATAACACGAGGGGGGTTCAACAAGAGCACAATCAACATCACTTCACAAAGCCCCAACAAGACCTTCACTTATATCATATATAGCATATACATTCGAAAATCCCCTTTTAAAACAATTTGGAATCCAAAAATAATCCCAAAGGAATGCGTAATCATTAACAATCACAATCAACAGTCCAAGGAAAACTCCATTTCATTTTATAAATCAACACCACCCCTTTTTTAAAATCAAGCCAGCCCCTTAAACAAAAAAGGGAACCCACTTTGTAAATCACATTTGGATTAAAGCTTGATACACAGGTGTTTTCCTCATGAAAACCATTTTTGGAATTTTATCAAACATGTTGGATGCATCAAACACCAATTTACATCAAATCACCGCTTACCCACAAAATTTCCATCATAATGCCAAACACAAACCACGGTAATCTGAAAATCTTTCACAAATCACATCTCGATAACCCACACTATAATTTTCTAGGTTATAAATGAATTTAGAAAACCAAGCATCAATGGAACGCTCAAGTAAAAGACAATGAATTGGAAACATCCACCTCAAGTGGTGAAACATTTTTTCCTTCGACGAAATCCACCAGAGAGGAAGTCCTATTATGGTTCACAACCATTTCAAAACCAAGAGCCCCAATCACAACCAACCCTAACCAAGAAAATCATTCAAGCATGACCATGTGGGTTAGAGGAGTGTGAGAAAAAAAAGAAACTATGAGAAAGAGAGAAAATGCCCCAAACTGGGTAGGATGCACGATTGTCTCGCACGGCTTGTCAAATTGTGCGCATACCGTGCGTCTGCCACCGCCTCAAAACCCCTGGAAACTGCACGGTTGTCTCACATAGTTTCTCTAACCGTGTGCAAACCGTGCACTCCCCTCTGTCCACCACTGCACAGGGTCGCGCAATTTCTATTGCAGGGTTTCCAAACCGTGTTCTCTGATCATGCATCCCTGAAAAACTCCAAAAAACTAAAAAATTCAACCTGGAACACCTAGAGCACAAGGAGAAAAACAACCATATGATTACTACCAAGAAAGTGACACCTCAGGGTGTCATGGTCGATGTCTTGTACCATTCTTTGGCTTGATCGCCAAACATCAGTAGATGAATAGTGTGTCATCGCCTCACTCCTTCGCCGAAAAAACCTTGTTGGGAGTGATTCAATATCCTCCTTATGACAACTTGACTCTAGCACAACACATCTTCCGTTGAACTGACTTCCACATGCACATCCATCGGAAGATGGTACCTTCTAACGACATCATTGCTGACTGTTGGAGACTTCTTGTCGCTACCTTCATAGGACCAAAGGGTCTTCCAAAATTTCTCATCCAGTCAACCGATTTCGGTACTTGAAGAAGGCTTCGTAATCCCCACAACCTCGACCAACGATAATTATAAATATAATAAATATTATTTTCAAAAAATATTCTTAACAATGATTTTTTATGGCTAATTATAGTATAACAACTAATGTTGTCACACACACATGTTTAATTAATTTATCAGTATCTGATATCCTAGTTAAATATAGTTTTATTATTCATAATAAACAATTGTTAAAAAAATACAATAAATGGAATGAAAATTCCATTTAGCAGTTATTTAAAAAAAGGTATAGGAGGGGAGCGGTTGAAGGATGGATGGGAGCTACGAACCATGGAAGAGAGAATAAAAATAAAATAAAAAACCATGAGTGAAAATTATTAATGGCATTGAGTACCAGTCACCCGATTTGTTTTGATCGGGTTTAAGTACTTTTAATTGAGTCCTGATTGGGTTTGGATAATGATTTTATGACACGTTTCAAATTGGAGTTAGGTTTGATTATCTATGATATGGTCCCATCAACGTGAACTTGTTTATATAAATTATTATTATTAAAATCTCTATAATAAATAGTAAAATAAATAAATCATCATCATCAAACCACTCCAACGCAAGTAGCAACCAACCCACTGCAACACATACTAGAATCACATCTTGTCATAGTGAGATCCTAAATTTGACTGGACAATATCAATGTTATTTTTTATTACTTTTTTTTTCATTTATATGTACACGAAATGGTTATATTTAATCAAAATATAATAATATTTTTTTTTATATTAAAAATATACTAATAGGTTTATTTTAGATATAACATGCGTCCAAAAAAACATACCACTGAGCTCTACCGTGAGGGCCCAAAAAACCGACGTGTCTCACCCGGCGCACGTCGCGACCCCGACCCTATCCCAGGAGCCTCTCTCTCTATGCTCCGAGCACGCCGGCCGGCTTCCTCACGGATATCCCGCTCTCCCTCTCCCTGCTTCGAGTTTGCTGGCCTCCTCTCAGAGCAGGCCCAAGGGCAAGCCCAGCAAGACCTTGGCTTGGCAGGGCAACATCCCTCTTCCAGCATATATTTTTTAATATGTATTATTAAAAAAAATTTCCCGCGTGGCTTCCATTAGGCAAGGCGTTTGGGGCAGTGAGTTTGGAGATTGCTCAAAAGTTGCTGCCACTGCCAAGCCGGTTGCAGGAGGAGAGGAAAGCCTCCATGGAGAACGGCAACAGCGATCAAATCCCTCAGAACGCGAACGAACGTATGAGTTGCCTATTCTGTTAATTTCTCGCCATGCTTTATTAGCTTGACCTTCCATCTCAGCATTGTTGGGTTATGTGTTGTTTCAGATTGCCCGGGACCTCAATCTGAGGCAGCAGGAAGCTCCGATGCATGCGAAGGATGCCCTAACCAGGAAGCCTGTGCTACCGCCCCCAAAGGGCCTGACCCAGGTTTCTCCCTTATCCCCCTCTTTTTGGGTCCTTTTAGCAGTATAGATGGATAACATCGGAAACAAAGATAATTTCTGTGGAGTTAAAAGGTGTAAAAAACCATCGATAAAAATCTTTAGGTCAACAGCCACAGGTACTTATAGAATTATGCTTTTGATAATCTCAATTAGTAGTTCTTCATTCCAACATGCTCAAAACAACTAGAAACTGTCTCCTATGTCACAGATCATGAATGACATCTCAAATCGAATTATGTTATTTTATGTCTAGGATCATATTAATAATTTATTCATAATCACGCTAAATATAATAAAATTGATCCCACCCATTTTTTTATCTGCATAATTCGTTGGGGTAAAATATTGTAGAAATCTTGATTGTTAATCCAGGAGATGATGGTGTTAAATTTTAAATTGTTTTACAATCTAAACCACATTGAATACGGCACAATTAACCTTTACAGTGTCATGTATATGATCTTTGTGCTGACCTTTCCGGATCTTCTCTGTGGGTCAGTGCACTCTAGCAGGGCTGTTAGAGGTGGGCATTTGGGTTCGTGTTGGGTTGAGCAGTAAGTGAACTCTTTAACTTTAACCTGAACACGGCCCATTTAATTAGACGGGTTGACACGACATGACCCATTTACAAAGGGGTCAACCTGCACTTGACCCGTCTACCCCATTTGATAAAAATAAACTAGAACCCGACCTAGATTACCCGTTTAATCCGAATAATCCTCATAACCCGATCCATTTAATCCGAATAACCCGACTAACCCAAATACCCAGGGGGTGTGAATTTTTCAAATAAATATTGTTGGTAATCAGTGATTAAATTTCAACAGCAAAGAAAGCAAAAATGAAATAAAAACACATTAGCAAAAATAAAGCCACAAACAATTGGCCAAAGCACAAAACAAAACCTTGGAAAATCAGTATGTGCATCCATCCAAATGCCTGCCACATCTCGCACTTGACCAACAACAATCAAATTCGAGCTTCCTGGCTTGTTGGAGCTAAGAAACAAAATCCCAAACACCCCCAACCAAAGCTGCATCCAATCCCGATGTCAACTTCTTCAAAGCAACTCCATATCAAAATGGGAGCGCTATATAAGTTGAGCTTTAGGCAAATCTGTCAATATAATACAGTCGATAAAAAATCATCAAATATAAAAAATATGCATGCAAAAAATAAAGTTATATCATAGTATAATATTGTTATTGTGATGAAAATACATGCAAATAATTTCTATTTTAATTTTCAGCAAGCATTTACTTCATTCCAATGCAAGTTTTAATTACATAAAAATGCATGTAACGAAGGTATATAGAAATTAATTTCAAGCCAATTAAATTAAAAAATTTCCTAAATGATAGTAAAGAAATCTGTATATAAAATTCAAAAATAGTAATACCTTGATTCAATTGTGATGTTAGCGCTAATTTTGATGGAAACATCTGCTCAAACAAAAAATGCAGGCAAAAAATAGAAAGAGCATCAAACTATAAATAAAATTTTATTACCTTAATTTTAGTTGCATAAAAAAATTATAAATAAAACTTATAAAATTATAAAACATTAAAAAGATTACTAACCTTTCTCTAATTAACATGAATATCATTTGAACACTGTCTTGAATTATTTTTTTCCAAGGGCATCCAGATTTGGTTGTAAGGATCCTATAATTACAGATTTAATTGCATTAGTAGAAGTAAAATTAGAATATATAAATTTATTTTTTAAATATACCTGAAATGGATCCATAAAGCCAATCCCTCTTATAAACCAATGCTTTAACACATTCGGGTTTGAGGACAGTTTTATAAACCAATCCTTCGACATTGGAAGATGGTTCCATTGAAATTGAAACACTCAACACATCACAAGCCATTGATAAGAGTTTGGGACATCTAAAATGATTTGCCTTCCACCATGAGAGGATATCTATTTGAGCTTTTCAATCAAATATTTGTTCATCCACATAAATATCTAACCTAAACTCATGAGCACTTTCACAAAATTCTTCATTTTGAAATGTGTCAAATCCCTATATTTATATATAAAATGTATTAAAAGAACAAAAAGAAAAAAGAATTTGCATGAAAGAAGATTAATTATAAAAAACAACAAATGATAAATTTCATTGCATTTGGTTCTTATTCACTTGAGGCGTTGCGACATTTTTTCAAAAATGAAGATCCCCTGGTATTCAATTTAGCACATATTTAGCAAAACGAAGGAACATAGCAACTGTAATGAAAATCCACAAATTGAATTTTGTATCTTGGATCTGGAATAAAAACAATGGTCAATATCCTATCAAAATTGTTGCAACTAGGAGGTTGTGTGTTGGATTTGTTGACACTTAGTTTTGCAGTATAAGACATGGATTGGAGCTTCAAGAATATTCAGAAGTTAAGATGGGAAGTGGATGATCTGTTGAAGGAGCCGGGAGTTATGAGACCGGAAGACGTGGAAAGGATTTGGTGTACATTGAAGGAACTGAAAATTAT
Source organism: Viscum album (assembly GCA_963277665.1). Lineage (NCBI taxonomy): Eukaryota > Viridiplantae > Streptophyta > Magnoliopsida > Santalales > Viscaceae > Viscum > Viscum album. The sequence goes on from OY728125.1 coordinate 148,772,293, forward strand.
GAGTTGTTCCAGTCCATCATAATTAAAGGACCTGAAGTTGCTTCGGATGTTCCAGAAGAGTATAAAACCAAGAAGTTGCCCTAGTCGGTGGGAGTCTGCAAGTTTGAGAAGGAAACCACGACGTGAGTAAAGATGTGACGTCGTGAGGAATGGAGTTGCTTGAAAATGGTAAGGTCTCGGAGCTTCAATACGATTCATACTATATTTGAAGAAGTGAAGGTTTTGAAAATTATCACGAGTCATGGTGTGAAGAGAAGGATCACACCGTGAATGGAGTTGCAGTTTGGGAGAATGGTGTAGTTCTAAAATGTGGAAGGTTTTTGGTCTACGCGGAAGATATTTCCATGCCGTGACATATTGGTTACGCTGTGAAATCTGGCTTCAAAAAATCGACGATCATAGTTTTCAATCGCGGATCGCGGCGCGACGCGGCGGGGTCCCATAGCGGGATAACAACGACGTGGATCGCGTCGCGGCCGCTTTTTTATCCAATCGTGGGGTAGTTAAATTATAGAATTTTACAAATATATGTTGAAAAATTAAATACAAAACATAAAAAGTAAAAACACATTCAAATTCATAATTAAAAACATTCATAAATTCATCATAATACATCAAACACATGTCCCATCCAATTATTCATAAACAACCATGAGAACACCCAAAGTTCAATTCAATCATCATCTTCATTTTCAAGATCTTCCATTTCTTGTTCACCTTCACTTTCACTATCATCACTTTTATAAATCTCTTCATTTGTTTCCCCATCACCATCATCATATGATTCATGTTCATCGTCTTCTTCTTTTTCAATAGCCATCCTTGTTTTTCCTTTAGAGCTTGAACTTGAAGCATGAGTTGCTCCTCCTTTTGTTTTCTTCCTTGTATAATGAGAAGGTTCACCGACCTCGGTTGCTTCTTCAACTAATCTCGAAGTCATGGTGTTGTCATCCTCAAACACCAATTCCTCTTCAACACCATCTTCATCACCACTCACTTGCCCTAAAAACCATTCACTACTATCATCAACATTCTTTAGGACAATGAGATCGTTGACATCTCTGGAATCAAACCGGTCCTTCAAAGTTTGGTTGTATTTGATGAATACCAAGTCTTGCAACCTTTGATGCTCTAGCTGACTTCTCTTTTTAGAATGAACCTGTTTTATAAAAATTAAAAAAACATTGGTATCACTAATGAAGTTCAAGTTTAAATGAAAACGAGTTGAGTATTGATACTAAGTTACTTACATGCTTAAAGACACTCCAATTCCTCTCGCATCTCGATGAGCTACATGTCAAGCTCAAAACTTTGATGACAATTGTCATCAAAGATGGTGTTCCTCCATAATTCTTTCACCATTCAGCTGCAATTATTATTTATGAGCATTGTTTTGTAATGATCTAAAATTAAGGATCATGTAATTAAATAATCAAGACAAAAATAAACTCTTACCAGGAGCTATTGTACTCCGTTGTCGCATGCAACCTTTCCCTCCAAAGAGGGCTTGTGCGCTTCTATATGTTGTCAATTCTAAACAAGCTTTGTCTTCCTCCTTAGGGCTAGGAGACAATCTCTCTATACAATCATATAAGCCTTTCATCACCTCTGCATCTCTTTCAATACTTGGATTTTTATAGAAAAATTGAGGATTCAAATAATAACCCGCCGCATGCAATGGATGATGCAACTGAGAATTCCATCTTTCATCAATTATCTCAAATATATCATTATATTTGGTTTCATCATTCTTGAAAAGCTTCTGAATGGTCTCTTTTGCCCTGTCCATAGTCTCATAAATGAAACCCATTGCGGGTTTCTTCTCATTATCAACCAATCTAAGAACTTCAACAAGAGGTCCCATAGCCTTGAGGCTATAAACAACATCATTCCAAAATGATGGCATCAACACGGTGTTGACATCACGCTCTCCCTTTGTTTCTTTTGCATTTTTGGATTTCAACCACTCTTTCGAAATAAACATCTTTATGAGATTATTTTTTTTGCAAATGCAATCTTTGTAAAGTTAAAAAGGTTGTAGCAGATCGAGTAACTCCATATCTCACCAACTCAGTTTTGTTGGTGAACCTCCTCATAATGTTCAATGTCAGTGAGTGGTTGTAGATAAATGCCACAAGCTTAATGTCTCTTTCTATAATTCTCTTCACCCTATTAAGCTTGCCAATGTTTTCCAAGATTAAATCATGACAATGTGCGGCGCATGAAGTCCAAAATAAGTGTTACCTCTTAGCCATCAACAACTTGTCTAAAATCATACAAAATCAATAACGAACAATTAAAAGTTTAAGTTGTTAAATGAATTAATAATATTAAAATGAAATGGTTGTACTTTTAAAAATTAAAAAAACAATTTTTTTTTATTATCGACTAATTTGAAATTGCTTCCGTTGTCAATAACTACTTGCACAACCTTTGATTCCCCAATCTCTTCCACAAAATCATCCAATAACTTATAAACCGCTTCTTCCGTTTTCACGTAGCTTGATGCATCGACACTTTTTACAAACATTGAACCGGTTGGACAATTTACCAAGAAATTGATCAAGGTTATTCCTTTCTTGTCCGTCCAACCATCAGACATGATTGAGCAACCATAATTTTCTCGTTCAATTTCATGGCCCTTCAACAATTCCTTTGTATACTCTAGCTCCTTTTTAAGAAGAGGAACCCTGCACTCATGATAGCTCGAAACTTTCAAGTGTGGTCCATATTGTTCAATTGCTTCCACCATCATCTTGAAGCTTCTCGATCAAACAACATTAAAAGCAATTCCATTTGTGCAAAGGAATCACTTTATGTATTGCACTGTTCGATCTCTTAACTGCTTTCTACAAATATCTTTAATGCTTGTTTGCTTTGCATCCTTACTCTCGCTGGATCTTCCATGAACATTGCATCAAGTGACCCTTTCACATTTTTTACTTTGTTGCCACTTAAAGGACATGATGAAGCACTTGATGCATAACTAGTTTTTTTCCCTCTCTCAACGACATGAATTTCTTCAAGCTCTTCTTCCATATCCTCATCAATATCATGAATATATGCTGATTTGTCAACTTTTTTCTTTATTTGTGCTGTAATAAGCTTGTCTTTCACTTCTTGAGTAGTCTTCTTACACTTCTGAACATTTCTTGGTAATCCCATTTGATGTTCTTTGGCTCGAGTAATGCCACCATTGGTCACCATCATGCAAAAGTCACATGTGACTTTCTTTTTATTGTTGATGTCTCTTAAAGAATTCCACTGCCAAGCAATATCTAATTTTTTTCTTTGAGGCTTCACCAATGGTGGAAAAGACTCGGTTGTAGCATCGGTTGGAGATGGCTGAGAAAATGAAGCCATAGTAGCTGTAGAGAAGGCAAGGCGGAAATAGTAGAAAGAAAAGTTTAAGATACTTGTTTGACACAAATAACAAAAAAAGACAGATGTTTGGATGACCGAAAAAAAAGAAAAATACCGATGAAAGGCTGCTGTCACTTTGTTGCTATTTTTAGTAGTTGTCGGCGTTGTCGGAACCGTGCGGAGCAGAGCAGTAGATGCTATGCTAAGCGCAAATGGGTGGCAACACAAGGAATAAAGGAGAAATCTGTTGCAGATAGGAGGAAGGAGCGCTTGGAAAAAAAAAGGGTGTGAGCGCAGCAGGAAGGATGAGCAGCAACACCTGAAAAAAAAATGGTGACTGTGCGCGCAGCAGTGCCAGGAGGAAAGAGAGCCGCGCCTGAAAAAAAAAATGCGTGTACAACAAGGGGGGGCGGCATCGTTGCACCAGGAGGAGGCAAGAAGGGTTAGGCAGAGCGAGTTGGGTCGGACCGCTTACGGAGCAAAAAAAAAAAAAATCTGACATGCTTTGGCGCCAGAAGAAGGCGCGGCCGCGCTGGCCGGGATCGCGGTGGAACCGCGACGACCGCGATAGCGGGGGGCGCGGTGCGACCGCGTTGCCGGCCGCGATCAAACCGCTTGAAGCGGCCAAGTGCTGCTCCACACCGCGATGCCGCGATCGCGGCCGCGATGGGGCAATTTGACAACTATGTCGACAATGTATTGGACTACCCAGCGATAAGGAAGAGTAAATTCTGGAAGTAGAGAGCGCACCAAAGCGAAGTTAAACAGAGCATCAAAGACCCACATGGTGAACATGGACAAACCCTCATGTCTATAAATTGGTCGTTGCCTTCACCGAAATAGTGTGCAAAGAAGAAGAAGAGGAAGCGACCCTTGGATCGGTAGTGAGTCTTTCCAGAACCTTGTAAGGGACCTTGGCACAAAGTGACCATGACTTAAAAACACGCGTCCACCGAAATTGAGTATAGCGGATTCCGGTACACTGACCCATCGCTGTGTGTATACTCCTTGAATTAACCCTTAGTGGCGAACTAAGTAAAATCCTTGTGTTTTGCATGCTTTATATTTCTACATTTGTAGTTATTATTTGGTAAGATCGGCGGCGCGAGAGGATGAGAGATTGAACGTGTTTCTGCTAACATTGAGAACAAGATCTAAACGACCTAGGGGATGAAAGTGAAAAGTTTTAATTGGCGTGCACCCCGATTCACCCCCCTCTTAGGGTGCTTCAGGTCAATCTGGTTTCAAAAAAAATCAGCCCATTACTTTTGAAACATGTTAAACATTTGATGAACCATTTTTTTCAAGCACCCATCCTCATTTCCCATATGTTATTTCAATGTTAAATGAACCATGAAAATAGGAGAATATTTGTTCGAAGTGTGATACTTGGTTCTAGAAAAAACACAACTGATGTCATATAAAACTTCAAGATTTTTTTAAGTGTAATTATTATCACTTATTTCCAAATCTCGGAAAGTACGTTTATTACTTAAAGCACTCTCAAGTACGATGAAGGTTGAATTTCATCTAGTTATTACATATTGTCTTAAGTCTCCTTTTCAATCCAATCCTGATTGCCTAATGCAATGCAACCTCTGTTGTTTTTTGTCTTGTGAACTTCTCACTTATTTGATGCTTTACGGATTTTGCGTACTGATTCATCAAATCATTTCAACCCATCTTGAATAAGTATTTGTGCGTAATACCGAATATGAAAATATGCTCTATTGCCCTCTTCTTTTTCTTTTGTTTTTTTGCCTTTTTATTTTGTGTTTTAGTTCTGTTCTGTTTTATTTAATATTTAGACTACTGCTGCCCACTGCCTCCTGTCCCCTTTTGTTTTTTTCCTTTTGTTGTTTTATGTCTTATTTCTGTTTTTATTTTATATTATATTTGTCATATTACTAATTTATTATTTTTATGTATCATATTTGTGCCATAAATGAAATTTTCATGCGCAACCCCACGTGCCATAACGCCAAGGGCCCTCATTGCTATTTGACACGTAAACGACTATGTTATCAACAAATCAACTAAAGTCTTATTGGCACTAGTTTTGTTGAAAGTGAAGATGTTTTTTGCTCAATTCCCCACGCACACAACAAATCATACAACTTTTCAGCTAAATGTACACCATTATGTTGAGGCGACATGAAAGAAAAGCTTAAAATCCTTTTTTTGTGACACCCAATTTTGGTCGATGATATGAGCTTTCAAACATGTATAAACATCGCTTGTAATAAGACTCCTCAAATTAGATGTTAATGAAATTTTACCAGGAATTGACTCCAACAAAGATTTAACTTTAGTGTTTTCTTTGGTGTGTATTTTCAAAATATCTGATTTGCATGTATTTTTAGACATAGATTTAATCTCAGGATATGCACAAGCGCTGTCCTAATGCTTTGACATTCAACAAATCGAAAAGGAAAATCATGCGTCTCTCCTTGGACATTTCAGTATATGTCGCTTCAAGTTACCAGTGCCCTATGTTTCCTCAACAGTATATACTTGAGTATACGCTTTACACTTTGCTCTTTTCCTTCCATCAATTCCATAAATTATTTCAAAAAATGACCACAGAGATGATGTTTGTTTTCCTTTTCACTTTAATTTTCCTCTCGGCAAAGCTTCAGAAATTCTTTCCTCTTCTAAAAATTCCTTTTGGTTATCATCATCATTAATTGATGGCATTGAATCATCTATTTTGTTTGAATTCATGTACATTACAATCACAATAAAATATTATATTACTGATGAAAATAATTACACAAATATCACCTGTTGACAAAATTACATGTAGTCAGTGGAGATTCAATCTACACAAGTTTATCTAGAATCTATAAAAACAGGCACATTGTCTCACAATCCCATCTCATTGGATTATTTAAAATCTTTACAAAAATATTCATATTCATATAACAACGCTTACTTGGACCGGGTGGAGGGGGATTTGGTTCGGATTGAAAGTCGACAAAAGGGGGACTTGGTTTTGACTGGAATAAGGCAACGACTGGGAAGAGGATTAAGTTGTGACACGAAGGAGGATTTAATAGGACTGGATCTGAAAGTCCACCAAGTAGATTACGATCTGGAAGGGTTTGATTGGGTCTTTAACTCGTGCATGTGAGTTGGGGTGAAGGCAGGCAAAGAGGAGAGGGCAGTGCATTGGTGTGTGGTGTGCGGGGCAAGGCAAGACAAGCCAATTGAGGGGGGGAGTCGAGGAGAGGGTAGTGGCGAGAGTGACCGAAGAAACAGGAGATGGAGAAACAAATTAGGGTTTTTTGTCGGGAGAGGGGTGATGTTGTGAGAAACAAGAAAAGAAAAGAAAAAAGACAAGGGTTTGAAGAAGGCCTTCATAAAGAGTGAAGGTAGGCAAGGAGGAGAGGGCAGTGCATTAGTGTGTGAGGCAAGGCAATACAAGCCAATTGAAGGGGAGGAGTTGAGGAGAGGGTAGCGGCGACGGTGACCGGAGAAATAGGAGATGGAGAAACAAATTAGGGTTTTTTATCGGGAGAGAGGTGATGCTGTGAGGAACAAGAAAAGAAAAAAAGGCAAGGGTTCGAAGAAAGCCTTCATAAAAAGAGAAGAAAAAAAAGTTGTCTTTTTTTGGCAGAGGGTGTAGAGCAGAGTGCACGGAACTAAAAAAATTGCATCTTTACCTTGTGCATGTGAGTTGGGGTGAAGGCAGGCGAGGAGAGGGCAGTGCATTGGTGCGTAGTGTGCGAGGCAAGGCAAGACAAGCCAATTGAGGGGGAGGAGTTGAGGAGAGGGTAGTGGCGAGAGTGACTGGAGAAACAGGTGATGGAGAAACAAATTAGGGTTTTTTGTTGGGAGAGGGGTGATGTTGTGAGAAACAAGAAAAGAAAAAAAAACCCAGGGTTCGAAGAAAGCCTTCATAAAAATAGAAGAAAAAAAAGTTGTCTTTTTTTTTTGGCAGGGGATGTAGAGCTGAGTGCACAAAACCAAAAAAACGCGTCTTTACCTTGTGCATGTGGGTTGGGGTGAAGGCAGGCAAGGAGGAGAGGGCAGTGCATTGGTGTGTAGTGTGTGAGGCAAGGCAAGACAAGCCAATTGGGGTGGGAGGAGTCAAGGAGAGGGTGGTGGCGACAGTGACCGGAGAAGCAGGCAATGTAGAAGCAAATTAGTGTTTTTTGTTGGGAGAGGGGTGATGTTGTGAGAAACAAGAAAAGGAAAAAAAGGCAAGGGTTCGAAGAAAGCCTTCATAAAGAGAACAAAAAAAGTGTTCTTTTTTTTTGGCAGAGGGTGTAGAGTGCACGGAACCAAAAAAATCGCGTCTACCTCATGCATGTGAGTTGGGGTGAAGGCAGGCAAGTAGGAGAGGGTAGTGCATTGGTGCTTAGTGTGTGAGGCAAGGCAAGACAAGCCAATTGAGGGGGAGGAGTCGAGGAGAGGGTAGTGGCGAGAGTGGCTGGAGATGGAAAAACAAATTAAGGTTTTTTGTCGAGAGGGGTGATGTCGTGAGAACCAAGAAAAGAAAAAGACAAGGGGTTAATGGGTGTAGAGCATAGTGCACGGAACCCAAAAAAAAGTGTGGGTATTGTAACGGGTTAATGGGTTAACGGGTTAATATTTTCAGAGCGGAAAAATGTAATTTTATTGGGTTAATTGATTACACGGTTTATGAGTAGTCAACACGAACCCGACTTGAATATTATTCGTGCCAGACGGGTCGATCCGATTACAACCCAAACCCATTTATTCTTGACCCTAACCTGTTTAACTTGTGCCGTGTCGCGTCGGGTTGCCATGTGTTTCCTGATATTATAAATAATATCAGAAACAGATTCTAGTCAAAGGTTATGGGTTGGGGGCAATCTCACAATGAGCAAAATTTTGTGCATCCAAATTTGGGAGAAAAGATTTGCTGCTTATGCAAAACATGTTGCGATGATTGTCTCTCATATTTAAATGAGGTATGGTGTGTTCAGACTCTGAAACCTGTAGCTCCCTGTAGGAGTCTACTCTTATGCGTGACAGTGAACTATGACTGTCACCAGCTTTACAGAAGGAGATGAAGAGGTATAGAAGTATAACGGTGTACTCGGAAGGCTCCGCTGCTCTTCCGCCCAAGCTTTTCAGCTGAGAATCTAAGATTAATTCTCCCCTATTCCCTCTCCAGCACCCCCCCCCCCCACATGGGCACAACCGGCCTCACCACTCCCCGGCCATGAGACATTTATACTCCTAGAAACTGCTGCTTCCAGGCTGTCCAGCTTTGGGTGGGCACGGTTTTTTATCACCCGGCCATGAGAGGAAGCTGACGACGGTTGCTCAATCCCCTTTTCCAAGGAGTTACCAGAGCACCCCCCTCGGCATGGCCATACTGCTGCTGCTGCTGCCCCCAAACATGGCAGCCGATTTCATGGCCAGCTCTCCAGCCATTTCCATTCTCTGCAAATTCGGCATCAACCCTACGGCATCTCACTTGCTCCCCCCGTTTTTTGACTGCCCCAACTCCCTTTGCTGTGCTGGGCTGATTTGCTTCCTCCAGTTGTGACTGCTTCAGTGTTTCGAGGCTTATTCTGAGGGCTCTTCTACACAGGCGTGCCAAACAATTTCCCAGATACTCCTCCCTGCCTCATGGACTCGCTGTGGAGAGAAGGTGTGGTGCGTAGTCTGCTCCCATGTGCCCCCTTCCCACTCATGTGTTCAGCCATTGCTGGCACAGGCCATAGCTCAACCATTGGTTACCCAAGCAAAGTGAAGATCTCGGAGTCCAAAGTATTGATCTCCTTGCTCAAATATTAATGGCTGTGAGCTAATGAGTCTGGTGCGCATTCTTCCGACCCATCCTTGAATGCCTTTGAACAGAGTGAGCTGCTCCCGAGTTTGTGACAATTTCCTCAGCTTCAATTCAGAGCTGAAAGGAACTGTTGCCGTGAACAAAGGTTCAGTACATTTGCGGTGCATGATCACGGATCCTGCAGGAGTCTCCCAAGACAGTCTATCCCAAGACTGATGTGACTGGGATGAAAACTGGGATGAACACCAATGCTGTGCCAGCCCTTCAAAACAGAATTGGACAATTGGAGGTTGCAAATCATTCCGAGTTCTACGAACACTTGGAGGCGTCGTAGAAGGAGAAGTCCTAGCAGCATGAGCAGATGAACTCGCTCCGGAAAATGTTCGCTCCGCTGCTCTCTTTGTGGTAGTTCAGAACTCGTTTTTAGTCGCGTATCTGCTGCCCAAAATGCTTGCCTCTTGTGCGAATCCTTGTCATCACCCCCGTCTGAACTTGCGTTAGTCTCCGCCATTTCCTGCATCGGCTGATCACCTTCATGTAGAGGGCAGTGAGTAGGTAGCTCTCATTGGATGATCTCAGTTGAATTGGTTGCCGAAACCTCGTTCTGCCCCGGCGCCAATTCGATTAATGCTGCTTCATCACGCCCCTGCATCGTCGCCAGTCGCCAGTCGCCCCTGTTTCGTTCATGCTAGTTCCGATCCGCTCCAGCTGGCGCTGCTGGATCGATGCGAGCGTAGAGTTGATTCGCTTGAGTCACTGTTCCACCCTGTCCATTAGCGACGCCATTTTCTCTTTCCTCCCGCTAGAAATTTTTTCGGCAGCAACGCTCTCGCTCCTTCTGACAGGTTCCAGTAGTGTGCGGCGCCTCTGGATGAAAACAACAGCGCTTGGCGCCTTTGGAAGTGGGCCTGTAGAGGAAGAATGACAGGCCAAATCAAATGTTAAGACCTTGAAACCCTTAGCTCTCTGTAGGAGGTTACTTGTATATATTACAGTGAAGTATAACTGTGTAACAACTTTACAGAAGGAGAAGAAGAGGTATATAAGTATAGAAGGATACTCGGAAGGCCTTCCACCCCAGTTTTCCACCCGAGAATCTAAAACTACCCCCCCCTCCCCAATTCTCTCTCTAGGTGGTTCTGACTAATGTCACTGGGAAAAAGGTCTAGAGGGCCGGCCACACACGAAGTGTATTCAGAATCCCAGTTAAATTCTATTTGAATTTAACAAGTTAGAATAAATATTATTTTCGTTTTGTGGTTTAATAATTATTCGGGATTGATTGATCGCTAAGATTTAATCACGAGTTATTCGGAAGAATAAATATGTGAATTAAATAATAATCAATATTTATTCGCAAGTTTTAATGAATAAAATATTTATTATATTTATCGGCAAATAAGGCATTGATATTTATTTATTAAATACTCATTATTTAAGTCCTGGTAAATATTGAAGGTTGGGAACTGAGTTTAATGGTCCGACTGGAAATGATATATTAAATATCATTTAAATGAATAATTTATTTATTTAACAAATGATATTTATTTATCCGCAGGTGTTGCGCATGTTAAACAAATAATAATATTATTTTTTTTATTATTAGTCACGAGGTTCGCTAAGGAATAAGAAATTGATTAAGAGCTTATGCACAACATTCCATTTCTTTGGAAGAAAAGATTACAACTTGTGACTAATGAGCCATGTGGATTACTGCAACAAGTAATCGCTATATATACCAACAAAGGTGGCCCACCCTTCTATTTATAGAGAGTTCCACCTGGTCATCCGGTTGCTTTGACCTCCGAGAAATGTGGGAGTCCACCTATTTCACTATTGCCACTGCTGATCTATTGTAGCAATCCTCAGTGCGACCGCCACCTCTAGTAAAACAACAACTTCCCAAGAACAAACTGAACATCCACCATCTTTCGGAAGTACCGACCGAACTTTCGGAACAAGACTAGTTGGCGCTGAGAACATCGGAAGAAGCCCCTTCCAAACCAACCTCCTTTCAGAAACCACTCCTTCCATAAAAAACTGAAGGAAAAACCGTCGTTGCCACAACTTCAGTGAACTGAAGATCTTCCAGAATCACCCCTTCAGGTCGACTGACTTTGATGAACTGAAGTAGACTTCACACAATCTCAACAATCTCCCACTTGAAGACTGCTTCAGAGAAAACCACGACACCACCTTCAGTTTTCATTGCGTACAATGCTTCTCCACCTTCGTCCGTTCACCCAAGCCTGATCGAGGCTTAATGTTGCCTCTGTATTTTCGGACCCAAACTCTTGGTGAACATGTCCGTTGGATTCTCTTTCCCAACTATCTTCCGTAACTCCAACTCTCCATCTTCCATCATCTTTCAGATGTAATGGTACTTCAGATCACTGTGTTTAATTCTTGAATGAAATATTGGATTTTTAGCCAAATGAATTGCACTCTGATTATCACAGTAGAACAACCCTTTCCCTTGACCGCATCCGAGTTCTTCAACTAAACGCCTCAACTACACCATCTCTTTGCTAGCCTTCGTCACAACCACATACTTTGCTTATGTTGGAAAAAATGCAATCACTGGTTGTAACTTGAACATCCAACTGACCGCGGTTTTGCCAAAAGTAAAAACATATCCAGTTGTGCTTTTTCGAGAATTGAAATCAGCCCCAAAGTATGCATCTACAATCCCGAGTAACAGATCATTATCTCTGAAACAAAGGGCTGTACCTTCCATTCCCTCAAGATATCGAATAGTCCACTTTACAACTTCCCAATGATATTTCCCTGAATTTTCTATGAACCGCCTGACCACTCCCACTGCATGAGCAATATCCGGATGAGTGCATACCATAACATAGGTCAAACTTCCGACAACTGAAGCATACGATACTTTGCCATGCATTTCATTTCTTCTTCTGTTCGTGGTGCCTTCTCTTTGGTAAGTTTGAAGTGACTAGTGAGAGGAGTTTAAACCGACTTACATCCGCTCATTTCGAATCTCTCAACGATCTTCTCGATGTAATCTCTTTGTGATAAAACCAAGCGTCTGATTCTAACATCACGTTCAATCCTTATGCCCAAGATTTTCATTGGTTCATCAAGATCTTTCATCTCAAACTTTCAAGACAAGTCCCCCAACTTCCGAATCAGCTGAACATTTGGACCCATTAACAACATAACATCCACGTCTAAGAGTAAGACAATGAAGTCATTTCCGCTAAACCCCTTCCGGTAACAACAATGATCAGAGTTACTTCGTTTTAAACCTTTCTCCTCCACGAAGGAATCAAACTTCCGATTCTAACACCTTGGTGCTTGTTTCAAACCATAAAGACTCTTTTTCAGTTTGCACACCAAGCCCTGATTCTGATTGTTCACAAAATTAACTGGTTGCTTTATATAAATTTCTTCCTTCAAATCCCCGTGAAGAAAAGCCGTACAAATTTTCGGAATTAAAGGTTGAGTTTGGGATTCTCCAACGATGGTTATGGATGAAGGGAAGGTGAAGATCGATCGCTTCGATGGAACTGATTTCAGTTTCTGGAGGATGCAGATCGAGGATTATCTTTATAAAAAAAAAGATGCACTTGCCGCTTCTGGGTCTGAAGCCAACGAACATGGAGCAGTTGGAGTGGGAGCTGCTGGATCAACAGGTTCTGGGCGTTGTGCGCCTTACGTTGGCAAAAAAACGCGGCGTTCAACATCAGAGAGGAGAAGACGACGATTGATCTGATGAAAGCTCTCGTGAATATGTTCGAGAAGCCTTCTGCGGCAAACAAGGTGCCCTTGATGCGACGATTGTTCAACCTGAAAATGCATGAAGGGAGAATTGTTGCAGACCACATCAACGAATTCAACACCATCATAAGTCAGCTGACATCAGTGAAAATTGATCTTGGTGATGAGGTATGTGCACTGGTCTTACTGTCCTCTTTACCTGACAGTTGGGAAGCAAGTGTAACAGCTGTGAGCATTACCTTGGGGAATACCAAACTGGTTCTGAAAGATATATGGGACCTAATCCTTAGTGAGGATGTGCGAAGAAGAGAATTAGACAGATTCTTTAGTTATGCTTTGAACGTTGAAGGAAGAGGAAGGTACTCACAACGAGACAATCGTAGATGGCGGTCAAGGTCAAGACAGAAAAGCCGAGACAAGGCAAAGGGGGCTAGTCTTACTTGCTGGACATGCGGGAAGAAATGACATGTCAAGGAGTGCAGAGAAAAACGAAAGGGACCTGAAACCAGAGGAGCAAACACAGCGGTTGAAGGAACTGATGATGTGCTGCTGTTGAGCGTGGATAGCCCGGTGGAGTCTTGGATTTTAGACTCTGGGGTGTCTTTCCATTCTACATCGGAGAAGAGATTTCTAGAAAATTACGTTTCTGGAAATTTCGGCAAGGTACATCTTGCTGATGATGAGTCCTTGCAGATTGTGGGGAAAAGAGATGCACGGATCAAGACCAACAGTGAGAGTTTGCTAGTTCTGGAAAACGTGAGGTATATCCCTGGCTTAAGAAGAAATCTTATTTCTGTCGAACAACTTGATGATGCGGGGTTGAGTACCACGTTCACAGTTGGTGCATGGAAGATCACCAAAGGAGCTATGATCATAGCTCGGGGAGCAAAGAATGGTACCCTATACAACATACAGAAACTTGCGTAGACATGACTGCATCACTCAAAGCTGTAGGAGATTCACAACTGTGGCACAACAGGCTAGGCCACATGAGTGTGAAGGGGACGAAAGTGCTGGCAACAAAAGAGCTGCTACCAGAGCTGAAGTCGGTGGAAGTTGGCTTATGTGAAAATTGCATCCTTGGAAAGCAGAAGAAGATATCATCTGCAAAAGGAGGCAGAACACCGAAGGCTGGAAAGCTGGGCCTGGTGCACACTGATGTTTGGGGGCCTGAACCTATACTCTCCCTCGGAGGGTCACAATACTATGTGACATTCATCAACGACTCAACAATGAAGGTATGAGTTTACTTTCTGAAAAGGAAACCTGATGTGTTTAAGATGTTTTAGAAGTGGAAGGTCATGGTGGAGAATGAGTCGGATCAAAGCTGAAATGTTTGAGGTCTTACAACAATGGAGAGTATGACAGTCAGGAGTTCATAGAATTCTGTTCTAATAATGGAATTCGGTGGGAGAAGACTATTCCAGGTACACCGCAACAGAATGGTGTGGCAGAGAGGATGAATAGAACATTGAATGAACGTGCCAGGAGTATGAGGTTACACTCGGAGTTGCCCAAAACCTTCTGGGCTGATGCAGTGAACATGGAATCATATCTCATCAACATGAGTCCATTTGTGCCCATGGAAGAACGTCTACCCGAGGAGCTCTGGTCTGGTAAGAAGGTGAAACTCTCACATTTACGAGTCTTTGGTTGTTTGACATATGTACATGTTGATGCTGCTGCAAGGGACAAGCCTGATGCGAAGTCCAAAAGATGTTTCTTTATTGGTTATGGTGCTGAGGAGTTTGGTTATCGCTTTTGGGATGATCTCAACAAGATGGTCATCAGGAGCCAGAATGTAATATTCAATGAAGATGTCATGTACAAAGATCGTCATGCAACTGAAGATGAAAATGAGAACATTGAATCAGAGTGCAAAGAGTCAGCGAAGCTTGAAGGTGTATCTGAGCATGAGAGATCCGAACTGGTGGAACCTAATACTCCAGTGGAGTTGAGGAGATCAACAAGGGTGAGAAGACCTGTGCAGAAGTATTCACCATCCTTGCATTATCGGTGATTGACTGACGGTGGAGAACTAGAATGTTTTGAAGAGACAATGCAGTTGAAGGAGTCGAGCAAGTGGGAGCTGGCTATGAAGGAGGAGATTTCCTCATTGCATGATAATAACACTTGGGAGTTGACACCTCTACCACAAGGAAAGAGAGCATTGCAGAACAAATGGGTATACCGGGTCAAGGAAGAACATGATGGCAAGAGGAGGTTCAAGGCAAGACTGGTGGTGAAAGGCTTCCAACAGAAGGAGGGGGTGGATTTCATTGAAATAGTCTCACCAGTAGTGAAGCTTACCACCATCCGGGTGGTTCTCAGCATTGTAGCATCAGAAGACTTGCATCTTAAACAGCTTGATGTCAAGACTGCTTTCCTTCATGGAGATCTGGAGGAGGACATATACATGCAGTAGCCCGAGGGATATGTAGAGTCTAGGAAGGAAGGCCTGGTGTGCAAACTCCAGAAGAGCTTGTATGGGTTGAAGCAGACACCCAGGCAGTGGAACAAAAAGTTTGATGCATTCATGACTAAAAATGCATACAAACGTTGTGGCATGGATCAATGTTGCTACATTAAATCATTTGGTGATGAATATATTATATTGCTTCTATATGTGGATGACATGCTCATTGCAGGATCATGTATGCAAAGGATTAATGAGCTGAAAGGACTGTTGACTGAGGAGTTTGAGATGAAAGATCTTGGAGAAACTGACAAGATTTTGGGGATGAAGATCAAGAGAGACCGCACAACTGGAACGTTGATGTTATCACAGACTGATTACATTAGGAAGGTTTTGAGAAGATTCAGTATGCTAGAAGCAAAGACAGTCTCTATTCCCCTGACGGGCCATTTCAAACTCTCAAAGGAGCAATCACTAAGGACGACAAAAGAGGTTGAGTACATGACAAAAGTTCCACGCATCAGCTGTTGGAAGCCTGATGTATACCATGTTCTGCACTCGACCTGACATCGCTCATGTAGTGGACCCATGCCCAGCCCGGTTAGAGGGTTCCACTCTAGTATCATCGAGGACCCATCCCCAGCCTGGTTGGAGGGTTCTACTTGGAACTACCATCGGTGACCACTGCCCAGCCCAGCTGGAGGTAAGCCCGAAACTACTCTGGCCATCCCTGCTGGATGGTACCTCTCGGAAAAAGCATCGAGAAACACTGGTCATCCCTACTGGATGGTATCTCTCGGAAGAACACCGTTGCTGCCATCGGCGCCACCCCGAATATGCGGAACATCTCGCATCGTAACTCAGAAGCCACTACGGAGGAAACCATCGCGTCCTACGCAGAAAAACACTCAGGATAGGTTACTCCCATGCCCAAATCTGAGTCCAAAAGAAAGTGATGCGATAGATAGAAGAATCGTAAAGTGGTACACGATGTGTGTGGGGGCCCACACATTGGGTGGCCCCGCCAAGTCGCCTGGCCGTGTACCTATCGATTCTCGGGTACTAAATTGCGAACAAGTACCCCTAGGCGTGCCAAGGTACTCCCAGAGTACATGGCACGTCTAGACAGAAGGCCGACGAGCGCACAACGCTCGTCGTTAAACCCGAAGGGTGAAAACGTACATTCGTTGACACGCTTCCTCAAACGGCTCAGAATGTTTGACCGTATCTCTTCATACGTCTTCTCCACTCACAAGAGTCGAGGTTGACCCAAGTCGTGGGTTCTCTTCATACACGTCAAAATGATCTTCCACCAATATTCCTTTCATGTTTCCACATTTGATGAGATCACAAACAAGGCTCCGCACGTCCAAACAGATCACACTGTTACGATCCTTGTAGAAAAACACGCAAGATTGACTATTCATTCGCCCCAAACGGACATCCAATGGAAAAGTCGCAAGTCGCCGCATTGCGCTCGAAGGACGTCTCGTGGGGCCCACGCCTCGGTCCTGAAACAAATTATACGGATCGCGCCATTGCGATCCTCTCGAAAAAACACACGAAATGGACTATTCATCTGTCCAAAACGGATAACCGGTGAAAAAGTTGCATTTCACCGCAACACGTGCGAACCGGCCCTCGTGGGGCCCGCACCTCAACTTTAGCTTAAACACCTGAAAGTCATCTTGAAAACTTCGCACGAAGACCAGAGTCGCGCCGCCGCTGACATCACGTCAAACGAACATCCCGTTTAAAAGATGTGTTCGGTACAAGATTTCGGAATAATAATAATTAAATTATTATTATTAAACTTAGGCGTTTCGTGCACCCGAACCCCAAGACCAACGCTTCATAGTCCCGGACTGGTCTAAAAAGGTTCGTCTCGACGAGAGGGACGCGTGGCCGCAGACGGTGCGTCAATCGGATTGCCGTTCAAAAGATACGACTTTTTAAAGCCTTAGGGTCCAAAACGGACCAGTCCGGCTGATTCTGGCCGGACCCGTCCACCTGGGCTGGCCCGCAGCAGCGGGCCTGGTTCTGATTCATCGGCCTCGGCCCGCCTGCTGCGGCCTGGCCCACGCGCCACCGACTCAACTCGAACGCTCCTCGACTCGGTCCGCGCTGCTGCCTCAGATCCGGTCCGCGCGCCATCCTCGGATTCGGTCCGTGCTCCCTCCGCCTCGGTACCCTGCTGGTCCCCTCGTCAACGCCGACACCCCCCGTGTCACGCGGCCTCCTTCCGCTCTGGTCTTCGGCCGCCTGCCGCGACCCCGCGCTGACCTCGCCGTCCCGGTGTGCCCCGCCGTCACCGCCGCATGCCGGTCTGCTCGCCTCAGCGCTCCGCCTAACCGACGCCGTCAGATGCTCCTCAGCCGCACCGACCTCCTCGCACCTCCGGTCTCCTCCGGCTCGTCGTCCCGTTCACGCCCGTCGCGCCGCCAAGCCGTCCCGACCTCCTCCTTCCAGGCCGCATCGCCTCAGACAATCGTTTCGCCACCGCTGTCGCTCTCCGCGGCCGCCGCGTGTCGCTTCCGTCCGCCGTCGCCAGCGGATTTTCCGAATGCCATACCAACCCCTCCGGTGGCCTGATTTTGAAGCCGTGAGCAGATCTGCGAACCTTACGATGAGGGCTTCCCAGAATCAGCCTCTAATCAACGATCTGCCATCGATTTGTCATGCACAAAAGTTAACGATGGGTATCCGCGAAGAACGGACGAAGAACGCGGTTTTAGGCAACCTCGCCATCTCTACATCCCATGCCGCGACTGAAATCACTGCTTGCCCCTGGAACATGGTCTCGTGATTTCCTCCTTCAGAATATCCATCTGGTGAAACACCCAAGGATATCTGGTCACGCAATATTTCACAGTCAGTGCATCACAACCGAGACTCTCTTACACGCTCGAGAAGCGAAGGAGTCAACACCATCGACTGAAGGAAAACTGTACCCTCCTGCTCCACCAGGGTCAGCTGCAGAGAAGCTAACTGCTCTGAAACTTCCCGCACTAGGCGAACCCGAGACTCCTGCTAAGGGCATATAATACAACGCTGCCCGTTCTCAGAGCATAGACTATCTCGAAGTCATAGTCCTACAGGTTGTTCAACTAGCATCGCCGCCTCAGATTCTGGTCTCTCTGGGGGAAGACACACCTGAGACTCTGGTGGTCTGAACAAACCACAAAGCGCTTTCCTAGAAGGTAGCATCTCCACATTCTTAGGGTGATGATTATCGCTTTCAGCACCAGATAGTGAGTCACGTCGTTCTGTTCATGGGGTCTCCATCACCTCGACCTGTACTCGATAACTACTGTATCAAGGTTGACGTTGAGCACGCAAGGTACCAACAAACAGGGCAGGTGAGTAAACTCATCCAACCACAAGTGGCTAGACACGGAAAGCACGTGACATACCCCGCGCGTCTTTGTCTGTCTTGGAAGGAGAGTAATTCCCAAAACGAGCATTATGCCGATCCCACTAGTGGCATCTCAAAGTAAAAAAAGAAGCAGGGTAAACTCCATTGGCAAAGCCAGGACCTGTTCCGACACTCCACTGCACAACTCTGCTTTAACGCACAAGTCAGAGGGATTCATCCAACACACCTCGATATTATCCGCTTTGGGCGACACCAACTCACCCTCACGGTTTTGTTCGTGTCACAAAAACGCATCTCGGTGGGGGAAGGACCTCTCTTCCTCGTGCATTCGAAGCTACGTCGAACAACACCAACACAGGGTTACACCAACGCCTCGCGTCACTCTGGTAAAACCTCAAGCAAAGAGCATGGAGGAAAAGAGTACTTTACCCAGTGTCTTACAAGTTCTACTGCAAAAAGTAGAAAAGACACAAGGCGTACCTCTTATCGTCTTGTGCTCTGCATGATCGTAGACATCCAAAGCTTGCGGCTATCCATGGACCCAGCTGCCAGCTTTCTGAGCCTGACGTGGGCCGCCTGGTGGTGGTGGAAAGACCTCACAATGTCGTCCCCCATTTCCAGCTCCTCCTACTCCTATGCCAGCACCACTTCTTTGGGGACCACCCCGATTACGGCGCTGTCACTGCCGTGGTGGTCCACGTGCTGCCTGCCTAGTGTTCTAAGCACGTCTAGTCGGGCAGTCTCGTGCCATGTGACCGTAATAAGCATAACATCGGCCCTCCCCAGGCTGTCCCCGTGTTCTGCGCTTCCTCGACCCCATACGACTGTGTGCCCGAGACCGATTATGGGAGGGCCTCCTACGTCGAGATCTTGTCGACTGATGTCTGCTAGCTGCTGAAGACGTCTTAGCTCTGTTGCGCCCACTGCCACAACCTGCCGTATGACGCCTCTCTGTAAGAAGGTTCTCTGCCAGCAGCGCCTGCTCCAGTACCCCGACATAGGTGGGGATGCACAAAGGTACTACGATAGCACGGATCTCTCTGCGGAGTCCCTGCTCGAACTTTTGTGCTCGGAAGTAGCCGTTATAGATCATGTCCAGAGAGTAGTGCGTAAGGTCTGTGAACCTAGTCGCGTATTCAGTCACCGTTATCCCTCCCTGCTGTAATCGAAGGAGCTCCTGAAGTCTAAAAGAGCGTAAGCAGGAGGGGTATATCTCCTCACGAAACAACTGCCGGAAGTCATCCCACAAGAGAACCGACTCATCGTGTATCTGGATAACCAAGTTCCACTAACATCCAACTGCTCCTTTGGAACTCGCGAAGTGCGCTAAGCCTGCGCACGTCCTCAACTTGCTCTGCTGGGGCTGTCTGCTGCTACTTGCCCACCCGGAGAAAGGGGATCACATGATGGGTCTTGAACTGAGGCCTCGTTGCTCACAGGGTCGTCGCCACGAACCAGAGCTAGTATCCTGGCTGGCTGTCGTCGTGGAGACATCCTGAATATTATCAAGGAGTACCGCGGTCAGATGAGCATATATATATATATATATATATATCAACAATAACAATGGGGAGCTGACTTAAGAAGGACAGTCAAAGACTCAATCCTATATGATGTATGTGCCATTGTTCCCTGCAACAGGTGTTTCAGGGTGCCGAGTCGACAATCGGGTAATTTGGGTCCTGGTGAATGGATACATCGGTTGCACGTACCATCACTGGACTCCCTGGACTGAGAGCCACTCTCGAGACATTTCGACACTATTGCCCTAAACCTAATCAAGACCTTTTTAGGGCAACGTCCGAACAACGTCCCAAGGGTCGAACCACCTCTGATACCACTTTGTCACGACCTGACCCATGCCGGCGCTCAAGCCGCAACTACCCCAAGCCCGCCTCCATAGGCCAGGGGCTGGTGACTAGCGCTGAAGGCACAACAAACTAGGGGAGTCCTTTGCCTAAGAACCTGTACACAAACACAACCAACTCAATGCAAACAGTGCAGAGGGAAAAGAAAACAAGATACAATACTGCTATATATAAACCAAAAACATGCATCGACCTCTAAACAGTACAAATACAGAAAAGTAAAGCTGAAAGGGAAAGGGGAAAAATACACACTCAATTAGAAAAGTGCCACAACCCGGCAACAGGTGAAAAAGTAAAACAGCTGGAAGTGTCCCACTCTTAAATCCCAAGCTACGACCACCGCACGTGGTCCAAGCTCCCGTATCCCTAAGCTCCTCTGAAGTCACGATCAATCTGTACGTCGTCTGCAAGGGCACACCAAGTGCGGGCAAAACCCAAGCAGAGGTGAGTATAAAAATACTCAGTAGGAAGCCCCGAAGGCTCAAGGGTGCAGGAAGAGAGGTACTGAAGAGGGGAGCAGTAGATAGAACAAAACACAATAAAAGAATACAGTAAATGAGTGTAGCTTAACCCAACAAGAGTTTGAAGTAAGCTCCTAACACAAGGAGTTTAGAAACGGTGAGAAGATGAACTTCTTGTCGAGTCTTCGCTACCTATAGCAAGAGAGCAGACTCGTCCAACCACGAGAAACTAGAACACGGAAAGCACGTGACATACCTCATGCGTCTTTGCCTCTTCTGAAAGGAGAGTAGCCAAAACCCAAGGAGTGGGTACCGAAACAGGATATATATATATATATATGCTTCGCAAAGAAACCCAAACAAGAGAGTAAGGGGATCTCCATCTCACAAGCTCAGTCCAGGAAAAGTGAGTGGCCAACAGTTCCAGAAGTAACCATCGATGCCTAACATCCCACACGTCGTGCCCTGAATTGCAAGTCAAAGGGGCTCAATCAGCGCACCTTGATACTACCCGCTTTGGACGACACTGTCTCGCCCACACGGTTTTAAGTTGCGTGACAATGACGTGTCTTGGTGGGGAAAACGTCCCTCTTTCTTGCGATTCCAAAGTCACGTCAAACCACGTCTCGTCACTGTGCCGCACAATCGAGAGATCGTTTCACAAAGGTTGATGACCCATCTGTTGCGGAATCGCCGGGAGTCACAAATGACAGAAATGAGAAAACGAAAGAAAGAAAAGCAAACAAGAACACAGCGATTTACGTGGTTCGGGAATAATCCCTACGTCCATGGGAGAGGCAAAACTTTCACTATTCGGGAGCACAAAATTACAGAGAATTTTCAGTAGTAACCCTTGCCCGAAAATGGGCTATAAAACAATGGAGAAGACGACCACTGTTCGAAAAGTGAGTCCGCGTCGCTACAGCGAACGACGACTAGCTTTGTCAAAAGCGCTACAGTGGCTGCCGGCTGGAAGTCAAAAGTGCTACAGTGAAGTTGCCTCCGAAGTCCACACCGCTACAGTGCTTGTCGGTGTCGGTTGGTCAGCTCCGCTACACCAATCCAACAATCTCCCACTTGGAGCCTGATCCACTGCACTGCTATGCTTCGATGCAACTGATGAAGACAACTTACTTAATCTAAGTTCTTCCTCTTCTTCACTCACCAGTGGTGTGCTTTCCATTCACAGATTCATGAAATACAAACTGTTTTCCTCTTGTGCTCCCATCATGTCCTTCATTATTCTGCCTCTCATCCTCCGTTCATCAGTGGAGACCAACAGAGGCACAGCAGTGCCTCAACTTCTGTATCACCATAGGCTTTGTCAACATGTCTGCCGGATTGTTGGTTCCACAAATCTTCTGCAAAGTCAGCAACCCATCCTGTATCAAACCTCTGATGAAATGATACTTCAACTGAATGTGCTTCGTCCGGGCATGAAACACTGGGTTCTTTGCAAGATGTATAGCACTCTGACTGTCATAGTGCAATACATTCTCCTCTCGCCTTTTCCCAATTCATCCAAGAAGTTCTTCAGCCAAACCATCTCTTTCCCAGCTTCTGTTACAGCAATGTATTCTGCCTCTGTGGTAGATAAAACCACCACCTTCTGCAATTGTGATATCCAACTTACCGCAGTTTCTTCACAGATAAAAACATAACCCGTGGTACTCCTCCTGCTGTCGACATCGCCTCCAAGGTCAGCATCCACATACCCCCGCAATGATTTTCCTTTCCCAAAACACAAAGATACCTCCTTGCTGCCCTTCAAATACCTCAGTATCCACTTCACAGCTTCCCAATGTTGCTTTCCAAGGTTAGCTATATACCTGCTCACAACTCCCACTGCATGAGCGATGTCAGATCGAGTACAGACCATGGCATACATCAGGCTTCCAACAGCTGATGCATATGGAACTTTTGCCATGTACTCCTCCTCTTCTGCCGTCTTCGGTGATTGCTCCTTTGATAGTTTGAAATGGCTCGCCAGGGGAATAGAGTCTGCCTTTGCTTCCATCATACTGAATCTTTTCAGAACCTTTCCAATGTAATCAGCCTGTGACAACATCAACGTTCCAGCTCTGCGGTCTCTCTTGATCTTCATCCCCAGAATTTTGCCAGCTTCTCCAAGATCTTTCATTTCAAACTCCTCAGCCAACTGCCCTTTCAAGTCATTAATTCTCTGCATACAAGATCCTGCAATGAGCATGTCATCCACATACAGAAGCAATATAATGTATTCATCGCCAAAGGACTTGATGTAGCAGCACTGATCCATGCCACATCGTTTATATTCATTTTTAGACATAAATGAATCAAACTTCTTGTTCCACTGCCTCGGTGCCTGCTTCAGTTCATATAAGCTCTTCTGGAGTTTGCACACCAGGTCTTCCTTTCCAGACACTACATATCCCTCTGGCTGCTGCATGTAGATGTCCTCCTCCAGATCTCCATGAAAGAAAGCAGTTTTGACATCAAGCTGCTCAAGATGCAAGTCTTCTGACGCCACAATGCTGAGAACCACCCGGATGGTGGTAAGCTTCACTACAGGTGAGAAGATTTCAGTGAAATCTACTCCCTCCTGTTGAAAGCCTTTCACCACCAGCCTTGCCTTGAACCTCCTCTTGCCATCATGTTCTTCTTTGACCCGATAGACCCACTTATTCTGCAATGCTTTCTTTTCTCTTGGCAGAGGTGTCAGCTCCCAAGTGTTGTTATCATGTGTAGGTTGAAAAACCCCCTTTCCTCTAAAGAGAGGTGGAGACCTTCTTTTATAGAATGAGAAGGCGGAATATACAACGGAGTATTCCGATGTGGGACTCGGGAATACCCATAAGAATAAAAAAGGGTTTAACACTCCCCCTCAAGCTGGACACACCCAGCTTGGACACCGAGTCCCACAAAAAATAAAGATGACATCATACAAGACTTAGACACACCCCCTCAAGCTGGGCGTCAAATACTGTGGATCCCCAGCTTGGAACTGAGCGAGGCAAGGCAAGCACCGGGGAGGCTTTTGGTGAAAATGTCAGCAAACTGGTCCGCCGTTGGAATGTGGCTAAAGCTGACATGATTGTGCTCCAGGTGGTGTCGAAGAAAGTGGCAGTCCACCTCAATATGCTTCGTTCGTTCATGGAAGATGGGATTCGAAGCAATTTTGGTGGCGGCCTGGTTATCACATCATATGTGAGCAGATTTCTGCTGAGGAAAGCCAAGCTCCTGGAGGAGTTGCCGAAGCCAAAGGATCTCTGTAGTGACGGTGGCCATGGCCCGGTACTCAGACTCGGCACTGGAGCGGGAGACGACCGTCTGTTTCTTGCTGCGCCAAGAGATGAGGTTGCCGGCCAAGAATATGGCAAACCCAGAGGTAGAGCGCCGAGTAGCAAGACAACCAGCATAATCAGCATCGCAAAATGCCTCAATATGCTGATGAGGATGCTGGGAGTAGCGGAGACCACGGGCAGGATCTCGCTTGATGTACTTGGCGATGCGGATGACAGCATCCCAATGAGAGGTGGTCAGATGCTCCATAAATTGACTCACTTTGGCCACCGCACAGGAAATGTCGGGTCGAGTCATGGTGAGATAATTGAGTTTGCCCACCAACAGACGTACCGCTCGGGATGTGGATACAGTACCGAGGAGGCATAAAGAGACCGTTCCCCAGGCTTCAGAGGAGTGTCGACAGCAGTGACCTGAGTCAATCCAGCATCCTGCAAGATATCCAACGCATACTTCCGTTGACAGAGGGAGATGGTGTCCGAAGAATAGGAAACCTCGATGCCTAGGAAGAAGGTGAGAGGACCGAGATCCTTAGTGTGAAAGTGCTGGTGAAGATGGTCCTTGAGATGGGTGATACCCACATAGTCGTTGCCTGTGATGATGATATCATCCACATACACGACCAATAAAATGCAGCCATGGGAGGTCGCCCTGTAGAACACAATGTGGTCTTTCATGCTGCGAGAAAGCCCAAAGTCGGTGACGACCGTGCTGAAGCGGCCGAACCAAGCACGGGAAGATTGCTTGAGACCGTAAAGAGAGCGGCGGAGCCGATAGACTTGAGATTCAGCGCCGGAGGCAGAAAATCCGGGGGGCTGCTGCAGATAAACCTCTTCCTCAAGGAAGCCATGGAGGAAGACATTCTTGACATCCAGTTGATGAAGAGGCCACTGATGATGGGCGGCGAGAGAGATGAATAATCGGACGGAGGCCATCTTGGCAACTGGTGAGAAGGTATCAAAGTAGTCAATACCGTAAGTCTGGACGAAGCCTTTGGCCACAAGACGGGCTTTGAGGCGATGGAGAGTGCCATCGGGATTTAGCCTGATTGTGTAAATCCATTTGCTTCCTACCGCCTGTTTGCCTGCTGGAAGGGGGACAAGATCCCAAGTATGGTTTTCTTCCAGAGCCTGTAATTCATCCCGCATTGCAGCTAGCCACCCGGGGTGAGATTTGGCATCACCAACCGTGCGAGGAATAGAAGCTGTCTCCAGAGCGGACATACCCCTGTAAGAAGATACAAAGAGAGGAGTACTCTGACATGTGCGTGTACCTTTCCGTAGGGCAATGGGCAAGTCCTCGGGTGGCGGGGCAGGAGCAGCTGACGAAGCGGGAGCGTCAGTGTCATTGGCCGGGACGGGGGATAAAGGCGATGACGGCCGGAGTAGTCCTGACCAAAATGTGTGTCAACAGGGGTGGACACTGGTGGAGGGTGGATGATTAGAGGAAGACAATCATCGATGGCGGGGTCAGGAGGAGGAGAGGGAAGGGAGAATGGAGAGTTCTCAACAAAGGTAACATCGGCCGAGATGACATACCGCCGGAGGTCGGGGGAGAAGCAGCGATATCCGCGCTGAGTGCGGGAGTAGCCAAGAAAAATGCATCGGAGAGATTTGGGGGCGAGTTTGGAGAGCCCTGGACGTGTGTCTCGAACGTAACAGAGGCATCCAAACATGCGAAGGGGAAGGGAGTGAAGAGGGAGAGAAGAGAACAGAGTCCGAAAAGGAGTCTCCCCTGAAGGATAGAGGAAGGAAGACGGTTTATCAGGTAGGTGGTGGTAAGAATGACATCGCCCCAAAAATGCAGTGGTACCTGTCGGTGAAAGAGGAGGGCACGAGCAGTCTCCAGAATATGTCTGTGTTTCTGCTCGGCCACTCCATTCTTCTGGGGTGTATCAGGACAGGAGGTCTGATGAAGGCTGCCTTTTGTCTGGAGAAACTGCCGAAAGGGAGTGGAGAGATACTCACGCCCATTATTCGAGCGGAGACATTTTACCGAGATGGAGAATTGGTTCTGAACTTCATTGTAAAAGTTCTGGAAGGTGGAAAACACTTCGGAGCGTTCACGAAGGAGGTAAAGCCAAGTCATTTGCGAATAATCATCGATGAAAGATATATAGTATTTATATCCCATATTACTCGAAACGGTACAAGGACCCCAAACATCTGAATGAACCAGATCAAAAGGGTGTGAGGCCCGTGTATCCACGCGAGGAATGTATGTAGTGCGATGATGTTTCGCAAAAGTACAGGACTCACAATGAAAAGAAAGATGTCGACTGAAGTCAGGAAAAAGCTCATGAATGGTGGATGCAGGCGGGTGTCCCAAGCGGGAATGAAGATCCAATGCTCGAGAAGAGGCATACATGCAAGCGAGGGGTGCCGGGCCATCGAACATGTAAACCCCATCTCGAAGCCGGCCTCTACCAAGTTCCCGGTTCGTAGTCTGCTCCTGAAACACAACACCAGAAGAGGTAAATATGGCAGCACAGTTAAAATCTTTTGTCAGCTTACTGATGGAAAGAAGATTAAAGGGACTGCGGGGCACGTGGGCCACAGAGGGTAGGTGTATCGATGGAGTCAGTGAGCATGCGCCGAAGCCCGCAATGGGGATAGTGGAGCCATTAGCGACGGTGATGGCTGATGAACCGGCATAAGGGCAGTAAGAGGTCAACATACCAGCATCTCCGGTTAGGTGGTCGGAGGTGTTGTGTCCTGGGCCCAGGATTGTTGGGCCCCCGCCAGGATTGTTGGCGCCTGTGCCCCGGTAACCAATCCCACATCGGTTGTGGAGGGAGATTGGTGGGTGCTTGAAATTCCCGTGCCTACCTTCCCCTCAGCAACGCGTTTTAAAGCCGTGAGGCCTGGGATAGCAACTGGGCCAGAGCGGACAATATTGCTGGGCCGAGGGATCCGATCCATCAATTGGTATCAGAGGGTGGTTGGTCTCGGGACCGGTGTGGGCTTGGGGGGGGGGATGTTGTGTCCTGGGCCCAGGATTGTTGGGCCCCCGCCAGGATTGTTGGCGCCTGTGCCCCGGTAACCAATCCCACATCGGTTGTGGAGGGAGATTGGTGGGTGCTTGAAATTCCCGTGCCTACCTTCCCCTCAGCAACGCGTTTTAAAGCCGTGAGGCCTGGGATAGCAACTGGGCCAGAGCGGACAATATTGCTGGGCCGAGGGATCCGATCCATCAGGAGGCACCAGAGTCCAGCATCCAGGCAGGGGAGCGACGACCGACAAAGGCGGCGGAGCAAACAGAATGGGCCACAAAAGCCGATGATGGACCGGGTCCGACAGGGTCCCGTGGATCATGAGTCAGCCGGATGTCGGCCATAGATAGGTCCAGTGATGGGGGAAGGGTGGAGACTGTCGAGGACGCCTCCTGGACCGCGGTCTGTCCCTGCTGCGGGCGCTGGGATGGAAGTCCATGCAGGACCCAACATCGGTCGATCGTGTGACCAACCTTGCCACAATGTTGACAGAGGGGACGTGGACGACCCTCGACACGACCACGTCCACGAGGACCGGAGGAGCGGCCACTGCTTTGACCGAGGAGAGCTGAGTGGTCGATAATGGGGGCGGGAGGAGGGAGAGCCCGCTGCGCCTTGCTCAGCCGATGATAAACCTGAGGGATCTCCAGCGTCGACGGGCTAGCGAGCAGCTCGGTTGCCGTGATAGCAAACTCCGGAGCGAAGCCGCTGAGAAGGGTGAAGATGCAGAGTTGGTCCCGTTGGGTCCGAGCCTCTGCCGGAGTTTGGGGAATGAGCCACAACTCCTGCAACTCATCACGAAACCCTTTTCATTCCATGAAGTAGGCGGTGAAGGACTGGTCCCGCTGTCGAACATGGGATAGACGCTGAAGTATTTCGAAAACCCGAGCCAGGTTGTTGGTCTCGGAATACATGATATTCAAGGAGTCCCAGAGTTCCTTGACTGTATTTGCCGTGCGGGTGACATCTTTGACCGATCGTTCCATGGAATTGACCAGCAGAGCGAAGATCTTGTTGTCAGCAAACTTCCACGAACGATATTTGGGGTCAGTTGAAGCCGGGGGAGGATCCTCAAGGTGATGATCAAGGTCCATCCCGGTCAGGGACATCACCACAGTCTTCCGCCAGATGGAAAAATTTGTGGAGTCCAACCGGTCATCCACAAGGCGGGTGGAAGCAGTAATCATCGGAGGCAGAGGGGAGGAGTCGGCCATGGAGGCGTCGTGCAGCGGTCTAAGACGCAGTAGGGGGCAACGTCGGAATTAGGGACGTGTCGGGCGTGCCGGGAAGCTGAGCACGTTGGGCGTAGTAGGAGCCGGGAGGAGCCCGGTGTGCTTGGACAGAGCCGGTCCGTCTGGAGGGAGTAGCCGGTGCCGGTTCGCGTGGACCGGGTGCGGCTGGTCGGCCGCCGTGCACAGAGGAGGCCGCTGGGAGTGCGGTGCGTGCTGCGCGAAGAGGAGGACGGGGCTGGCGCTTGATGAAGCGACACAGGCAGGAGGGAGGGCCGCCGGGAGTGCTGCGCGCAGAGGAGGGCGGGGCCGGCGCTCGATGAAGCGGTGCAGGCTGGAGGGAGGGCCGCCAGGGATGCCGCGGGAGGTGTTGCGCGCATAGGAGGACCGCCGGAGAGGAGGTCCGTGCGTAGCGGGAGATGCGCAGCGGACCGGTTCTGTCGCCGGGAGATGCGGGAGCCAGTACGAGCAGTTGCCGGAGTCGAAGCGACCGCCGGAAAGGGCGGAAGTCGTTGAGGAGGCGGGCGACGGGAACGACGGGAGGTGTGGAGGGGGCCGCTAGCGCCGAGAAGATCCAGGAGGGTGCGCGGGAGCCGGACGAAGCCCCGTCGGAGGGTTGCGGTCGGGTGGAAGCGCGACGAGGCGACGGGAGGGTCGCCGTTGGGAGGTGCCGCGACAGGGAGGGCACGCGCGCAGGAGAAGCGGCCGCCGTGAGGGAGGGAGCACCGGGGAGCCGGATCGGGCAGGAGGCGCCGGGGAAAAGAGGGTGCAAAAAATGCACTGGGGAGGCGGGCTAGACTTAGTCAGGAAAACCGCAAAGAAGAGTGGGGGAAAAAAAATTGGAAGGAGGAGAGTTCGGGATTAGGTTCCCTTTGATACCATGTAGGTTGAGAAACCCCCTTTCCTCTAAAGAGAGGTGGAGGCCTTCTTTTATAGAATGAGAAGGCGGAATATACAACGGAGTATTCCGATGTGGGACTCGGGAATACCCATAAGAATAAAAAAGGGTTTAACATCATGCAATGAAGAAATCTCCTCCTTCATAGCCAGCTCCCACTTGCTCGACTCCTTCAGCTGCATTGCTTCTTCAAAGCATTCTGGTTCTCCACCGCCAGTCAATAATAAATATTGTAAAGATGGCGAATACCTCTGCACATGCCTTCACACCCTTGTCGATCTCCTCAACTCCACTGGAGTAGGAGGTTCCATCGGTTCCGATGTCTCATGCTCAGATACACCTTTAAGCTCCACTTGCTCTTTGTATTCTGATTCAATGTTCCCATTTTCATCTTCAACTGCATGGCGATCTTTGTACATGACACCTTCATTGAATACCACGTTTTGGCTCCTGATGACCATCCTGTTGAGATCATCCCAAAAGCGATACCCAAACTCCTCACCACCATAACCAATAAACATTTTTTGGACTTGGCATCAAGCTTGTCCCTTGCATTAGCATCAACATGAACATATGCTAAACTGCCAAAGACTCGTAAATGTGAGAGTCTTACCACCTTACCAGACCAGAGTTCCTCGGGTAGACATTCTCCCATTGGCATAGAGGGACTCCTGTTTATGAGATATGCTGCCATATTCACTGCATCAGCCCAAAAGGTCTTGGGTAACCGCGAATGCAGCCTCATGCTCCTGACACGTTCATTCAGTGTCCTATTCATCCTCTCTGCCACACCATTCTGTTGTGGTGTTCCTGGGATTGTCTTCTCTCACCGAATTCCATTTTCAGAACAAAATTTCCTGAACTCCTGACTGCCATACTCTCCACCGTTGTCAGACCTCAAACATTTCAGCTTTGCTCCTGACTCGTTCTCCACCATGACTTTCCACTTTTGAAACATCTTAAACACATCATATTTATTCTTCAGAAAGTAAACTCATATCTTCCTTGTTGAGTCATCGATGAATGTCACATAATATTGTGACCCTCCGAGGGATGGTACTGGTGCAGGCCCCCAAACATCTGTATGCACCAAGTCCAGCTTTCCAGCCTTCGGTGTTCTGCCTCCTTTTGCAAAGGACACCTTCTGCTTTCCAAAGATGCAATCTTCACATAAGCCTACTTCCACCGACTTCAGCTCTGGTAGCAACCCTTTTGTTGCCAGCACCTTCATCCCCTTTTCACTTACGTGGCCGAGTCTGTAGTACCACAGTTGAGAACCTCCGACAGCTTCCAGTGATGCAGCCATGTTCATGCAAGTTTCTGTCATGTTGCACAGGGTGCCATTCTTTGCTCCCCGAGCTATGACCATAGCTCCTCGGGTGATCTTCCATGCACCACTTGTAACGCCCTGAGTCTCAGTAAAAAGAATAATTATAAATAAATTATAATTTAAGTGAATAATGTTATAAAAACAATATATTTTCAAAATGAAAATTTATGAATACTTTGATTTATAAAAAAATGTCATGTTTTTAAATACGCAACGACATCAAATATAATTTCAAAGAAATTTTAATGAATGAAATAATTAAGAATAATGTTTTATTATAAATAATGTTTTGAATTAATCTATGACACACACACAAACATATATATTTACATAGATAAAAGTTTAAAACAAGATTAATAAAAATTAAGTGTTTTAATCAATTTAATGTAAATTATAACTTTTATTAATCATAATTTTAAATTTATGTTAAATTAATATTGTTATTTTGTTTAAAATAATTTATCAAAATAACTATTTGTATGTAATTATTTTTGGAAAATAAAATTTTTGTTATTAGAATGTTTTAAATGATAATTATTTATGAATATACTAAATTTTTTACTTATATGTATACAAAATATTATTATTATTACTATCTTTATAATAAATGAATATGTATATATATTTATATATTATAAAACAAACTTTATATATATGTGTCCAAAAAAAAACGAATTTTATAAATATATATATATACTTTAAAAAAAACAACGCCACATGTGTTGTTAAAAAAAACTATTTCCATAGGAAAATGATAATAATAATAAAGTGATAATAATTGAATGATTTGCTTTACAAAAAGTCAAAAGAAAATTATAAAAGGAGTAACGTGAAAGGGAAACAAGGAAAAAAAAACAACAAATAAACAAAAAAACAAAATGAAAAAAAACGGGATTTGATAAAAAAAGTCAAAAGGTTAATACTTTAGTAAAAAAAAACAATAAATGTGTGTAAATATAAAATTAATAATAATAATATGATAAAGTTTTGAAATAATAATTTTTATTAAAAAAAAAATTTAAAACCGTAATAGGGTTTCATAGGAGGCATTGTAATAGGGTTCGCAGATCAAGGAGAGGGAGCCGCCGTGGGAGGTCGAGTGCTACCGGAAGCTGCGACCTGCAAGGAGGTTTCAGCCGGGAGGAGTCGCGTGGATTCGCGTCGTCGTGTGAGCTGTGCGCGTCGAGGGAGTCCAAGCTGAGGTGAGGCTGAGTCGCGGTGAGGGATGATCTTCATCTTCTTCTTCGGTGGTCTTCTGCGATTAGGGTTCATCCGGTCTAGATCTTAGGTAGGCGTGCTTTTTTTTTCCGATGTAGGAGTTCGTTTTTCTTTAGGTTAAACACCAATTTTTGTCTGTTTCTCGAATTTTCTACCTAAATCGCTAGGTGTGATATTAAATCTGTTTTTTTTGGATCATCTGCTATGATTGTTTGGTTATAGAAATTGTTTGTCAATTTGGTGTTCCTGTAGCAGTCATTTTTTATTAATTCTGTCTTTGTTCTGAAATGGATTTATTTGGATGAACCAATTATAGGGGAATAAAATATTGTTTTGTTTGTCTGAAATCCCAGCTTTCCCAACAAGCTGAGTCCCACGCAGCACTATTTACACATTAGTTTTGTGGCTATAAAATGCCTCGTTTTTTTAGGGGGATTGAAAATCCCCAATTTCAGTTCATGTCCCAAGCTGTGGATGTCTTCTTGTAGTCTGCTACTCAAGTAAGAGATTTTTATTTTTATTTTCTGCCATGTCTATTATGGATTTCTTCAAAACAGAATCAAGATTTTTATTTTATTTATACTACATTTTTATTATGCAAAACTCATGTATATATTTTAATGTATACATAGTTATATTTATATTTCATTCTAAGTCTGTTTTGAGTTTTTCAACGATGTCTGTGAAACTTTAATTAATGTTCTGGATGCAAACAATGGTTGCAAGAGTTTATTTTCTTTAATTTTGATATACAAAACCCTTTTATATAATTTCGTGTATATGAGATTTTATACTTCAATCATAAATTATTTTGGATTTTCTAAAGGGTAATTATCAACATGTAATTGATGTTTTTGATGCGAAACATACTCACGAATTGTAAAATCATAGATATACAATTATATGTTTCAACCTTATGTTTCATTATGTTTTTGTTGGAGTCTGCATCCCACATCGGACTTGAGGTCCGGTGTGGTCTTTCTTATTTATTATAAATACACCCCAAGGGCTCCTTAGGAGAAATACCTTGGGGGTTCGGTTCCTTTCTTTTAATCTCTCCTACATGGTATCAGAGCAGGTTTTTTGAACCCCCAATCCCACCCTCCCTATTTTTTTTCCCTCCCTTTGCTTTAGGGTTTCCCGTCCGGGGGCGGCGGCTCCAATCCACATAGCCGCCGCCCCCCCTCCCCTCCGGGCTCGTTTTCTCCGGCGCCTCTCCCTGGTTCTCCAGCCGTCGGCGCTCCCGGCAGGCCCTCCCTCTCCCGGCAGGCCCTCCCTCCCCGACGGCCCTCCCTCCCCGACGGCGCTCCCGCTGCCCTGCGCTGCTTTCGGCTCCCCGCGGCTCCCGACACCATCACCCGCGCACCGCCGGCGGCCTCCCGCTGCTCCCTGCGCGCTCCCTCCCGGCACCTCGGCGCGACTCTCTGCGCGCGGCCCGCTCCTCCTGCGCGCTCCTCCCGTCGCCGCGGCTCCCAGGCGGCCCTCCGCCTCGTGTCCCTCTGCTCCCGGCGGCTTCTCCCGGCTCCCCGGCTCCCGGCTCGCCCCACCGTCCCGGCGCACCTCCTCCCGGCGCCTGCTTCCCCGCTGCGCACGCGTCGGCCCCCTTTCATCCCGTCGCGATCCCGACGGCCCTCCCTCATCCAGCGGCCTCCATCCCTGCGCGCGACCCTACTCATCCAGCGGCCCCGCCCTGCCCCGACGGCCTGCCCTACGCGGCTCCATGCGCGCGACTCCCCTCCTCCTGCTGCCGGCCTCTCTCTCTGCCAGCGCTTCCAGCAGCCGGCTCCATGCGCCGGCAGCCTCCCTTCTCCAGCAGCCGGCCTCCAGCTCCGGCCGGCGACCCCTCTCCGGCCGGCGACCCCTCTCTGGCAGCCGGATCCGGACAGTTCCAGCTACTCCCGGCCAGATCCAGAGATTTCCGGCCAGATCCGGACAGCTCCGGCCGGCTCCGGCCTGATCCAGGCTACTCCGGCCAGCTCCGGCGAGATCCGGACTGTTCCGGGCAGATCCGGACTGTTCCGGCCAGCAACCGGCCTCCACCCGTGCTGGCCGCTCCACGCAGGTGGCCTCCTCCAACTTCCAGCGCCGTCTCCCGGCCTCCTGCACCCTTGCCGGCTTCCTCCTGCGGCATCCCCGCCTCGCCGGCATCTCCCGGCAGCCACATCTCTCTCCGCCGGCACGTCCATTCGCTGGCGCAGTAGCTCGACATCCTCGGCTTTGGGCCCATTGGCGCCGCCAGTCCCGCAACAATTCTGCGGAATCCCCGCCTCCCGTCGCCGGCCCCGCAAGTGCGGTTTTCCCGGTGCTAGTTTGGATTTCCCGGCGTTTCAACGACCGGCCCCACTAGTGCGGCATTCCTGGCGTTCCGTCAACCAGCCGATCTGAGTGGTTTCATCTGCTGCGCCCGCCACATCTTTCATCCATCATCCTGCGGAGGAGCTTCGATCGTGAGGGGGAGCAGCAGCCTTTGCCGCTTTCTTTTTTTTATTTTGTCATGTTTTGTAATCAAGCTGGGTATGTCCAGCTTGAGGGGGAGTGTTGGTCTCTGTTTTATTGTTTTCTTTTCATTATGTGTCCAAGCTAGGCTCACCTAGCTTGAGGGGGAGTGTTGGAGTCTGCATCCCACATCGGACTTGAGGTCCGGTGTGGTCTTTCTTATTTATTATAAATACACCCCAAGGGCTCCTTAGGAGAAATACCTTGGGGGTTCGGTTCCTTTCTTTTAATCTCTCCTACAGTTTTAATTAGATTTTGTCTTGCAAACTATGTTTACATGTTCATATGTATATTATACATATTCATATGTGATTCATTTTATTAATTCATGAATGCCATTTAGAATATAAGTAATGACCATTATTTAAATCAATGTCATGTCATACGCATCAGTTTTATTAATCACGTGTGTAAGTTGTAAGGATGATATTTATGCTTGTTTTATGCACAATTTATATATACATGTTGTATGGGTAAATTGTTATTATGTATGAATGATTCTTTAAAAAATGTTTCATTAAAGGGAAAAGTATGTACAACAAATCATGGAAATATATGTCGATGCGTAAATAGACTACTTCAGAACAAGTGGATGATATCCTATATATATATATATGTGTGTGTATATGCACGAATATATATATATATATATATATATATATATATAATTCTGTACACATAAATATTTAGGTATAAAATGTGGTTTACAAGTTTTATTATATGAAAACCCAGTGCAGATGTATACATATTTAAAGCAAGCTTAAAAATGATTTTAGAAAACCCAACTCTCGAGTGTGATAGACAGGAAGGGATTGGGTGTGGACTGATCATGGCCTGTCATTAGTCGAGCAGTCTTAGAATCAGTTATTTTGTTTTTAGAAGCTTGCTTAATGTTTTCAGAAAAACACTGGAGTATATTTGAGCAAATTTTAAAGGTAAGTATCTTCTAAAAATTGAACTAGTATTTTGATACGATAATTAATTTCAAACAATATCTTAAAAAAATGGTATTTTTAAATGTTTATACACCGTTTTTTTTTTCAAAGAATAATTACTGAAGGTTTTTAAACCTCTTACTGAGCATCTTTTGTGCTCACCCCAAGTTTTTTTGAAATATTTTTCACAGGTTTCCAGAATTGGTCATCGTTGTTATAGCGCACGGAAGCAGTGTTGATCATGCGGTTTGTTTAGTTTTTCGTTGTAACTCTGATATTTTTAAACATGTATCTATTTCCAGAATCTAGACCGGAATAAGGTCCTCTTGTATGACATGTATAAGGCTGTGTCCTTACACCACTAGTGAATGTGGTACTCAACCCTGCATCATCAAGTTGTCCAACAGAAATAAGGTTTCTTCTCAAGCCAGGGATATACCTCACGTTTTCCAGAACCAGCAAACTCCCACTGTTGGTCTTGATCCGTGCATCTCCTTTACCTATGTAGTCGGGATATGGCCGAAGCTGATATGGTGCTGCTCCAGATGGTGGCGGAGAAAGTGACAGTCCACCTCAATATGTTTCGTCCGTTCATGGAAGACGGGATTCGAGACAATCTTCGTGGCGGCCTGATTGTCACACCAGATATGAGCAGGAGTCGATGCGGGGAAACCGAGCTCATGGAGGAGATGACGAAGCCAGAGGATCTCAGTAGTGACGGTGGCCATGGCTCGATACTCGGCCTCGGCACTCGACCGGGAGACGACAGTCTGCTTCTTGCTGCGCCAAGAGATGAGATTGCCGGCAAAGAACACGGCGAAACCCGAAGTAGACCTGCGGGTAGCGAGGCAGCCGGCATAGTCCGCATCACAGAAGGCCTCAACATCCATGTGAGCATGATGAGAGTACTGAAGGCCACGGGCAGGGTCTTTCTTGATGTATTTGGCAATGCGAAGGACAACATCCCACTGAGAGCGGGTGGGATGTTCCATGAACTGGCTGACTTTGCCAACGGCACAGGCA
Organism: Viscum album; assembly: GCA_963277665.1. NCBI lineage: Eukaryota > Viridiplantae > Streptophyta > Magnoliopsida > Santalales > Viscaceae > Viscum > Viscum album. The sequence continues at coordinate 148,808,691 of OY728125.1, forward strand.
ATGTCAGGACGCGTCATGGTGAGGTAGTTGAGTTTACCGACCAGGCGGCGATAGCTCTCGGGATGAGGAAAGGGTTCCGAGTCGGAATGAAGGGAGCGTTCCCCAGGCTCAAGGGGAGTGTCCACGGCAGTGGCGGTGCTCAACCCGGCATCCTGCAAGATATCAAGAGCATACTTGCGCTGGCAGAGAGAAATAGTGTCCGCAGTCCGGGAGACCTCGATGCCAAGGAAGTAAGTGAGGGGACCAAGATCCTTGGTGTGAAAGTGCTGGTGAAGATGCGCCTTAAGGCTGGCGATGCCTCTGGAGTCGCTCCCCGTGATGATGATGTCATCCACATAAACCACAAGCAAGATACAGCCATGCGCCGTCGTACGAAAGAAGACGGTGTGATCCTTCATACTGCGAGAGAGACCAAAGGCTGTGACGACCGTGCTGAAGCGGCCAAACCAAGCCCGAGGAGACTGCTTGAGGCCGTAGAGGGAGCGACGGAGACGGCAGACATGGCGGTCGGCACCAGAGGCCGAAAAACCAGGAGGCTGCTGGAGGTAGACTTCTTCATCAAGAAAGCCATGGAGAAAAGCATTTTTAACATCCAGTTGATGAAGCGGCCAATGATGATGAGCAGCTAGCGAAAGGAAAAGGCGGACCGAGGCCATCTTGGCGACTGGAGAGAAGGTCTCAAAGTAGTCGATGCCATACGTCTGAGCAAATCCCTTGGCGACAAGCCGGGCTTTGAGGCGGCAAAGAGAGCCATCGGGATTGAGACGGATAGTGAAAATCCATTTACAACCGACCGCCTGTTTGCCCACCGGAAGTGGAACAAGATCCCATGTATGGTTGTCATCCAGAGCCCGCAATTCATCCCTCATAGCGGCAAGCCACCCGGGGTGAGATTTTGCTTCACCGACCGTCCGAGGAAGCGACACAGTCTCCAAGGCTGACAGACCCCTGTAGGAAGATACAAAGAGAGGAGTAGTCTGACAGGAGCGAGTACCTTTCCGAAGCGCAATCGGCTCGTCCGCGGGAGCGGGGACAGGAGCATCAGACGAAGCAGGAACAAGGTGCTCCTCGGCCGGGATGGGAGGTACAGCGGATGGACGACGGGAGTAGGTCTGGCCAAAGAGATGACCGGGAGGGGGAGATATCAGAGGTGGGTGAACGAAGAGCGGAAGACAGTCATCGATGGTAGTGTCAGGAGAAGGAGAAGGAGAGGGGAGAGTGAAAGAAGAAGTCTCGACAAACGATACGTCGGCAGAGGTGATATACCGGCGGAGGTCTGGAGAGAAGCATCGGTACCCGCGCTGAGTGCGGGAATATCCAAGAAAAATACAGCGAAGAGATTTGGGAGAAAGTTTGGAGAGATTGGGGCGAGTGTCCCGGACATAACAGAGACATCCGAAGACGCGGAGTGGAAGGGAGTGCGGAGGAATAGAGGGGAACAGGGTATGAAAGGGAGTCTCCCCCTGAAGTATGGAGGAGGGAAGACGATTCAGAAGGTAAGTAGCAGTGAGGATGGCATCCCCCCAGAAGAGAAGAGGGACCTGGCGGTGGAAGAGGAGGGCACGAGCGGTTTCCAAAATATGCCGGTGTTTCCGCTCGGCCACCCCATTCTGCTGAGGGGTATCAGGACAAGAGGTCTGGTGGATGATGCCGTGGGCGCGGAGAAACTGCTGAAAGTGAGTGGATAAGTACTCCCGTCCATTGTCAGATCGAAGACATTTGACAGGGATAGAAAACTGTGTTTGGATCTCATGAAAAAAATGTCTGGAAGGTGGAGAAAACCTCTGTCCGATCGCGAAGAAGATAAAGCCATGTCATCCGGGAATAATCATCAATGAAAGAAATGTAATATTTATACCCAGATTGACTCGAGGTAGCACATGGACCCCTGACATCAAAATGAACCAAATCAAAAGGTTTGGCAGCCCGTGTGTCAACTCGAGGAGGATAGGAGGTGCGATGATGTTTCGCAAAACGACACGACTCACAAGGAAAGGAAAAACGGGGACTAATATCGGGGTAGAGTCGATGAAGTGCAGAGGCGGAAGGGTGGCCCAACCGGGAATGGAGGTCAACGGCATGAGCAGGGAGAGACGCGCAGGCGATGGAAGGCGGGCCAGCGAACATGTACACTCCATCCCGAAGCTGGCCTCTACCAAGTTCCCGGTTCGTCGTCCGCTCCTGAAACAAAACAGAAGACGAGGAAAAGAGAGCAGTGCAATTGAGATCCTTGGTCAGTTTGCTGATGGAAAGCAGGTTAAAAGGACTCCGGGGGACATGAGCCACCGAGGAGAGGTGAAGGGAGGAGGTGAGGGAACAGGAGCCAAAGCCGGCGATAGGGAGAGTGGACCCATCAGCAACAGTGATGGCAGAGGAGCCACTATAGGGACGGTAGTGGGAGAGCATACCTGCATCGCCGGTGAGGTGGTCGGACGCACCAGAGTCAAGCATCCATGCCGGAGAACGATGACTGACAAGGGCAGTGTGACCACCGGAATGGGCAAGAGAAGCTGACGAAGGGCCCGCGATGGAGGTGGACCGGTAATCGTGAATCAGCTGGAGCTCAGCCAGGGAGAGATCCAACGACGAGGGAAGAGTAGCAGCAGGTGAGGGCGCATCACGGAGCGCAGTCTGGCCCCGGCGGGGGTGCGACTCAGGACGACCATGCAGGACCCAGCAACGGTCCACCAGATGGCCGAGCTTGCCGCAATGCTGGCAGAGGGGGCGAGGTCGGCCGTCCCCACGGCCGCGCCCACGAGGGCCGGGAGGACGACTACCGCCACGTCCGAGGAGCGTAGTGTGATCAGGAAGGGGGACGGGTGGTGCAAGGGCCCGATGTGCCTTCTGCAGGCGATGATAGACCTGTGGGATATCCAGTGTAGACGGGCTGACAAGCATCTCGGTGGCCGTCGTGGCATAGTCCGGGGCGAGGCCATTTAGGAGGTTGAATAGGCAGAGCTGGTCCCGCTGAGTCTGCGCTTCGGCCGGAGTTTGAGGAATCGACCAGAGTTCCTGTAGTTCATCGCGGAGACCCTTCCATTCCATGAAGTAGGTGGGGAAGGTCCGATCCTGCTGGCGGATATGGGAGAGACGTTGGAGAACGTCAGAGACCCGGGCCAAGTTATTGGTCTCGGAGAACATGACAATCAAGGAATCCCAGAGCTCCTTGACGGTGTTGGCAGTCCGGGTGACATCTTTCACGGAGCGGTCCATGGAGTTGACCAGTAGGGCGAAGATTTTGCTGTCCGCCAGCTGCCAAGAGTCGAACTTAGGATCAGTGAGTTCAGGTGGGGGCTTCTCAAGATGAGAATGAAGCCCAATGCCGCGGAGGGACATCAAGACCGTCTCCCGCCAGACGGAAAAATTAGTGGCATCCAGCCGGTCATCGACAAGCCGGGAGGAGGCCGTGATGAGGGACGGAAGAACGGAGGACGCATCCATGGCGGGCGGGCGCTGGACCTGGTCGCCGGGAGGCGGGCGGTGGAAGGGAAGCGGCCCGGAGAGGTGTCCGGAGGGAGCAGCGACAGGGGGTCGCGCTCAGGATGGTGCGGCCGGGCAGGGGCGGCGGGGGTGCTGGGGCAGGAGTGCTGCAGGGCCGAGAGCAGGGCTGGTCCTGGGCGCGCCGGGCGCTGGAAGGCCGAACCGGGAGCAACGCCGGGAGAGGGCAGCGGGAAGGGAGCTGCTGGGCGGGGGGGGGGGGGGGGGGCGCGGCGCCGGGACGGCGGGGCGAGCCGGGAGCCGGGGAGCCGGGTGAAGCCGCCGGGAGCCGGGAGCCGCGAGAGGCTGAGGGCGGGGCGCGAGGGCGCGACGCCGGGAGGAGGTGCGCCGGGACGGCGGGGCGAGCCGGGAGCCGGGGAGCCGGGAGCCGGGAGAAGCCGCCGGGAGCCGGGAGCCGCGAGAGGCTGTGGGAGCAGAGGGAGGCGTGGGAGGCGCGGGAGGCGCTGGGAACAGCGGGAGGTCGCCGGGAGGGAGCGCGCAGGTGATGGCGTCGGGAGCAGCGGGAGGTCGCCGGGAGCAGCGGGAGGCCGTCGGGAGCAGCCGGGAGTCGCGGCGACGGGAGGCGCCAGGAGCAGCGGGAGGCCGTCGGGAGGCGCCGGTAGCAGCGGGAGGCCGCCGGCGGGGCGCGCGGGTGACGGCGTCGGGAGCCGCGGGGAGCAGCGGGGCGGGAGCGCCGTCGGGGAGGAAGGTCGTCGGGCGGGGGCCGGGAGCAGCGCAGGGCAGCCGGGAGGATGGAGGGCGGTGCGACGGGGGGGCCGGGAGCCGCAGGCAAGGCGGCCGAGCGGGGCGCCGAGGGCGGGGCTCCGGGGTGAGGTGCCGAGGGCGAGGCGGCTGCCGGGACGCCGAGGGCTGGGAGCTGGGGCGATTCGCTGAGGGCGGGGCGCCGGCGTGGAGAGGAGGGCAGCCGGGTGGGAGCGCCGGGAGGATGGAGGGCAGCCGGGTGGGAGCGCCGGGAGGATGGAGGACAGCCGGGTGGGAGGGCCGGAGAGGCGCCGGAAGGGTTAGGGCAACAGGGAGAGAGGCGGGGCCGGGAGGACACCGGGAAGCCGCAGAAGAGGGAGGGTTTGGGATAAAAATCCCTCTGATACCATGTAGTCGGGTGAATTCCCCTTACCTCAATGTGAGGTGGGGATCCTCTTTTATAGAGAACTAAAGACTAATTACATGTTGTTAAGTCCAATGTGGGACTCATAACAGAAATACCCCTTTAACCTTAAATGGGGTCCAACAACCTACAATCTGCAAGGGCTCGTCATCAGCAAGATGCACCTTGCCAAAATTTCCAGAAACAAAATTGTTCAGGAAACCCTTCTGCGTTGTAGAATGGAAAGACGCCCCAGAGTCTAAAATCCAAGACTCCATCGGGCTGTCCACGCTCATCAGCAACACGTCATCAGTTCCTTCAGGTGCAGTGTTTGCTCCACTGGTTTTAGGTCCCTTCTGGTTATCTCTGCACTCCTTAAGATGTCTTTTCTTCCCGCAAGTCCAGCCGGTTGGACCAGGCCCCTTTGCCTTGTCTCTGCTCTTTCCTCTTGACTTCGATCGTCCTCTGCGATTGTCCCGCTGTGGGTACCTTCCTCTTCCTTCAACGTTCAAAGCAGAACCAGAGAATCTGCCTGATTCTCTTCTTCGAACATCCTCACTAAGGATTAGGTCCCGTATATCTTTCAGAGCCATCTTCGTATTCCTTGAAGTGGTGCTCACAGCTGTTACAGTTGCTTCCCAACTCTCTGGTAACGAAGATAGTAAAACCAGCGCACATACCTTATCACCAAGATCAATGTCCACCGATGACAACTGACTTATGATGGTATTGAATTCGTTGATATGATCTGCAACAATTTTCCCTTAAAACCATTTTCAGGTTGAACAATCGACATATCAAATGCACCTTGTTTTCCGCAGAAGGCTTCTCGTACATATTTGCAAGAGCTTTCATCAGGTCCACCGTTGTCTTCTCCTCTCTGATGTTGAACGCCACGTTTTTGGCCAACGTCAGGCGCACAACACCCAAAACCTGTCGATCCAGTAGCTCCCACTCCAACTTCTCTATGTCCGCTGGCTTCACACCCAGAAGTGGCAAGTGCATCTTTTTTTGATAAAGATAATCCTCGATCTGCATCCTCCAGAAACTGAAATCAGTTCCATCGAACCGATCGATCTTGACTTTGCCTTCATCCAGAGCCATCGTTGGAGAATTCCGAACTCACCCTTTGACAGAAATGAGAAAACGAAAGAAAGAAAAGCAAACAAGAACACAACGATTTACGTGGTTCGGGAATAATCCCTACGTCCACGGGAGAGGCAGAACTTTCACTATTCGGGAGCACAAAATTACAGAGAATTTTCAGTAGTAACCCTAGCCTGAAAATGAGCTATAAAACAATGGAGAAGACGACCACTGTTCGAAAAGTGAGTCCGCGTCGCTACAATGAACGACGACCAGCTTTGTCAAAAGCGCTACAGTGGCTGCCGGCTGGAAGTCAAAAGTGCTACAGTGAAGTTGACTCCGAAGTCCACACCGCTACAGTGCCTGTCGGTGTCGGTCGGTCAGCTCCACGACAGTTGCGGGCCACAAGCATTCGGTCCAACCGGATCGGGCTACACCAATCCAACACCATCCCCAGCCCGATTGGAGGGTTCTACTCTAGTATCATCGAGGACCCATCCCCAACCCGGCTGAAGGGTTTTACTCAGAAAAGATCACGGGCTCATGCCCAGCCCGGCTGGAGGGTTCCACTCTAGTATCATCGAGGACCCATCCCCAGCTCGGTTGGAGGGTTCTACTGGGAACTGCCATCGGGGACCACTGCCCAGCCCAGTTGGAGGTAAGTCCGAAACTGCTCTGGCCATCCCTGCTAGATGGTACCTCTCGGAAAAAGCATCGAGGAACACTGGTCATCCCTGCTGGATGGTATCTCTCGGAAGAACACCGTTGCTGTCATCAACGCCGCCTCGGATAGGCATCACAACCGGAATATCTCGCACTATAACTCAGAAACCACTATGGAGGGAAGCATCGCGTCCTACACGGAAAAACATTTAGGATAGGCTACTCGCATGCCAAAATCCGAGTCCAAAAGAAAGGGATGCGAGAGAGAAGAATCGTAAAGTAGTACACGACGTGTGTGGGGCCCACACGTCGGGTGGCCCCGCCACGTCGCCTGGCTGTGTACCTATCGATTCTCGGGTATTAAATTGCGAACAAGTACCCAAGGCGTGCCAAGGTACTCCCAGAGTACATGGCACGTCTAGGCAGAAGGCCGACGGGCGCACGACGCTCGTCATTAAACCCGAAGGGTGAAAACGTACATTTGTTGACATGCCTCCTCAAACGGTCCAGAACGTTTGACTGTATCTCTTCATACGTCTTCTCCACTCTCACAAGAGTCGAGGTTGACCCAAGCCGTGAGTTCTCTTCAGACATGTCAATAGGATCTTCTACTGATATTCCTTTCATGTTTCCACATTTGATGAGATCACAAACAAGGCTCCGTATGTCCAAACAGATCATACCGTTGCGATCCTTGCGGAAAAACATGCAAGATCGACTATTCATTCGTTTTAAATGGACATCCAATGAAAAAGTCGCAATACGCGCATTGCGCTCGAAGGACGTCTTGTGGGGCCCACGCCTCGGTCCTGAAACAAATTATACAGATCGTGCCATTGTGATCCTCTCGGAAAAACACACGAAATGGACTATTCATCTATCCAAAACGGATAACCGGTGAAAAAGTTTCCTTTCACCGCAACACGTGCGAACCGACCCTCGTGGGGCCCGCACCTCAACATTAGCTCTAAGCACCCGAAAGTTATCTTGAAATTCCGCACGAAGACTAGGGTCGTGCCGCCGTTGACGACACGTCAAATGGACATCCCCTTTAAAAGATATGTTCTGTATAAGATTTTGGAATAATAATAATTAAATTATCATTATTAAACTTAGGCGTTTCGTGCACCCGAACCCCAAGACCACCACTTCAAAGTCTCGAATTGGTTTAAAAAGGTTCGTCTCGATGAGAGGGACGCGTGGCCGCAGACGACACGTCAATCGGACACGTCGTTCAAAAGATACGGCTTATTAAAGCCTTAGGATCCAAAACGGAATGGGTCGAACAACACCGGCCGGCCTGGTTTGATTCTCCGGCCCTGACCCATCTGCCGCGGCCTGGCCCGCGCGCCACCAGCCCGACCCGCGCGCCACCAGCTTGACCCACGCGCTCCCCGACCCGGTCTACGCTGCCGCCTCAGATCCGGTCCGCGCGCCCTCATATATGATCCGCGCTCCCTTTGCCTCGGGACCCTGCTGGTCCCCTCGTTAACGCCAGCACCCCTGGGTCACGCGGCCTCCCGCCGCTCCGGTCTTCGATTGCCTGCAGCGACCCCGCTCCGACCTCGCCATCCCGGTGTGCCCTGTCGTCACCGCAGCACGTCGGCCCGCTCGCCTCATTGCCTCGCCTAACCAATGTCGACGGATGCTCAGCCGCGCCGACCTCCTCGCACCCCCGGTCTCCTCCGGCTCGCCGTCCTGTTCACGCCCATCGCGCTGCTAAGCCTTTCCGGCCTTTTTCGTCCAGGCTGCACCGCCTTGGACAACAGCTGCGCCACCGCTGTCGCCCTCCCCGGCCGCCGTCGCCGGTGGATCTTCCGAATGCCATACGGACCTCTCCAGTGGCCCAATTTCGAAGTTGTGAGCAAATCTGCAAACCTTACGACGAGGGCATCCCAGAACCGGCCTCCAATCATCGATCCGCCATCGATTTATCGTGCCCAAAAGTTAACAACGGGTATCCGCCAAGAATGGACGAAGAACACAGTTTTAAAACAGAGATCGGTGGCCGTGTTCGTGCGGCCATCGATGATTTATAAGCCAACGACGAATTAAAACGACAAAGGATGGAATTATCAAATTTAAAATTCTAATCGGAGGTAAACGTGGGAAGAATCCTACCACGATTCGACCGTCCGTTGTTGACGAAACGTCCGGTGTGATCCCGCTTCGATCTGTCGAGGTTCCGGCGGCGATCGCTCCTGGATCCGCCGAAGAATGATGAAGAATAGGAGAGAGAGAGAGAGTCGTTCTAGAGAGGGAAGGTGGTTAGGGTTTAACCCTAACCTAAGCTATCAACTCTTATTTATAGTCGTCTCACTCGGTGTGGAAAATCGAAGCCGTCGCGCCCTCTCATTTTATGTTTCGTCTAGGCAAAACACTCCATTCCGAACTCAACGGCGGTCTCAGATTTTCAATCGGAGTCCTTGTTAGAAAGTTATTTGGTTCGGCGTTTGAGAAAAAATAAATAAGTTTAATTATTTTAATTACCATTTTGCCCCTGCGTGGCGTTTTTCACAGAAGTTCCGTGTCAACAAAAGTTATACCCCACCTAGGGTAAATGCCACGTTTCGGACTCAACCATGGTTTCGAATTTCTGATCCGAGCTACCATTTAAGAAATATCCCGTTTCCGACATGTGCATAGTATAAAAACACTTATTATTTTTGTATAATTTATTTCGGGCACACCGAGCCTCGGAATTGCACCCCGTCTCTGCGCCTAGTTTTGGAAATATATGTAGAAATATTCCAATGTCTTACAAGGTGAAAACCGGGTCTTTACATATTATGTACCAACTGTTTTAAAGAACATAATTTCTGTATTTTGCTTAAGTCGTTTTATTTTCAAGTTTGGAGATGTTTCTTTTACAAAGACAACATATGTTATGGTATGACATATTAAATAACAGTTATGTATTAGATTACGAAAATGAAGTTTTGATAATAGATAATGAATCAAGTTTGCACGACTCATTTAACACCCAATTGTGACATCATCGTCTTGGTCACGTAAACGAGAAGCGTTTGACAAAGCTCTATCAAGGCGGTGAATATCAAGGCGGTGAATATCAAGGCGGTGAATATCTTAACAAAGAGTTTATTGACTTTCTATGGGAGTGAGATTTTATCTCAACTCACTCGACCTTATACAATCTTATCGAGCTGCTTTGCCACCTTACTTTTCTTCAGCCATCATTGCTCATACTGGTGGCCCTACCGCGTGTATATCTTATCGACAGACAACTTAAATGCTTGACTCTGGTGCATCTGAACATCTCATAGGAAATTCAGGTATGCTTACTACGTATCATTCGTATACTGGTGCCTATGCAATTACTGTTGCCGATGGATCTACAATCCCTATTGCGGGATTTGACACATGCTCATTGACTTCGTCTATTTGCCTGGCTTCAGTAGCTCATGTTCCTCACAGTCATTTTAATCTTATCTCCATAAGTAAACTCACAAAAAGCTTAAATTGTGTTCCTACTTTTACATGTTCTGGTGTTGTTTTTCAGGAGCGGTCGATGAATTGAGAACTTGGTAGAGGTTGTCTTAGTGATGGGATGTACATGTTCGATACCCCACCATCCCTTGCTTGCTCATCCACCTCTGCTCGTGTCCTCGACCTTTATTTTCGACTTGGTCATCCATCAGCTTCCGTCTTATATAAGCTTTGCCCCCCCAGTTCAGTCTACAACTTTCCTTCCACTGTGAATTCTGCAAGTTTGCTAAACATCATCGGGTGACGTATGTTCCTCGATTGGAAACTCGTGCAGCGAATCCTTTTGAATTTGTTCATTCTGATGTGTGGGATCCAAGCAGGGTTCCTAGCCAGTCATAGTACAATTATTATGTATCCTTTATTGATGACTACTCTCGGATGACATGACTATATCTCATTCGTGATCGTTCTGAGGTGTGTGATATTTTCAAAACCTTTTATCATGAAATTCACACTCGATTCTCCAAGCTTATTAAATGTCTCCGCTCGGACAATGATTGAGAATATTTATGCACTTCCCTTCAGCAGTTTCTCAAGGATAAAAGCATCATTCATCAGACATCCTGCCCCGATACATCTCAGCAAAATGGAGTGGTCGAGCGTAAACATCGTCATATTCTGGAGCCTGCTCGTGCCCTCTTATTCCGCATGCAAGTGCCTCTTCTTTTTTGGAGGATGTCATCCTTATTGCTACATACCTCATAGATCACCTTCCTTCTTCTATTTTTCAGGGGGAGACACTTTTTCGGGCTCTCCCTCCTTTCTCCCTCCTCACCTGCTTCCACTCCTTGTGTTTGGGTGTCTTTGTTATGTCCTTGACACTCGTCCCAACCTCTCAAAATTTTCTCTCAAATCCCTTCGTTGCATCTTGCTTGGATATTCCTGCACTCAGCGCAGATACCGATGTTTCTCTTCAGATTTACGACGTTATATCATCTCTGCTGATTTATCTTTTGTCGAGAGCTCTCCTTTCTCTCCTCCCTCTCCCCATTCAGACAAGAAACAAATTGTTGTCTCTCGGTCCAGTGTTGGATCAAAATACCGTGCGATGACCACGATCACTATTGAGATCCTTTGGCTTCGTTATCTCCTCCATGAGATTGGTTTCCCGCCACAGATGTCTGCTCATATTTGGTGTGATAATCAGACACCCACGAAGATTATAGCAACTCTAGCCTTTTACAAATAACATTACATGATTTTAAGCATAATTATACATCAGAGTACAAGCCAAGGATCGTAAAGTCTAGTGTCTTGGAAGACTAGGGTACATAAAAATGAAAATATGGAACTAAATAAAACATTTCTTTATTTAATCTTCAAATAGAGCTCCTAACTTACATTGTGCTCAAATATCAGCATAGGGTACCCTGGGGAACACATGAACAAAGGGATGAGTTAAATAGCCTAGTAAGGGAATAACCATAAGAACAAAGCATTAACACATGAGATGAAAGACATGACATGATGATATAAAAAAGCATGTAACATATGGAATCATAACATATAAACATGGAGTCATAGTAATGTGGCAGCAATATAAAACATGAATTTAGCATGAGTCAAGGCTAACCGCCAAGACCGTCGCACATGGTAGCACAAGCCAAGGCTAATTGCCAAGACCGTCGCACATGGTAGCACAAACCAAGACTAACCGTCAAGACTATCGCACATAACGTCTCATGAGACTCAATTTTACCCAATGCATTGGAGCGCTATCTGGGCACACCCATCTTAACTTTTCATGAATATGTTTTCCACATAAAGAATCATACATAATCAATGTTACATAAACATAAAGGTTACCCATGAAAAGAATTGGGTACCATAATCATGTCATAAAGCATAACAAATGAGCGTATCATAAAAGTGTCAATGAAAGAAAGGAACTAAAATATACATGGACATTCATAAGGGAAAATAGGCATGTATCATGGTAAGTGAAAATAAAAGTGACATCATGTAAGAAAAGTACTAGCATTAAAACATTTTTGTGCGGTTTTTTTAAGTAAAATACTATGCACCATTTAAAATAGAAAATGGAACAATCCTTTATATAAAACCAAAAGTGAACCAAGAAGGTTTTCATAATAAAAGACCGATTTTATAAAGACAATGGTAACTTAAAACAGAAGGTATAATGCACTTGAAATCGAGTAAGAATTCGGGAAGTTCCCTCAAAACAAGTTTGCTTATTGGGAAGTATTGAGGAGAGAATCACTTAAAAACATGTATATCCTCGAAAGAGAATGATGAAAGGGTCTTGAGAAATGAATTTGGTACATGTACACACTATTTAGAAGATGCACATAAAAAGATGAGATAACTTCATTTTGGTAAAAGGAAGATAAGGCGACCCGAAGGAATAAAGGAGGTTCGGGTAGAATCCCTTACGGATTATCAGCATGGTATCAAGTGTACTTAAGAGGGCTTAATGAGAGAGAAAAAAGTTTCTCATCACTTATACATCATGAGGGAAGTATAGGGGAGTTGCGAAATCGTACCCCAACATTAGGAATTACGCATAAAAGGATATAATATAGGGGAGATTCTTGAATAAATGTGAGAAAGAGAGGATCCCTTACCTTAAGTTCGATGGTGTTCTTCACTTGATATTAATGACCTGAATAATAAAATTAGGTTCATTAATTAATAATTCAAGAACCTCTTCTATATGTAAAAGATTTATTATAACCTTTTTAAGTTCATTCATGACCTTTTTGATGAGTTTAGTGGTTCAATTTCATTGTTCAGGTCTGTTTGTTTTCTTGGTTTTTATGGTCGGTTTACTTATTTTCATGAATGGAGAATAATGTAAAATGGGGATGGTTGTCTAGAATTGGAGTTATATTTTATTATTGAACATCCAGAAGGTTACATGGTTGTAAATTTAATTTGGTTACTTGGAGTGAAGTTGAATAGTTCGCTCAGATTGACCATCAGTTTGAGGATGATAGGTCGCACTGAAGTACAGTTCAGTGCTTAGAGCATGTTGGAGACTTTTCCAGAACTTCGAGGTGAATCTCGGATACAATAGATAGTGGTACTCCATGCAGCCTTACCACCTCTTTGATATATATCCGTGAAAGTTGATCCAATGAGAAATCCTCTCGAATTGTGATAAAGTGAGCTGTCTTTGTAAGACGATCCACAATGACACATATAGCATTGTTTCCTCTGGATGTCTTTGGAAGTACAGTGACAAAGTCCATGATAATGTTCTCCCACTTCAATGTTGGTATGGGTAGCGGTTGCACCATCCCCTTAGATTTTTGTCTTTCAGCCTTCACTTGTTGACATACGAGACACTTTGATGTATATTCAGCAATCTCCTTCTTCATATTGTCTTACCAAAAGTTCTCCCGGAGATCTCGATACATCTTTGTGCTCTCTAGGTGGATGGAGAAGGTTGAGCTATGTGCGTCATTCAGAAGCTCTTTTTTTTCTCTGGATTGGATGATACACATAACTGTGACCCAAATCTTATAACTTCTTCCTCATTAATCATGAACTCATAAGATTTACCTTTTTTAATGGCTTCCACCCTTTTCTGAATTTCCACATCTTTTCTTTGAGCATCCTTTATTTTCTCCACGAGGGATGATTGAGCAATCATTTGAGAAAGGATTGATGATGTTACTCCCTTAATGATTTTCATGTCCATCCTCAGCAAATCTAAGAAGATCGGATCCTTTTCAATTCTTATCATTGATAAAGATGCAAGATCCTTTCTACTCAGAGCATCCACCACCTTATTTGCTTTACTGGGATGGTAGTGGATTGAGCAGTCATAATCCTTGATGAGTTTTATCCATCTTTGTTGGGGAATATCAAACTCTTTTTGTGTGAATATATATTTGAAACTCTTGTGATCAGTATATATCTCACACTTCTCCCTATAGAGATAATGCCGCCAGATTTTTAATGCAAAGATCACAACCGCCAACTCCAGATCATGCGTAGGATAGTTTTGCTCATGGATTTTCAGTTGCTTTGAGGTGTAGGCTATCACTTTATCATTTTGCATCAACACACAACCTAAGCCCTTCTTTGAAGCATCACTGTACACCACAAAGAGTTCTCCACTTGTTGGGAGTGTGAGTATTGGCGAAGTGATAAACCTCTTTTTCAACTCCTTAAAGCATTCTTCACATTCTTGAGTCCATACAAACATTACTCCCGTGTCAGCTTGGTCATTGGGTTTGACAATCGTGAAAATTTCTTCACAAATCGTCGATAATACCCGGCTAGACCCAGAAAGATACGGATCTCCGTTACAGATGTTGGCATGGGCCACTCTTCAATCGCCTTTGTCTTGGAAGGATTCACAGATATCCCTTTGCTGGTGATAACATGCCCCAAGAATGATACTTCTTCCATCCAGAACGCACATTTATTATACTTTGCATACAACTTCTCCCTTCGCAAAGTCTTTAACATGGTATTCAAATGCTTCTCATGTTCCTCCTTGCTCTCGGAGTATATCAGAATATGATCAATAAAGACTATCACAAATTTGTCGAGGTAATCTCTAAAGACTATTCATTAAATCCATAAAAATTGTTGGAGCATTAGTGAGTCCGAAGGGCATCACTATGAACTCATAGTGTCCATACCTCGTTTGAAAGACAGTCTTGAGAATATCTTCCTTCCTCACCTTTAATTGGTGATATCTTGACCGAAGGTTTACCTTAGAGAAATAACTGGCCCCACGAAGCTGATCGAACAAGTCATCTATCCGTGGCATGAGATATTTGTTCTTTATCGTGATTTTATTGAGCTCACGATAATCAATGCAGAGGCGCATTGATCCATCATTCTTCTTGTCGAAGTGGATTGGCGCACCCCATGGTGAAGCACTTAGGCGTATAAAACCCTTATTTAGATTCTCCTGTAACTGCTTCTTCAGATCTTCCAGCTTTACGGTGGTTACTCTATAAGGTGTCTTTGATATAGACAGAGATCCAGGAATAAGTTCAATTGAGAACTCAACCTCTCAATCAGGAGGAAGACTAAACAACTCTTCAGGGAATACATTAGTGTAATCCCTCACGATGGGCATGTCTTCGAGCATGATTCTCTCATTTGTATCAATCATTTGAGCTAGACATGCTTGCTCATAAGGAATTAATATCCACACTTGAGACAATGATTCTAAAGGAGATTCATCTTCTTCTTTACACTTGTAAAGAATTAGAGGATGCTTCGAGATGTGAAGAGTGATCTCCCTTTTCCGACAGTTGATGTTGAATTTGTATAAAGATAGACAATCCATGCCCAAGATAGCGTCGAACTCCACTAAAGGAAGTATGACGAGATTTGCTGGGAGGTTCAGTCCACAAACGTTAACTGGGGAGGAGTTATAAACCATGGACGAAGTAATTGCCTCATTCGCTGTTCTCATAGATAACTTATCCTTAAAATTTTGAGGTGATGTTTGAATAGTTCTTCTAAACTTGCAAGATATGAAAGAATGTGTAAAACCAGAATCAAATAGTACGTTCACTATTCTTGAATGAATAACTAGCGTACCTATCACCACATCGTTGTCGGGCTCCACCTCAACAATAATGATAGCATAAGCCCTTCCTTGTTGCCTTGGAGGTTGTATTTGATTGCCTCCGACAACCATCAGCTTAGGGCAATTGTTCGCATAATGCCCATTCTCTTTGCAGTTGTAACACTGCACCACTGGTAGAGTGTTTATCTGAACCTTCCTTTCTTCTTCCATATTAGTGGGATTTTTCATATCCCTTTGACAGTTTTTAGCCAGATGTCCCAACTTTCTACATTTGAAGCAATTCTGGTTTTCTTTAGACAGTTCCCAGGATGCTTCTTCCCACAATTTTTACACGTGGGATAATCAAACTTCTTTCCATCATGGAATTTATTTGTGGGACCGCTCGCATTAGATTCCATTTTCCTCTTCTTGTCACCGGGCCCATGATACCACTGGGAGTCTTCGATCTCCATTTCAACCTTAAACGCACAACGGACAATCTCCTCATAGCTGTCGAAGTCTCGAATCACCAACGCTTTTTGTAGACTTGGCTTTAGTCCGCTAAAAAAGCGATCCACCTTGCTTTGGGTGTTCATGACAAAGCTAGAGGCGTACCTTGCAGGCCTTGTAAAGTTTGCTTCATACGTCCCGATTGACTCATCTTCTTTCTGCTTGAGTCCGATGAACTCTCTTTCCATCTTGAGACGGAGGGTTCGGGGAAAATATTTATTGAAAAACATTCTCTTGAATTCCTCCCAATTCATGGAATCAATTTCCTCCCGGGTCTTCGTATTCTTGATCAATGTCCACCACTGATCAGTTTCCCCATCAAAACGATAGACCGTCAGTACGACTTTCTCTTCTTATGAGCACTGGAGGACAGAGAATATCTTTTCAATGGAGTTAATCCACTTTTTCGCGAGAAGGGGATCAGAAGATTCACTAAACATGGGAGGCCTTTGCCGCATGAAGGATTCAACGACAACTTGCTCTTTCCTTGGGGGAGGAGGGCGTTCGACATGATTCAAGTTATTATTCATAACTTGAGCCAGCTGAGCAAGTATTGTCATGAAGTTTTGATCACCCGTTCCCATCATATCAGACATATCGTTAGGGCAATCTTCACATTCCTTATCACATTGATTGTTGGCACGTGTTCTATTTCTCGTCATTAACTAAGAAAAAGAATGTACAATTAGAGGGCTTGAATACTTAGCTATTGAGCATAAAAAGAAAACTTTGAACATAAAAGGATAAACTTGTAAAGGAGAAGTATATCCTAACTTGTGATTCCCTATAGGTTTAAATCTAGGTTATCGTCGATCTATTTCTTAACTTATATTTTTATGAGCTTTTTTTTTGTTCCCTTAATAATGGTTTGTACCAAGCTCATTAATTTACCAAAGCATATCTTTCGGGAGTGTAAAACCAAGAGTGTAACAAGGCCCGTTGTCGTGCACCAGTTCCCATTCGAGTTTAGCTCAAAGCGGTGTTTTTGGGTTTTTCCTCTAGATACATCTGTGCCAGAGCCACCTCTACCTGTTTGTATCCAGACAGAGATGTATTTGCTTGATAAACCACTTACTCTATACTTACCAAAATTTAGGAGTGTTTCTTATACTTAGTCTCATCCTTAAGGTTCTTACTAAAGTGTTCTATTCCTAATCTCCAAAAATAACTAGATCATCCTCTGATACTAACTATAGCGACCCTAGCCTTTTACACATAACATTACATGATTTTAAGCATAATTATACATCAGAGTACAAGCCAAGGATCGTAAAGTCTAGTGTCTTGGAAGTCTAGGTACATAAAACTGAAAACATGCAATTAAATAAAACATTTCTTTATTTAATCTTCAAATAGAGCTCCTAACTTACATTATGCTCAAACATCTGTATATGGTACTCTGAGGAACACATGAACAAATGGATGAGCTAAATAGCCCAGTAAGAGAATAACCAAAAGAACAAAGCATTAACACATGGGATGGAAGACATGACATGATGATATAAAAAGGCATGTAACATATGGAATCATAACATATAAACATGAAATCATATAAATATGGAATTATAGTAATGTGGCAGCAACATAAAACATGACTTTAGCATGAGGCTAACCGCCAAGACCGTCGCACATGGTAGCACAAGCCAAGCCTAATTGCCAAGACCGTCGCACATGGTAGCACAAACCAAGACTAACCACCAAGACTGTCGCACATAACGTCTCATGAGACTCAATTTTACCCAATGCATTGGAGCGCTATCTGGGCGCACCCATCTTAACTTTTCATGAATATGTTTGCCACATAAAGAATCATACATAATCAATCTTACATAAACATAAGGGTTACCCATGAAAAGAATTGGGTACCATAATCATGTCATAAAGCATAACAAATAAGCGTATCATAAAAGTGTTAATGAAAGAAAGGAACTAAAATATACATGGACATTCGTAAAGGAAAATAGACATGTATCATGGTAAGTGATGTCAAGTAGAAGTGACATCATGTAAGAAAAGTATTAGCATTACAACATTTTTGTGTGGTTTTAAGTAAAATACTATAGAGTATTTGAAATAGAAAAGAGAATAATCCTTTATATAAAACCAGAAGTGAACCAAAAAGGTTTTCATAATAAAAAAGACCGATTTTATAAAGACAATGGTGACTTAAAACAGAAGATATAGTGCACTTGAAATCGGGTAAGAATTCGGGAAGTTCCCTCAAAACAGGTTTGTTTATCGGGAAGTATTGAGGAGGGAATCACTTAAAAACATGTATATCCCCGAAAGAGAATGATGAAAGGGTCTTGAGAAATGAATTTGGTACATGTACACAGCATTTAGAAGATGCACATAAAAAGCTATAAGATAACTTCTTTTTGGTAAAAGGAAGATAAGGTGACCCGAAGGAACAAAGGAGGTTTGGGTAGAATCACTTGCGGATTATCGGTATGGTATCAGGTGTACTTAAGAGGGCTTAATGAGAGAGAAAAAGGTTTCTCATCACTTATACATCATGAGGGAAGTATGTGGGAGGTGCGGAATCATACCTCAATATTAGGAATTACGCATAAAAGGACACAACATAGAGGAGATTCTTGAATAAATGTGAGAGAGTCCCTTAAGTTTGATGGTGTTCTCCACTTGATATTAATGATCTGAATAATAAAATAAGGTTCATTAATTAATAATTTCAGAACCTCTTTTTTATGTAAAAGATTTATTATAAACTTTTTAAGTTCATTTATGGCCTTTTTGATGGGTTAAGTGGTTCAATTTCATTGTTCGGGTCCGTTTGTTTTCTTAGTTTTTACAATCGGTTTACTTATTTTCATGAATGGAGAATCATGTAAATTGGGGATGGTTGTCCAGAATTGGAGTTATATTTTATTATTGAACATCCAAAAGGTTTCATAATTGTAAATTTAATTTGGTTACTTGAAGTGAAGTTGAATCATTATATAAAACTTTAGTGATAACATTTTGGGTTTATTGGCGGTTTTTGATTACTACGAACTCATTTTGCATTATAATTTAATATCATGTGTACAAAAGAATTATAGAACCTTACATAGGATATATTACATAATAATCTGGTTCAACCATAACAAAAATGGTTTCATGACTAGAATTGAAGATAGTAAAAAAAAAATGAAAACCCGTCGTCCTTGAATGTGATAAATTAACACACCTCAGACGGTGTTTTCGTTTCTTTCGTATAAAAGAAAGGGAAAGGAGAGATAGTGAATTATCCCATTAGCATAACAACATTTCAGTACATGTATGGTACTGAATTTGTCATACATTTGGATAATGCGAGGTTAGGAAAGAAGAGAACAAAAGAACATGAAAAGAAAATGAATGAAATGAATAGAGGAATTTACCTCTTGATTTAATCTTCCTTGAGAGCCTCTTAAGAGGAGAGGATTTGATCTTTTGAGGAGACTAAAAGCTGTTGGACGTGAGAGATGATCTTGGGGAGAGATTCGTATAGAATTTAGGGAAGACACAAGGCTTGAGAGGAGTAAAGAGAAGATGAGAGTGAGTAGTTTTTATAGTGGAGAGGAGGAGAGTTTTCTTAATATTTTAATCATTAGTTTAATATTTCTCCATAAGATAAGCAATAATGATGATTCTCTGACCAAAAATAGTAATAAGTGCATGTGAATTTCAACTAAGGTTGCTTAAATCAGCCATGATGCTAGGAGTAGTCAATTTAGCTTATAATGTTTATATATGGTAAATTACCGTATCTCACTATTCATAAAAAATTCAAGTATTTTAGAAAAATCTCAAAAATTCATCATAACCATTTTTCGACGTGTATAATCAAAAAATAAAATCTTTTTTTTAAAAATAATTTTCTAAGTATGATTAATTTAATTTTTAATTAAAATCACAATTTACTTGAAAAAATACAGATTTTAAAACTGACTGATTTTATAATTCTTTCAAAAATTACATAAGGTCTTATAAAATTATCTTAAAACCAGAAGACATAAAATTGTTAATTTATGAACACCTTTTAGGAAAATATTTTTTTTAAATTAATTAATTAATTGTAATTAATTATTTATGACTTACAAAAATACCAATACTTTTACTATAGTCATATTATAACATATAAGATATCTAAATTTTATTTATACTTTAATAGGTGAGGTTACTATTTTTTTGGACGATTTACTATTCATAAGGGTAGGTTATTATTCACAAAAAATTAAGTTTGTCTTATCGAACTCCAAACATTTTACTGGTCGCAACCGTGTATGTCAGATTTTTGAAATTCAAATCATAGAAGTGACAATATTATGTTTAAAGGTCACATAGTACTTAGTAGTTCATTGTGTTGTGATTTCATGTGATTATATGACATAATTTTTAAAAGGGAATTCCAATAAAACATTAGGTCGTTTCAAAGATTGATTCCAATCCAGTCTTCCATGAACGCACGAAGCATATCGAGGTGGACTGCCACTTTTTTCGTCATCACCTCGAGCAACACCATGTCAGTTTTAGCCACATCGTCGACAGATCAGCTTGCCGACAACTTCACCAAAGGCCTTCCGGGAGCTCGACTGGACTCTCTCAGTACCAAGCTGGGCATCCACAACATCAGCGACCCGACTTGAGGGGGTGTTTATGGTCTGTTTGGTGTCTTCTTTCTTTTTTGTGGGACTCTTGTTCTAAGCTATTATGTACTAGCTTGAGGAGGGGGAGTGTTGAACCCGGTTAATTGTATTTCCGTGTAAAAAGTATTTCTGAGTCCCAGGTCGGATTATTCCAACTTGTAATTCTTTTCTTTATCTATAAAAGAATCTCTCCATCTCTCATTGAGGTAGGGACTTCACCATTCTACAAAATCCATCAGGATTCTACCTGTTATACCTGCTTTCCATGGCTATGAGGTTTGACAGATGGATGTCAAAACAATCTTCCTTAACGGGAACCTTCAGAAAAATGTATATATGACACAATCAGAAGGGTTTGTGACTCCAGATAATGCCAAAAGGTATGCAAATTACAGGGGTCTATTTATGGATTGAAGCATACATCTAGGTCATGGAACATTCAGTTTGATGAATCTATAAACGAATTTGGTTTCATGAAAAATGAATGTGAGTCATGTATTTACAAGCGGTTTAGTGGGAGTGCGGTTGTTATCTGAGTAGTATATGTCGATGACATATTACTTATTGGAAACAATATATTAATCTTATAGTCAGTTAAGGACACTTTGAACAAGTGTTTCTCCATGAAGTACTTTGATAAAGTAGCCTTTATTCTATGGATCAAGATCATTTGTGGTAGATCCAAGAGGTTGCTTGGACTAAGTCAAACTAATACATTGATCATATACTAAAGAGATTTAGTATGAAACAATCCAAGAGGAGATTAGTTCCAGTGTCGCCTGATATACATCTTTCTAAGTAAACGTGTCCTCAAACACAATAGAATAGAGAATGAATGAGTAAGATCTCATACGCTTCTGCGATAAGATCAATCATATATGCCATGTTATGTATTAAGTTTGATGTTGCCTACGCTTTGAGCATGGTAGGCGGATATCAAGCTAATTCAGGTGAACATTGGTCTGTTGCTAAGGCTATCTTTAAGTATCTGAGGTGTAGTAAAAATATGTTCTTGGTGTATGAAGGAGACGAGAAACTACTAATTAAAGGTTATACTAATGGTAGTTGTTAAAACCCCTTTTTTTATTATTTTGGGTATTACCGAGTCCCACATCGGAATACTCTCATGTGTATTCCGTTTTCTCAATCTATAAAAGAAGGCCTTTACCCCACCTTGAAGGTAAGGGGGTTTCTCAACCTACATGGTATCAGAGGGAACTTAATCCCGACCCTTCCTCCCACCGGCTTCCCGGCACAGTCCGACCCCGCCTCCTCGGTGCATTTTTGCACCCTCCTTCCTCGGCGCCTCCTGCCCGATGTGGCTCCCCGGTGCGCCTTCCCTCCCAGCGCCCGCTCCTCTTGCGCGTGATCCCTCCCCGTCACGACTTCCGACCAGCCGCGACTCCCTCCAAGCGGACCAGTCCAGGCGAAACAGTCCTCGCGACCCGACCCCAGCTGCTCCCTCCAGACGGACCGGCTCTGTCCAGGCAACCCGGGTTCCTCCCGGCTCTTCCTATGCCCGGCGTGCTCAGCTTCCCGGCCGTCCTCCCGGTTTTGTCCGACGCACCTCTGCTGCAGCTAGCCTTCTAGCCGGCCTCTTCGCCCGCCTCCCGTCGCGGCTCCCCCCCTGTGGCGCCCTGCCAGCCCTCTGCGCGGCTTCCCTCGGCGTTTCCCCAGCTGCCACCGCGGATCATCCCGCCTGCGCGTCTCCCCGTTGAGCGCAACGCCTGGCCGCCCGCTCCCCCCGTGTCTCCCCATCGCGGCACCTCCGGCAGCCCCGCCACGACCTCCGACCAGCGCCTGAGCTCCCTGGCGTTCCAGCTCGAAGCCGCTCCGCCGAGTGCCCCTTAGGCCGACGCTCTCCTTCGGCCATACCAGCAACCGGCTTGCCCGCGGCCACTGACAGCAGATCCAGACCGGCCGCTCACCTCGTGGCGCCTCCGATCGTCCTCCCGCCAGGCGACCCTCCTAGCCCCGCCTCTGTCCAGGCGCCACTCCCTCCAGGCAACTGCGGCCCTCCAGTCCGGTGCTTCCTCCCGCAATCCAGGAGTTTCCTGTTTTCTGGATCCAATGCGGTCATCCGGTCCCGCCCTCCCGCGGCACTCCCAACGACGTTTGGCTGGACAGCCTCCCGACGCTTCTCGGCTCCTGCATCCGATGCGGTCTCTCGGTCCGCCTCCAGTGGTTTTCCGACCCCGTTCTGAGCATCCGCCCTCTTATCCAGCCACCATTGCTCAGAGTGAGAGCACCACCGCTTGCCTATCTCATCGACCGTCAGTCTGGATGCTCGACTCCGGTGCGTCTGAACATCTCACAGGGGATCTTGGTATGTTTACTACCTACCATCCATCTACTAGTGCTTCTCCAATCACTGTTGCCAATGGATCAACAATCTCCATCGGCAAACTCACCAAAGATTTAAACTGTGCTGCTATTTTTACATCTTCTGTTGTTGCGTTTCAGGAGCGATCGACGAATCGGGAACTTGGTCGAGGTCATATTCAGGCCGGGCTGTACATACTCGATATCCCACACCCTCTTGCCTGCCCATCCACCTCAGCCCGTGCCCTTGACCTTCATTCTCGTCTTGGTCATCCGCTGGGTTCCATCCTACATAAACTTTGCCCTCAATTTAGTCCTAATCTTTCATTCCATTGTGAACCCTGCAAGTTTGCAAAACACCATCGGGTGACATATGTACCTCGATTGGACTCGCGTGTCGCGAATCCTTTCGACCTTCATTCCGATGTATGGGGTCCTTGCAGGGTTCCTAGCCAGCCCGGGTACCAGTATTATATTACCTTTATTGATGACTACTCCCGCATGACTTGACTCTACCTTCTTCGTGATCGGTCTGAAGTGTGTTCTACCTTTCAGATCTTCTACAATGAAATTCATACTCAGTTCTCAACCTCCCTGAAATGTCTCCGCTCCGACAATGGACGGAAATATTTATCTTCCACCCTTCAGCAGTTTCTCAAGGATAAAGACATTATTCACCAGACATTTTGTCCCGATACACCTCAGCAAAATGGAGTGGCCGAGCGGAAACACCGCCATATTCTGGAGACTGCTCGTGCCCTCCTATTCCACATGAAGGTGCCTCTCCATTTTTGGTGCGATGCTATCCTGACTGCTACCTACCTTATTAACCGCCTCCCTTCTTATATCCTTCAGGGAGAGACTCCTTTTCGGACTCTGTTCTCCTCTCTCCCTCCTCACTCACTTCCCTTGCGTGTTTTTGGATGTCTCTGTTATGTCCGTGACACCCGACCCAGGCTCTCCAAACTCTCTCCAAAATCCCTCCGCTGCATATTTCTCGGTTATTCCCGCACTCAGCGCGGATACCGCTGCTTCTCTCCGGACCTACGGCGATATATCATCTCTGCTGACGTATCATTTGTTGAGAGCTCTCCCTTTTCACATCCCTCTCCTCATCCCGACACTGACATTGGTGACTATCTTCCTCTCACCATCCACCCTCCACTGGTGTCTCCCCCTGCTGCTGCTGATCACCATTTTGGTACCCTTCTACTCTCGTCGCCCATCGACTGTACCCCCTGTCCCGGCCGAGGACACCATCGTCCCCGCTTCGTCCGATGCTCCTGCCTCGACACCAGACGACTTGCCCATTGCACTCCGGAAAGGTACTCGTTCGTGCCAGAGTACTCCTCTATTTGTCTCTTCATCCAGGGGTTTGTCCGCTCTGGAGACAATATCTATTCCTCGCACAGTTGGTGCTGTAAAGTCTCATCCGAGATGGCTAGCAGCAATGCAGGATGAGTTGCAGGCTCTTGAGGAAAACCATACTTGGGATCTCGTCCCCCTACCAGCAGACAAACAGGCAGTGGGCAGCAAATGGATTTACACAGTCCGGCTAAATCCCGATGACACTCTCCATCGACTCAAAGCCCGCCTTGTGGCTAAAGGCTTCGCACAAACTTACGGGGTGAACTACTTTGATACTTTCTCTCCAG
Organism: Viscum album; assembly: GCA_963277665.1. NCBI lineage: Eukaryota > Viridiplantae > Streptophyta > Magnoliopsida > Santalales > Viscaceae > Viscum > Viscum album. The sequence goes on from OY728125.1 coordinate 148,833,147, forward strand.
TGGCCAAGATGGCCTCCGTCCGGTTATTCATCTCTCTAGCGGCGCATCATCGTTGGCATCTTCATCAGTTGGATGTCAAAAATGCCTTCCTCCATGGCTTTCTTGAGGAAGAAGTTTATCTACAGCAGCCACCCGGCTTTTGTGCCTCCGGCGCCGAGTCTCAAGTCTGTCGACTCCGCCGTTCTCTGTATGGCCTCAAGCAATCTCCTCGTGCTTGGTTCGGCCGCTTCAGCACTGTCGTCACTGATTTTGGCCTCTCTCGAAGTATGAAGGATCACACTGTTTTTTACAGAACGACTCCTGCTGGGTGTAACCTATTGGTCGTTTATGTGGATGATATCATCATCACCGGCAGCGACTCTGCTGTTGGCAAAGTGAGCCAATTTATGGAACATCCGACCACCTCTCATTGGGATGCTGTCCTCCGCATTGCCAAATACATCAAGTGCGATCCTGCCCGTGGTCTTCGCTACTCACAACATCCTCATATGAACATTGAGGCCTTCTGTGATGCTGATTATGCTGGTTGCCTTGCCACTCGGCGATCTACCTCTGGGTTTGCCGTTTTCTTAGCCGGCAACCTAATCTCTTGGCGCAGCAAGAAACAGACTGTTGTGTCCAGATCCTGTGCGGAATCTGAGTACCGAGCCATGACAACCGTCACTACGGAGATCCTTTGGCTTCAACAACTCCTCCAGGAGCTTGGCTTTCCTCCTACATCTGCTCACATCTGGTGTGACAATCAGGCAGCCACCAAGATTGCTTCAAATCCCGTCTTCCATGAACGCATGAAGCATATTGAGGTGGACTGTCACTTTTTTCGACACCATCTGAAGCACAATCATGTCAGATTTAGCCACATCCTGACGGCGGACCAGCTCGCTGACATCTTCACCAAAGGCGTCCCAGGGGCCCGCCTCTCCTCGATCAGTTCCAAGCTGGGCATCCATAGCATCTTCGGCCCAGCTTGAGGGGGAGTTTATCTGGTCTTGTATGGTGTTACCTTGTTTTTTTTCTTTGTGGGACTCTTGTCCAAGCTGGGCATGTCCAGCTTGAGGGGGAGTGTTAAAACCCCTTTTTTTATTATTTTGGGTATTACCGAGTCCCACATCGGAATACTCTCATGTGTATTCCGTTTTCTCAATCTATAAAAGAATGCCTCTACCCCACCTTGAAGGTAAGGGGGTTTCTCAACCTACAGTAGTTTTCAAACAGATCATAATGATCTGAAGTCGTAGTCAGTGTTACGGAATCGTCGGGAGTCACAATGACAGAAACGAGAAAACAAAAGAAAGAAAGCAACAAGAACACAACGATTTACGTGGTTCGGGAATAATTCCTACGTCCATGGGAGAGTTGCGGGCCACAAGCATTCGACCCGACCGGATCGGGCTACACCAATCCAACAGTCAGGATATATTTTCAGTCTCAACGGAGGAGTTGTGATCTAGAAGAGTTCAAAGCAGTCAGTTGTCGCCGATTCTACAATGGAGTCTGAGTATATAGTGGCTTCTAATGCAACCAAAGAAGCTGTTTAGATAGGCGACTCTGTCTCAAAGTTTGATTTGGTGCCTAATAGTAAAGACCCTATCACATTATATTGTGTTAATACTGCAACAGTAACTCTCGCAAAGGGGTCAAGGTAACACTAACGGACAAAACACACACTCTGAGAGTATCACTTATTGAGGGATTTTTCTCAGTGGTGAAGTTGCAATGAGCTAAGTTACCACGGAGAACGTGACAGACCCTTTGACTAATGCATTATCTCAGCTAAAGCATGAATATCAAGTGAGAACACGACGCGCCAATAGTAGATCCATATTTATACGTGTCATTGGATTTTTCTATCTGCAGATGTGTGTACTGATCCTTAAACCTCAAGATTATTATTAATATTAATGAAAATCATTAGTCGCGTACTTTGATGTATTGATGAAAATCGCGACGATATATGCTCGCGACAAAATATGATACATGGGGTGCGTTACGATCGATATTGCATTAATGAATAACGTGATAAAAATTTGTCTCTTGTTTTTTAACGGAAGTTGACATCTCAGACCTTGAAATAGAACTTAAATAAATAAATGATCATGGTGTTCTATGAGCAGGTTATGTTTCAAAAGTCGAAGAAAGAGTTATCGAGCACGTAGGTTGATGACACCAGCATTCAACCTATTTGATTAGAGATATCACGATAAAAAAAATATTACACAGTGAGCGTTTGTATGAGGTTGTATGTCGTTGCGACATTAGCTTCTTTTTCCATGGGTGCCTTCACGCGTTGTTAGACGCTAACATTGAACTTTAGACGGTTCTGTCTAATGCCACTGAGAAAGAGGTTTAGAGGGTCACACACACACTAAGTGTATTCGGAATTTTAGTTAAATTCTATTTGAATTTTACAAGTTAGAATAAATATTATTCCCGCTTTGTGGTTTAATAATTATTTGGGATTGATTGATAGTCAAGATTTAATCAAACTTATTTGGAATAATAAATATTTGAAATAAATAATAATAAATGTTTATTTGCAAATTTTAATGAAGAAAATATTTATTATATTTATCAGCAAAAATACATTGATATTTATTTATTAAATAAAGTCATTATTTAAGACCCGATAAATATTGTGGAGGGCTGCGGACCGAGTTTAACGGTCTGGCTAAAAATGATATATTAAATATCATTTAAATAAATAATAATTTATTTATTTAACAAATGATATTTATTTATCTGTAGATGTTGCTCATGTCAAGAAAATAATAATATTATTTGTATTATTATTATACATAGGGTTCGCTAAGTAATAATGAATTGGCTAAGGGCCTATGTGCAATCATCAATCCTAGCCTAGCTCTATAAATACCCGGTTTTATCACATTTTAGGGTTAGCCGCTTGTTGTGCACAAGAATCCTAGAGAGAATGTTCGTTCTAGAACAAGAGCTCCAATCACCCTCCAACCCCTCAATCATTCGAGAGATAAAAAATCCTTTGTCCACAAAGAGATTCTTCCCGCGATCAATGACGAACGGCGCAAGCAATCAGAATTGATCGCGCGAACACCCGATGATTCTACGTCGACATTCCGAGATTTGGGAGCATGTGTGGACCCTTGCTAGCGGGATTCTACCTTTGGATCCTACGGTGCAACGACGGTATGCCGAGCGCAGTCAATCAAATCATCAATGAAGAAAAAATTGTAAGACAATGTAATTCTAAATCTATCTATAAATTAATTATAAATTATATGTGATGAACCTGTCTTCTGCTTCCGGCGTTAACAAGTCAATTAATTTTCGATTTACATTTCGTATTATTTGTTGATTACGTCAAAAAAATCGAGTTGGCTATGCCCAATAGGTGCTTCCACTGCGACAATTGTTTTGCATATTAGTGGCATTGCAATTAATCACTCAGAGAATATTTAGTCGTTAGCTGTTACTGTTTTGATCACCAGAGTTTGGTTACTGTTCTCTTTGGTCCGAAATCATTTTATTGTAGAACATAAATTTTAATACTCATTATATTTGCCATGCAGGGAAATCGTTTGTCGTGCTATTACTATTTTAGGTCCTGTTTGGTATGAAGAAATGTTTTTTAATGGAGCGTAGATGAACCGAACGGAAAAACTGCGCTTGATATGCATATCATCAGATGCAAACTATTTTAAGTGGCTTCCCTGTCTCCAGTCTTTAATATCTATCAAATCCTGTTAAAATTGTTCTATAATGCCTGCTTTGGCATCCAATGTGATGCGTTGGGTACTTTCATTACATCTGAAAAGTGCTGCCCGCTGTTTTTCTTCTGGCAGCTCTGGTGGAAATTGCAGAGCGAATGGCGACGGTGAAGCATAAGATACTTGTTTTATCCGGTAAAGGTGGTGTGGGGAAAAGCACGTTCTCTGCGCAACTCTCGTTTGCTCTGGCGGCCATGGACCACCAGGTGGGTCTCCTCGACATTGACATCTGTGGGCCCAGCATCCCCAAGATGCTCGGTCTCGAAGGCCAGGGCATCCACCAGAGCAACCTCGGCTGGTCCCCCGTGTATGTCGACTCCAATCTCGGGGTCATGTCGATTGGGTTCCTCATTCAGGACCCCGATGAGGCAGTCATCTGGCGTGGACCCCGCAAGAACGGGATGATCAAGCAGTTCCTCAAGGACGTGTACTGGGGGGAGGTCGACTTCATGGTGATCGATGCCCCGCCGGGCACCTCTGACGAGCACATCTCCATCTTCCAGTACCTCCAGGCGACTGGGATTGACGGGGCGATCATCGTCACCACCCCGCAGCAGGTCTCCCTCATCGACGTGCGCAAGGAGGTGAACTTCTGCAAGAAGGTGGGGATCCCCATCCTGGGGGTTGTGGAGAACATGAGCGGCCTGTGCCAGGCAGTGACGGAGTTCCGGTTCACCCGTGCGGTGGAGGGCGGAGGGGAGGAGGATCTGACGGAGTGGGCACTGGCGTGCCTGAGGGAGCGAGCCCCCGAGGTGCTTGACCTGGTGGCCCACTGTGAGGTGTTTGATAGCCATGCTGGCGGGGCGGTGAAGATGTGTGATGAGATGCAGGTACGGTTTCTGGGTAGGGTGCCGCTGGACCCGCAGCTCTGTAGGGCGGCTGAGGAAGGGAGATCTTGCTTTGCTGATAAGAGGTGCGGGGCGAGCGCTCCGGCACTGAAGCGCATTGTGGAAACCATGGTGTCGGAATTGATGGCTTCGGGGGATTTTGCGGATAACTGTGCTTAGATCTGTAGCTGTTGGTTGGGTTGAGTTTTTGTTGGAATTTAGGTGTGCAAACTGTTCTGTTTTATGAGTTGGGTGATGTGATTTGCGGTATAGCTTTTACAGTTGGCTTCTATACAAAATAGACAAATTGTGCACCTCGACGCCTCCTGGGCATTTCTGGATGAATATTTCATTTTTTTGTTTTTGTTTTTTCTAGTTAAATTTCCAGTGCTGAAAATCTAATCCCCTTATCAAATTAACATGGAAGAGGTAATTTCCACTCTCAAGTTTGGATCGTAAAAAGGTAGTAGTTAATGAAAGATTTTGTCATCATTCACATTCATGATTGCAATTTTAATGAATGGATTTATGAGTTTTGATTATTAGTCGATCGAATACTGTATATTTGAATTTAAGAGTCATGAGTAGTTTAGTATTTTAAGGTACCTTACCCTTCACCATATGAAGACGTCCCTCTTCTGTTTGAAGTGCAAGGGTGGCGGGCATTCGACAGCCGATTGTCGTCGTCTTGACATTGTCTGGTGAGCCAAAGCCAATTCCGGATATGCGTGATGGGAGATCCGCTTGATGGTGGGTGTGTTGACTAATTTCAACGCGGTGATTAATTTCACCGTGACTTTTTCTTTCACCATTATTTCTCTCATTTATTGTCATTATTTACTCAATGTTGTTTGACACCACCTGCCCTTAATAATTCTCCATTTAATTCTTTTAATGTGTTTTGATCGAGCCACATGACTCCTGCATTTTAATTACCTTGTCATTATGTTTAGTTTTTTGTGTATATGAGGCAATGAAACACCATCAGAAAAGCAACCCAATTTTTTGCTGCAAAAAAACGGTTTTGTGTTTTAGCTCCATCCTTTGTCCTTCCTGACATTCGTGTGAGTTCGTGTGTTGACCGGTGGACATTGGCGCCATTTGGTATCAAAACAAGGTTGGCTTGATCCACAATGCTGCGCTCCGAGCCCTTGTTGCCTTGACGCTCACAGACACCATCGTCACGTCCTAGAGCCATGTTGATGGCGGCAACTACCCTTTGGTGGTACATCGGATGGTGAAGGAGGTCGGGGGATCGACGACGTATCCAATCTTCACGAAGATGAACTACGACGGTCGAGCCTTGATGATGAAGGTTATACTCTAGGCGCATGAATTTCAGGATGCCGTCGGCATTGGCGGTGCTAAACTCTAGTAAGACAAGATGGCACCAGAGACCATCTTGCACACTGTTCCACCAGAGATGATCTCCATACTCGACGTCGCCAAGAAGACATGAAACACTATCAAGACCATATGTATTGACATTGATTGAGTGTGTAAGGCCAATGCACATAAGATTCGTAAGGAGTACAGAGGCATTGATTTTCGCAACGATGAATCGATGGACAACTTCGCGATGTGGTTCACTGAGCTTCTCAAGCAACTCACCATCCTCGGCAATTCGAAGTCTCAATACATGGTCGTTGAGAAGTACTTACACGTCGTCCCCTCTAGGTTTTTCCAAATTGCTCTTTTAATTGATATGTTACTCGACATCTCGAAGCTCTCTGTGTAAAAGATAAGAGGGAGACTCAAAGCGGCTGATGGCCGTTTCGAGCCGGCACCTACTGTCGCTGTTAGAGGGAAGCTACTGTTCACCAAGGAGGAGTGGGTTGCGAAGGAGTGACAACTGGGGGAGGGATCCTTCAATGACCCTAAGTCTAGCAACCGGCGTTGCAAACAATCGTGATGAAAAACTGACGGCAACAGCGATAGGAATGTAAGGGATGACTCGGGATTTGATAACGGTCGTGATGTCTTGAGGGACAAATGACGCTACTGTAGCAGAATGAGCCATTTAGCCAAGGATTGTTGCAGTAGGCTGAAATAGGTCGAGGTCCATCTAATGTAGGGTGACGATGATGAGCCCACGCTCCTTATGGCATGGGCATGCACCACAGTGCCTGATTCCCCACCATCGTGATCTGTTACTCCCATTTCCCCACCGTTGTGATGCAACCCTCTTTGGCTGATCGAGGCAATGGACTTTGCACAATTGAATCGGGAGGAGGTGCGCGACGATGACCCGTGGTACCTCGGCAACGGTGCCACAAACCACATGACTGGATCCTGCACCGTCTTCTCCAAGCTCGACTCTGGGATCTGTGGGACCGTCAAATTTGGTGACGGCTTTGTCGTCAACATCGTGGGGTGCGAGACGATCCTGTTCGCTTGCAAAACAGGCCAGTACCACGTGTTCACAAGGGCATACTTCTTCCCAAGCCTCACATCATCAACATCAAACAGTTTGACTAGAACGATTACCAGACAATAATTGACGACATCCGAAGGAATTATTGATCACATAAATTAAATAAATATTTATTAGCAAGGTAATTATTTAATTACATAGATATATAATATTCATTTATTGAATGAATAAATATTTAATTTAATATTTATTCAGGTATTCGATAAATGCTGAGAAGTACGAGCGGATCAAGACAAGGTCCAACGATAAATATTAATTTGCAAGATGGTAAAATAATATTTATCATTGCGTCAGTAAGCACACATGAAAGACGCTGTCGTGGATGCTCTCAAATGATGTTCATTTTTGGGTTATTTAGGTGCATCAGAGTGGCTGACCAAGCCATCTCTCAAAAGAGGAAGTAAATTTAACAACATATTAAAGGTATTTGAAAATAAAATAAAAGGGAAGAAACAAACTACTTAAAAGGATGAAGTTTTTTTTATCATTTATGAAAGAAGAATAAGTATGCTGGAAGAAGATTGCATTTTTTTGTTTTTATTTTTGGAATGAAATTTGATTAAAAAGATACAACAAGAAGATATTTTTTTAGAAAATATTTTAAAAAGCGTAATCGATCTAACTCTACTTCATCATTTAATTATTCATCATTATCATTTAAATTAACATCCACTTAATTATGATCCCCTAATTTGTTAATCCTCGAACCCTACGAGAAATAACTTTACCACAAAGATGAAGTGAATTAAACCCTAGGCTAGTTTCAGAACATGCAATCACAACCCATGCTTTGATTGATATTCTAAGTTTAGCTTATGGTCAGTAGTAAATTAGGGCACATATCCATTCTAGAAAATGAGGATGAATTGTGTTTAAGGATTATATTTGAACTCTACAAATTTATCCCGTGTGCTTTTGTTTCAGCGATTAAGATCGTGCTCTCACAATTCACACATCACTCAACCTCGCGAGTTTTGTGTTAATTGTTTAATTGCTTGCTTACTTTATTTTAATCTAAAATCCCAATTCATAAATCATAATCTGTGAATTATAGTAGCCCATTGATTCAAAATAAATGAATGAAGAAGGTAAGAGGTAGATTGATTACTAAAAAGAGTTACTCTTCCATAGGTGATGTAGTCATCGTAGAAACATTTTGCATTTGTAAAGGTCGTGGAAATGTTATAACCCAATCAAGTTTCTACTCTTAATTTCCAGCCCAAATAGGAAGATTAAGAGTAGAAGAAAATTGAAAATAACAGAAGAAATGAAAGAGAAACTAAGAGTTTATTGAAAGCACAACGATATTACAAAGTAAAGAAGAAGAAGAAAGCTTTGATGAAGGGATCCTAGCTTCAAGAGCTCTCCCTCTTGAACTGCTTGGAGAAATGGAGTGAAACCAATTCTCCTATGCCTTCAATATCTCAATTCACATTCCAACCCCTCTAAATAAGAAAAATACATATTTACAGAGTGGAGGGGAGACTAGGTTACAAGTGGTTTAAGTGTGAATGGGGAAATTAAATCAAATATTTTAAGCCAACTTGCACCGCCTTCTTGACCACCAAAACGCATGAATCAAATGTCCTTCCAAAAGGATAAGTTGTGAGAAATTCTATTATCGAGCTCCTCTTCAAATTTGGGCCCATTACAAGTACGTATAAAGAAGTTATGACCTAAATACTTAAGTGGTGTCCAATTTGGCGAGTCCAGTCCATCTTTGACTTCATGGTCAATTTAGTCCAATCAAAAACATGATTTAGCTCATATATCCTGAATGGAAGTTGTATCCCATTAAGTCAGGAACACATTTACAAAATTTTAAGTTTAAATAATTCAAATAAAAATATTTATGTTCGAAATACTATAGTGAATTTTAAAGGGTAAAACTGGAATTTTCATCAAATTTTCAAATGAATGATCTAATTCCAAATATTCTATAAATAAACATATTTATCACAATGTGAGGAAATTATATCATTTATTATCAATAAAATATTCATTTTTTTTTGTTTTATCAACTCCCCCACACTTACCCTTTTACACTCATGGGCAAAACCTCATATCATGTATTCCAAAAAATTGTGACAAAATATGCATGTTCATATTTCTCAATACACAATGGAAATATTGGAAAAGTAAGAATTCCATCAAGAGTCAATATCAATAAATTTGAAAGACATTGTCTCATAAATTGTATCAAAATAAAATCCGGTGAGATTAATGACACTAATCATAGCGAAATAAGTTATGGGTCCACCATGCCATTAATTCCCAACATGTGTGCGTGCCAACCATCTCAATCTCATATCTCCACCCTTTATTCAATATATTTAGATCAAGTAAAATAATTCTTCTTACCTGGTTTAATTCACCGAACCTGTTCTACATTCCTTTGCAATCAAATTTCAAGACCCACTCACTTATGCATTCCCGAAAGTCAAACCATAAGCTCCCGACCTAGGATATCCCCACATGTTGTACATTTTATCACTCCCCTCATTTATTTTATTTTTTTAAAGTTTCACTTGGAACAAATCTCACACTCATCTCTCAACCCTTGTTTGATCTCCTCACAACACTAATTGTAATAATTATAACAAGATCATAGGTCGAGGAAGAACGATTTTTGACCCGCCCAAGACACAACCAATGTTTTTTTGTTTATTTTTGTTTATTTTTTTTGTTTTTGAGGGCGTAAAACATCCGGATAACAGATACATATGCATAGGTCAATTCGGTACACTAATGAAACCGATGGGAAGAGAAACGAACATATGGACCAACCAATGAATTTTTTTACCTAACTTGACTATACCTTCAATTGAGTAGAAAAAATTTCACAAGTTATGGTTGAGTGAAAAGTTGTGCGGAGAAATCAATGACACAATTTACCATGAACAAATATCATAAATAATGATGTCAAAATCTAAAAGGTTTTATAATGACACAACCATTCATATCATCAATGACTTCAATTTTTATAAAAATCAACCCTTTATGATGAAATCTTGCTCATTCTTATCATGGAACTAATGAATTTTGAAAACATTCATTTTCCATGTATTACATATCTAAATGATCATGTTACAAGATATGTTTTTTTTGAAAACTTAACATAAAACTTGACAAAAAACACTCAAAAACACACAAATGAAAATCCTAAATATCTACCCAAAATGTTGTCCCCTCCCCCACACTTAAAATATTGTATTGTCCTCAATTTGAACCTATGAGATGATATGTGAATATGAAATGTAAAATTTTAAATAGGACAACTAATATAAAAGTGAAAGGGTTAGGAACAACCTGATATTCTCAAGTGATGATGGGGTCATGCATTATGATGAAATCAACTACATTGGTAGGAAGTCCCTCAATGTATTGCTTCAAACATTGCTCGTTGACTGTAAATCTCCTTTCAGTGTCCTCTTGTGTGATCTCCACTGCATACCATAAGGAAAAACATTAGACACAACATAAGGGCCTAACCATTTGGAACACAACTTACCAAGCATCAGCTTCAGTCATGAACTGTAGAGTAGAACTTTCTCTCACACATGAAACTCCCTTTGTTGGATCATTCTGTCATGAGCTGCTTTTGATCTTTCCTTGTAGAGCCTTGAATTCTAATATGATGAAAATAAAATCTCCTCAAGCTCTTGAATTTACAGCTTCCATTGAATTTCATCTTGGGCCAAATCCATGTTGCATTTCTTTATAGCCCAATATGCCCGATGCTCGACTTCCATGAGGAGATGACAAGCTTTCCCAAAAACAATCCGAAATGGGGACATACCGAAGGGGGTCTTGTATGCTATCCTATAAGATCACAACGCATTATCCCAGCACTTGCTCCAATCCTTCCTATTTGGATTCATGATTTTCTCCAAAATCTGTTTCAACTCCTGATTTGAAACCTCAGCCTGACCATTTGTTTGGAGGTGGTATGGTGTTGATGTTTTGTGTGTCACCCCATACTTCTGAAGGAGGGAATCCAAATTCTGATTACAAAAGTGTGTCCCTTGGTCACCGATGATGGCCTTTGGTACTCCAAAATTACAAAAAAAAAATTGTACCTTGACAACGTACACTACAACATGAGAATCATCAGTCCTAGTGGCCTTAGCCTCCACCCATTTACTCACATAATCAATAACAACAAAAATATACAAAAAAACCAAATGAACTTGAAAAAAGACCCATAAAATCGATGCCCCATACATAAAAAATATCACATAATAATATGGGTTGTTGGGACATCTCATGTCTCCTAGAAATGTTCCCAGTGTGTTGGCAACGTGAGCACGACTTAAAAAACATATGAGCATTATTCTGAGCATCATGGAATAAGCTAGGATAATATAATACAGAGTCTAAGACTTTCTTAGATGTTCATTGGGGTCCAAAGTGTCCACCACAAACAAGTTTATGACAAAAAAATAAAACAGACTTAAACTCATGATTAGGAACACACCTCTTAATAACTTGATCACTACATATGCTCCATAGGTAGGGATCATCCCACACATAAAATATAGACTCAATATTTATTTTTTGGACTTGATGTTTCTTTAAATTTACAGGAATTTTAGAGGAAACAAGGTAGTTAACTAAATTAGCATACTAAAGATGTGTACCTAAGAGTGCATAAAGATGCTTATCGAGAAAAGTGTCTCAAAGTGGTACCTGGTCCATGGTGTCAGCCTCTAATGTGTGAGTAAGCCTACTCATGTGGTCCGCCACCAAGTTCTCTGAATCCTTCTTTTCCTTTATCTCAATATCAAATTCTTGAAGAAGGAGAATCCATCAGATAATCCTGGGCTTTGCATCTAGCTTCTTCAAGAGGTACCTCAGAGCTGCATATGGTCAGAAAAAACAAATACTTTAGAGCCCAATAAATATGAATGAAATTTATCTAAAGAAAATATGATGGCAAGAAACTTCTTTTTCATAGTTGTGTATTTTGATTGGGCTGAGTCCAATGTCCTCGAGGAATAGGTAATCACATGTGAACGTCCCTCCACCCTCTGTGATAAGACAACTCCAACCGCAAAGTTGGAAGCATTACACATCATCTCAAATGGAATGTCCCACCATGGGGGCTATATGATTGGAGGAGTGGTTAGACACTGTTTTAGCTCATCAAAAGAAGTCCTATAAGAATCATCAAACACAAAATCAGAATCTTTTTAAAGTAATTGTGACATAGGAAGAGCAATCTTACTAAAATATTTGATGAAGCGCTGATAAAATCTTGCTTTCCCTAGGAAAGATCTAACATCACACACACATGAAGGATAGGGTAAGGATGAAATAATATCTACCTTAGATCTATCAAACTCTATCCCATGTTTTGACACTACATGCCCTAAGACAATGCCATGCTCTACCATGAAATGATACTTTTCAACATTCAAGACCAGATTCTTCTCAATACAATGATTCAACACCTTTCCCAAACAAGAGATATAATCATCAAATGAATACCTATATAGTGTAAAATCATCCATAAATACCTCCATACAGGTCTCAAGAAAATTAGAAAAAATACTCACCATGCATCTCTAAAAGGTACCTAGGGCATTGCAAAGTCCAAATGGAATCCTTCGGTAGGAAAATGTTCCGAATGGACAAGTGAATGTTTTCTTCTCCTGATCCTTCGGCGCTATAGGAAATTGAAAATATCCAGAAAATCCATCCAAGAAACAGTAATGTGTCTTCCCAGCTAGTCTCTCAAGCATTTGATCAATAAATGGGGGGGGGGGATGATCCTTGTGTAACGTCCCCGACCCAGGAGCCACTAACCAGTGCCCTGAGCCAGGTGGTTACATGAACTCAAGCGCACCTCCCCGTACACCAGAGGTTGTCGACTAACATTGAGGGTCTAAATAGTCACGTGAGGAGACTATATCCCCTTTTTACCAGAGTAAGCCACAATAGTAAAAATATAAATAGCAGAAACACTATAAAACAACCAACACAATGCATAAATAAACCATTCCCAAACTGGGTACAACACAACCAACAGTAAGTATGTCATGCCATGCTATAATGCAAAGTGAACAAAAACTGAAATGAAGAAAAACAGTGGAATCCCCAAAATGGTCCTGGCACTAAGTCCCGAACCTCAACCAAACTCATCTTGAATCCCGAATCAATTCCCAAGCACTGGGCCCTTTCCCTTCTCCTGACCTGCAACCATGAAATCTACCCAGGTACCAGACGGTGACCCGAGCAGGGTGTGATTACAACTCATTAGGCCACCACTAACGGTGTATACAAAATATCCATCCCATAGATATTGCATGCAGTGGTAAACAAAAACAAGTAAAGGAAACAAATTAGAATGCCGAGCTTAATTATGTTCTTTTCAGTTAACCTATCAAATAACCTATACTCATTCCAAGATAGTTTATTTATCAATTCACCCTTTATATGAGTTCAATGGATTAGTCAAGATCAACATTCACAACATGAGAGAATTACACAATTCCTATCTCACTAGGCATCATAACACAACAATTTTTATTACCCTCACCTCGAAGCCTCAGTCCAGGTGGATGCAACCGTTAGGGTAATGAAAGTCTCTCCCCTTACCTAACCCATGCATTTAGTGGGTGGAGTTTGGAACCTCAATCAAAACTCGACCTGTGGGTGTAGAACCTCAAATATATACCCCACAATACCAAGCCATGTGCACATGCTTTATTTAACATTCATTACATTCAACAACAATTCATAACCAAGAATCACTAATGTCATTAGCAACATCACAACAATATCAATGAATAGGAATTTAACATTATGCCACAATCCATTAACACATTCTTCATTTCTAACCCACAACATTCATCTCCATTTCCCATTTCCCATGCCTATCTCACTAAGCATAATCATGTATAAATCTAATCCCTTAGTATTTACCCTTATCTCACTTAACCCCTTTTTAAGCCAACCAAACACCCACATAGGTCACCACCCAACCAAGGTGTGTTACTAGGACTCCCATTCACATCCTTCAAGCTTAATATCATTTTCACCATCGGCTTTATGTTCTTGCACAACGACCCTACATTTACTTAGCTAAAATCTAAGTCCGAGAACGTGGGAACACCCCATGGGCGACTCTAACATAGGTCACATATTCCTCCATGCATCCCGCAGGGATAATGGGGGTTCCATTAGGTTGTTTAGATAGCCTAAACATCACATCATAGTAATGGCACAAAGAACTCGTCACAAGAGGGTAAGAATCAAAACCCTAAATGCACAAATCTCTATAAAACTCAAGGGATATAACTTGTAGACCACCTACCTCGAATCTATTGATGAACACCCTCTCAACCAAGGCCTTAGTTCCTGATACAACACCCCTTTGAATCCTCAACCTAGATCTCACCGAAAAAGAGAGGTTTGATAGCTTCAGATGGAAATTTTGAAAAATACAAGACCTAAACCGGAAAAGAGAGAGGAGGAGAAGATTAGACTCACCCAAATCTTTGATTCGCATCCAACAACACTCTAAACAGTCAAGAATTGAAGGGGATTGATCCTTGGAAAATTCTTGGTCCCTTTGGTTCGTTCCTAGGGTTTCAAGGGAGGAGGAGGAAAATCCCAAGTGAACATAAAAACCCCAGAGTGACAATTTTGTAATTTTTTAAAAGTTTCTGCGCCGCACGGTTTCCCCACATGGTTTTCCAAACCGTGTGAAAACCGTGAAAATGCCACTATCCAAAATCCCACCTCCTGCACGGTTTCCATGGGCTGTCTGCACAGTTAGCACTAACCGTACACAGACCGTGCAACCTACCCAGAAAACCCCTTTTTTCTCCTTTTTCATGTCTCAAACCCTCGAAACACCCCTGAGCCTCCTTAAGGACTTGGTTAAGCACTTAATTAACCAAAAATAAAGGGATTAAACTGAAACGTAAGTAGAACATACCTTACAAAGAAATCTGGGATCTTACAACCTACCCACCTTATAACGGATCGTCCTTGAGCCACTCTTCCAAGCATCATTGAGTTTCTAAGAAAAGAGTTTGGGCCACTGGGTCCATATATCCAATTCTCGCTCCCAAGTTTCCTCCTGAACTTTTTTGTGCTGCCACAGGAAAGGCACTGTAGGACCCTGGGACACCCTGAGAGGGGAGGGGTGAATCAGGGTGTCAACTTTTTCTTTTAACAACAAGGATCTTGTTCCCACGTTGGTAGGAACTAGTTAAACCTGTATGATAGATATGATCAGCAATGAAACATTCACATGCAAAGAGATGACACAATTGTTTTACTTGGTTCACCGCTAAGGGCTACATCTAAGGAGAATACGCCGAAAAGTTGCCGGTCGTACCAAATTCCACTAATCTTCACTAGTTGTGGATTACAAAGTTTCGGGCACAGTCACTCTGTCCCAGGCTCACTGCCTTTACAAAGGTTTAGGGATAGCTAACTGCTTCCCTCGGGTCACTCTCGTTGACTCCCCCTGGCTCATTGCACTAGGTGAAGATACACTCAGTTTATAGACGTGAAGGTCTCTTCATCATCGCTAAAGAATACATCCCCTGTTGCATGTAGATGCTCTGTTGAAGTCCAACTCTCGCCTGTAGTCAAATCTCACTTCCCTTCAAGGGTACCGGGCAATCTCCCAACTTTCACGCAGCTCAAAAACACTGGCGCACTTCTTTACTGCCTGGCGCACAGGTCTCCTGCGCGGCACAAATTCGGCGCGCAAGATCAAACTGGCGCGCAGGTATCCACTAACCACCTGCGCGACACCACCTACTTCAACTTCAAACCTGCGCGACTCAATTCCGTTCTCACCCAAACCACCTTAGGAGTGCAGCCAACAACCGGTGTGCAGCCTCTACTTGCACGGCCCGACAACCACTTGCGCGACTCAACTACTTGCGTGACGGGAGCTTGAAAAATCTATAAGTCTTGAAATTCGTTGTAAATAAGGAGGGGTGGTCCAGTATTTATAAGCATTTGGTCAGCCTACGTGACGGCGCGCAAGTCTACCCTTGGCGCGCAAGTCTCGGCGCGCAGGTCTCTTCCCCTGCAAGTCACTTGCGCGACCAACTTTACTTTGCCAAATTTTGATCTTCTGATCTTGAAAAACAACAGGCGCGCAAGTTCCCAAGCCTCCTAGGCATCGGCGCGCACGTCTCTTCATGGTGCGCAAGTCACCTGCACGACCACACTAATACATGCACGACCCTCTATCCTTTTCCATATTTTGACCTTATGATCCTGAAAAACATTAGGTGCCCAAGTTTCCTCTCCTTCAAGTACAGGGTACGCAAGTCTCTTTGGAAAAACCACTTTTCTCCTTTTGTCGATTTTCAGGCCCAAAAATTTGGCAAACACTGGAAAACGACGCCACCTTCAATACTGTAATCTGCTTGACCTGTATAAGCACTTTGCTGGCACACATTCTGAACTTCCTCTGAGGATTGACAACAAACACAAACCATACTCCAATTCATGCATAAATGACCATGGTTCCAACAGGCACAACCTAGCCTCGCAAAACTTTCTCACTGCGGTCCGTGATACGAACTAGATGCTCTTCGAAGGACGCATCAACATCATCAATGTCTAGAACATGATATGGGTTAGGGTGATATTACTGAAGCTATGAAACATGAAACACATCATGCATCCCACTATACCTCTGTGGAAGAGCCAATCAGTAAGCCACCAGACCGATCCTCTCCACAATTTCAAATGGCCCCACATACCTAGGTTCCAACTTTCCCTGCTTCTGAATTTGATGGTGACCCAACCTTGGAGACACCCAGAGAAACACACTATCACCCACCCTGAACTCCAGAGGTCTACGATGCCTATCTGCATAAGAATTCTGCCTACTCTGCACCATTTCCATACGTTTCTGAATTGAACTAACCTTCTTAGACGTTTCCCTCACGATTCTTTATCCCAACAACCCAAACTCTCCCGCCTCTAACTAACACAACATAGATCTACACGGTCTCCCATAGAGTGCCTCACAAGGAGCTATCTGAATTTTAGCCTAAAAACTGTTATTTTAGGCAAACTCAACTAGAGGCAAGTGTTTCTACCATGAGACACCAAAATCTAAAACACAATCTCTCAACATATCCTCTAACACTTGAATCGTTCATTTCAATTTCTCATCCGTCTGCGGGTGATAAGCTGTACTGAACAATACCTGGGTTCCAAGCACCTTCTGTACCCCTGCCAAAAGTGCGAAGTGAAATGCGGATCATGATCCAAAACTATGGTTCTCGACACACCATGAAATTGCACTAACTCTCGAACATATAACTCACCCAGCTGATCAACTGTAAAGGTCTCCTGGATCGGTAAGAAATAAGACACTTTTGTCAACCGATCCATGACCACCCAAATTGCACCACTCTTCTGAGGCGTCCTTGGAAGACCAACCATGAATTCCATCATCACGTCATTCCATTTCCACTTTGAAATGGTCAATGACTATAAAAATCCACCTAAACGCTGGTGCTCAGCCTTCACCCACTGATAGGTAAGGCACCTTTCCACAAAGCTCGCGAATTCTTTCTTCATTCCAAGCCACAAACACTGCCTGTGTAGGTCTCGGTACATCTTATTCAAATCCGGATGTACTGCCCACTTCGATGCATGGAACTCGCACATCAACTCTTCCCGTACTCCTACCGGTACCACAACATGGTCATGAACACGAGAAACACCATATGTTCCAAAAAACCATCTAGAAGGTGACTCCCCACCTTTAAGACTTTACTTCATAGATAAACACTCTGGATCTGCCAACTGGATCTCCTTAATCCAGCTCAAAAGCATAGATTCAACTGCTATGGATGCAAGATTAGTCTGCCCCGAATCATCCTGTACCTCTAGGTGTATCTCAGCAAACAAGGTCATCAATCTCCACTCTGATGATGATTCTTGGACCACCTGATTCTGAGTCTTTCAGCTCAGAGCATCAGCAACACTATTCCATTTTCCTGGTGTGTAAACCAACTCAAAATCAAAGGATTGCAGGTATTCAACCCACCTTCACTGTTGAAGATTCAAACCTCACTGAGATAATATGTACTTGAGACTTTTATGGTCAGTAAACACCGTAAAAGGTTCTCCCAACAAGTAATGCCTCCAACACTTCAAGGCATGAACCATTGCAGGTAGTTCAAGGTCATGAGTTGGGTAATTTCTATCATGTGGTCTCAACTGTATTGACCTATAAAGCAACAACCAGGTCATCTTGCATCAGTACTGCACCAAGTCCAACACCAGACGCGTCACAAAACAAGGTATAATTCTTGCTTGGTTCAGGTAAAACTAGAATCGGTGTGGTATTCAATCACTTCTTCAGCTCTTGAAAATCACCTTCACATGATCTTAACCACTCAAAATTCACTCCCTTTTTAGTCAGACCGGATAATGGTGCTTCCAAACGAGAGAAGTCCTTAATGAACCTCCGATAATAACCAACCAAACCAAGAAAACTCCGAATATCAAAAACACTCTTGGGCTGTTCCCAAGACACCACAAATTGTACTTTCTCTAGATCCATTGACACACCCGATTCTGAGATGATGTGTCCCAAAAAGTGCACCTCACCAATCTGAAAATGACACTTTGATAGCTTGGCATAAAGCCTATTCTCACTTAGTGTACTCAAAATGATGTCAAGATGTTAGGCATGATCATTATGAGTCCTGGAGTACACTAAGATATCATCAATAAAAACAATAATGAACTGGTCTAGATATGGGTGAAATATCCAGTTCATCAAATCCATGAACACATATGGTGTGTTGGTCAACCCAAACGACATTAACAAAAAATCATACAACCCATACCTTCTTCAAAAAGCTGTCCACGGTATGTTAGAAGGTCTCACTCGTAACTGATGGTATCCCGATCTAAAATCGATCTTAGAAAACACCAAAGCATCTTTGAGCTGGTCAAAAAGATCATCGATTCTAGGAAGAGGGTATCGGTTCTTCACCATTATCTGGTTCATCCTCCTATAATCAAAACAAAGTCTAAGTGACCCATCAACCTTTTTAGCAAAAAGCATAGGTGATCCCCAAGGTGATATACTAGGAAGAATAAACCTCTTGTCTTCTAATTCCTCCAACCGAACCTTCAATTCTTGGAGTTCTGCTGGCGCCATATGATATGGTGGAATGGAGACTGGCTCTACTCCTGGTAACAACTCAATGGTGAACTCAACATCTCTCTCGGGTGGTAACCCCAATAAGTCCTCATGAAACACATCCTGAAACTGATCCACTACCAGTGGGAAGACTGGATGCTCCTTCTCCCCATAATTTAACACAAGGCATGCTACCTAGGCCATGAGATCTCCCAACTGCTAGCAAAGAGGCCCGACATGGCCCGATCGAGCATCCCACTCACCATAAAGGATATAGGTGTCTCCATAGAGAGACGTAAACGTTACCAGATGTTGATAACAGTCAATGTGGGATTGATAAAACTTTAACCAATCCATTCCCATGATCAATTCAAAACTTTACATGTCCAGAACAAACAGATCCCACAGAAAACGATAACCCCCAATCTCTAGAGGACAACCCTTACATTGCCCGACGTTGTTAACTTGTACTCCCAACAGAGTATCAAGTGACATTACCCCACATGAATTCTCCACGATCAAACCCAACGCAACTTTGAACTGAGTAGAAATAAAAGAATGCATAACACCTATATCAAATAATGCACTAGTAATCATGGAAGCTACAAGAATCATACCTCAAATTGTGGATGATCCTGCCTCACCACCCTCAGGAATAGTCTAAACCGTATGGAGTTGACCCGCCCCTATACCCTAGGCCCCAACCTGAGTACCCTACGCCGCACTACCCTGATGGTAAGAATGGTCTCACCCAAGAGTTCCATGTCCACCACCCCTACCGGTACGACTTGTAGAGATCCAACTGCCAGCCTGATATGGGGTAACCGCCCCCTACCTACACTCGACATCTACTTCTGAATTCCTTCATTTCCCAGCTACCACGGATTCCTGCAAAACTTCTGCACATAGCCTAACCTGCCACATGCCCGACACTCGACTGGTGGTATGGGACACTGGCCACACATGTGCCCTAACCTACCACACTGATAGAAAAAGATCTGGTCTCCACTCTGAGAGGCTGTTCCCCTCTTCTATTTACTCTGCAAACTTCCACCCTACTGAAAGTTTCCAAAATGGCGCTTCCTGCCCTCAGAATCTGCACTACTGGTCCATCCAGCTTCCCCCACATGCTCACTACCCGAGGCCCCATTGAGGTTTCCCTCTGAGATAAGATCCTGATATACCACTTCAGCAAACCTCTTCAGAAGAAAGATATTTACCTGATACCTGATCTCGTGTCTCAACCTATCCTAGAAATGTCTCACCATAGCTGCCTCATCTCCAGTCAAAATTGGAATGAAGCGACACAAATCAGTGAAAAGATTAGCATAGTCCATCACCGACATCACCCCTTGAGTCAAACTCATAAAATCTTCTACATTTTTTTTATATTAGGGTCTTTGGATAGAATTGCTCAAGAAACTTCTCCTGGAAGTCCTTCCACAACGTTCCTTCAACCTGTTCTGTTTGGACCATGAATTCCCACCAACACCTCGCTTGGACTCTCAAAATATAAGACGCTAACTTGAATTTCTTCTCAACAAGAGTCTCTAGATGATCAAGAATAGTTTGGATAGAATCGATCTAGAACTCTGATGCCTCTATCCCACCCTCTCCAGTAAAGGTTGGAGGGTGCTGCAGCTGAAACTCTCTGGTCAACACGAACATACTCAGTGCAACCCACCTTGGGTCCCATTCCATCATCTTCATAAAATGAGCAAACTTCTCATGGAATTTATCTTCACTATCACCCTGAACCACTGGATCCCCCCTGCTCCACTACTAGAGGATCATTCTCGACAACGTCTTCCGATTTCCCAACTAGCACGTATCTTCGCAACAACATTTCTCTATAATGCCAAACAAAAACATAGAACGAAGCACTAAAGATATCACGAAAATAAGGGATAACATATGAAGGAATCACTAGCCATAATCAACCATTTTTCATACACCATTCCACCGTTCCCGTCACATCCAGGACACTACCCTTATCCATTCCTCCTAGGACAATGACCAACACGGTTAACCAACTCACATAGTTAAAAGCCTTTATTTCTTACACCATTTCAAACTATTACACATTCCAAGTTACTTTAAAAACATATTAACCCACTTTAAATTTTTATTAAACATGTTCCTTGATTATCACCCAACCTTTTTACACCCCTTTTTACCCATTCACATCATCTTATTAGGCATAAATTCATCACTTTTAAAAGAAATAATGCAGCCTAACCTTTACATCCCGCACACTCATTCCGTATGTGTGCCTACCCTGATGCATGTCACTTATCTTTATAGGTGCCTAGGATGATGTATGAATGCACAACCTCGTTCCATTACAACCACGAGTTAAATATCACAAAATCGTCAAACCACACAACAAGTGCATCACCCGATGGTGAAATACCATCAAATGTAACAACACATAACAAGAAAAACAATTCCCACCAAGGGTAACTTGGGTTTTCCCCCATACATGGGTTATCTACTCCCAAGAACGAGCTCATTAACAAGTCCCGAAACTATCCTAACCTCCATCTACCATCCCCAAACAGTAAGAAAGAGAAAGGACCTGCTCTGATACCACTTTGTAACGTCCCCGACTCGGGAGCCACTAACCGGTGCCCCGAGTCGGGCGGTTACATGACCTCAAGCGCGCCTCCCCATACGTCAGAGGTTTCCAACTAGCAGTGAGGGTATAAATAGACACGTGGGGAGACTATACCCCCTTTTTACTAGAGTAATCTACAACTGTAAAAATATTAATAGTGGAAACACTATATAACAACCAACAAAATGCATAAATAAATCATTCCCAAACTGGGTACAACACAACCAACAGTAAGTATGTCATGCCATGCTACAGTGCAAAGTGAACAAAAACTGAAATGAAGAAAAACAACAGAATCCCCAAAATGGTTCTGGCACTAAGTCCAGAACCTCAACCAAACTCATCCTGAATCCTGAATCAATTCCCAAGCACTAGGCCCTTTCCCTACTCCTGACCTACAACCATGAAATCTGCCTGGGTACCCAACAACGACCCGAGTAGTGTGTGAGTACAACTCAGTAAGCCACCACCAACGGTGTCTGCAAAATATCCATCCCATAGATAGTGCTTGCAGTGGTAAACAAAAACAAGTAAAGGAAACAGATTAGAAGGCCAAGCTTAATTATGTTCTTTTCGGTTAACCTATCAAATAACCCATACCCATTCCAAGATACTTTATTTATCAATTCACCCTTTATACGTGTTCAATGGATTAGGAAAGATCAACATTCATAACATGAGAGAATTAAACAAGTCCTATCTCACTAGGCATCATAACACAACAATTTTCATTACCCTCACCTCGATGCAAACATTAGGGGAATGGAACTCTCTCCCCTTCCCTAACTCGTGAATTTAGTGGGTGGAGTTTTAAACCTCAGTTAAAACTCGACCCATGGGAGTATACCCTCAAGTATATACCCCACACTACCAAGACATGTGCACATTCTTTATTTAAAATTCATCACATTCAACCACAATTCACAACCAAGCATCACCAATTTCATTAGCAACATCACAACAACATCAATGAATGGGAATTTAACATTATTCCATAATCCATTAACGCATTATTCATTTCTAACCCTCAACATTCATCCCCATTTCCCATTTCCCATGCCTATCTCACTAAGAATAATCATGTATAAATCTAATCCCTTAGCATTTCCCCTTATCTCACTTAACCCCTTTTTAAGCCAACCAAACACCCACATAGATCACCGCCCAACCAAATTGGGTTACTAGGACTCCCATTCACATCCTTCAAAATTAATATCATATTCACCCTGGGATCTATGTTCTCGCACAACGACCCTACATTTACTTAGCTAAACTCTAAGTCTGGGAATGTGGGCACACCCCATGGGTGGCCCTAACATAGGTCACATCTTCCTCCATGCATCTTGCGGGGATCATGGGGGTTCTATTAGGTTGTTTAGACACCCTAAACATCACATCACAATAATTTCACAAAGAAATCATCACAAGAGGGTAAGAATCAAAACCATACATGCACAAATATCCATAAAACTCAAGGGATATAACTTGTAGATCACCTATATCGAATCCGTTGATGAACACCCTCTAAACTAAGGACTTAGATCCTGATCCAACACCCCTTTGAAGCCTCAAACTAGATCTCACCAAAAAAGCAAGGTTTGAAAGCTTCAGATGGAAATCGCCCAAAATACAAGACCTAAAACGGAAAAGAGAGAGGAGGAGAAGATCAGACTCACCCTAATCTTTGATTCGCATCCAACGAAACTCCAAATGATCAAGAATCGAATGGGATCGATCCTTAGAAGTTCTTGGTCCCTTTGGTTCGTTCCTAGGGTTGCAAGGGAGGAGGAGGAGGAAAATCCCAAGTGAACAAAAAGATCCTAGAGTGGCAATTTTGTAATTTTTTAAAAGTTTTTGGGATGCATGGTTTACCCGCATGGTTTTCCAAACCGTGCACAAACCGTGTGGATTCCACTATCCAAAATCCTGCCTCCTGCAAGGTTTCCCTGGGTTATCTGCACGGTTAGCACTAACCGTGTGCAGACCGTGCGACCTACCCAGAAAAACATTTTCTTCTTCTTTTTCATGTCTTGAACCCTAAGAACACCCTCGATCCTCCTTAAGGACTTGGGTAAGAACTTAATTAACAAAAAATAAAGGTCTTAAACTAAAATGTAAGTAGAACATACCTTACGTAGAAATCTGGGATCTTACACCTTGCGAGTGGATTGATTTAGTTTCCTATAATCAACACACACACACCAACCGTTTTTCACCCTCATTGGAACTAACTTCTATTTATCATTTTTAACAACAATAACACCAATTTTCTTTGGAACAACCTAAATAGGACTCACCCACTGGGAATATGAAATGGGATAAATTATACCCGCCTTGAGAAAATTTTCAACTTCTTTTTTAACAACTTTCAGAAGAGTTGGATTCAGTCTCCTTTGTGGCTAGCTAACTGATTTAGTCCCATCCTTCAAAAATAATCCTATGCATGAAAATGGAGGGTCTAATACCTGATATGTCAGTCAAAGTCCATCCGATTGCCCTAATTTTCTCCCTCAAAAGATTCAAAAGTTTTTCTTCATGTTCAAAAGGGAGATTGTTAGTAATGATAACAGGTAATCTCTCACCACTCGACAAGTATGAGTATTTTAGATTTAGTGGTAATGGATTGAGTTCCTATGTAGGGGGTGATGTATGGATGAAGACTTTTAAGGAACTTAAATATGTGCATAATGAGCATCATTACCAAAATAGACATCATAAAAACTAGAGAATAATGCATCAAATCCATCAGTATACTTAATAGCTAAGTCATAATCAGAGTGAACATGATCAAAATTAGAATATGAATCCATTTAAAAATCAAATCTAAGAGAGTTTTGTGCATTATAAATAGGTTTGGAAGTGTTCTTAGACATCAAACTAGAACCAATACTCATAATTTCTCTAAGCATAAGACAATCAAAATCCATGGTGATTCAAAATGGGATATAACAAAAGAAGAATGGTCCTCTGAGGGGTACTTCATGGAGTCCATAACATAAAATATTACAAATTCATCTCCAAAATCCATGGAGAGTATACCCTCATGGACATTTATAATTTTTTTTATAGTTTTGTGGAAGAGCCTACCTAAGATAATGGGAGTATGAGAACTTACCTAATCATCATCCATGTTAATCACATATAAATCTTCTAGAAAGATCATGTCTCTTACCCGAACATGTACATCCTTAAGGACTCCCGTTGGATATGCTGTAGATCTACTCGCCAACTACACCACTACTCTCGTTAGCTTCAAATCACCAACCTATAACGAAGAGAATACAGAGTGAGACATCACATTTATAAAAGCACCTAAATCACATAAAGCACCAGAAAAGTGTAACTCCTCTATGGTGCATGGTACGGTGAATGTCCTCGGATCCTTGCACTTTGTTGGCATTACTAGAGTTAGTGTAATGAATGCTGACACATTCTTTCTAATATTGATCCTCTCATTTACCTTGATCCCTCTTCGATTGGTATAAAGTTATTTTAAAAATTTGAAATACCTTGGTATTTGTTTAATGGCTTTAAGTAGATGGATATTGATCTCAAAACACTTAAATGTATCCAAAACCTCTTTTTTTTGCATGGATTCTTCAACTATATTCTTGGTTTTTACAACTCTATTTGGAAAATGAAGGGGTTTAGGAGGAACATCATCAATAATTTTCTTACCTTTATCTTTTTTACTTGAGTTTCTCATAATTTGGTATGGAATGAGGCTCCTCCAGGGTTGAGGTGAATCCCAGTGGAATGGTAGGTGCAGATGTATCTATTTTTTGCTTCCCACTTCTCAATGTGATGGCACTGACATTCCCCATGGGTTTTGGAGTAGGTTGTGAAGGAAGATTTCCAGAGTTATTACTTACCAGTTCATGGAGGGCGGTGGCAATATGAATCATTTGCGTCTTCAACTCTCTCAACTTTGAACTTTAACTCTTCAGCTAATTTTGTTGACTGAATGGCCTGAAGGCCTTCATTTTTTTTGATAATACACCTTTCAAGGGGTGAAGTGGAACCCTTACAAGGTACGAAGTCTTAGAGAAAATTACATGACCCATAGGTCTTAGAGGAAACCACCCAGAAAATACAACTTGGAACTGCTCCTCCCCATTACATATCATGAAATCAACACTCCACCTTCATAAGGATGGTTGGTTAGCTATCCTGTGCAGAGCTTCACAGGATCGGTACTGATGAAAATTTCATACCCTCTCATTCTTTCAATTCCAGTTAGCTCTGCTCTGGTGAATGTGCCTGCTCTTAATCCTCATCTAGAGTCTCGTCCCTTATAGTCTGACGGGTATATCTGCATATTCATGTGGAACGAAGGCCTTAGGGTGGCCCGAAGGCCTTGAGGTATCCCAAAGGCTTTAAGAGAAAACTGGCCCAAAGGCCTTGGGTGGCCCAAAAGCCTTGCAGGACTCGAGGACCAAACTGGTGGCCCAAAGACCCAAATGGATGAATAGTTCCAGCTACTATAGTACCAAACAATACCTACTACAGTGCCTGCTACAGTACCACTACAGTATCAGAAATATGTCTCCACCCATATTTGATCTTGGGTCTCTTGGATGCACTTGCTGAGCCACCACCAACCGAACAGAGGCTCATTATATTGATTAAGAACAATTTGTTTCAAAAGACCATCAATATTAGAATCTGCATTTGGTTAATAATTCCCTGGTTGTTGACTTGTTGATGCTTGGTATTCAAATCTCCTTTGGGGTTGTTGGAAACCCCATTGGTAAGTCAGGGGATGCTGAAAATTTTATTAAAAATGGGGCCTTTGTTGTTGTCTAGATCCATACCTTATGTTTGATTGATCCTTCCACCCTTGGTTATATGTTGGTGAAAATGAATCGTACTTATTCTGGGGATTTGGTTGTTGTTGTTTCTGATATGGTCTCCCAGGGAATATGGTAGCACAATCCTCTGTCTTTTGTAATTTGGGGCAACGATCGGTTGGGTGGTCCGTTTTAGTGAAAATGCCACCAGGCCTCATAGGAGTGGGTTGGGAATTCTTTTGAGACAAAGAAATCTGCCTCACCATAGTGGTCAATTCTTATAACTTGGTATCAATTAAATGACTTTCAAGAGAAGAAATACTTACCTGATTTACTCCTCTAATATGTGGTGTACCTCGATCGCCAAATTGTTGGGAGTTTTGTGCCATCTTGTCGATCAATGCACGTGTGGATACTAGTGTTTTTTTCCACAAATTCTCCTTTAGCCGCAACATACACCATGCTTCTCTCTATAGGTATGATTCCTTCATAGAAGTACTGGATGAGTAGTTTCTCACTGATTTGGTGATGTGGGTATCTTGAACATAACTTCTTGATTCACTCCCAATACTCATACACTGGCTCCCCTTAGGATTGCTTGATTTATGAGACCTCTTTTCTAATGGAAGTGGTCCTTGATGCTGGAAAAAATCTCTGCAAGAAAATATATTTCAAATCATTCCAAAAAGTTACATCTTCAGGTTGTAAGTAATACATCTAGTCTTTTGAAGTTCCATCAAGTGAGAATGGGAATGCTCTTAGTTTGATTTGATATTCAGATGCATTTATTGGTTTTAGGGTTAATCAAACCACATTAAATTCTTTTAGATGTTTTTTGGGATCCTCGCCAGATAATCCATGAAATTTTGGAAGTAGGTAAATTAACCCAGATTTCAGTTCAAAGTTCGATTCGAGATTTGGGTATGCAATACAATTTGGTTGATAGTTAATATCAGGTGTAGACAATTATTGAATGGTTCTATTAAGTTCATTGTTATTGTTTAAAACCATTTATTATTCTTTTATATTTGAATTATAATTGCTTCATATTTCAATGTTACCAGAATGGAGGAATACTCCAACTAGTTGAATGTTGAAACTTCCCGTCGAATGAGAATGTGAGATTCGAGCCCTAAGGATTTGCACAATATCAGGGTCAAGATCTAAGAGATCTTTAGTACTATTTAATTTCATAAATGAAATAAAAATTAAATGATAAAAAGTGGACCATAGCAAGATAAAAAGTGGACCATAGCAAAATAAAAATGAGATGTTTGAGTTGAGAGTCCCAAAAAGAAGAAGAAGAAAACAAAATAAGAAGAAAAAAATCAGATTGGGTAAAGAAGGACGAAAGAAGAGAAGAAGAGAATAAAATTAAAAATAAAATAAATACCTCTAATTGGTTGAAATAATTACTTTCCTCTCTAGAAACAACACCAATTTGAAAGGTTCTTTCATGGTCTCTCTCAAATGATGTTCATTTTTGGGTTATTTAGGTGCAATAGAGTGGCTGACCAAGGTCGTCTCTCAAAGGAGGAAGTAAATTTAACAAAATATTAAAGGTATTTGAAAATAAAATAAAAGGGAAGAAACAAACTACTTAAAAGTATGGGTTTTTATCATTTATAAAAGAATAATAAGTATGCTGGAAGAAGATTGCATTTTTTTTATTTTTGAAATGAAATTTGATTAAAAAGACATAATAAGAATATGCTTTTTAGAAAATATTTTAAAAGGTGTAATCGATCTAACTCTACCTCTTCATTTAATTATTCATCATTATTATTTAAATTTACATCCACTTAATTATGATCCCCTAATTTTTTAATCCTTGAATCCTATAAGAAATAACCTTACCACAAAGATAAAGTGAATTAAACCCTAGTCTAGTTTTGGAACATGCAATCGAAACACCTTGCCTTGATTGATATTCTAAGTCTAGATTATGGTCAGTGGTAAATTAGGGCACATATCCTTTCTATAAAATTAGGATGAATTATGTTTAGGGATTATATTTTAACTCTACAAATTTATCCCGTGGGCTTTTGTTTCACCGATTAAGACCGTGCTCTCACAATTCATACATCACTCAACCTCACGAGTTTTGTGTTAATTGTTCAATTGATTGATTAGTTTATTTTAATTTAAAAACCCAATTCAGAAATCATAATATTTTAATTAAAGTATCCCATTGATTCAAAATAAATGAATGAAGAAGGTAATAGGTAGATCGATTACTAAAAAGAACTACTCTTCTATAAGTGGTGTAGTCATCGTAGAAACGTTTTGCATTTGCAAAGGTCATGGAAAGGGTATAACCCAATCATGTTTCTACTCTTGATTTCCAACCCAAATAGGAAGACTATGAGAATAATAAAATTGAAAATAACAGAATAAATGGAAGACAAACTAAGAGTTTATTTAAAGCACAACAATATTACAAAGTGAATACGAAGAAGAAGGCTTCGATGAAGGGATCCTAGCTTCAAGAGCTATCCCTCTTGAACTGCCTAGATAAATGGAGTGAACCCAATTCTCCTCTGCCTTCAATATCCCAATGCACATCCTAACCACTCCAAATGAGAAAAATACATATTTATAGAGTGGAGGGGAGGCTAGGTTACAAGTGGTTTTAAGTGTGAATGGGGAAATTTGAACAAATATTTTAATCCAACTTTCACTACTTTCTTAACCACAAAAATGCATGAATCAACTATCCTTACAGAAGGATAAGTTTTGTGGAATTTTTTTACCGAGCTCCTCTCCAAATTTAGTCCCATTCCAAGCACGAATGAAGAAGTTATGACCAAAATATCAAAGTGGTGTCTAATCTGGAGAGTCCAATCCATCTTTGAATTCATGAACAATTTAGTACAAACAAAAGCATGATTTAGATCATATATCTTAAATGAAAGTTGTATCCCATTAAGTCAGTAATACAGTTAAACAATTTTAAGTTTAAATAATTCAAATTAAAATATTTATGTTGGAAATACTACAATGAATTTTAAAGGGTAAAACTTGAATTTTCATCAAATTTTCAAATGAATGATCAAATCCCAAATATTCTATAAATAAACATATTTATCACAATTTAAGGAAATTATATCATTTATCATCAATAAAATATTCAATAAAATTGTGTTTTATCAGCACGCCATGAGAAAATAATAATAAATGTTGAATAAAATTATTCTTTGGACTTGAGAATAATATTTATTCCAATAATTAAATTCAAATAAAATTTAATTGAGATCAATGGAAACACTTAGTATATAATATCCAGTGTTCGGACAGATTGAGAATTTATGAAGGAATTTGAATTTTCGTTATTAGATTGGTCAAATCATGAATCAAGATTTGGAATGGAGTTTTAAGAACTGGAATGTCTCAAAAGTGTATTTTGTGATGGGGAATGATGCTCAGGAGGTGGCCCGGATGTTCAGATGAGATTTGGAGGCTTTGGGTTAAGTTTTATGAGTTTTGGAGTTTTTTGGCAAGGTTGAATGGTTTGATGTGCACTCTTTAAGAGAAACTATGCTACACCTTGATGCTTAGGAGGTTTTTAGTTCATTTTGAATTGGTAATAGTTAAGTTGCATGGTTAGAGAACTTTATGAGGTAAACCATGCGAGGAAAAAGGAGAAACCGTGCAAGGTTGAGGAGGGTCTCAAATAGGGCTCACGGGTTATGCACGGTTTCAGACAAAATGTGCACCTTGATGCAGATGGGAGGAAATACTGAAAGCATAGTTGGAACATGGTTTGTCAAACTGTACAGCCTAACCATGCAGGGGTATGGGTGTTAGAAGTAGGGGTAAAAATGGTTAGCGCACGGTTTGACCAACTGTACGAGTGTGTGACCTTGGACAGATCCAACCACATGTTTTGGAAAATCGTGTGGCCAAATCGTGATGCTTCCCAGATTTCATTAAAAAGGGGGGAATGACCAAAATCCCCCCTTAGGTTTTTATCCACTCCTCCCCCTTTCTCCTCCATTAGGTGTGTACGAACCAGGAGGTTCCCAAACCCCTTCCTTCCTCACTATCTTTCGATTTGGGTGTGAAATCTTGGTGATTCTTTAGCGTTTGAGGTAAGATTCTACCTCAGGTGGCTTCCTTTTTTTATTCTCTATCCTCTCTAATTTTTGGGTACACCAATTTAGTTATTGTTGACGATTACCCTATATCATGGTGGAATCATTCATTTTCAATGGGGATTTTTGTCGGCTTGGGTAGAGGTGATCCTGAGATGGATTCTGCACATTGTTATATGGTGTTTCATCAAGGTATGTGTTCACGATGAATTTTATTAGGTTTTTACTAAATAATTTAATTTAATTAATTGTTGATTGGGTATCGAATCTTAGGGATTTGGCCTGGAATGTGGTCGGGGTTATGCTGCGGTCTTCGGTGAATGGTTTGACTTCGGTTTCGGGGAAATATGATGACCTGATGTGTTTTCTAGCATTATGCCAAGTTGTATTTTGGTTAATTAATTATTTATAATTTTTTTAATTAATTAATTATTTCTCTTTGGTGTAAGACTAGTGCTTGGCTGATCATGGCGAGATCGGTTGGGTGTTGAGGGGTTTGCACGATGCTTGGATGGGCCTTGGCAAGATAGCTGTGCTTTAGAAATGGTTTGGAAAGCTTCGTTAATGAGGTAGGTGGTCTAAGAGCTTTACCCACAATATTAATAATTGATTTATATGTGCATTGTGACATATTCCTTAGAGCGCATGTGTGTTATTCTTTCCCCTTGATTTAAGAAATTGGATTTGGACTTAGATTGATACCTTGGACCTTCCACAAACCCTGTTGGATCCGTGGTGATGTGAGACCAAATCTATGACCACCCATGGGGTATGCCAACATTTGGAAGTGGAATTTTTTATGTGTTAAGTTTTTATGAAAATTAATATGAGCATTTTGAAATTGTTTAAATGTGTACATTGGGTTTTGACCGGTTTTGGATGTCAAAGGGGGAAGACTATGTTTTGAAATGTTCTTGTTTTGAAATGAGGTGTTGAACTAAAGGTGATTATTAAATGGGTTCTAAATGGATTTCAAATGTTGATGTGAAATGGTTGTGTGGTGACTCTTTAAAAGGTTTTCACGAGACATGAAGGTCTTGAATATTGTTTGGATTTTTGAAGAATAAGACCCATGATTATGGGGTGGTTTCAGAATGTTTAATGAGAATGTTTGGTTTTGGTGTTTGATGAATTTTGAAAAGGGGTTGGATTTTTATTTGAGCCATGTTTTTATTTAAGGGTCTATTGGGACCATGATAAATGTTGTGATAAAGAAAGGAAATGGTAATGGTAAAGAGGGGCATTAATAATAATTAAATGGTTAGAAGAACATTTAACAAATGTGTTATATATATAACAAATAAAATGGTTTAAATTGTGAATTTGGATTAATGTGATGAAAGTAATGGATTATGGAAATGGTGAATGAAATGTTAATGATTAATAATGACATTGAATGGGGATAGTCAGACATGACGTTCTGAATCCCATTTGGATTCATGGACTGATGCTCCATATTTTCCAACCTGTGACTAAAGGTTTTGGGATGATGGACTTATGCTCCACACCCCTATTTTGGGTGGTCCAGAATGAAGCTCTAGGCACCCCAGTGCACTGTATTTTTTCAGGGAAAGGTCTGACACTCCTGAACCCAAGGGTATGGACATGGTGTTCCATATCAAGGTTGGGATGGTCAGACATGACATTCTGAGTCTTGGTTGGATGTTGGATTGGTGTAGCCCGATCTCTCTGGATCTTGTTTGGCCAAATGATTACGGTCTATACTATGCAAAAAGACGCAACTCCATGAGTCGAGCTCTGTGGTGAGCTCGTTGGGGGTAGCAGGGGGAAATGCGCCCCTACTCCGAGGGTCAAAGGCCCCCGACCCAAATTTTGGCGCACTATTGAAATCATGAACAATAGTAGAAGAGATGACCAACTGACACCGACAGGGAATTGTAGCAGTTTAGACTTTGGAACGATTACTATAGAAGGTAAAAATTTGGAGACAAAATTACTACAGCTCCACGAATTCCATCCACCAAACACTATAACACCTTGTACTTAGGTGGCCACGACACTATAGTGATGCAGATTTCCAGCCGACTTTTTCTATAGTATAACATACTTTTTGTGCAGTTGGTGGAATATTGATTCATCTTATTTATTATCCCATTTTGGGCTAGTGTTTCGGTGTTAGAAACTCTTAGAGATATCTTTATAATTGTGCTCCTGAAACTAGTGATATTTCTACCTCTACATGGATGTAGGGATTATTTCTTGAACCACGTAAATATTCGTGTCCCAAGATTTTCTTCTTCTTCTTTTGTTTTTCCCTTTTATTATTATATGAATATTTTATCTCTTCATTACTCCTAGTGTTTCTGCAACATTGGATTCATGGACCGATGCTCTGTGTTTTCCGACTTGCAACCTAAAGGTTGGGATGGTCGAACATGGAATTCCAAGTCCCGGTTGGATTCATGTACTGATGATCCGTGTTTTCTGACTTGTGACCTAAAGTTTGGGATGGTTGGACATGGCATTTAGAGTCTCGGTTGGATTCATGAACTGATGATCCATGTTTGCTGGCTTGTGACCTAGAAATTGGGATGTCCAAACTTGGTGTACTGAATCCCAGTTGGATACTTGGAATGAGGATCCTTGTTTTCCAACCAGTGAACCCTGTGATATATGGCTCAGATGGAAGGCTTTCACTAAGGCAGTTTTGTTGGTAATGGGTAATATTGGGAACAAAGAATAAAAGTGATTAATTTAATTATTGTTAAGTAATGAGACTTGTTTTATGTACCTGCTTGAATACAATTATTTCTTTTTCCTGCATTCCCTGTTGTAATAACCAATATTTTCTTTATATATTGTTGGTAGTAAAGTATTGACTCTTACTTATGCCCTGCTTGGGCCGCCATTTCACTTGGGTACCCAAGCAACTCTCACATGTTTATTGCAGGCACAAGTTTGGGGTGAGGCCCGTGTTGAGTATGGTTAATGGAGAAGGATTTCTTGAGTGGTATCAGGTGACTGGATGGGTTTGGATCGATGATGTTGTGGATCTCTTTTTTAGTTTCTTTTATTTCAGTATGTATTGTAACCAACCCAGTGGGTGGTTGGCTGTATCTATGACATGACTGTTCAGACCTTTATTTCATCTCATTTTATTACATCATGTTTCAGATTCAGTTATTTATTCTTTTTTCTTTCTTTGATGTGTCTGATATCTGGTTGTGCACTCTGATATGGAGGTATAGTCTCCTCACTGTTCCATTTTAGACCCCTACTGTTAGTTGACAACCTCTAGCGTATGAGGAGGCGCGCTTGAGGTCATGCGGCGAACTTGCTCGGGGCACCGATTAAGTGTCACCCGGCCTGGTACGTTTCAAAATGGTATCAAAGTGTTTTAATTTCCTATTATTTTATTATTTGGTATTTAGAAGACATGAGATATAGGAATGTGTCAGAGCTTATGATGGATACTGGGCCGGTGTGTCATGAACACTTGTTCTGGTAGGAATTCCCGATTACTAGGTGTTGGGATTGCTATTCTGGATTTGCAATAATATTAATGCATATGATTTTCTCTTCAAGCGATGCACATGTTGTTTGTATTTAATAACTTATGATGAAATTTTGGTTCTTTTCCTATTGGAAAGAGACATGTAGTTTGGTTTTGACTCTTGGGCTATGAAGGCAAGAGGTGTCTCATGCATCATGGTAGACACGTAAGATCCATATGTAATAGGCCTTCTAGTGTGTAATTTCATGGATTTCTTTCTGATGGTAGGTTACGTGGATCTATAGTGAGACGTTTGACGATGAGGACACTAGTGTGGTCCTCATGCACGATTGGTGTAGTGACCTTGGTGGGGTAGTGTGGTATAAGTGTATAGATACTGGACCCTTTTGGGTGGTTTTTGTATGAGGTTGATAGTATGTATGGGTCCTCCAGGGAGCGATATTATGTGCAAATGCTCATAGAGGACGAACACCCTAGTTGTGGTAAGTTGGTTGATATACGACACCTTTATGGCATGAGACCCCCTAGGGGAGGGTTGTGTTTTTATTATTGATGTCGTGTGATGATAAGATAGGTGAATGTTTGGTGCCCCTAAGTTTTGGCCATCTGTGAGATGGATTAGACCTTGGGTGGTTAAATCTAGTGACCTTTTGATGTTGCTCCAGTTTTGGGAGTGGTGTTGTTTGGATTTCTAGGGTGACCCATGAGATAGGTCAGTCGGATTATGTGTTCTTTTGGGAATGTTTAGTAAATATGGGTATTTTGAACTTTTAACAAGCACAAAGAGTACCCACTAGTATGAGATTTAGGTATTTTGGATTCTTTTAGTTTTGAGAAGAAGCACTAGGGTGATGGTGTTTCAGCCTTGTGGTTGGTCCCTAAAGGGGCAGGCTTGTTTGGGTGCCTTGTTTGGGTGACGATTGTACAAGAAAGATGTGCCTGATGCTTTTAAGCTAGGCTGGGAGTGCAAGTTTTCCTTGGGTGATGACCATGAAAGTGAGGTGGACCTATTGTGGTTGTAGTGAAATGCATGAGAGGATTCCTGGTTTCCTTGAGATGGAAGCACTTGGAGTGTTGGTGCGGTAGTGCGCATGTGGTTTTTGATGGCGGGACCGGTTTGGTGCCTGGATCAGTTAGCTTTGGATGCATCTTCAGGAATGCAGTGAGAGCGTATATGATCTTAGTGGGACTTTTGAATGACACTCAAGTCTTGAGTGGTCACATAAGTGGTTTTGACTCATGAGTCATTTTTGGTTTTGGAAAGCACCAAGGGTTATCTATGACGAGTGAGGTAGGCATGCAGGGTAGTCATGGCCAACAGATGGGGCTGGTGAGTCGAGGTTTCATAAGGCTTGAATCATTAGAGTTGGAATCAGGTTTTTTAGTGGGGTCACATATGATTTTGTGTGACGGTTCAGTGTTAATGGGATCTTCGAGGCACGAGTAGATGGTGATGTGCTGTGTTGTTTTGGTTTGTGGATTTGATGATACATGGGAGTGCACCCGAGGTGCTTGAGTGGAGTAAGAAGCCATGAGTAGGCTGAGAGGCGATGTGAATGTGATGAGATGTTTACAATCAGGGTGAAATAGGACCTTTGGATGAGTTTGACATGTCCCTATAATTAGAGGTGACATCAATGATGGATGGGTTGTAGTGGTGTTCATTGAAAACATCTTAGTGTGCCACCGCCGTCACAAAGTCCATATATATTCCATCCCACTTACACTCCAGTACCTCAAAATGGATTGTGTCAAACCTGCTATAACCTGGTGCTCAGCCTTCACTTGCTGACAAGTGATGCATCTCGAGACAAACTCTTCCACTACCTTCTTTATCCCCAACCACCAGTACTGACGTCGGAGGTCCTGGTACATCTTCACCACACTTGGATATACCGCCAAAGGGGATGTATGGAACTCCCTCAACACCTACTCTCGCAATGCCACTGGTACAACAGTGATCCCTCTGAAAAGGATGAAGTGCTCCCCACCTTTCATATATCCATCAGGGGCATGCCCTATGGACATATGGGCACGTGTATCACCACAACTAGCATCTCCAAGTTGCGCCTCCCTGACTCACTGTAAGGGTGGAGGGGAAACTTCCATTAGCTAGAGAAAATATTCCTCATATCTATCCATAAAGGATATCTGAAGCATGGCCAAATGTTTCTGAGGCCTCGTTCAGTAGTTGTGAACTTGATCTTCTAATGAGAGCATTTTCCACCACGTTCCCCTTCCTAAGAGTATAGAATATCTCAAAGTCATAGTCATGGAGGAAATCTCTCCAACGTCATTGTCTTAGATTTATATCCCTTTTGAGAAAATATATACTTGAGACTCTTTTGGTTAGAGTAGACGATAAACCATTCACCCATCAAGCAGTGTCACCACATCTTCAGTGCGAAGACTACCGCTACGAACTCAAGGTCATGAGTCACCCATTCCAGATGATTGGGTTCCTGTTCCTACACTAATCCATGCTACTAATCCCAAGATTCTAGATTTTTAGACCAAGTAGATTGCTGATTTCCAAGAGGGAGATATTGGTTCATTAACTACAGCTAGATTTCGAGCTAGCCTAATTGCTCCCTTAGTACATAGTGTGGTGAGTCCGACTCTATTACCGTGGTTGTGAGTACTTAGTGTTTGCTTAAATAGAAAAAGGTACCTATTTAGAGGATTTTACCCTCCTTGATTTGTATTATAAATATAGATAATGTTACTACTAAAGTATATGTCCATTGGTCTTGATTTTTTTTATTTTGTCTAGTCCTCAAATAGTGAGATAAAGAGAGAGAAACTATTTTTATATGGGTTTGATGATACAAAATTGACTAAATGAAATATACATATGAGTATTTCAAAGAAGAATCGATACCTCACTAAAAATTAGGTAATCATGAAGTCAAGTGATAGAGATGTGAGGTAGCTGGGGGCTGTTGGAAGGCTGACGTGGTGAGTTGGAGGTTTCCAGCATGGGTTGCGTCAGGGGTTGTTGGGTTAGATGCTGCTATGGGAATGTAGTAATTGGTGTAATTAGTTATTATCTAGTTAGTTAGGCGTGTTGGGGCTCATACTACATGTGGTTGTTTCTAGATTTGAGATGAGATATGTTTTTGAATTTGTGATATCTTTTATCATATCACATAGATAAGGCTTCATGTGTATCTCATGGAGAGATATTTATTTTATATCTATTTAGATGAGATATGTGTTTGAATATTAACATGGAAAATACATGGTGATTTGGAGATTTAAAATATAATATTTCATATCTTATCTATATTTGAAAAAGGAAACAATAAAGACTTTAAAAGGTGAAGAATTTAGTGGTGAATTGAAAGAGAGAGCTTCTCAAGATGTAGTCCACTCGGAGCAAGAAGGGGCCTATCGTGTCGGTGGTAGCATGTGCAGTGAGTCGATGTACAAAAAGTGAAAAGAAATAGTGACATGATAAATGATTAGGGACATGTATCGAGAGTCTTCTTGATTGTGGTGATCAAGCAACGTGTCCTGATTGAAGATCAACAATACACCATGATGGAGAGATCACGAGAGAGAGAAATTCTTCAGGTGTCGCAAAATGGTGTGAGACTGATGCATGTTCAGATGAAGATCTATGAGGTAGTGATGTTTCATAGATAGAAGGGTGAAATGTTGTCATAAATGGTTCTTTCAATACATGAAATTGGTGGGATGTTTATCAGAGAGAAGACAAAGGTGTATTGGGGTATGGTTTTCACACAGGTTTTCTATGCTCTCTCATTTGTAATTCAAGTTCAAGAATTACTT
Source organism: Viscum album (assembly GCA_963277665.1). NCBI lineage: Eukaryota > Viridiplantae > Streptophyta > Magnoliopsida > Santalales > Viscaceae > Viscum > Viscum album. The sequence goes on from OY728125.1 coordinate 148,871,070, forward strand.
GGATTCTTTGTATTATCTAATTCATAATGGATATTTTCATAATTTCTCCATGGTTTTTTAATCCTCCAAAATGGGAGGTTTTTTCCATGTTAAAAAATCTTGCATGATGATTTATTTATTCTGCTTATATCGCTTCCATATTTCATTGGGTTTCTCAAAAATTGTTTCACAAGGGATTTTTATGCGGAGGTCGGGATTCTCCCCCAAAAAGGTAGTGAGTAAGGGGTATTAAATAAGTGAGAGGTTGAAGGTAGGGGGTACAAATTATATTTTGGAATTTTATTTGCGAGGTAGCAGTTCAGAAGGGTTAGGCATCAGATTAGGGAGTGAAGTCTTCCTAGGAGTTTCTTATTCTACCTCACTACTTTATTCTCTTCCGTTACTACTACTGTAATCATGAGGCTAGTACAACACTTTTCTGCTATAGAATCCCTAGTTTATCTCTCTCAAGAAGATTCCTCACATCAAGAAATAATGAAATATGAAAACTGATCCTGACTTAAGAGTATTTGATGACTTGTTAGAATTGAATGTGGAATTTAACAAATGATAGGATTAGGCAAAGAGACTTCAAACAATGGTTTATGAGGTATTAAATAATAATTTATTATTTCTAAAAGGAAATATTGCAAAATTACTAGGAAATATTATAAAAGTACTAAAACATGAGATGTTTTGTTGAAGGACATTTAATGCCTTATTAAGACTAGTTCTTTGGATGCTCACAACTTACCAATTAGGGATGTCATGTTTTTATATATTATTTTAAAAGGGTAGAAACATGGAGGATGAAGAAAAGACCCTATGAATGAAAACTTATAATAACTATTGGATTTAGGACAAACCTAATCAAAATTGATTGTAAATGGTTTCCTATATAGATTTGAAAGGTCTCGATGAACATTTTTTAAGAGAAGTTTCTTGCATATCCAATAAAACCACGATAACATCATCTCATCAAAAGGAAAATATTATTATTATTATAGATCTTGATTATCATCCTATTATTATATTTTGTAAAAGCTTAATTAGATAGGTCTTTTAAGAGGTTAACGACAGAGCCTTGACATTATAATCACTTGATAACAAAATCTTATTACATGCAAGTTGGAGAGATATAGTCACATTATTGATGTACTCATCACATTAATGGAAACTTATATAAAAACATGAGTTATTTGTATTTTTTTTATACCTACACACAACTAAGTGTGAGGATAAGAAAATACATGTAACGTTCCGGACCCGGGTGCCACGCAACGGTGCCCCGAATCCGGTTCTCCACATGAACTCAAGCGCATTTCCCCAAACGCCAGAGGCTGCTGACTAGCAGTGAGGGCCCAGGTCTGATAGTGGGGAAACTATGACCTCATTTGTTAAAGTGTTGCGCAGCGGAATACAAAATAAACATACAACGACAGCGGAAGCAGTAAACATACACAAAAAAAATAAACAACTGCAGATGATATAAACAACAGTATATAAATGATGATGCTACATGTTTCAAGTTCTAAGAAAACAACCACAACATGTTATACATCAATATAGTACAACCAAATACAGAGCACAACAAAGAAAGAAAAACAGCTGGCAGCGGCATCGCGAGCCTAGACTCGGTCCCATGCCCTCCTACTCCACAGCAACAGTCAAGTACCTGTATAGGGACTCTTTCCCCTATCTACACCTGCAGCAACGTAATATGTTTGGTCTGAAAAGCATGGCCCAAACAGGGTGTGAGAAATATATCTCAGTAGGCACCCACCAAAGGCCCGTTCCCAACTGCGTGTAAGCATGTAACAATAGTGTGCAATAATAAAATGTAATAAAGTAAGCAGTACTGACAAGTAAATAACTTAACAATTAAATTGCCATTTTATTATTCATTTAATTCATTATATACTAGAAATCAACACAGTGAATTTCTAAACAAACAATCCACGTCCTCAGACAAGAAAAACCTTACCCTCGGGTAAGCAGAATCCAACCCGCAGGTATAGCCCTCAGGCGTAACATAAATTGACCTCAGGCATATGAATTGTCTCCCTCAGGCACAGAAGTCAATCCCTCAGGCACGAAAGGTTGCCCTCAGGCGAAATACTATAACCCTCAGGCTAAATAGTGCAGTGACCTCAGACTATTCACAACAGCGCCCTCAGGCTAAATACAACAACACCCTTAGGCTAAATAGGTAACCGGGACATGCCCAACATGTAAACAAGCAGTAAAAAGAAATTCCTATCAAGGAAATTCTACAATTACTACTTTGAAGGCATACCCTCGGGTATCCTGGCCAAACGACTAAACAGTAGAACACACCCTCGGGGTGTTTCCAGATCCAAGAAATGATCCCAACCAACATTTTATTATCATAATTTAATCACCTATGAAATTATAGGCATTAAATATAGCAACAGACTCAGCCACACGACACCCCAACATGGGTTCATGGAACAAAAACGCACAAAAACGCACGACAGTTGGAAATTTACACCAAGCCACCTACCTTATATGCCAATGAACGTTATACCCGAATGCTGACTCCAGAAACGCCCAAGAACGGCGTAGATATGATGAAGAACAAAATGCATTAAAACATAAATAACTTCTGTTAGGAGAAGAATTGGTAAGAAGCAGCCAAGGAGATGGAATCCCTTACCCGTGCGGTTCCAACGGGATCGTCCGAGGCGGAAAATGATTCCAGACGAACACCCGACGGATATTCAAAGGCCCAGCCTCCTCCTTTGGCTCCAAATCGGCTCAAGTGTATCCTCTGTCAAATGAGGAGGCTACTGCCTGTTTTAAGCCGAAAAAACAAAGTACACGACGTGTACTTATAAGTACACGGCGTGTACTTCTTTCATTTAACTATTCCTCTGGCGGCACCGCCACACTGTTCATCCGTCGACATGAGTACACGACATGTACTCCCGAGTACACGGTGTGTACTGTCGCCCAGGTGGCGGCTTCTCCACCGCCTTACTGTTTAAGCCTGCTGACTGACTACACGGCGTGTAAGGTACCACTACACGGCGTGTAGTCGGTTCCTACACCCTTCGTCGCCGGCATGGCTACACGCCCCATGTACCCATCCCAAACGGCCAAAAGTACACGGTGTGTGGAAAAGTACACGGCGTGTAGTTCCAAAATTTAGTATTTTCCCCCATTTTCCATATTTTCTCAAAAACACTTAAGGAAAAAGAAAAGAAGAAGCCCGTACCTCAAAACTAAGAACCGAGTTCTTAAAAACTTCCCCCCTTATAGTAATTCGTCCTCGAATTGACCTTCCCAGGGTGGCGAAGAATAAGATCAGAACAGCTCTGGCCACTGAGCACATACGTCGGCCTCCCGCTCCCAGGTCTCATCTTGCACTTGGCCATGCTGCCATAATACTCGTACGAGAGGAACTGACTGGCCTCAGAGAACCTTCGTGCTCCTATCAATGATACAGATCAGTTTCTCCTCAAAGGAAACATCATGCTGAAGCTCAACCTCCTCTGGATGAAAGGTGTGAGACGGGTCTGAATGGTAGCGATGCAACTGAGACACATGGAAGATGTTGTGCATGGCTCGGTACCGCTGCGGTAACTGCAACCGATAGGCAACCAGCCTGACTCTCTCCAGAATCTCAAATAGTCCCACATACCTTGGTGAAAGCTTACCCTGTCTTCTGATCCGCTTGTGTCCCAGCCTCAGTGAAACACGCAAGAAAACCTGATCCCCGACCATGAACTCCAAAGTTCGTCTGCGGCGATCAACATAAGACTTCTGACGAGACTGCATGGTAGCCATCCACTTCCGAATCAACTGGACCTACTCAGATGTCTCCTGTATAAGCTGTGGCCCCAGTAAAGCTGCCTCACCTGCCTCTAACCAGCACAAAGGTGATCGGCATGTCCTACCATATAAAGCCTCGTATGGTTCCATCTCAATAGTTGCCTGAAAAATATTGTTATAGGCAAACTCGACTAAGGGTATATGATTCTCCCAAGAGCCCCCAAAGTCTAAGACGCATGCGCGTAGCATGTCCTCTAGCACCTGTATCGTCCGCTCTGACTGACCATCTGTCTGAGGGTGGTATGCTGTGCTCAGAAGCACCTGTGTACCCAGCGCCCTCTAAAAACTCTGCCAGAAATGAGACGTAAAGAGGGCGTCCCTATCTGAAATGATAGAACGAGGGACCCCATGAAGACGTACGATCTCTCGGATATACAGCCTTCCGAGCTCGTCCACACCGAAGGTCTCCTTGATCGGAAAAAAGTGAGCTACCTTCGTGAGTCTGTACACAACAACCCACATGGCGTCATTGCCACGAGGTGAACTCGACAATCCAGTCAAGAAATCCATCGCGACATTATCTCATTTCCACTCTGGAATGGGCAACTGCTGTAACAGCCCAGCTGGCCTCTGGTGCTCTGCCTTCACCTGCTGACAGGTGGAACACCTCGTAACAAAACCAACTATCTCCCTCTTCATACCCGGACACCAGTACTGACGTCTCAAGTATCGGCACATCTTGGTAACCCCGGGATGAACTGCCCAAGCTGAAGCATGAAACTCCCGCATCAGCTCCTCACGTATATCCCCTGGAACCCATACTCGTCCATGGAAATGCAAAACCTCATCATCGCTTATCGTCCAACCAGGAGGAGGGTCCTCACTTGCCACCGACTCCCGTAGAACTAGGCCTTCTGAATCCGATAACTGTCTCATCCCCACTCTGTCCAGGAGGGTAGAATTCACAGATAAAGAAGAAAGATAAGTCTGTCCCTGACTATCATGCACCTCCAGATGCATCTCATAGAACAAGGCCATAAGCTCCCACTCACCACTGGCCTCCTGCACTGCCTGTAGCTGAGTCTTCTTGCTCAGTGCATCAGCTACTGCATTACCTTTACCAGGTATATAGGCAAACTCAAAATCGAAAGACTGTAGGTACTTGACCCACCTTCGCTGCCTCAAATTCAGGTCACGCTGAGTAAAGATATACCTGAGGCTTTTGTGGTCGGTGAAAACCACAAAATTCACTCCCAATAGATAGTGTCTCCAACAGCGCAACACATGAACAACTGCAACCAACTCGAGATCATGTGTCGGGTAATTCCTCTCATGTGGACTCAACTGCCGAGACCCATACGCAACAACTCAGTCGCCCTGCATCAAAACGACCCCCATCCCAATCCCTGATGCATCACAATAAACTGTATAGCTCTTCCCTTTCTCTGGGAGTATCAGGATCGGTGCTGATGTCAACCTTCCCTTCAGGTCCTGAAAAGCTGTCTCACAAGCTTCTGACCAAATGAACTTCACACCCTTCTTAGTGAGACCTGTCAACGGTGCTGTTAAGCGGGAGAAGTCCTGTATGAAGCGTCTATAGTAACCATCCATCCCTAAGAAACTCCGTATCTCAAAAATGTTCTTAGGATACTCCCAGGAAACCACTGCTCTCACCTTCTCTGGGTCTACTGCAACTCCTGCCTCTGAGATGATATGACCCAGGAAGTGAATCTGGTCCATCCAAAAGTGGCACTTCGAGAGCTTAGCATATAGCTGATGCTCTCTCAGTGTACTCAATACGATCTAAAGATGAGTGGCGTGGTCATGTCGAGTGTGAGAGTACACCAAGATGTCTTCCACAAATAAAACCACAAAAGAATCAAGATGCGGATGAAACACACGATTCATCAGAGCCATGAAAACTGCCAGCACGTTTGTTAGTCTGAACGACATAACCGTATACTCATATAGACCATAACTACTCCTGAAAGATGTGAGAGGTATATCAGATGGTCTAACGCGCAGATGATGATATCCTGATCTCAAGTCAATCTTCGAGAACACTCGTGCTCCACGAAGCTGATCAAACAGATCATCTATCCTCTGCAAGGGATATCGGTTCTTAACCGTCAACTGGTTCAGCTTCTGATAATCCATGAAAAGTCTGAGGGTACCATCCGCCTTCTTCGCAAAAAGGACCGGAGAACCTCAAGGAGAAGTACTGGGTCAGATAAAACCCTTCTCCTGTAGCTCCTCTAACTTCCTCTTGAGCTCCTGCAACTCAGGCCTGGCCATCCTATAAGGAGGAATGGACACCGGTGCTTCTCCTGACACAAGATCGATAGAGAAATACACCTCACGCACTGGAGGTAGACCTGAAAAGTCATCCGGGAAGACATCCCTGAAACGATCCACAACTGGAGGGAAATCCGTCTGACAAGTCCCCTGATCATCCAGATACAAACTTTCAATCTGGACTGTGACTCCACCTTGCCCATGATGCTCTGGTCCAGCTCGAATCGCCTGAACATCCCACTCACCCTTGTATAGAAACTCCCACCCTCTGGTGATGTGAAACACACCCTGCGACGGTAGCAGTCTACGAAGGCTCGGAAGGGAACCAACCAGTCCATCCCGAGAATGACGTCATAGCTCGTCATCTCCAAGACATAGAGGTCCCAAAGGAATTGACACCCACCAACCTCAAGGGGGAACTCCTTGAACTGACGCACACCAGCCGTCCTAGTTCCCAACGGAGTGTCTAGCGTCAAGATATCAGAAGAAGTAGAAACACAGAGCCCAAGGATCTCCACAACGGGTACAGATATGAAACTATGTGTAGAACCCATATCGAAAAGCACTGAAGACAAGACAGAAGCTACTAGAATAGTACCTCTGACTGTAGAAGGTCCGGGATCCTGCTCCTGTTGGGTCTGTTGCACTGCATATGCCTTCCCAGTGCCGCGACCCTACGACATAGCCTGGCTACCCTAAGCTATCCCGCCCTACTGCCTCTATGATCTTGGTGTCTGGCTACCACGACCACGCCCACAATCTCTGCCTGCACGCCCTGACGTATTCCAGTTCCCTGACTGGTAAGAAGCCACTGGTCCTGCTCCCGCATGCGGTGTCTGCACAGAAACCCTCTCACTAGCCACTGGTAGAAACACCCTGCAAAAGCGCTACAGATGACCCATCTTGCCGCAAGCTCGGCACTCCACTAGGTCTCGTGGACACTGCAATCTCTTGTGCCCCTCTCTACTACACTGGTAGCACCTGATCGGGCCACCAGAAGACGCCACCTGGATGTTACTTCCACCCTGAGAGAAGTCCATCTGTCTCTTACTCTTTCCAGTAGAAATAATACGAGTAACTGGTGCTGAACCGCCCTGGCCCATACCACTAGATTCCCGCAGGTTCCTCTCTGTAATCAGCGCCTGATTCACAATCACGTGTACAGTAGGCAACCTAAAAACATTTACCAGTGCTCGGATGTCATACTGAAGACCATCCTAAAAACGTCTGGCTCTCAACGTCTCATCACCCACTAGCACGGGTCCAAAATGCTGAAGCTCCGTAAAAAGAGAAGAATAGTCTATCACCGACATAGCGCCCTGCTGCAGATTCATGAACTCTCGCGCTCTATCTTCCCTCAGCGTCTCGGGAAAGAAGAAGTCATAGAAGACTGCCTGAAAATATTCCCATTCCATGTCTCTGTGATGCTCTGACTGGGTGGTAACATGCCACCACCTCTTGGCGGAATCACGTAGCATATACGTCGCGAGCTTGACCCTCCGCCCTGGAGGCGTCTCAAGATGCTGAAAAATAGTCTGCATCGATCCTAGCCAAGACTCCGTAGCCTGCGGTCCGCCATCCCCTGAAAACTTAGGCGGATGCTGCTGCTGGAAGATACGAGTTAGCTCAGCCATAGATGTAGTAGCCTGCGGTGCTCCCTGAAAGGTCTGTATGAGCCGCATAAAGCCTTCACGGAACTGCGCCTCCGCGCCTGTGTATGGTATAACAGCTGGCGCCGCATCTGGCTCTGCTGGAGGATCCACTGGTAGCCCATGGACCACCATCTCCGGAGTATAATCGTCGCCGCTCTCCTGGTGAACAACTCACGGTCGTCTAGGTGGCATGACACTACAAGGTCAAAATCACGCCTCAGATTCAAGATTATTAAGACTGAAACGAAGGAACCACCAAGGAAACAAGAGGAAGAAAGCATGAAAAATTGGCAAAACAAGACTACACGATGTGTACAATGACTACATGGCGTGTACTTGACTTCCCTTCCCCTGCCCGGGTCCTTCTACACTGCTAAACCACATGGAATCCGTTGAACAAAACTACACAGCGTGTATAATATCTACACAGCGTGTACAATGTTATTTTCCAACTGCCCGTGCCGTCTGTGACACAGCCGACTACTCGGCTTGACACTACACAGTGTGTTACACCCGAAAACGGTGTGTACACCACCCTGTTTCCTAGCCACACGGCTAACTCCACACGGTCTGTCCTCAAACAAGACTACACGGCGTCTCCCACAGGTACACAACATGTCCAGGGAGAGGTGACACCATCCCGTGTTGTTAGTTACATGACCGATTCCCCAGGTCACACTACACGGCGTGTCTATAATTGACACGGTGTGTTCTGTCAAGGAGTTCACCGACCCATGTTGTTAGTTACACAGCCGGACTCCGGGTCACACTACACGACATGTCCATTTGGTACATGGCGTGTTTTACCCAAGCCTTTCCCTACCCCGTGTCGCCGCCCACACGGTTTGTGACACGGGAAGAGACTACACGGCGTGTACTCAGGGTACACAGTGTGTACTCAAAAAGTTTATTTTTCTTCCCGAACAGAAGAGCATACACGGAATGTATAAAAATACTACACGGCGTGTATACTGGGTTTCCGGACAGTATGCCTCAAAAACTTCCCCGGAACCCATAAAATACTGAAAAACAACACTTAAGTGTCAAATTCCGACCCGTGTGGGTCCATACTTCCCACGAATCAAAGTTTGACATCTTATATGTGTTTTAACTAATAAGTAGTCAATGATCCACCAAATTCCATTCAATGGGGGCCCATACTCCCCAGAAACCAAAGTTTGGCGTCCATTCTATAAACAAGATCAAACAAAAATACCATATCACAAGGCAGGTATTTATCAAGCAGCTATCACAATAGCATGCTTTATTATCACAACAACTATCACAACAACATGCAAATTCTAATGCACCTACATGGCATGGAAACTATGCATGGCATGTTATTTCTAGCATGTGCCTATATGATGCATGAGACGGAATACCCTCATCTCATCGGGTTGCAACTAAATAGAACCCAGAAATAAAATATAAACAACACAATCCAAGTGCGTCACCCAACGGTGAAAATATATCAACTGTAAAATTTGAAAAATCAAAAGAATTGCAAAATATGAGGTAGACTGGCTTTTCCCTATACATGGGTTAGCTATGCCCGGGCACAACTTATTACCAACTACCGTTCGTCCTATCCCTGACTACGACTCCAAATAGTAAGTCAAAGAAAAGAAACCCCTCTAATACCACTTTGTAACGTCCCGGACCCGGGTACCACACAACGGTTCCCCGAATCCGGTTCGCCATATGACCTCAAGCGCATTTCCCCAAATGCCAGAGGCTGCTGACCAGCAGCGAGGGCCCAGGTCTGATAGTGGGGAAACTATGCCCTCATTTATCAAAGTGTAGCAGAGCGGAATAAAAAATAAACATACAACAACAGGGGAAGCAGTAAACATACACAACGGAAATAAACAACTGCAGATGATATAAACAACAATATATAAATGATGATGCTACATGTTTCAAGTTCTAAGAAAACAGCCAAAACATGTTATACATAAATACAATACAACCAAATACAGATCACAACAAAGCAAGAAAAACAGCTGGCAGCGGCATCGTGAGCCTAGGCTCAGTCCCATGACCTCCTACTCCACAGCAACAGTCAAGTACCTGTATAGGGACTCTTGCCTCTATCTACACCTGCAAAAACGTAATCTGTTTGGGCCGAAAAGCGTGGCCCAAACAGGGTGTGAGAAATATATCTCAGTAGGCACCCACCAAAGGCACGTGACCAACTGCGTGTAAGCATGCAACAACAGTGTGCAATAGTAAAATGAAATAAAGTAAGCATTACTGACAAGTAACTAACTTAACAATTAAATTTCCATTTTATTATTCATTTAATTCATTATATACTAGAAATCACCATAGTTCATTTCTAAACAAACAATCCACGTCCTCAGATAAGCAAAACCTTACCCTCGGGTAAGCAGAATCCAACCCGTAGGTATAGCCCTCAGGCGTAACATAAATTTCCCTCAGGCGTATGAAGTGTCTCCCTCAGGCACAGAAGTCAAGCCCTTAGGCACGAAAGGTTTCCCTCAGACTAAATACTACAGCCCTCAGGCTAAATAGTGCAGTGCCCTCAGGCTATTCACAACAACACCCTCAGGCTAAATACAACAATGCCCTCAGGCTAAACAGGTAACCGGGCCATACCCAATTGGTAAAAAAGCAGTAACAAGAAATTCCTCTCAAGGTAATTCTACAATTACTACTTTGAAGGCATACCCTCGGGTATCCTGGCCAAACGGCTAAACAGTGGAACACACCCCCGGGGTGGTTCCGGATCCAAGAAATGATCCCAACCAACATTTTATTATCATAATTTAATCACCTATGCAATTATAGGCATTAAATATAGCAACGGCCTTAGCCACACGACACCCCAACATGGGTTCGTGGCACGAAAATGCACAAAAAACGCATGACAGTTGGAAATTTACACCAAGCCACCTACCTTATATGCCAATGAACGTTATACCCAAACACTGACTCCAAAAATGCCCAAGAACGACGTAGATCTGACAAAGAAAAAACCCCATTAAAACGTAAATAACTCCTGTTAGGAGAAGAATTGGTAAGAAGCATCCAAGGAGATGGAAGCCCTTACCCGTGCGGTTCCAACGGGATCATCCGAGGCGGAAACCGATTCCAGACGAACACCCAACGGATCTTCAAAGGTCTGACCTCCTCCTTTGGCTCCAAATCGGCTCAAGTGTCTCCTCTGCCAAATGAGGAGGCTACTGCCTGTTTTAAGCCGAAAAAATAAAGTACACGACGTGTACTTCTGAGTACACGGCGTGTACTTATTTCATTTAACTGTTCCTCTGGCGGCACCGCCACACTGTTCATCCGTCGACATGAGTACATGACATGTACTCTCGAGTACATGGTGTGTACTATCTCCCAGCTGGCGGCTGCTCCACCGCCTTACTGTTTAAGCCTGCCGGCTGACTACACGACGTGTAAGGTACCAGTACACGTCGTGTAGTCGGTTCCTACACCCTTCGTCACCGCCATGGCTACACGCCCCGTGTACCCATCCCACACGGCCAAAAGTACACGACCTGTGGAAAAGTACATGGCGTGTAGTTCCAAAATTTAGGATTTTTCCCCATTTTCCATATTTTCTCAAAAACACTTAAGGAAAAGGAAAAGAAGAAGCCCGTACCTCAAAAATAAGAACCGAGTTCTTACAATACAACTAGAGGAACGCTTCACCTTAACAAGTGACATAATTCAATTCCAAAGATCGGTAAAAAATTAAAATCTTCACCAATTTATTTATTCCTGAGCCCGCACCCCCACACATAATATTATTACAATCAATTGGAACACATCGGATGAGGAGGATTTTTCATGAATCCCTCACCAATACATTCTTATTTTTCTAAGATTTTGCCATAGAGCGCACCCTAGGGTCCTCTCGAGGAGGCCGCTCACACACCATATTTTCATTATTTAAAACTAAAATATACCACTATAATAAACTAATAATATAATGGGGGTTTTAAAAATTCATGTGATATATAAATATATATAAATGAAAATTAAAACAAAAATGAAAAACATGATGAAGTGAAAACAAAAAGATGTTACTAAATAATAAATAAGTTGTTATCACGAGTTCACGACAATGAAATCCTTGTTCTTTAAAATATCAATTCTAAATATTCTACCCAATATTGAGATCAAACCTATCACTCAAAACCTTCCCATTGAATTTTTACTATCCTACACCAAATCTCTGCATGTGAGACAATACTCTCTCACATCATCACCACAATGGTACTCCACCCTGTATACGACATTATGGTGACAAAGAAAAGGTGTAAAAATGAACAAGAAGAAGAATACAATACTAGTGAAATAAGGGTGAACCCTACACAAAAATTGGTTTCAACACTACTAAAATTATCAAAATAGAATAATGATAAACATTAAAGTAAAATGAACTCAAAACATCACTGCTCCCTCCTTAAACAATGAGAGTTAGTTCTCCATTTTTATGGAGGTTAAAAGGAGCATAGTGAAAGAACACAAAAGATAAAATTAATGAGAAAAGTGTAAGATTAAAAATATATATTCAACATTTAGAACACTATTATAGCAACATAAACCCTATTTTTACTCAAAATGGATAAACAAAATATCCAAAACTTTGAAATGGAGAGGGAGATAGTTTTTATAGTGAGGGGGGTGAATTTTTTTGGTTCCAATTCTATCTTTCAAAAGGGTCCTTGTGGTGGGCATAAAAAGTGGCTTAATTTGAAATTATGTTCTTCATTGAAATTGTTTTTCTATGTCTCCTATCTCCACCCACAACATTTGAGCTTAATTGGACATGTTTAACATGAGTTATTGGAGTTTTACTCTGAAATATTTTCTGACATTGAGGCTTTTTGAATTCCAAAGCATTGAATTCCCAATCATTTATGGCATTAAATACAGCCGAATATTGAGTGGAAGCAGTTAATGAAAATTTTCCCATCACCTTCTTGATCTCCATGTTAAATTTAATCTCATTTGGGATGACCATTTGTGATATATGGGACCATCTCCAAATTCCATTCAATATGGGAATAGATTCCAAGGCTTGAATTGCATGCTCTTTTTGGGCTTCATAATATAGTATTCAGCTTTGGGTTTAGTTGAATGAAATTAAGCACATCAAGTTGTGAATCTTAATTTTTTTTTCATGGTTTGTATTATTTTATAAGAAGTTATGGACGAAATACCAATACGATATAAAAATATTTAAATTCCTAAATTAGGCTATTTTCACAATTATGCTAAAATTGTTAATAAAATCTAGAATTGTGACAATTACCCTTAAAATGTGAAATTGGTGAGATTAAAACATTTAATTACAGAATAATATATGTTAAATTATGAGTTTTATCAACATCCTATACTAGTAAATAGATAAAAAGTGTCTGAAGGGTCTCTTTAGAGACTAGAAGCCCCCCTGCTTTGGTGGCATCATGCTAAGTATGTAAAATCTGTGCATCATGACTAATAAGCTGCATGAATTCACAAAATAGGTAAAAAATAGGCTAGAGGAAAGGATGAGTTCCTTTCAAATATTTAACAAGGATAACTGAGTTCAATTACACGAAAGAGATATGGATATTATAGAGTTTGCAAAGGAACAACCCACTAAGAATTTCCTTAGCTTTCTCTATGATCAAATGCCAAAGAAACTGAGCACCACTCAAATAAATATTTTTCAATGGTGAGTTGGATTGAATAAATAAATGGTTTTCTACATGATCATGACTGATCAAGTGTATGTTGTTGGGAATTTTCTCTACTGTGTGCATCTGAAACCCATGCGCCCAATACCACATCCAAGGAAATTGAGAACCAACAAATCAGAACCATCCAACATCCAAACTAGAAGTTGATTCTGGATCTTAATTTCATAACAAATCACCAAGAAGGGTTTGAAGTTCCACAACACACCCCTATGAATTCAACATTAAGAACTAGAAAGACCAAGCACCCTAGCCACTATGTTGATCTTCCCTTCAATATAATTCTAGTAACTTTTGGTCTTCGACAAGATCTTCCATAAGAAACAAAAAAGTAAGAACAAACACACACATAAATGCAAGAAACACAACACACAAGAATAGTGTGGTTCATAAAAAGTCCAAATCCATCGTAAAACACACCACATCTTTCATTAAGGATAGAAACCGAGTTACAAGGGAAACCTAATTCTGGAAACCCTACCCAACGTTAGTTATAAGGGACTAAATTCTGGACCCTACTCATAAATGGAAGAATATAATGCCTTCAGGATAAAAATATCACTCTATGGGGAAGTCCCCCCCAGGGTAACAAACACCACTCTGACCCACTTATCAAATGATCCCTCACCCTTTACTTATAGAAGTGCTTTGTAGTTTCCAACAAGTTCCACTAATTGCACCGCCTTATGAACTTCATAGTCATCCCACCACTTGTTCAAGGAGATTTATTGAGTTCCACCACCTCAACCGACCATTTTGGTGAATAATGCAAGCTCTAGATTCTCCATTATTTCTCCCGCATCACATGCAAGCTTTTTCAATGACATCCTGTTAGGCCCAAAAGGGGATTAGATACCCAGGGGGTTGAATCGGGGTATGAATATTCTTTTCAAAATTCTTCTTTCCCCACCAGATCTTAAGATCTTTATTATGATGGTCACTTTTTTTCTTTAGTGTTTATATTGATCTTATCCTTATCATCTTTATTTGATGATGATGTAGAAAAAATAAAGCAAGAAATCAAGAAAAATGATACACAACTTTTTACTTGGATCACCACCACTATGGGATAGTCCAAGGAGCATTCATCCAATAATGTGTTGGTGCACCGAGATCACTAAGCACACTACTTTTTGGTTTAGGATAGGTCACTCCTGCCTGGTCTTACTTCCCTTACAAAGTTTGGGGGAGATGCACTATCTCCTCAGGATCACTTCCTTCACACTTCCCTCTTATGATCACTTATTTAGAAGGAAAAACAATTAGAACATATGCCAAAGAACAATATCTTCTATTGTTGAGAGTTACACCGAATGCATGATAGGTGCCTTTGAAATTCATGTGCTCCTTCAAAACCTTGATGTGAACATCCCTTTGAGCATCAACTCTCCATGAGATATCATGTAAACTCCTCCTCAATTTGGAATGTTCTTTAATATATGAAAAGTCTTCTACTTTCTAGAATGATTCTGTAAATCCCTTCACTTTCTGTAATGCAACACCTTCTTCTTCCTTTCATTGCCTTGGATGTAACAGTGAATAAGCTGCTTCTGTAAATATTGTTAGGTGGTGTAGATCCTTCATATTATTCTTCTTTTGAATTCAGAGATGCCAATAGTACCATTCATAAGGTAACCTCAGTGTGTATCTCCTTGTGTGAGACCCTGAAATGTAACCCTTTCACAAGACCCCTTCACAATACACCTTCGTGAGACTCCTCCATGAGATCCCTCCATGAGACTCCTCCATGAGACTCTTCTATGAGACTCATTTGTGAGACTCCTTCATAATATCCCTTCATGAGATCCCTTTGAAAGACCTATTTTAGAGACTCCTTCACAAGATCCCTTCACGACATACCTCTGTGAGACCAAGGTAGTTAAACTGGAGAGTCCACTCAGACTCATTCGAGACTAGTAAACTGGACTCATAGACTCAACTTATATAAATTTAAGAGTATACTTCAACCTGATCCAACACCATCATTGGAGAAACCCTTACAACATGAAGGTCAAATCTCTTTTTTGATGAATTTTATTGAATAATTCCATCACTATGTTTGCAAAGAGTACAAGACGATATTGATGAAGCATATGATGTTTAAAAAGAAATGATGGAAGTTGAGTCTTGAGTGTTTGTAATTACATGTTATTGATATAATTCTAAATAATATTATATTTTCAATGGAATTTATAAGGAAGAGAAACTATCATCAACAACATAAGGAGTGTGGATTTAACAGAAGGATAAAAGCAGCATTTTATCTAGGATTTAACAGAAGGCTAAAATACTACTTATAATTACTAGGACACCCATTTAACAGGATTAAAAGTATATAAAAACCTCAATAAAGAAATTAAATAGAAGTATGAAAAACCTCACTTAGGACACCCATTTACCATGAATTATAAGCAGTATTTTAATACCACTCAGTGTGGTTTTTATATTGTTATAAAAAGCAGTATTTTAGCCTTCTATTTTTGATGATATAATTCCCAAGACTGTTAAATCCCGATAATGAGACTTTTGTTATATTTTCAATATCACGATGCATGTGGGTGTTTATAAATACCATCTGATGAAGTTTTTAAGTTTGGCGATAAAAAAATGTAAATTCAAGCAGTACTTGTAAGGTTTAGTGGTGAGTTTAATTGAGTTACTCAAGATTTTGGAAAAGTAAAATTAAAACTTTTGATTTGTAAGTTGATGATTTTGGATAGGTAACCCATCCTATAGATGAGTAAATATCATTTTGGTAATGGAATTTTTAGAAAATTAACTGATGAGTATGAAAGAGTAACCTAGCCTAGAGAAAGTAAACTTTTATGGAAGTGCAAAGTGACTATGGAAGAATAGGTTCCTACAGAAGAGTAAGATCTTACAAAAGTGTTTATTTCCAAGAAAAGTGAATAGTTTTAAAGAGAAACACTCACTATATAAGGATCATTACCTTCATAAGGATAACCTTAGTTCATTAAAGGGTAAAACATTGTGTGAAATATGATAGAGATGATCTTCTAGATGATGAAATAAATATGGAAATGCTCATTATCCCATTCTTTATCTAAATAAATTTCATTATTATTTTTATCATGATTTCAATGTATGCATCAGTTATTCATGTGAATTTATTAATAGAAGACAATTTCAAGATGGAAGCATGGTACACGAGAATTATCTGCATTATCTGCATGCTTACAAGTAGTTGTCACTAATCAACACTGCTAATATTGATCAAATTACAACATAAGATCAAATGGTAATAGCATTCATGAAACCACTTAATAGTGAAAAAATTGGATACCATTACACTCTAGTGACTTAAAAATCAATTGAATAAATTGAATAAAAAACAATTGGGCCTTCTGCATCTCCAATTTTTTAGCAAGAATTTCCATACCTAGCTGCATTGAAAAATGAATTCCAACTTTGCACATAATACTCACACTTAATAATAAATAATTCCATGAACATCTAATAAAAAACTTATATCATTCAACCATGAGTTACAATCTCAACATATAATTTACAAACCTCATAAATTCATATTACCAATATTTGAAATAGTTGTCTTATACAACTTAAGCAAACAAATCAATAAAAATCCTAGATAGATTTGAATCTTCCACCACCAAAAAGGCCTTCGTTAACATCGTCACCATTCCCAGCCTCACTAAAACCTTGAACACCTTGAATATTTTGAGAAACATATTTATATCCACCTTTATCACTATCATTTCCAATATCATCACGAATTTCAATATCATCTACATAGGTATTAGAATCATCCAATACATCATCTTCCCCATCATTTTCTAAAAGTTCACAATCATCTGGTTCATTTATCCATTCTTTATCAGAGGAAATATCATCAAAAATAGAAGGATCGTTATTATTTTTTCTTATAGATTTCTGCTTGTTAAATTTTAAATTGAACATAACAAACACCAAATCATTCATCTTTCTTTGGTGCATGTAGTTTCTTCTCTTTGTATGAACCTAAAAACACAAGAGAAAAATATGTTAAATATATTAACCTAAAATATTAATCTAAGTAGAATAAATATAATTCTCAACTTACCATCTCAAATTCACTCCAATTGTGCTCACATCCAAAATAACTATAGGTCAAGCTCAAAACATGGATCAAAAATCTTTTCAACTCAGGGAAATCATCTCTATATGAATCCCACCAATCAGTAGGTGTCTTTCCCCCCTCATCCTTTTTACAAAATCCATACCAAACAAGACTCTCTCATTTTTCAATTGGTCTAACTACAAATATATTTAGTCCCTCTCCTCTTGGGTGGACACCAATCTATTCAAGCAATCTTATAAGCCAATTTTCACCACTGAATTGACCCTAAAGTTGGAACTATAATGTAATTGAGGATTTAAATAATAGGAAGAAACATGTAATGTTCTATTGTGTTAAATAAACCTCATATCATCAACTATTTCCCAAATAGGTAGATATCTGCATATTATATAGTAACAAAATAAGATTAATATTAAATGAAACCCCCATAATAGTAACAAAAAATAACTCTCAAAATGAAGTACCTTTTCCTCATATTACTGAAATTGTATTGAATTATTTCCTTTTCTTGGCCCATATCCTCATAAAGGAATCCCATTGATGGTTTCTTATCAGAATCCACAATATGAAGTACTTTAATGAGTGAGAATATAGACCTTAAAAATGTCCCAACATCACACTAAAAGAAAGTATCTAACATAGTTAATTGCACTTTCTTTACATCTTTCCCTTTTGCAAACCTACTAATATTCTATTTTAGTGATGTAAAAATATTCATCAGAGCACCCTTATGCTCACTAAGACATACCAAATTCAAGTATGAGGTATAAAATCTAGTGACACCCGATCTAATCAAATCCCCCTCTTTTGTGAATTCATGTAGAAAAAGAATAAGAATATTCCTCAAAAAGATATATGTTGTGAATTTTTTTCCTCTAGAAATGGTCACCTTATGAACATCCATTTTTTCCAAATCCTCTAACATCAAATAAATATAATGATTAGCTCATAGAGTCCAATACAAGTTATTTTTTTTAACATCAACATCTCTCCCACAACTTTGTAGTTTGAATTATTATCACTAAGTACTTGAACAACATTATATTCTCTAACAAAATCAACAATATCATCTAACATTTTAAAGAGTTTATTAGTAATTTTTGAGATATCATATGTATCAATTGATTTCATAAACATAGAATCTTTCGGTATATTTACTAAAAAATTATAAATCGATATTATCTTATTATCTTTCCATCCATTAGACATAATAGAACTACCAGTTTATTTCCATTATTTCTTATACTTTTTAAGTATCTCTTGTGTGTAAGCATCTTCATTATTCAAATATTTCTCCCTTATATCATGATACGGTGGGGGTTTGTTTCCATTTCTACACCTTGCATCCATATCACACATCTTCACAAACTCTATATTTCTAGAATAATTAAAAGGTATATCACTTGTGTAAAAAAATAGAGCTACTTGATAATTTTTTCCTCAAATAACTCATTTTTCAATTTTCCTCAAATAACTCATTTTTCAAAAAAATATTCATAAAAGGTTATGCACAATTATTTGTATACTGAGCCCCACTGGATTTTTTTTTCAAAAATCAATTAATTATCGTATCATCATTCCTTGTACAAAATTAATTCATTTCAACCCCAATATCATGAAGATATTTTTTTCTTTTATTACTCAAGACCGTATTTATACAAAGCATACTTGAACATTCCTGTTTCACCTCATCCAACACACTTATAAAAGGTTCTAAATCTTTATTAGTTTGATCCAAATGATGTTTCAATCGATTAATACCCCTAAAAAAATTTATCAGAGAACATGCACATCACTTTTTCCAATTTTTTTCAATATCAAAACCAAATTTCCAAGAAGGATCAAACCTAATTCCACTTATATTTTTGCAAACATTATTTTGGATAGATGAGGAAGACATTTTCCTAAACCAAAATCTTAAAAGGAAACAAACCAAAAAAATTTACACTAATTCATATTAGACCACCAATTAATATAACACCAATAACAATTAAAATCAAAAAAATTCAAATTGATATTTAGATCAATAATTCACATTAGTTCAGGTAGTAACCAACGATTCATATTAAAATCATTTAATTCACATTAAATAAATTTTTAACCTAAAAAAATAAGACATAGAGGGAAATTGAGAACTCACAGGGGAAGTAGAGGAATAAATAATAAATCCCAAGAACCCATCCCTGCTCTTGTGTAATGTGAGAGGATATTGAAATCAATAGGAAGGTACGTATAAATATCTTGGTTTCTAGGGAATTCTTTAACCCGAAAAATGTCAATGAATAACGTGTTAAACTAGATTCCATAGAGGGGAAGGGATTTAATCACCTAATGAGTGAAATATACCAATATGTGGAAGATAGGAGTTTGAAATTGTGGTGCTGGGTTGAAGAGCTTATCAGGGCTATAGAAGAGGGAAACACTACCGAAGGAGCAAAGAGGTGGGTGAGATCGAAGTAGTGTGGAGCGGAGGAAAAAAAATTGAACCCTATGTAATCTAATGCGAGACACATCAAATTTACTTAAATCGCCCTACAATTTTTTATTAAAAAAACAATGTACCATCACTCATTTGTTGGATGCGATGAGTCTACACACGTCAATGATTTTATCTCGAGTATCTGTTTTTTCAGAAGATTTTGTTGAAACTTGATTCTTCATGTGAGTTGAATTGAGAGGGTTGGGTAACTCCATAAACTCATATGATTATATGATCTGCCAAATGAGTTTGAATACATTGCGTGAGACCTCTCCATGAGACCCCTTCACAAGAATTTATTCTGATCACGTGGATTGTGTGATTCCAACACAAAATCTTATTATGCTTATGTGAAATAATTTTTCTTCGGATCAAACCACTTAAGAAAATTTCTCTACTTCTTAAGGATGGGTTAAGGGGTATTTATAAGTATAAATCCACTACCTTAACTATGTAAATCATGGTTATCCATCTGCTCCACCATCTTATAAAATGACCTTATGCACTTAGCGTGATCCCATAGCGAGATCCATAGACAATCACATAGTGGTTAGAAACATCATCTTACAACACTTCCTGTGATCCCATCATGTGATCCAAAGACAATCATGTATGATTTACATGATACCATTGTGAGATCCAAATAAAATCATGTAGTGGTCAATGAAATTATCTTCCAGTTCTCTACATGATCCCATCATGAGATCCAAATACAATCAACATGCTTTATGTGATCCCATCGTGAGATCCAAAGATGATCATGTGGCCATGTTATTTCAAACGACCATGAGATATCTCAATCATTTCTAGCCTTTCTGTCTTCATTCATTTCGTGTGACTTCTTCATGAGATCCCTTGAAAATCGTATAGTGTATTCAAGTGATACTCATGATATATTCATGAGATACCTTGACAATCATGCGGTGTCTTCAAGTGATTTGCACGATCTCTTCACAATATCCCTTGAAAATCATGTGGTGTATTCAAGTGCTTCACATGATATCATCGTGAGATCCTATGAAAATCATGTGGTGACTTCAAGTGATTTGTGTGATCTATTCGAGAGATATCTTAAAAGTCACGTGGCATCTTCAAGTGCTTTGTATGATCTCATCATGAGATCCTATTATACTCATGTGGACCGCATGATGCGATAGTGATGAGATCCTCTAATACTCATGCGGATCGCATGATGCGACCGCGTGATCTTTTTCATCTCTCACTATCTCTAGTAAGGCATTTCCACTTTGGCTAAACAAACACCCTATGAATGATCCTTAAGGACTTACATGCTTCCCCATGATCCTTTGTCACTTTCATGCCCCACTCACGTGGATTACGTGATGCGATCATGTGATCGCCTTTGAGGACAATCACTCGAACTCTTCACTTCTTTGACAACCAGCCTTCATCAACAACATCAAACCTTATCAACAAACACAATCAACCCAGAAGAACCATGAAGAGGATTTTTTTCCAATAATATCCTCCTTTGGGTTTGTTAAAAACACTTCTAAACTTCAAGAACCAACTTATTGACAATTCATGCACATGCAAAATCAATTTCCATCTGCAACCCCATATATTGATCAAGGACTTCCTTAACATGTACTCTAAGCCCACATGAGTTAATATCAACATGAGAAACAATATTAGTATGCAAAGTTCATTGATGAATCAATCTATTCTCGAACCCACCGTTTGAAACTTTATTGATACCAATAGATAGAACAAGATTATCCTTCATGATCACTTCTTAACCTACACATGTCAACTTATTTTATTATGAACACAAATACCACTCTTTTCATAATTCTTCTTCATTGATAGACTGTATTTAGCATTTCTATATTTAAAACTCCCCCTGTTTCATTTCCCCTATCAAATTATCCCCCTATCTTGATCAAGTCATTTTCTACCCCTTTATCAATGAACTCAAAGGTCACTCCTTTTTGGTCTACAACATGGTAAAGAAAAAAAATCAAAAAATATGAGAAAAACACACCATAACTAAAGGAGAGGGGGTTCCACATCAACACTATTCAACTGTGGGGAGTTGACTGAACTTCAAGAGCCAGTCGACGATGCTCAATCTATTCTTTGAGTAAGTCCTTCATTAAGATATCTGCAACCTATATATCAATAGGCACATTCTCCGGCTTCACAATCCCATAATACACTTTATTCTTGATAAAATGATATCTAATTTCAATGTGCTTTGTCCTTGAGCGATGAACTGGATTTTTTCTATGATTTGTTGCACTTAAATTATCAAAATGGATACAGATTAGAGACTTCACTTCAATCTCACCTTTTTTTATAGAATTCCATAGGGTATTCCTTCATCTATGAATTTAACCCCCCTTAATCAATGATATCCATGGATCATATTATCAATAATCTACAAAATCATAAAGAAACACACATTATTCTTCGAACTCCATAAATCCAGATAAAAAGATATTATTCTCCCCATTTGGTCTTGCACTTCTACTTAGCCCATGTGACACCATAGGTTGAAATATGAAGGCCACCTAGCCATGTTAACTATTTTATATTTCACCTTCGACTCCATTTATCAACTTAAGATTCAAAATTTTCTTATTTTAGTAGTTTCAAGATCAGATCCATATTCTTATTTATAGCAGCACACTACTAATAGATTTTCAACAAGTGAAATTTCTACTTGACCTTGAGTCATTGATAGATCCTCTAAGCATACTGAGTCATAAATCCTTATAGAAATCAAGAGTTTAAGCTAATAAACACCAATGTTGTACACGTCACTCACTTACCTCCCTTGATTATAGTATTATTTTTTTTAATTATTCAGAGAAATCCATTGTTAGATGAAACTATATTTTCTAGAGTTCTTGTCACTATATATCCCTGAAAACCTCCAATTTTGGACTGATACAGATTATTAATACTGATTTTTGAGTTGGGAATAGATATTGAACTAATCTTCAGAATGGGGAGAACACTAGTTGGAAATTATATTGATTTTCTAGTAGCTTATTGATATCCTAAAAATAGTCATCTGATACCACATTGTTAGAATAAAATAGATAAACCTGACATACATGAATGTTGCTGCTTCTAACCTAATATTTATTTTCTTAATGGAAAAATACCACTTGAACTGAGGCCTTATACCAATGGTTTAAAATTCAACATGACTTGGAACAACTTGATCATTCAAGTATATATTTGATAGCTCTTCAGTTTCAGTTCAGGTTCTTTATCACATGATATTCCTTTTCCACAACATGGTTCTAGACACAGATTTTAAAAATAGACAATAATAGAAATGGATGTTTTCCTAATGATTTTATCCCAATAGTTTAGAAAAACCATTGGGAAAGGGAGGCTATACCAAAAGTTTAACAAAACCGTTGGTATAGACTTGTTTGTAGGAGCCTTTACCAACGGTTCTAGAGAACCATTGGGAAAAGCTTGCTTGTAGGAGGCTTTACCAACGGTTCTGTAGACCCATTGGGAAAAGACTGTTTTTAGGGGATTTTACCAATGGTTTTATATAAACTGTTGGGATAGGCACTCTTTCCCAATGGTTTTTAAAAACTGTTGGGAAAAGTTTGCCCCAATTAGTAGCCCCTCCTCATTCGCGAACAGAACTGAATGTGCAGTAACATGCCATCCTCGCTCGACTCCCCCCATCCGAACTGCTAAATCTCCATCAGATCCATCTCAAATTAGGTATTTTTTTCTTTCTACACTTAAAATATTTAAGTGTTACCTTATTATTATTATTATTCATCTAATATTTTAGTTTTTTGTTTTGATTTTGATGTGTATCTTTTTTTTTCTGTTTTGATTTAACATAAATTTTCTCTATCCCATCAGATCCATTTAATTATTTAAATCTTTAACCCTCCATCGGAGGTGAAACATCTTAGATTCATTGCGGTTGGATTCCATATTTTCTAAGTATGCGTTTTTATGCGTTTTCTTTATCTTGTAATTAATTGTTACTTGCGAATTCATTTATATGTGTTTATTAATTTTTAACAAAGTTTCTATGAATGTTTTTCTTGAAATTCCTTGTGAAATATTATTTAATCCTATTCTCATTGAATTAAACAAGTCATGAATTTCATGACTTTAATTTTGACATCTTTCAACTTTTTATGAATTATTCAATTTCATGACTGTTTAGATTTATTTTCAAAGAATATTTAAATAATGATTTGGTAAAATTGAGACTTTGCCTTGGTTTTTTATTCAAAGAATGAAATAAATTCATTTTAATGAAATGAGTTGAACTATTTAATGTTTTCTAAGTAGTTTCAAATGATTGAATTTGAGAAATGACAATGAACCCTCTTGGAATGAGGGGGGGGGGGGGTGAGGGGGCTGTTCGGGGGGTGAGGGGGGCTGTCTGGGGGGTGGGGGCGTTGTCCGGGGTGGGGGGGGGGGCTGTCCGGGGTGGGGGGGGGGAGGGGGGGCTGTCTGGGGGGTGAGGAGGCTGTCCGGGTGGTGCGGAGGGCTGTTCGGGGGGTGGGGGCTGTCCGGGGGTTGGGGGGCAGTCTGGGGTGGGGGGGGTGTCCGGGGTGAGGGGGGGGGGGGTGTCCGGGGGGTTGGGGGATGTTCGAGTTGAGGGGGGCTATTCGGGGGGTGGAGGTGTCTGGGTGGTGCGGGGGGCTGTACGAGGGGTGGGGGGCTATTCGGGGGGGGGGGGGGTGGCTGTCCGAGGGGGGGGGGGGGGGCTGGCCGAGGGGTGGGGGAGCTGTCCGGCCGGGGGTGGGGGGGGGGGGCTGGCCGAGGGGTGGGGGAGCTGTCCGGCCGAGGGTGGGGGGGTTGTTCGGGTTTTGGGGGGATGTCGGTGTGTGTGTGTGGGGGGGGGGGGGGGGGGGTTGTCCGAGGGGTGGGGGAGCTATCCAGCCGGGGGGTGGGGGGTTGTTCAAGGTGTTGGGGAGATGTCTGGGGGGGGGGGGCTGTCCGGGGGGTGGGGGGGGGGCTATCCGGGTTGACGGGGGGCTGTTTGGGGGGTGGTTGGGCTCTCCGGGTGGTGCGGGGGGCTGTCTGGGTGGTGCGGGGGGCTGTCCGGGTGGTGCGGGGGGCTGTCCGGGGGGTGGGGGGGTTTTCTGGGGTTAGGGGGGCTGTCCGGGGGGTTGGGGGGGCTGTCCGGGGTGGGTGGGGGCTGTCCGTGGTGGGGGGGGGGAGGGGGGCTGTCTGGGGGGTGAGGAGGCTGTCCGGGTGGTGCGGAGGGCTGTCCGGGGGGTGGGGGCTGTCCGGGGGTTGGGGGGCAGTCTGGGGTGGGGGGGGGGTGTCCGAGGTGGGGGGGGGGGGGTGTTTGGGGGATGTTTGGGTTGAGGGGGGCTGTTCGGGGGGTGGGGGGGGGTGTCTGGGTGGTGCAGGGGGCTGTACGAGGGGTGGGGGGCTCTCCGGGGGTTGGGGGGCTGTCCGGGGTGGGGGGGGGGGTGTTCGGGGGGGGGGGGGGGTGGCCGAGTGGTGGGGGAGCTGTTCGGCCGGGGGTGGGGGGGTTGTCCAGGTTTTGGGGGGATGTCGGGGTGTGTGTGTGTGGGGGGGGGGGGGGTTGTCCGAGGGGTGGGGGAGTTGTCCAGCCGGGGGTGGGGGGTTGTCCGAGGTGTTGGGGGGCTGTTCGGGGGGGGGGGGGGGCTGTCCGGGGGGTGGGGGGGGGGGGGCTATCCGGGTTGACGAGGGGCTGTCCGGGGGGTGGTTGGGCTCTTCGGGTGGTGCGGGGGGATGTCTGGGTGGTGCGGGGGGCTGTCCGGGGGGTGGGGGGGGGGCTGTCTGGGGGTTGGGGGGGGGGGGGGCTTTCTGGGGTGAGGGGGGGGGGGGGGGGGCTGTCCGGGGGATGGGGGGCTGTTCGGGGTGGGGGGGGGGTGCTGTCCGGGGGGTAGGGGGGGCTGTCTGAGGTGAGGGGGGGCTATCTGGGAGGTGGGGGTGCTGTTCGGGTGAGTGGGGGATATCAGGGGTGGGGGGGGGGGGGGCGTGATGTCAGAAGTGAGGGGGTGGGGGTGTTGTCCGAGGCATGCTGTGGTCGGTACCATTCAAAGTGTCTAACTTTTATTTGAAATGGACCAGATTTTAATTGAAAACAACAACTAAGATACGAAAAACTGATCAAACGCATTCGTATTGTGTTTAAACTTTAGGAAAATGATACATTGGTCATTTGTGATGGGTACGAGTCAATTCCGCCTTAATCCGAGACACGGTGTGGCCGGTATCACTCAAAGTGTCTCACTTTGGTTTGAAATGGACAACATTTTAAGTGAAAACAACAACTGACATACAAAAAACAGACCAAACATATTTAGATTGTGTTGATACTTTAGGAAAATGATCCAATGGTAATTTGAGATGTTTACAAGACAAACCCACCTCAATCCAAGGCATAGTGTGGCTGGTATCACTCTAAATGTCTCTCTTTTGTTTAAAATGGACACCATTTTAAGTAAAAACAGCTAGCATACAGAAAACCAACCAAACATATTTGTATTGTCTTGATACTTTAACACAACAATCCATGGGTCATTCGTGAGGTGTACGAGGAGACGATACATCATTCGGACGTGTGGTTTGCGCGACACAGATGGATATGTGTTTTTAGGTGTTTGGTGCGCTTGAAAAGCGTGTGTGGGGTATTCAAAACTGGCTGAACGACCTCACAATGCCATAAAATCAGACGAAAACAAAGGGTGGGTGAATTGTGAAATGTTTGTCTAGACGGAACGTTAATCGGAGGTTTCGTGTGACCGCGGTGGCTGAAAACACACTCTGTATGTCGTAAATGGCCAAAACATGTGTTTAACGGTCAAATGCATGCCGAACGACATTAGAATGACTTAAAATCACACAAAAACACCCTAATTATTATTCTTGAGGTGTACGGGGAGACGAAACAACATTCGGATGCGCGGTTTGCGTGTCACAGCTGAATATGTGTTTTTTAGGTGTTTGGCGCACTTGAAAAGCGTGCGTGGGGTAGTCGAAACCAGATGAATGACCTCAGAATGCCATTAAATCGGATGACAACAAAGGGTAGGTGAAGTTTGAAATGTTCGTCCAGATGTCATGTCAATCGGAGGTGTCGTGTGACCGCAGTGGACGAAAACGCACTCTGCGTGTCATAAATGGCCAAAACATGCGTTTTACGGACAAATACATACCCAACGACATCAGAATGACTTTAAATCACACAAAACACCCTAATTATTATTTGTGAGGTGTACGAGGAGACGACACATCATTCAGATGCGTGGTTTGCGTGGCATGACTGAATATGTGTTTTTTAGTTGTTTGGCGTGCTTGAAAAACGTGGGTGGGGTGGTCAAAACCAGTCGAATGACCTTATAATGCCATGAAATCATACGAAAACAAAGGGTGGGTGAACTGTGAAATGGTCAGCTAGACGGTATGTCAATCAGAGGTGTCGTGTAACCACGATGGCCGAAAACGCACTCCGCGTGTCGTAAATGGACAAAACAGGCGTTTAACGGTCAAATGCATACCGAACGACATCATAATGACTTGAAATCACAAAAAAACACCCTAATTTTTATTCTTGAGGTGTACAAGGAGACGTCATGTCATTCAGACGTGCGGTTTGCACGACATGACTGAATATATGTTTTTTAGGTGTTTGGTGCGCTTGAAAAGCATGCGTGGGGTGGTCAAAACCGGCCGAATGACCTCAGAATGCCATGAAATCAGATGGCAATAAAGGGTGGGTGAATTGTGAAATGGTCGGCCATACGACATGTCAATCAGAGGTGTTGTGTGACCGCGGTGTCCGAAAACGCACTTCGCGTGTCGTAAATGGCCAAAACATGCGTTTAATGGTCAAATGCATACCAAACGACATCAGAATGACTTGAAATCATACGAAAATACCCTAATTATTATATTATTGAGGTGTATGAGTAGAAAACACGTCATTCAAACCCACAGTTTGCGTGACACGACTGAATATGTGTTTTTTAGGTGTTTGGTGCACTTGAAAAGTGTGTGTGGGGTGGTCAAAACCAGCCGAACGACCTCAGAATTCTATGAAATCAGACAAAAAAAAGGGTGGATGAATTGTGAAATGGTCGGCTAGACAGGACGTCAGTCAGAGGTGTCATGTGACCGCAATGGCCAAAAACGCACTCGACATGTCGTAAATGGCCAAAACATGCGTTTTACGGTCAAATACATACCCAACGACATCAGAATGACTTGAAATCACACGAAACACCCTAATTATTATTCTTGAGGTGTACGAACAGACGACATGTCATTCGGATGCACGGTTTTCACTACACGACTGAATATGTGTTTTTTAGGTGTTTGGTGCGCTTGAAAAGCATGCGTGGGGTGGTCAAAATCGACTGAACAACCTCAGAATACCATGAAATTGGACGAAAACAAAGGGTGGGTGAACTGTAAAATGGTCAGCCAGACGGCACGTCAATCAGAGGTGTCGTGTGACCGCGATGGCCGAAAACGCACTCTGCGTGTCGTAAATGTCCAAAACATGCGTTTAATAGTCATATACATGCCGAACAACATCAGAATGACTTGAAATCCCACAAAACATCCTAATTTTTATTCTTGAGGTGTACGAGGAGACGACACATCATTCGGATGTGCAGTTTGCGCGACACGACTGAATATGTGTTTTTTAGGTGTTTGGCGCGCTTGAAAAGCATGCATGGGGTGGTCAAAACTGACTGAACGACCTCAGAATTCCATGAAATTGGATGAAAACAAAGGGTGGGTGAACTGTAATATGGTCGGCCAAACGACACATCAATCAGAGGTGTTGTGTGACCGCGATGGCCGAAAATGCACTCTATGTGTCGTAAATGGCCAAAACATGCGTTTAACGATCAAATGTATACCGAACGACATCAGAATGACTTGAAATCACACAAAACACCCTATTTTTTATTCGTGAGGTGTACGAGGAGATGAAACGTCATTCAGAAGTGTGGTTTGCATGACACGACTGAATATGTGTTTTTTAGGTGTTTGGTGCGCTTGAAAAGCGTGCATGGGGTGGTCAAAACCGACCGAATGACTTCGGAATGCCATGAAATCAGATGAAAAGAAAGGGTGGGTGAATTTTGAAATGGTCTGCCATACGACACGTCAATCGGAGGTGTCGTGTGACCGCGGTGGCCGAAAACAAACTCCGTGTGTCGTAAATGGCCAAAACATGCGTTTAACGATCAAATGCATACCGAACGACATCAGAATGACTTGAAATCACATGAAAACACCCTAATTATTATTCGTGAGGTGTATGAGGAGAAAAAACATCATTCGGACCCATGGTTTGCGCGACACAGCTGAATATGTGTTTTTTAGGTGTTTGGTGCGCTTGAAAAGCGTGCGTGGGGTGGTCAAAACTGGACGAACGACCTCAGAATGCCATGAAATCGGAAGAAAACAAAGGGTGGGTGAATTTTGAAATGGTTTGCCATATGACACGTCAATCAGAGGTGTCGTGTGACCGCGGTGGCCAAAAACACATTCTGCGTGTCGTAAATGGCCAAAACATGTGTTTTACGGTCAAATACATACCCAACGACATCAGAATGACTTGAAATCACACTAAAACACCCTAATTATTATTCTTGAGGTGTAAGAATAGACGACATGTCATTTAAATGCACGGTTTGCACGGAACGACTGAATATGAATTTTTTAGGTGTTTAGTGCGCTTGAAAAGCGTGCGTGGGGTGGTCAAAATCGGGCGAACGACTTCAGAATTCCATGAAATCAGACGAAAACAAAGGGGTGGGTGAACTGTGAAATGGTAGGCCAGATGAAACGTCAATCAGAGGTGTTGTGTGACCGTGATGGCTGAAAACGCACTCCGCGTGTCGTAAATGGCCAAAATATACGTTTAACGGTCAAATGCATAAAGAACGACATCAGAATGACTTGAAATAACACAAAAACACCCTAATTTTTATTCCTGAGGTGTATGAGGAAACGACACATCATTTGGATGCGTGGTTTGTATGGCACGACTAAATATGTGTTTTTTAGGTGTTTGGCACGCTTGAAAAGCGTGCGTGGGGTGGTCAAAACCGGCCGAAAGACCTCAGAATGCCATGAAATCAGACGAAAACAAAGGGTTGGTGAATTGTGAAATGTTTGGCTAGACGACACATCAATCTGAGGTGTTGTGTGACCGCGATGGCTGAAAATGCACTCCGCGTGTCGTAAATGGCCAAAACATGCGTTTAACGGTCAAATGCATAACGGACGACATCAGAATGACTTGAAATCACACAAAACACCCTAATTTTTATTCGTGAGGTGTACGAGGAGACGAAACATCATTCATGTGTGTGGTTTGAACGACACGATTGAATATGTGTTTTTTAGGTGTTTGCCGCGCTTGAAAAGCGTGCGTGGGGTGGTCAAAACCAGCTGAACGACCTCGGAATGCCATGAAATCGGATGACAACAAAGGGTGGGTGAAGTGTAAAATTGTCAGACAGAAGGCATTTCAATCAAAGGTGTTGTGTGACTGCGGTGGCTGAAAACACACTCTGCATGTCGTAAATGGCCAAAACATGTGTTTTACGGTCAAATACATATCCAACGACATCAGAATGACTTGAAACCCTAATTATTATTCGTGAGGTGTACGAGGAGACGACACGTCATTAGAACATGCGGTTTGCACGACACGGCTGAATATGTGTTTTTTAGGTGTTTGTCGTGCTTGAAAAGCGTGCATGGGGTGGTCAAAACTAGCTGAACAACCTCAGAATGCCATGAAATTGGACGAAAAAAAGGGTGGGTGAACTGTGAAATGGTCAGCCAGACGACACATCAATCAGAGGTGTTGTGTGACCGCGATCACCGAAAATGCACTCCGCGTGTCGTAAATGGCCAAAACATGCGTTTAACGGTCAAATGCATACCAAAAGACATTGGAATGACTTGAAATCACACAAAAACACCATAATTTTTATTCTTGAGGTGTATGAGGAGAAAACACGTCATTCAGACGCGTGGTTTGCACATCACGACTGAATATGTGTTTTTAGGTGTTTGGCACGCTTGAAAAGCATGTGTGGGGTGGTCGAAACCGGACGAACAACCTCGAAATGCCATGAAATCAAACACAAATAAAGGGTGGGTGAATTGTGAAATGGTCGGCCATACGACACGTTAATCGGAGGTGTCGTGTGACCGCGGTGGCCAAAAACTCACTCCGCATGTCTTAAATGGACAAAACACGCGTTTAACGGTTAAATACATACCGACTTGAAATCACACTAAAACACCTAAATTATTATTCATGAGGTGTATGAAGAGACAACATGTCATTTGGACATACGGTTTGTGCGACACAATTGAATATGTGTTTTTTAGGTGTTTGGTGCGCTTGAAAAGCGTGCGTGGGGTGGTCAAAACGGGCCGAACAACCTCAGAATGCCATGAAATCGGATGACAAAAAAGGGTGGGTGAATTGTGAAATGGTTGGCTAGATGTCACGTCAATCGGAGGTGTCATGTGACCACGATGGATGAAAACACACTCCGCGTGTCGTAAATGACCAAAACTTGCGTTTTACAGTCAAATACATACCGAACGATATCAGAATGAATTGAAATCACACGAAAACACCCTAATTATTATCCGTGATGTGTATGAAAAGACGACACGTCATTCAGATGCGCGGTTTGAGTGACACGACTGAATAAGTGTTTTTTAGGTGTTTGGCGCGCTTGAAAAGCATGCGTGGGGTGGTCAAAATCGGCCGAACGACCTCAGAATGCCATGAAATTGGACGAAAACAAAGGGTGGGTGAACTGTGAAATGGTCGGCCAGACAATACATCAATAAGAGGTGTCGTGTGACCACGATGGCTGAAAACGCACTCCGGAAAGCCCCCCACCCCGGACAACCCCACCCCCACCCCCGGAGAGCCCCCCCACACCCCCCGGATAGCCCCCCACCCCGGAAGCCCCCCCACCCACCGGACATCACCCCCTCCCCCCTGCCCACCGAACAACACCCCCCCTCACCCCAGATGCCCCCCACCCCCCTGACAGCCCCAACCCCCCAGACAACCCCCCTTACCCCGAACGCCCCCCCACCCCTAGACAACCCCCCCTAGACAACCCCCACCCCCCGGACAGCCCCCACTCACCCCAGACAACCCCCACCCCCGGACAGCCCCCGCACCACCCGAACAGCCCTCCCACCCCCCAGACAGCCCCACACACCACCCGGACAGCCTCCCACCCCCCAGACAGCCCCCCCACTCAATTATTTAGTTCTAATATGTAAGTCCTAATGTTATTCATCTATTTTTTTTTATTTTCTATTTTGATTTGGTCTAAACTAGATCACTCTCTCTTTACCCAGATTGGGAACTCCTTCCTCCCTATAGATCCATCTGAATTCAATCAATTTTTTAGTTTTACACTCCAAATCGATAAGGCTTAACTTATTTTTAATATTTTACATCTATTATTGTTTGTTTCTCTTTTGATTTGACTTTAACCGGGTGGTGCCGTGTGTGGAATGACATACCCAATAATTGTAGTTTGATTTGTTTTCTATTTTCATTCTACAATTCAAGTGTCATGATTATATGAATCAACTTGATTTTAATTCATCATATCCACTCCTTTTATGTAGTTAGTGAACCATATCGAGGCACGGTGTGGCTGGTACCACTTAAAATGTCTCAATTTTATTTGAAATGAATAGGATTTTAAGTAAAAACAATAACTTGCATATCGAAAACTGACCAAACGTATTCTAATTGTGTTTATACTTTATCACAATGATTCATGGGTATTTTGTGATGTGTACGAGTCAACCCCGCCTCAATCCGAGGCATGGTGTGACTAATATCACTCAAATTATCTCTCTTTTATTTGAAATGTACATCTTTTTAAGTGAAATCAACAACTGGCATACAGAAAACTGATAAAAAACATTCAAATTATGTTGATACATTAGGACAACGATCCATGGGTCATTTGTGATGTGTATGAGTCAACCCTGCCTCAATCCAAGGCACGGTGTGAGAGGTACCACTCAAAGTGTATCACTTTTGTTTGAAATGGACAAGATTTTAAGTGAAAATAACAATTGGCATATGGAGAACCGACCAAATGCATTCAGATTGTGTTGATACTTTATCACAATGATCCATGGATCATTTGTGACGGTTATGAGTCAACCCCACCTCAATCTGAGGCACGGTGTGACTGGTATCACTCTAAGTGTCTGACTTTTGTTTGAAATGGACAACATTTTAAGTGAAAACAACAACTGACATACGGAAAATCTTCACAAGGCTACACATATATTCTTGAAATTAAGGGATAAAAAATAAAATATGGTCTATTGGTCATACATTATTAGAATAAAATATTCAAAAGGCATATATTTAAACACAATGGGTTATAGTATATATAGAGAAACATGAATTATATTAGGAATGAGTCTCGACATCCCATCATGAACATGCACCAACACTCATGTTCTAATTCTCAATCAAGGGTCGTTCATTCTATACAATAACATACAAAAAATAAATATCATATAGTGATTTCATATGAAACCTATGAACACTCAAGCATACCATATAACAAATTGGTCAACAAGGCTACACATAGATTCTTGAAAAATAAGTTTCAAAGTCTCATAAAAATACCCCAATGGTGAGGAATACACATGGTGACACCATAGCCCCATGGATCACCTCAATCCCATCCTCAAACAGTGGGTTCTAGGACCAAACCAAATTCCATTTGAGAACCCAATACCAAAGACTTAATTGAATATTCATACCCACTACCCAAGATGGGGATTCATCTCACATCACACCCAGGAGAGAAAATTACAATTAGCCACATACCCCCTTATTCTAATTGGAAAGTCTATGAAAAACATGTAGGCTATTCCGGTAACCCATCTCATATGTCGAGATTGGCCAATGTTTCCCACTAACACACCAGGAACCATTTATACATGGATACATAATCATTAGAGGAATATAAACATCCCATGTGCTTCCTATAACTCATCCTAGGTCTAAGCACATGACCACTAACATTGTCTATCTTATGGGTATCATGATCCTTGTCCACTCTACCTAAGTTTTTCTGTTGGTTTTAAGATACTCAACCTAAGAGCATGACTAAACATCCCATGTTCTTCCTATAACATGTAGGTTTTTTTCTCTTGTGTGTATTGGTGTTGTGGTTTGAGTGAGGAATGAATTATAAATTTTGAATACTCTTATGTGTGTTGGTGTTGTGGTTTGAGTGAGGAATGAATTCTAAATTTGGAATACTCTTATGGGTGTTATTGCATTTCCTATAACATGTAGGCTTTTTCTCTTATGGGTGTTATTGCATTTGAATTTCTAAATTTCTAAATTTCTAAATTCTGGAATGAATTCTAAATTTTTAATACTTTGGATGGGGATTTTGTATTGGTGTTGTTATAGGTCTGGAGAGGGGGAGGTGTGTTGTTGTGTTGTTGTGGAGATGTGTTGTTGCAGGTCTAGAGAGGGGAGAGGGGCCTGCTATTGTGGAGTTGAGCAAATGTATACCAATGGTTTTCAAAACCGTTGGTATAGATTCTATAATATAACTATACCAATAGTTTTTTATAACCGTTGGTATAGGTTTATACCAACGATTATAACAAAACCATTAGTATAGCCTTATGAATTGCCATATCCCCTCTATACCAACGGTTTACAACCGTTGGTATAAGTGTAACACACATATACCAACGTTTTCAGAAACCATTGGTATATGTTATACTTTAACACACATATGCCGATGGTTTGTAGAAAGCCGTTGGTATACCTTCTATTTTGACACCTATACCAATGATTTTCACAGAACCGTTGGTATAGGCCTATTGTCACGGCTTACTTGGCCACAGTTGAGGGAACCGTTGGTATACTATATACCAAAGGTTTCCAGACCTTTACCAACAGTTGTGAACCGTTGGTAAAGTGTAAAAGTTTAGTAGTGAGAGTGGTTTTGTAACACCAATTTTTGAATTTGATACCATATGAAAATTTCAAGTGTTCTGATTCTTCTCATCGAATGTATCTTTATTCATCTTATGAACCTATTCTCTTTTAGCACACTCCCCCATGGATTGTATCTCCCTCTTAGTCCTGCACAACTTTCAAAATATATTAGAAATATTTAATAC
This sequence comes from Viscum album, assembly GCA_963277665.1. Lineage (NCBI taxonomy): Eukaryota > Viridiplantae > Streptophyta > Magnoliopsida > Santalales > Viscaceae > Viscum > Viscum album. The sequence goes on from OY728125.1 coordinate 148,906,281, forward strand.
ATTGGGAGAGGGGTCCCTCTAGAATCATCAAGAAGAGGATTCTAGTTGATCCTGATTTACCAACCCTTTAATATTTTCTTGTGAAACATTGTACTATTTTTCTGCTTGTTCCAACTACCCATCTAACTTTAAATGATATGGATATATAACTAGACATTCACTACCCACATGCTCAGTCTTCTTCCAATATGTAGGTTCTGTAGGCTTGGTCTTTTTCACAGTTTGGGGTTTATACCCACTAGTACAAATTTATTTCTTTGATGATCCACTTATACACCATTTTTCATGATTCTTTCTTTGAGAAGGAACATTTATACTGGTCGTATTATTTTTCTTCTTCCTCTATTGGAGGGATCTTTCTATTACATTCACTTATCTCCTTGTGGGATGACACATTGATTTGTTGATACACTCTTTATTAATTTTTCTTTTATTAGTTATCTGAGTCACCTCACTCTTTCTTGCTGGGGGTGAGTCTTTCACTATACATACATTCTTCTTACTTACAACTGGAGAAACTCCTCCCTAATTATTATAGGTCTGCTCACATTCTTTCTAAGAAAGATTCTATAAGTGTAATAGAGGAGGTTCTTGGTATACCTTTTGTTGCACTCATTGTATTTCCTCTAAGACTTTAAACCTATTTTTCATCTTAACAGGCTGTCTTCCAGTATATGCTTTCTCGTTATATACTGTCAGAGTTGGGGATCTCCTATTGAATTCTTTTACCTCTCCTTATTTCTTCCAACTGTAGTATCTTGCCAAATTCCTATAATTAGAACATATAAAACATACCCCATTAAAAAAATACCCTCTGTCATCATTACTAATTTGGGATGTTGATGTAGTGAGAATTTTTCTTCTGACATTGAGCCCTTGAGCTTCTTGACACATACTCACGGTGTGTCCTAGTCTTCCACAATAGTATCATTTCTTGGATGCATTTTTTGAGTGAAATTTCTAAAAAACTTCTTAAGAATATTATTATTATTATTTTATTTATAAATATTTCTATCTTTACAACATGAAATATATCCCAAAGTGTCAAAATAAAAATTTGAAGTATGACCATGCATCCCAAAAAATAGCATATATTGTCATTACTTCTTGAAAATGTATTTTTAGATATGTTTCGAGTATCTACATAATTTTTCTTATTTTTTGGAACTATTCATGAATATATTCCTCTCATGCCTAGGAGAGGGTTCATCATAGCCAATACCAGATTTTCCAAAACTGCATGGCCTTTGGGATTAGGAAATCATTTCATGTTTTCCCTCTGAAATAACATATTTTATTTTTAATTCATTATTACCTACCGAAGGATATTCAAATAATAAATGTAAAGAATCCTTTAATTTGGGATTGCATTTAGCATTAGATTGACCCACTTCTTTCTTGACTGATTTTACCCCTTCTCCCAATTGTTGAATCTACTTATCCTTAGACTCAAGTTGAGTATTAAGTTCTATATTGAGAGTCTTACCAATATTCATCTCATATTCTAATGCTCGGGAGAGATTATACACCATGTCATTTTACTCATTTATTTTAGAATTAATCTAAGCAATAGAATCTTTAAAGCATGTCTTCTCTTGCTATAGTCTTTGCTTCACCTAAATCAGTTTTGACAGGTGTGTAGAAAGATCATCTTTATAGCTTCTAAATTCATAATTTCTTTTGGGTTCATATTCTTTCCCTTGTCACTAGCTTTGAGTTTTTCCATTTTGTGGAAATCACTTGTAGTTATTTAGCTTGAGAATAATTCTTCTCCTTTTATATATGGCCACATCAACAATTATTTTATTTAAACCTTTTAGCTTTTTTAATTCATTTTTCTATGCTTGGATACAAATATATTGAGACTTATTTTCTTCTTTGAATTTTTGATCCAATTCATTTATCATGTGGACATGCTCCACTTTTTTTCTTATTGAAATTTCTTTATCAGTATTTCCAACATCACTTGGAATGTAAGGTTCTTCACCCATTCCTAAAACATCATTGAATGTGTAAATAGTCTCACAATCTGATAAGTTGTGGTTTCCTTAAACTGAATCAAACTCTTTCCACACTTTCAAAACAAGGGATTGCACTAGACTTATGACTTTTCTTTGAATTTATTCCCTTTTACATGGTACACTGAGATAAAATAAATCCAAAATGTTAATTTCAATAGTCGAGTAAACCTGATTAGAGAAAAAAATCCAATAAAATCAACTTACGACCTGATATCAATTGTTAGGCACAAAAGGGGATTAGATACCCTGGGGGGAGGGGGGGGGGGGGTAAAATAGGGCATGAATATTATTTTCAAAATTCTTTCTTCCCAATAGGATATTTACCTCTTCATCACAAGGGTCACTTCCAGACTGAGACAAAACCTCCCCAGACTTCCGAACTCTGAACACTTATTCCATTTTTTTAAAAACTTATGAATGCCTTCTATGAAGTTTCCTTCAAAGAAAATAGGCTCAAGAACCATATGATTTTATTGAAGATCCATAAAAAATCCAAGTTGAGTGGCCTCACTCCTTTCAGAATCCTATGTTCCTGAAACTCTACCACTAAGTTTTCTCAATTTGAGAGAATTCCTATACATCTAACTTCAACGATACCAATTGAAGAGAAATTCATCTAAATTTTCTTCCAGAAAGTCTAGTATCACTGGACTGATGAACTCCCACTGAAACTATTCATAACAAAATTCTATTTCTTAGTGAAATAACTACTACACATACACCCTTTAACAATGTGAAAATAGGATTTTAACAGTACTAAAAAATCACTGTTAATCACAGTGCTGATAAAGGGGGGCCTTTATCCATAGTAAAAAAGCACTGATAAAGCCCCCCTTTATCAACACTGATAAAGGGGGAACTTTGCTCTGCGCTTGCACTGATTTCCTCAGGTTTCTTCCTAATTTCTGCTAATGGCTGGTTTCGATGTGGACTGGCTGGCCGCCACAGTTGCTTGCATGATCAATGTACAAAAGAAAGAACCTCCTCTGGTGGTTCGACCGCAAGGTATTTCATTCATCGAAGCCCTACGTGGGGTGGAGCCTTGCAATGCCTCGACTACAGGTACCCCTCTCTGTAGAAAGCTCGATGATGGAAAATTTGTGGTGGAGGACGACCCCAAAGCTCTAAAACAACACTCACAAATATGTAAGTTTTCAATAATGGGTAGCATCTCGTACCTCAAAGGAGATAAACCATGGTCCAATCCGGAGCTCAAAGCCAGAATTTCACACCTTTGGGGTTTCGTAGATTGGAATCGGGTCCCCATCGGCAAAGGATATTTCCATTTTTTGTTGAAATCGCAGGAAGCACTGGATCACGTATGGAGGTCCGAAAACCTACAACTTCAACCCGGGGTTCTTCACATCTCTGATTGGGACTAAAGATTCAACCCATACACTACAATGAATTCTATGGTGCAGATCTAGGTAAGACTCCACGGGATAAGATGGTATTTTTGGCACCCCAAAATCCTCAACGACATTGCGTCGTGCATAGGTACGCCTCTGAAAACAGATCAACGCACTTTGAATGCTGATATTGGCCTCTACGCGAGAGTTATGGTTGAGGTAGATATCTCGGCCAAAGTTCTGGAGGTCATTACTTTCACTGCAAAAGAATTCAAAATAGAGATTCATGTTGAAACGGAGTGTATTCCGCCATAATGTGAATTCTGTAAGATTATTGGACATTCCATCCGAAAATGTAGGGTGGTTCAAAGACAGGTGGCTCAGAGCCAAGTGTTTCAACCCATCGATGATGGTTGGACGCAAGTGAATCGCAAGAAGAAAAACAAGTCCTTGGCGCCAGCTCCTCCAGAAGATCCCAAAAAGCGTGCGGAGGTCTGGGTCAAGAAAATAAATTATCCAGGTGAGAGCTCGGGGGTTACCTGGGCAGAGCAAGTCAAAGTTAAAGAATATTCTTAAGACACTGGCTCGCTGGATCAAGGAAAAGACACGCTTCTGATGTCTGGGATCGATGAAACCCCACAGGCGACACCATTCATGACTTCTTGTGCTACTCCGGAGGTTTCACCGTTAAAGGCAGTGGTTCCTATAGCTGGTACCTCTGCGATCTCACCACAAGAAGCCTCTTTTAACCTTATTTCAATTGTTCCAGAATCAAAGATAGTTGATCATGCTAATGGTCCTTCCAAGCATGATGTTCATGATGCCGCTCAAGGTATTACTATTTTGTAAGTTCTAGATTCTAGCATACTTATACCTGATAAATGTTCGGAATCTCATATCACATCCTTGTTCTCTAAATCGACTGTTCATATTGATAAGGATGTACCTTTACAATTGACAGGGGTAATAGACATGCAGGCCACTCCTACCTTGTCTATTGTTCCTCAGCCAAGTGACCCTCTTGAGAAAGTGGGCACTACCATGTCCACTGCCAAGGATAATGTGACTCCCTCTAAAATAAATGAATGTCATATCTCATATGCAGCTAACCTCTTGCCTGATTCCACATTGAGAAAACAAGAATTGAAGACTACTCCGGCCCCTCCTAGGAGATCGAAGAGGAAAAAGGCTCGAGTGGATCTAAGAAGAAAAAAAGGGAGCAATGGCTCCAAACACATGCCTTAATGGATTTCATCTTCTGGAATTTCCGGGGTATCTCTAACTCTGGCACTATTACTGCTCTTAAAAGAGCCATTTTGACTCACAAACCAAAACTTTTTGCTCTTTCTGAACCAAAAGTGAATTTCTCTTTAAAATTTATGCATCTTGCTTCCTATGATTACAAATTTTTAGGTGCCTGCACTAATAGTAGTATGTTTGATTCCCTTTGAATTTTTTATCATGCTTCTCTGAAAGATGTTAAAATTCATAATTTCACTGATCAAATGCTTACTTGTGATTATGTTTTTAATAATATCCATATGTACTGCACTTTTGTTTATGCTAAAAACCGATACCAGGATCGTAGGCCTCTTTGGGATGACCTGTTACATTTAGCTGGTAATTTCACTGAGCCCAGGTTAGTTCTTGGAGATTTTAATGCCATTATTTCCCCTTGTGAAAAATTTGGGCCTTCTCATTCTCAAATCGCTTCTAGAGAGTTTAGATATGCAATTGAAGACTGTAATCTGGTTGAGGTTAATCTCACAGGTGCTAAGTTTACTTGGTATAGAAGACACTATAATAGGATGGTTGCTAGTAAACTAGATAGAGCCCTAGTGAATCTCACAGCTCTTGATGCCTAGGACACGGTCTCTAGCATCACCTTACATAAACTCTGCTCTGACCATCACCCTATTTTGGTTAGCTTACACTCTAAAAGTGTCAAGTCGAGTGTTCCCTTTAAATTCAAAAATGCATGGTCTATTGATGTAGAGTGTTCTAGGATCATTCAAAATTGATGGAACTCGATGAATCATCACTCAGATGAATTTTCTTGTATCAGAAATCTCAAACACCTAAAACTCTATCTCAAGGGATGGTGCAAGGATAAATCGAAGCAAGTTGATAGAGACATAGCCACACTTGAGGTTGATCTCAATAAAATACAAAATAATGCCACCCATACTGATTTCTCCTCAGACCCTCAGTAGGAGATGAATATTTCAACAAAACTCAATTCTTTGATTACTCTCAAGGATAACATCAAAAAACAAGTCTTCAAAACTAAATGGCTCTCTGATGGTGACTGCAACACTAAATTATACAATGCTCTTCAAATAATTAGGAAGGTCTGTCGCCTGCTCTCTTTTCTAAAAGATAATGACACCCTTCTTGACTCTGAGGCCTCCATTTCCAATCATGTGGTTTCTTATTTTGAGAATATTTTCAATGGGGATTGTATTAACAATGACCTTCTTCCTGGAGTCATCCCTTCTTTATTCTAGGAAAAAGACAAAGATTTTCTCTTGGTCACTCCTCTTGATCATGAGATCAAGGATACTGTTTTTGGCCTAAACCCTAACAACACTCCTGGACCTGACGGATTCAATAATGGTTTCTTTCATCTCCATTGGGATATTATTCAAAAGGATGTTTGCAAGATTGTTATGAATTTTTTCTCTACTGGGTTCCTTCCCCATGGTATCAATGCTCAATTCCTTACCTTAATACCTAAAGTTCCCAATGCCTCTAAAATTCACCTATTTCAGCCTATCGCTCTCATCAACTCCATCTACAAAATTATCACAAAGCTCATAGCTAATAGGCTCTCCTCCTTTTGTAATAAAATTTTATCTTGGAATCAGTTTGGTTTCATCAAGGGGAGGTCTATTCAGGACTGCATTTTCCTTGCTTTTGAATCCACCAATGCCCTCAATAAAAGCTCCAGAGGAGGCAACATTTCTATCAAGCTTGACATTTGGAAAGCCTTTGATACTATTGATTGGGGTTTCATTTTCAAGGTTCTTCGGGATTTTGGTTTCAATGATACCTTCATTAGCAGGATCAACTCTCTCTTCAACCCAGCTTCTATCTCTATCCTCATTAATGGATCTCCTAAGGGTTATTTCAAATGTTCGAAAGGAGTTCGACAAGGTGATCCTATCTCTTCCATTATTTTTTCCATTGCGAATGATTATCTTAGTCATCTTCTCACATCTTTGGTTCTTTCAAACAAGATTAAGCCCATCCCAGCTGCCAGAAACCTCAATGTACTGACCCATCTCCTTTATGCAGATGAAATTATTCTTTTCCTTAATGGTGGCAAGCAAAAAATCACCACTCTCAAAGCTTCCCTATCTCATTATGAAGAGATCTCGGGGCAATCCATCAATTGGAGAAAATCTTTTATTTTCTTTGGTAAATATTTCCCAGCTCCTAGAAAAAGTCACATCATTGAGAGTCTCGGTATCAAAGAAGGGTCCTTTCCATTTATTTATCTGGGTGTCCCTATCTTCTGGGACCGTCCTCGACCCTCATATTTTAATGATCTAGCAGAGCAAATCATTAATCAACTTTCTTCTTGGAAAGTAAAATCTCTTTGTATGGATGGTAGGATCTACCTGGTGAAAGCTTCTATTGTCTCCAAAATGGTTTATTCGTTGAAGATTTACAGCTGGCCTGTCAGTCTCCTTAATAAAATTAATACCTATATTAAGAATTTTGTCTAGACAGGGAGTATTCTGGATAGGAAACTTGTTACTGTCCCCTAGTATACCTGTTGTAAACCCATCTAAAAGGGAGGGCTTGGAATTAAAAATATCAAGTTCTTTAATGAAGCCCTCCAGGCCAGACTCACTTGGAACTTAATTAACAGGAAAGCTGACTCCATTTCCTTCCTCAAAAATCGTTTCCTGGATAAGCTCAAATCCCGCAACTTGAGTTATGTTAGCTCTTCCCTCTGGCCATCCATTAGAAATTCCTTTATCAATATCATGCACAACTCAAGTTGGATGGTTTCTTCTGATTCTACTCTGAAATTCTAGCTTGACAACTGGACTGTCATTCCCCTTAATTTGATGCTTTCATCAAATGATGTTCCAGATTATATAAACTCCACCATAAAGATGTAATTAATTCCCCCTTCTTAGATCTCCCTGATCATATCAAAACTATGGTTGATGACTACACCTTCTTGATATATGAAGACAATATTATTTGGGAACCTTCTCATAATGGGATACTGTACTCCAAAGCCTATTACAAGTATCTCTTCTCTCACTCTGAGTCCAATTTCTCTTGGTTGAAGCCTTTTGATAAACCCTAGATAAAGACTTCCAGATTTAATCTAGTCTGGCGTATTGCACACAAGTGCCTTCCCACGGAGGTTTTCCTTCAATCCTTTGGAGTTCAACTCATCTCCAAATGTCCACTTTTTCATCAACATAGGGAAGACATCAATCACTTATTTTTGTCCTGTGCTACGACCTCTTCTCTTTGGAATTTTTTACTCACATTTTTGATTGCAGATGGTTAATTGCTGATTCTATCTGCTCTTTCATCAAATACTGTGTGGAGATGGATCTTTCTCCACAGATTAAAAATCTCTTTCTTGCCGCTGTTTCAGAGCTCCTCCACATTATCTGGTATGATAGAAATGATATTATCCATAATGGTGTCTCACTAAATCTTAATGCAGGTCACTCGAGAATCCTGATTGCTATTAGAGACGCATCCACTCTTCAGAATCCCACCTGTGCTAACTCAGTTGGTGACTTTTTCATTCTCCGTCAGCTCGAAATTAAAGGGATCTACAATCAGCCAAAGCGTCTCTTCGAAGTGTTCTGGAAGGCTTCGATCCCTGGCTGGATAAAGATCAATGTAGATGGAGCCTAGGAAGGAAACCCTAGACTTGAGGGCTGTGGAGCCATCTTCATAGACTATCTTGGTCAGTTCCATGGTTGCTTCTTTGGTGGCTGTGGTTCTGCCTCCGCCCTGGAGGCGGAGATGTTGGCGGTGATACATGCGGTCAACTTTGTCAAGTTAAAAGGATGGGATAATATCTGGATTGAAAGTGAATCCGCCACCATCATCCAGGCCATTTAGAATGGAGTGGTTCACCTTTCTTGGCCTCTCACAACGCTTTGGAAAATATTCCTTAGCTTGCTTCAAGAGATCAGATACATTGCCACCCATACCTACAGGGAAGCAAACAAGGTGGTGGATGGGCTTTCTAACAAAGGGATCAACCAGGCCATTACGTGGAGTGGTACTTTACCGGTTGATCTCCTTCCGTTCCATGAAAAGGATTGTAATAAAATGTCCTCCTTCAGACTCTTGTAATTTTCCTTCCCCCCCTTTTTTTAATAATAATTTTGTGTCTTGGTCTTTGACCAAGACATTGACTTTTAAAAAAAAACCTATAATTTCAAACAATGTTATATACAACCTGTAATTTTATAAAATGCTATATAAATTTAATTTACATCATGAATAAAAAAATTTCCACACATTGTATATACAAAAAAACATTACTATTTACATTTCAAATAATGTTTTATATAATTACATTTACACTTATCCAACAAACATTTTAAAAAATTAATATTTCATCTTTTGATGCCCGTGATCCCCTCTAAAAAATGTCAACCCATGGTATTAGTTACCGAAAAAATCATCTAAACCTGATAAAAATATTCTACCTATATACAAAACCAAATATTATGTTAGTAATACTATAAATAAATAAATTAAACATTAATATGAAAGAATACATTAATAAAATGTAAATATTTAATAAAAAAATACACATTTGGAGTTATACTAGTCACACCATGCATCCTATTTATGTGGGGTTAATTCCTACATGTCACAAATTAGTTATGGATCGTTGTCCTAAAATATCAAAAAAATCCAAATGTTTTTTCTTGGTTCTGAGTATGTCACTTGTTCTTTTACTAAAATTAATGTTAATTTTAAATAATGACACATTTGGAGTTATACTGATCACACCATGCATAATATTTAGATGTGGATGATTACTACCTATTGAATATTACTGATGGATTGTTTTCCTAAAGTATCAAAACAATACGAATGTATTTTCTCGATTTTTAGTATGTCAGTTTTGTTTTTTTACTAAAATTTCATTTCTAACTAGAAACATGCATTATGAGTCATACCGATTGCATCGTGCATCAGTTTTATGTGAGACTACTTAATACATGTCACAAATGACTTATGAATCAATTTTCTAAATTATCAAGATAATTGGAGTGTGTTTTCTTGGTTTTTAGTGAGTGACATATTTTGAACTAAAATGTCAATTTTAAACTGACAACGGATAATTTTAGTCATACCGGTCACACTATGTGTCTGATTTAGGTGTGTTTGATTTCTACACACCACAAATGAATCATGAATTTTTTTCATAAAGTATAAAAATAATCTGAATTTATTTTCTTAGTTTTCAGTACATCACTTGTTCTTTTTACTTAAATTAATGTCAATTTTAAATAAAAAGACACACTTGGAGTCATACCAGTTATACCATGATTTTTATTGAGATGTAGTTTAATTCTACATGTAAACAATGAATCATGTATCATTTTAATAAAATATAAAAAACAATCCTAATGCATTTTCTTGATTTTCAGTATGTTAGTTGTTCTTTTTTACTTAAATTAATGTCAATTTTAAATAAAAATACACACTTGGAATCATACCGGTCACACCGTGTTTTGTATTGAGGTGTGGTTGAATCTTTCACATTACAAATTACTCATGTATAATTATCATAAAATAAAAAAATCCTATTGTGTTTGATCAGTTTTTAGTATGTCACTTGTTGTTTTTACTTAAATTAATGTCAATTTTAAATAAAAAGATACATTTGGAGTCATACCGGTCACAATGTGTGTTGGATTGAGATGAGGATGATTCGTACATGCCACAAATGACATATAGATAATTTTACTAAAGTATCAAAACAATCTAAATGCATTTTCTTGGTTTTCAGTCTGCTAGTTGTATTTTTTGCACTAAAATGTCAATTTTAAAATGGAAACATGCACTATGAGTCATATTGGTCGCATCGTGCATCGTTTTGAGGAGAGACTACTCCATACAAGTCAAAAATTACTAATGAATTGTTTTAATAAATTATAAAGATAATTAGAGTGCGTTTTCTTGGTTTTTAGTGAGTGACACATTTTGAACTAAAATATAAATTTTTAACTGATAATGGATACTTTTAGTCATACCAGTCACACCATGCATCCGATTGAGGTGTGCTTGATTCCTAAATGTCAAAAACAACTCATGGATAATTTATCTAAATTATAAAAACAATATAAATGTGTTTTCTTAGTTTTCATTACATCACTTGTTCTTTTTTACTTAAATTAATGTCAATTTTAAATAAAAGGACATACTTGGAGTTATACCGGTCACACCGTGCATCGTATTGAGGTTTTATTTACTCTTACACATCAAAAATGACTCATGGATCATTTTTCTAAAATATAAAAATAATCCGAATGCATTTTCTTAGTTTTCAGTATGTCAATTATTCTTTTTTACACAAATTAATGTCAATTTTAAATAAAAAGACACACTTGGAGACATAAGAGTCACATCATGCATTTTATTGAGGTGAAGTTGAATCCTACATGTTAAAAATGACTCATTAATCATTTTCCTAAAATATAAAAAAAACAATCTAAATGTGTTTTCTCATTTTTTAGTATTTCACTTGTTTTTTTACTTAAATTAATGTCAATTTTAAATAAAAAACACACTTGGAGTCATAACGGTCAGACTATGCAACAAATTGAGGTGTGTTTGATTCCTACACATCACAAATGAGTTATATATCATTTTCATAAAGTATAAAAATAATCCTAATGCGTTTGATTAGTTTTTAGTATGCCATTTGTGTTTTTTGAACTAAAATGTCAATTTTAAACTGATAACAAACACTTTTAGTCATACCAGTTACACCATATGTCATATTGAGGTGTTTTTTATTCCTACATGTCACAAATGATTGATGTATTGTTTTACTAAAATATCAAAGTAATCCAAATTTATTTTCTCAGTTTTCACTATGCCATTTTTTATTTTTGCTAAATTTAATATCAATTGAATATAAAAATACACACTTAAAGTCATACAAACCACACCATACATCATTTTGAGGTTAAGTTGATTCCTACACATAAAAAATGACTTATGGATCATTTTAATAAAGTATCAAAAAAATTTGAATTCATTTGATCAGTTTTTAGTATGTCACTTGTTCTTTTTACTAAAAGTAATGTCAATTTTAAATAATAAGATACACTATGAGTGATACCGATCAATTGTTATTTTTGATCAGTTTTGAGTAGATCAGTTACTCCGATACCAACTATATTTACCTATACATTTTATACATAGATATAACATCTTAGTATATTAATATTCCTTACATAACATAATGATCCACTCCATAATAGTTTAAGTTTACTGCTTTTGGAAACATGGAAACATACAGAACTAGTTCATAAGAGTATCTCATTAAGTTATTCTTTACTATAAACCTTCTTAGACATATCATTTCTAAAACCACTCTTAATAACCTAAGGATATTAAACATAAGAAAGGGTGATAATAGATTCTCAATAAGTGTAAACAAGGGAGATATCAATGATCATATAAGGATAACATGAGCATAAATATGTTAGAAGGTGATATCAACATTTGAAATTCATACCCCGCATATCATAGTTTATAATAATGAGTCATGAATCAAAGCATGTTAGTTCAAAAGACATGAATATTAAAGTATCAAATAATATTATAAACTAAAAAATACACTTCGAGTCATACCGAGCACACTGTGTATTAGATTGAGGTGCGACTGATTGATCCGCAGATAATTACTAAACTGTTCAGGAAAATGTTCATGATATATATTTTGGGAAGTCATAATTTTCATTAAACTACTAAGAAATCCCTTGGTAGATGCATTCTTATGATTCACTTCACATTTCATGCAACATGGGGTTTCCTCTTCCACCCGAAAGAAACATGTTCTCTCTTTTTTGGATTATTATAGATAGTCAAAAGAAAAATATGAATTCCCAAAAGATCTGTAAAAAAACTAAATAAATATTCGATAAAAATGATAATGAAATTAACTTACAAATAATAGATAAAATGATAACAAAATTAATTAATTAAATAAAAATACACACTTTGAGTCATACCATCCACATCGTGTGTTACCATGCTTTCCATTTGCTTTATTTGTTAAAATGGTAACACTGTATTGTCAAAATTTATCACTTTCCTTCAAGTTACCTCCACTTACTTTGAAGGAAAGTGATAAATGTCTTTAATTTAGGGGTGTCAAGGTTTTGTGGGAGAATAAGTCTGTGGAATACATTGTCTGCATGATTAGTCAAACATTTAATTTAGATTATATTAATGTAGTAGATAATATATAATATAATGAGGAAAAAAAATACTATATTTAAAAAAATTACCTTCTCATTGAATTCTGAGCTGTAACCTCAAATTCTAATCTCTCATGATCATGAGCATCTTTGAACAAACCTCCCTGACTTGAACAAAATAATCCATCTGTATAAGAAAACAATTCTTATGTGAGTAACATTAAAAAGAAGTAAATTAAACATAAATATGAAACAATCCACTACTTCTATGGAAGTCACATCTTTATGCTATTTGTGTACATTCTTCCATCAGGTATGCTTCCCATTTGTTTCTAATCACATATATATCATCTTGTGAATGTTAGTCTTTTCGACAATCATAGTAGTACTGGAAAAATATAAATTCAAAAAGGATTAATAGATATTTTAAATCTAATAGTAATTATCTTTGAAAATACCTCTTCATGGATGCTAGTTTTTTCATGGAATATGATCTCTATTATAAATTTACAGACATAATAACCACAATCTTTTCCATTGGTTTATTTTAGAAACTGCCAAAACATTGAGAAGAATAAGTAATTTGTTTTGATATGTGTTTGGATAGTGAAATCTTATTATATATACCCTAATACTTGTCCAATCATAGAACTTGTCTTATTTCCTTTGTATAGACCCTAGACCCATTCCTTGTTTTTTATGATATTGATACAAACCATATCATAACAGAATCCTCATTAAAAGATAATATAAAATATACAACTTGATGTTTAGTTCTAAAATGTTGGATGTAGTGTATTACTTATTAAAAAAATCCATCATTTGTGGATGGTTTGTTGGATATACATGCATTGAATCTAGTAAATATATCTTTGGAGTATCCAAATTTATTGTAATAAGCATCTAATGCTGCTTAAAAACACAAAAATGAATAAGTAATGAAAGAAATGAAAATATATTTGATATGATTAAATTATAGAGTTTTACCCCTACATAGTTGGTATTAAATAGAGTATGTCATCCAAAATTTTTCTTTTAAATGATTTGATCAGACCTTCCACTATTTCATCCTTTTTTTGGTATCTATTTTTGGTTGTTCTATAGAGGAGATGTGAGGACTAACAAGTCCATTTTTTCACGGGAAAATCCCTTTATATTTTTTTTTTCATATATACACCTGTTAAAAATATGAAATTTATTTAGTCATAATTAACATAATATATCAGCTTTTGGAAAATAAAATCATGAAAACATACCCCATTTATACATTTACAACTAATCCACCTAGCCAACCATAGTCTAGGATTTCACTTACACTCTCGACACCAATGAAGTCTTGAACTTTCTCTATGTACATATTTTCTTCAAAATCAACTATGTGATTATGACCATTTTTTAACTTTGTATCCACATGAACCTTCAATGATAGTAAACATGGATATAGAATGGGAGGGGTAATGGTGCTTTCAATAGATATTTTCAATTGATTGGTCAATCCTTTAGATAGTTTTGAGTCTGTCTTTCATTTCATCGCCTTCCCTTTGTCCGTATATAATAAAATTCATCCGTTCAAACCTTTTTTCATTAATTTTTAAAGGTTTATCTTGAAAAACAAACACTACTACAACCTTCCCCTTTATCAGCGCTAAAAACCAGCATTAACAGTGCTAGAAAAGCGCTGTTAATTCCGCCGTAGATAAAGGGGGGGTCCCCTATATCAGCGCTTCTCGGAACACTGATAAAGGGGTCCTTTATCAGCGCATGGTGGAGCGTTGATAAAGGTCAACTATATCAGCGCTTCTTGGAGCGCTGATACAGGGTCCCTTTATCAGCGCTCCTCTAGCGCTATTAAAGGTGTCCTTTATCAGCGCTAAAAAAGCGCTGATAAAGGCCCCATCGCCTGCACCTAAAAAACAGTACCTGCACACCTGCACACCAGAATACCTGCACAAAGTAGCACATGCACACCTACACACCATAGCACCCGCACCCAATATTTTGACTGAAAACGGTATATACATTTACTTAACATCATGAATACAAAAAAAACTCATTGCTATATACATTTCAAACATTGTTTTACATGGTTACATTTACAATTATTCAACAACAGTTATAAACATTCATGTTTCATCCTTTGATATCCGTGATCCGCTCTCGATGGTATTTGTTGCCGAACAAAGCATCCGAACTCAAGGAAAAAAATTCACCTATATAAGAAAACAAATATTATGTTAGTAATGCAATAATGAAAGAAATTAAAACAGTAATATAAAAGAATACATTAATATGGAAATGTGAAACTAAAATATTAAATTTTAAACTCAAAAGTTTTCATTTTTATAACAATGAAAGGGAATAATGTAAAATCAATATGTTTTTGATTGATTTATCTCATTTAATAAATACTGATTCTTTATCTAATGAAAATCTTTACCGGTTACACCGTGCGTCGGATTGAGGTGCGGTCGATTCGTACATGTCACAAATGACTCGTGGATCGTTTTCCTAAAGTATCAAAACAATCCGAAGGCGTTTGCTCGGTTTGGCGTATGTCATTGGTGTTGTTTTCCAAAGTTTATGTCATTTTCAAACTGATATCAGACAATTTTATCCATACCGGTCACACTGTGCGTCGGATTGAGGTGCGGTAGGTTTTTACACGTCACAAATGACTCGTGGATCGTTGTCCTAAAGTATCAAAACAATCTGAAGGCTTTTTCTTGGTTTGGCGTATGTCATTGGTGTTGTTTTCCAAAGTTTATGTCATTTTCAAACTGATATCAGACAATTTTAGACATACCAGTCACACCGTGCATCGGATTGAGGTGTGGTCGATTCTTACACGTCACAAATGACTCGTGGATAGTTTTCCTAAAGTATCAAAACAATCCGAATGCGTTTTCTCGGTTTGGCGTATGTCATTGGTGTTGTTTTCCAAAGTTTGTCATTTTCAAACTGATATCAGACAATTTTAGTCATACCAGTCACACCGTGCGTCAGATTGAGGTACGGTCGATTCGTACACGTCAAAAATGACTCATGGATCATTTTCCTAAAGTATCAAAATAATCCGAATGCGTTTGCTCGGTTTGGCGTATGTCATTGGTGTTGTTTTCCAAAGTTTATGTCATTTTCAAACTGATATCAAACAATCTTAGCCATACCGGTCACACCGTGGGTCGGATTGAGGTGAGGTTGATTCATACGCGTCAAAAATGACTCGTGGATCGTTGTCCTAAAGTATCAAAACAATCCTAAGGCGTTTTCTCGGTTTGGCGTATGTCATTGGTGTTGTTTTCCAAAGTTTATCTCATTTTCAAACTGATATCAGACAATTTTTGCCATACCGGTCACACCGTGCGTCGGATTGAGGTGCGGTTGATTTGTACATGTCACAAATGACTCGTGGATAATTTTCCTAAAGTATCAAAACAATCCTAAGGCATTTGCTCGGTTGGGCGTATGTCATTGGTGTTGTTTTCCAAAGTTTATCTCAATTTGAAACTGATATCAGACACTTTTAGCCATACCGGTCACACCGTGTGTCGGATTGAGGTGAGGTTGATTCGTACGCGTCAAAAATGACTTGTGGATCGTTTTCCTAAAGTATCACAACAATCATAAGGCGTTTGCTTGGTTTGGCGTATGTCATTGGTGTTGTTTTCCAAAGTTTATGTCATTTTCAAACTGATATCAGACAATTTTAGCCATACCGGTCACACCGTGCGTCGGATTGAGGTGAGGTCGATTCGTACACGTCAAAAATGACTCGTGGATCGTTGTCTTAAAGTATCAAAACAATCCGAACGTGTTTGCTCAGTTTGGCGTATGTCATTGGTGTTGTTTTCCAAAGTTTTTCTCAATTTGAAACTGATATCAGACACTTTTAGCCATACCGGTCACACTATGCGTCAAATTGAGGTGCGGTCGATTCGTACACGTCACAAATGACTCTTGGATCGTTTTCCTAAAGTATCAAAACAATCCGAAGGTATTTTCTAGGTTTGGAGTATGTCATTGGTGTTGTTTTCCAAAGTTTATGTCATTTTCAAACTGATATCAGACAATTTTAGCCATACTGGTCACACCATGCGTCGGATTGAGGTGAGGTCGATTCGTACACGTCACAAATGACTCGTGGATCGTTTTCCTAAAGTATCAAAACAATCCGAACGCATTTGCTCAGTTTGGCGTATGTCATTGGTGTTGTTTTCCAAAGTTTATCTCAATTTGAAACTGATATCAGACACTTTTAGCCATACTGGTCACACCGTGCATCGGATTGACATGCGGTTGATTCGTACGCGTCAAAAATGACTCGTAGATCGTTTTCCTAAAGTATCAAAACAATCTGAAGGCGTTTGCTCGGTTTGGCGTATGTCATTGGTGTTGTTTTCCAAAGTTTATGTCATTTTCAAACTGATATCAGACAATTTTAGCCATACCGGTCACACCGTGCGTCGAATTGAGGTGCGGTCGATTCTTACACGTTAAAAATGACTCGTGGATCGTTTTACTAAAGTATCAAAACAATCCGAAGGCGTTTGATTGGTTTGGCGTATGCCATTGTTGTTGTTTTCCAAAGTTTATGTCATTTTCAAACTGATATTAGACAATTTTAGCCATACCGGTCACACCGTGCGTTGGATTGAGGTTCGGTCGATTCGTACACGTCAAAAATGACTCGTGGATCGTTTTACTAAAGTATAAAAACAATCTGAACGCGTTTGCTCGGTTTGGCGTATGTCATTGGTGTTGTTTTCCAAAGTTTATGTCATTTTCAAACTGATATCAGACAATTTTAGCCATACCGGTCACACCGTGCGTCGGATTGAGGTGCGGTCGATTCGTACACGTCAAAAATGACTCTTGGATCGTTTTCCTAAAGTATCAAAACAATCCGAAGGTGTTTGCTTGGTTTGGCGTATGTCATTGGTGTTGTTTTCTAAAGTTTATGTCATTTTCAAACTAAGTAGTAGGAATTCACTAATATAAGGATATGAAACATAAGAAAGGGAGATCATAGATTCTCAATATGTTTAAAGGGAGATATCAATAACCATATAAAGATAACATAAGTATTATGAATTCACCTTCATTGTCCTATTTGTTTACATTTTCGATCAGGTACGCTGCCCATTCGTTTCTAAAGACATTTATATCATCTTCTGAATAGAAGTTTTTGCGACAGTCATAGTAGTACTGAAAAAATATAAATACACAAAGGATTAATAATTATTTTAAATAAAGTAGTAATTATTTTCAAAAATACCTCTTCAGGGATGCTAGTTTGTCCATGAAATACGATCTCTTTCATAAATTTACAAACATAATAACCACAGTCCTTGTCATTTGTTTGTTTCGGACACTGCAGAAACATCGAGAAAAATAAGTAATTTGTTTTTATATGTATTTAGATAGTGAAATATAATTATATATACCCAGATACTTCTCCATTTGTAGATCTTGTGGGCATTGTCGTCCTTACGCCCTGGATTCATTCCAGCCTTTAGACGATATTCATACACCGCCCTATCATAACAAAGTCCTCATTAAAAGATAATATAAATTATATAACTAGATATTTAGTTCTAAAATGTTGGATCTAGTGTATTACAAATTGACAATCTCCATCATGTGTGGTCAGTTAGTTGGATATCCATGCAGTGAATCCAGAAAATAAATCTTTGGAGTATCCAAATTGACTGCAATGAGCATCCAATGTTCCCTAAAAACACAAAAAGAAATAAGTAATGATAGAAATGAAAATATAATTGATATGATTAAAATTTAGAGTTTTACCCTTGCATCGTTGGTATTAAAAAGAGCTTGTTAGTCGTAATTTTTCTTTGAAACGTTCTGAGCATATTTGACATCAATTCAGCCAGAAAATTAGAATCTATTTCTGTTCGTTGTGTAGAAATGGTGTGAGGACTAACGAGTCCAAATTTGTATTCATGGGAAAATCCCTTCAATTGTTTTTCATATATACGCCTGTGAAAAATATGAGATGTATTTATCCATAATTATCAAAGTATATCAGCTTCTGTAAAATCAAATCATGAAAACATACCTCATGTATACATTTATAACTGAGACGCCTAGCCAGTCATATGTGATGATCTCAGAAACAGCATCTGCACTAACAAAATCCATTGTTTCCTCTCCGTACATATCTTTTTCACAAACAATTGTATGATTCTTTCCGTATTTAATTTTCGTATCCACATGAGCTTGCAATGATATTAAATGTGGATATAGAACGGGCGGGGTGAACGTGCTCTCAGTAGATCGTTTTGATCGGTTGGTTGATCCAATATTGGAGCCGCTATTTTGTTTTAGCTTCTCCATTTTATCCTTTTGTAATAACATTCATCGGTTCAGCCATTTTCTAATTTAATGTTAAAGGTTCTGCTTGAAAAATGAACTGGAAATGAATACCTCCTACTCGAAGTGTTTTTTTACAAGATTCGACGGCCATGAAACGAATGTTCCAATAGCTTTTTCCACCATATGAATGTCGTCATCGTCATTTGGCACAGGTAGCTCGGTGCTCGGCTCATGAGCTACGTTAATCGACACTTTGACATGACCGGTTGGAAGTGGTCTGGAGTGTAGCGTGTCATTCTGCATATTGAACACCGTAGCCCTTGCTACAAGGTGATGGGTGGGAGTTGACAGATATAAATCACATTCATTTTCACCCTGCAGAATATCATTAAATGAAAGGTATCAGTGTCTATGTGATTCACATCTCAGAAAAACGAATATTATAACATTGATTACCTCAGTTAAGTCAGGTCTTTGAGGGGAATGGCTCACCTCAAAGCTGGTGAGGGGTGGATCTTCTCGCGGGGGTTGTTCTTGAGTTGTTTGTTCTCTTCACCTCTCCTCCATAAAACTCTTTAGCATCTCTCCCTGAGTTTGGATTAATTCTTCAAGGGTAGCTACTCTATCTCTCATTACATGCAATTCTTTAGTTTGTTCATCCTCTTGTTTTTTTTTCTTAAAATATGTCTTGGGTGACACCCCAAAACCCACACCTCTGATGCGGCCATACTGTTCTGGCTGTTTCAAGGCCGTTGAAAGTATGTCTGCATCCGGTGCGGGTGTTGATGTTTCCTGTGACTATGTCAAATAGAAAATATGAAAAAATAAGTAAGAATCGTTATGTAATAGTGATTTAAAGCAAAACAAGTTTATATTATGTCATACTTACACATGTTTCCCACACTTTTTGTGTGTTTTCATCTATCAGTTTCCCCTCTTTATTAACACGAGCCTCCTTCCATAGCACATGGTGTGGAATGGAAGTGACTTGAGATTTTGCTTCATCAATCTGCTTATAAACAGAGAAACATGGTTACAGTGTTGTTTTATGTCACATAAAATTATTACAGTACTTTTAAAATACATACCAATTGTTTTTCAATTGAAGCGTACCCCAACCTTGCTTTACGGTAGGGGTACGCTGGTTTTGCTTCCCGTTCTTTATTTTCAGCACTCAGTTGCTGTTTCATAAATAAAAACCTATCAATCAATGTGATTAATACAAGCAACGCTACACAACGTGTAACCAAACACAATGTACCTGAAAATTCTTTTCCGCACGACGGTTGAAAAACGCATCCCACGTTCCTTGGGATATCAAGTGTGCATAAAGAGGAGGCGGGTGCGGCTTGATTTTCCCTTCGGCATCTTTCAGATGATTTTTCGTTAAAATGGTGCGAAAGCCTCTATGAATTCTTCCTGCCAGTCTGAAAACATATTCTTTGTGCGAAACATCTACTATAAATGCACTCTGCAAGAGATGATGAAGGGTTAGTCAATATTTCAATATTTTATTTTATTTTAATAAATTAAATAGATGATATCGTAATGTTACCGTAATCTCTTCCCACATTAATGTTTTCAACTAGCTGACAACATGGTTCCACGACTCTACGTCAATCGGCACGCGTTGTCGAGTGACGATTCCAATGTAGCTACTAAACATGGCTTTGTTAGGGTTTACATGCTGGCCTAGCTTATTCCATCCCACCTCATATTTGATGCCTTTTGCTTTTGCCTTAAGGATTTTTGCTAAAACTGTCAAACTACGGCGCACCTGTTTTTTTTGTGTCGCTGGGGTTTCATCGCCTACCATTTCCTCAGTTTATGCATCATCATTATGTTTCTTCGAAGCACTAGCTTCGGCACTGACACCAGCTGCAACAGGTTGAGAGACCTATTGTACATCAGCAGTGGGACCAGCTGCAACAGGTTGAGAGACCTGTTGTCTCTCAGTAGTGGGACTAGCTGCAACAGGTTGAGAGACCTGTTGTACGTCAGCAGTGGGACCAGCTGCAACTGGTTGAGAGACCTGTTGTCTCTCAGCAATGGGACCAGCTGCAACAGGTTGAGAGACGTGTTGTGTCTCGGGATTGGGTGCATCAGCAGGTGAAGAAGTCATTATCTGCAGAACTGGTTTAAAATTTAAGTTAGATCACATAAAAGCAGCAGCGGACAGATAATAACATAATGTAACACAATCTATATTACAATAAAAATCAATAACCTGATTATTGAACTCCCTTTTTTTTAAAAGGCTGAAGGGATTTTACCCCTCTATCAACTATCCGTATCCCTTCATTGTGGTCTCCTATGACATACAAAACGTCATCTACATTGGGACCACTGTGAAATGATTGCGAAATCCCAATGAAAGGATCATCTTCTGTTGAATTTTCATCTGACCCTTCAGCTGTTTTGGTCGATAACAGAACAATTGACCAGTTTCGGTTTGCGGGATCGGGAACATAAAATACTTGCACTGCCTGTGATGCCATTATAAATGGTTCGTCTTTCTCCCCTTCCTTACTGAAATCAACTTTCACAAATCCCAAATCATCTATTTTAACAGCACTCCTGTTATCAAACCACTTTCATTGAAATATCGGAACTTGAAATTCCGTATAATCCAACTCCCATATTTGTTTGATGATGCCAAAGTATGACATATTTGCATAAATTGGATTTCTGTCCTTAGCACCGGAAACATGCATCGCTTCATCCACAAGTGTAACCCCACTATTCTGCATGATACTGTCTTCATCATGTTCATTAGTATAAAATGTATAACCATTAACTACATAAGCATTGTAAGATAATGCATACACACTTGGTCCTCCGGCTATCCATCGAAGTCGTTCCGAAATAGACTTTGGATTTTCATCTGACTTCTTAAAAATATGATCTCAAAACCATCCTATAAACTGTCGATTATGTGTATTTGATATCCATTTTTCAGCCCTTTATGGATTCAATTGCCTAAGAATTTCTTTGTGGATTTCAACATATGGGTCAATGTCCAAACTGTTATGAAAAACATAAAGGTGGGCCTAATCCCAATCTGTAATATTGATTGTGACAACCTTTCTTCCAGAAATTCCTTCACCCTCTAACCACCTAGTGTGACGAGATTTCGGTAAGCTAATGCTTTCCACACCAGACAAGTATTCGGTACAAAATTCAACGACTTCCTCAACAATATATCGCTATGAAATACAACCCTCTGGCCGACTTCGATTTTTGACATACCCTTTCAAAATCTTCATATACCGTTCAATGGGGTACATCCATCTGTAATGTACAGGACCACATAGTCGAATCTCTTTCACCAAGTGGACCATTAAATGAACCATCATATCAAAAAATGAAGGCGGGAAGAACATTTCTAATTCACATAATATGGCGGCAATTTCTTTTTCCATAGCTGGAAATTTCACCGGGTCTATAACTTTGCTGCATATAGCTTTGAAGAAGAAACACAGTTTTGTTAATGTATGGAGGACATTCTTGGGAAAAATGCAACGTAAAGTAATTGGAATGAGATTTTGCATCAAAACATGACAGTCATGTGATTTTAGACCTTTTAACTTCAAGTCGCTCATTGACACAAGGTTACTGATATTTGACGAATACCCCTCTGGAACCTTTACGTCATTCAAGAAGTTGCAAAACTGATATCTCTCCTGCCTGGAAAGAGTGTAAGCAGCAGGAGGAAGAAATGTTCGTTTTTCACCCTTTACTGGTGCCAAATCTTCTCGTATTCCCATCTCAACCATGTCCAACCTAGCCTTAATTACATATTTTGTTTTTCCAGATGTATTTAGCAACGTGCCGATAACACTGTGAAATACATTTTTTTCTACATGCATAACATCAATAAAATTTCTTACATACAGACAATTCCAGTATTGTAATTCAAAAAAAATTGATCTCTTTTTCCAACCGATTTTCGTAAGGTTTTTCGAAGCCGGTTTACCAAAAGTAGTGTCCAAATTTTTAACTTTCTCAAACAATTGATCACCTGTTAGTGGAGACGGTGTTGTACGTTCTTCTGAACTTCCATCGAATGATGTCTTCCAAGAACGATACTTATGTCGTCGCAGTAGAAATCTGCGATGTCCTAGAAACACGATTTTCGATGAATGTTTCAACCTAATTGATTGTGTACCTTCTTCGCAAATGGGACAACCTTGAGTTCCTTTAATGCTATATCCTGAAAAATTTCCATAAGATGGGAAGTCATTTATCGTCCCATACAACATGAATCTCAATGTGAAATCTTCCTTTCTGTAAGCATCATACAATGTAACACCTGAATCCCACAATAATTTCAAATCTTCGATCAATGGAGCTAAATAAACATCAATATCATTACCCGGTTGTTTTGGTCCTGATATAAGCATAGATAACATGATGTATTTTCGTTTCATTCATAACCACGATGGTAAGTTATAATTTATCAACATAACCGGCCATGTACTGTGACTGCTGCTTTGAAAACCAAAAGGATTCACTCCATCTGTAGATAACGCAAGATGAAGGTTTCTCGACTTGTTTCCAAATTCAGGATACTCATGATCGATTCTCTTCCACTGAGGAGAGTCTTCTGGGTGACATAGTATCCCATCTTTAATTCTTGTATCTGCATGCCATGTTAATTGTTCTGCAGTCTCCTCACTTCCATATAGGCGTCTAAACCTTGGAATGATTGGAAAGTACCATACAACTTTAGTAGGACTGGATTCATCTTTCTTGTATCGAGAAGCACCACACTTTGGGCATTCTTTAAGTGATTTGTGGTCCTTGCGAAACAGTATACAGTCATTCGGGCAGGCGTGTATTCTTTCAGAGATCATACCCATAGAGCGTAGCATTCGTTTGGCATCGTATGTTCGGATCGGGAGCTCATTGTCTTCTGGGAGCATCTCATTCAAGAGGGCAAGTAGTTTCGTAAAACTGTCATCACTCCACCCATTATCTGCTTTAAAATTATACAGCTTCAGTACGGCTGACAATGCTGTATATTTAGTGCAACCAGCATACAATGGCGTCTTTGCACAACTTTTTAACTTCTCAAACAATTTTGGGCAATCACGAAGTTCATCTTCGAAGGTCCTTGTCATTTTCTCAATACGATCTTCATCATCATTCACATCTGTAATCACATCCTCCATACGATCATCTTCATTGTTCATGTTTGTAATCATATCAGATGATCCATAAAATGCAGTGTCACCCCAGTCACTACCTACATTCGTTGTTTCCCCGTGTTTATTCCAACATGTATAACTTTGATCTATTCCGTGACAGATCAAGTGTTCTTCCAACTCATCTGGACTAATTTGTTTTGAATAACAACAGCGTAAACACAGACAAAGGATTTGAGAAGAGTCACATGCATGATCTATTGCAAACTTGATAAATTCTTTCACGCCTTCTTCACACTCTTTTGTCAACCAATTGGCATTCATCCATTCTTTATTTATTTTCATCCTATTTAAAATCCATAGGGTAAGTATATAGGTTAAAGGAGAAGGAATATGAGTATAATTTAGATAAAAAACAAGATACTTCAAGGAAATAAAGGAATAAATAAATACCAAAATAAAAAATATATTGGGAACCACTACAATCCCCAAGCCTCACATCATCTAGATCTCTAAAACCCAATAGTGCAGGACACTCAACCAAATAGGCCAAATACACAATAAGGACTGAAATCTCTCACCTATCCACTTTTCATAACAAATATAATCACTACTCAAAATCAATGTCCCTATTAGTAGTATCATAGACCCCACTACTATGTAATTTTTTCCATTTCAATAAAATACCACCTCAAGGTCATTTTTTTAATAAAAGTGGTGACATGAATTGGTCACCTAATTCATGCCCCAAAGGACTCAATTAAAAAAAAGAGTATAAGTACAGACACAAGGTGAAAAGAACTTACACCAGTAGGGATTGAGAGAAGTATAAACCAAAAACACCAAGGAAAATCTGGACAAATATCTAGAAGCAATGAATGATCCAAACAACCTATTATCAACTATTCCATGATCTCCAAAAGGGGTTTTACTATCCATGGGGACAACACTAATCCATCTGGCTCGAAGGGAATCCAATGCCTTCATAAATTTTCTTCTCTATCAACTTGAGTTATGTTATTCATGCTGTTATATAGTTGTTATTTTAAAATGAAGGGCTAAAATGAAACCTGATAAAGACCTTAATACATTAAAACCAATGTTTAGAAAGGAAAACCATTAAAGGTTTGGATCAATAAGCTGTTAAGAATGAAGACCATCATTGCAACGTCACCATCCAACAGAAGCACATGATGTAGTAAAACACTCATCGCATGAGAGCATCATATTATTTATCAGTGTCTTACATGGTATAGCCTCATAATATTTACATGGTAATATTCCATACTATAAATAGTCTCAAGAGATGGCTCATGTCCCATTTCAATATATAGGTTTGTTCTGGGTCAGTCTACACATCCATCCTATCAACAACCTTACAAAGTTATACCCACCCAAGTAGTCACATCCCCAAGGGGGATGTTCACACACTTTAGGTTCAATTCAATAAGGCCAAGGGCTCTGATGTATCACTAGTTCCATGTGTGGCCTATGGTAACAAATACATAAAAGTCACAGAATGTATTCCAAGAGGTCTCCGGGTTCCCCCTAACAAGGTCCTCTAAGTCACACTCACTCTAATAACACCCATTAAGGAATTTATAAATCCATAAAGAAATTACTAGGACCACATACCTATTTTATATGTTTCTACTATTTTAATTCCAAGTTGAAAACTTTTCCTAGGCTCGCTAAGCCTCGTCCATTTGTCTACCCCAAGATCAACTCATCAATATAGCTCCTTCCTCTCTCCAAAAAACCAAAATTATTAAATTATAACATTTATAATTAATTATCCAAATCAATTTAAACTTGTTATATTCACTAGAAACTCATCTTGTGGACTTTTCATGTTAGAACCAAGACCAAAAATCCATATAAGATCTGAAGTGGGATCTTAGTGCCATCTTAGGAAAAATACCCAACCAAACCAAATCCATAGACAACATTATATAATTTGATCCAATATCCATGAAAACTACAAAAGGAAACACAAATCCTTCATAATGATTGGTGACTTGCAGATACCATCATGATGCCTCTTATACATGAGGTAGGAAAACACCCCCATCAAATCAATATGATACCACCGTGCTCCAGTTGAATAACCCATAAAACCCAATCTAGATAAATAAAAAATCAATAGAAACTAAATATAAAGAATAAAATGGTAAGGAAGATGGTGAAATCACTTATAATTATTGAATAAATCCACTAAAAAACTCCCCATGGAAAGGAGAATCAAAGAGGAATAAGGGGGTGGGTCGATTGGGCATTGTATAAGAGGGAGGATGAGAAATGGGGGCTTCCCCTATTGTAATTTCAGGGGGAAAAAGATGAAAATATAATTTTAATGTTCTACACAATTTTCCAAACCATATATTAATAATGTGGTGGCACTGTACAAGAAAACCCCTTCAAATATTTGGTCAACATAGTTTACCAAACTACGCATTAATTATGTAAATTGGAACTACCTCAGTCTACAAAATTTCACATGTTTTGTATGAAATCATGAAAAATGGTATGTTAATCCCTAACTAAAATCCACCTCACATGGTTTCCTCTAAGATATCCCATGGTTAACCTTCACTAACCATGAAAGTCAACTATGTGATTTAGAAAGAGGACTGAAAACCTCCTCATGCTCAAGGTTCTACATTGTTTCTCAAAAAATATGAACACAAAACCATGTTTCATTTGAAAAATCTCCAAAAAACATCATGTAAAACTAAAATAAAGCTTGTGAGACTCACCTGAGTACTTGAGGCACCTCTCAAACCGCGGTGGAGGAGGAGGAAGAAGATTAGGCAGAGGAGGAGGAGGAGGAGGCGCCGGTGGAGGAGGAGGATGAGGCAGCGGACTTGGAGGAGGAGGAGGAAGCGCCGGTGGAGGAGGAGGAGTACGAGGCTGCGGTGGAGGAGAAGGAGGAGGAGGAGGAGGAGCAGAGGAGGAGGAGGAGGCGGAGGCAGCGAAGGTAGTGGAGGAGGAGGAGTATGAGGCCGGTGGAGGGGAGGAGGAGCAGAAGCAGAGGAGGAGGCGGTGGCCGCGGCGGAGGAGGAGGAGGCATCGGAGGTAGCGGAGGAGGAGGAGGAGGCCGCAGTGGAGGAGGAGGAGGCCGCGGTGGAGGAGGAGGCACCGGCGGCAGCGCAGAGGCAGGATGGAGGCAGGGCGGAGGTAGCAGAGGAATCGTAGGCAGCGAAGGAGGAGGAGGATGAGGCCGGTGGAGGAGGAGGAGGAGGAGCAGAAGCAGAGGAGGAGGCGACGGCCGCGGCGGAGGAGGAGGAGGAGGCGTCCGCAGCGGAGGAGGAGGAGGCGGTGGCCGCAGAGGCACCAGCGTGACCGTGGAGTGACCGCGGCGTGACCGCGGCATGACCGCGGAGGAGGAGGCGGCCGCAGAGGCACCGACGGCACCGGCGGAGGAGGAGGAGGCATCTACGGAGGAGGAGGCCGCGGTGGAGGAGGAGGCACCGACGACAGCACAGAGGCAGGGCGGAGGCAGGGCGGAGGCAGCGGAGGCAGCGGAGGCAGCAGAGGAGGAGGAGGATGAGGCCGGTGGTGGTGGAGGAGGAGGAGCAGGAGAAGAGGAGGAGGCGGCGGCCGCGGAGGCACCGGCGTGACCGCGGTGTGACCGCGGCGTGACCGCGGCGTGACCACAGCGTGACCGCAGCATGACCGCGGCGTGACCGCGGAGGAGGAGGAGACGTGGAGGCACTGGCGGCACCGGTGGAGGAGGAGGAGGCATCGGCGGAGGAAGAGGAGGCCGCGGTGGAGGAGGAGGCACCGGCGGCAGCGCGGAGGCAGGGAGGAGGCAGGGCGGAGGCATCGAAGGTAGCGGAGGAGGAGGAGGATAAGGCCGGTGGAGGGGAGGAGGAGCAAGAGCAGAGGAGGAGGCGGCGGCCGCGGTGGAGGAGGAGGAGGCAGCGGAGGCAGCGGAGGAGGAGGAGGAGGCTGCGATGGAGGAGGAGGAGGCCACGGTAGAGGAGGAGGCACCGACGGCAGCACAGAGGCAGGGCAGAGGCAGCGGAGGTAGCAGAAGCAGCGGAGGAGGAGGAGGATGAGGCCGATTGAGGAGGAGGAGGAGGAGCAGAAGCAGAGGAGGAGGCGGCGGCCGTGACGGAGGAGGAGGAGGCGACGACCGCGGAGGCACCGGCGTGACCGCGGCGTGACCGCGTCTTGACCGCGGCGTGACGGTGGAGGAGGAGGAGGCCGCGGAGGCACCAGCGGAGGAGGAGGAGGCATCGGCGGAGGCAGCGGAGGAGGAGGAGGATGAGGCCAGTGGATGAGGAGGAGGAGGAGCAGGAGCAGAGGAGGAGGCGGTGGCCGCGGCGGCGGAGGAGGAGGCGGCGGCCGCAGAGGTCCCTACTCTAGGTGGATATATATGGATACTTTCCTTGAATGGTCTCTATATGAAAGAATTCTAAAAGGCTCCCTCACCTTCCAAAGATATATTATTTCTAGAAAATTGTTTTGTGGGAGAAAGAATTAATCATATATAGTTGATGTCACTTTTAGATCATATGATTCCTTACTCATCAAGATAAATAGACAAGAACCAAAACCTAAGAGGCCTCAGGCCTATCCAAATCTCTAGAAGTGATGACTTCCCAGTGCTTATTGGAAAACTATGGAAGTGTCAACTTCCCACATGCACATCCCCCCTCCCCATATCTCCCCCAGCAGACTCCTGCACATCCCCCCTCCCATCCACCCACTACACCCTCCACTTGCACAACCCCCCTCCCCCACCCCCACCTTCACACCCCCCACTTGTACACCCCCCAACCTCACCCACCAACAGACTCCCACCTACCTAGACCCCCCCCCCCCAACTAGAACACTCTCTTCCCCACCACCCACTTGAACAACCCCCCCCCTCCCACTTGCATATCCCACCCACCCCCACCTGCACAGCCCACCCCCACCCCCACCCCCAACCTGTACACACCCCCACCTCACACCCAATAGACCCCCCATTATACGCCCCACCTACACATGTTCACCCACTACACATCTCCCCCACCTATACACCCCCACATGCACACCCCCCACCCACTACAACCCTGCAGCACCTTCACCCCCCCACTTCAAATAAAATTGATTCACACAAATCATGATAGTTAAAATATAGAACAAAAACAAAAAACAAAGAAAATTACAATTATTGGGCATAACATACCGTACAATGGAGGAGGAGGAGGCCGCGGAGGAGGAGGAGGTCGCGGAGGCACCGACGGAGGAGGAGGAGGCCGCGGTGGAGGAGGAGGCCGCGATGGAGGAGGAGGCACCAGTGGAGGAGGAGGAGGCACCGGTGGAGGAGGAGGAGGCCGCGGTGGAGGAGGAGGCACCGGCGGCAGCGACACAGAGGCAGGGCTGAGGCAGGGCGGAGGCAGCGGAGGCACCAGAGGAGGAGGAGGATGAGGCCGGTGGAGGAGGAGGAGGAGGAGCAGAAGCAGATGAGGAGGAGGCGGCCGCGATGGAGGAGGAGGAGGCGGCGGCAGCGGCGCAGACGAGGGCTTCCGCGAGAGCTTGATTGTGTGCGGGGAGGAGGAAGAGGACCCGCAGGTTTTTAACAAATCCACGGGACCCTTTATCAGCGCTAGTAAAAAGCACTGATAAAGGGTGTATTTATCAGCGCTAAAATGAAAAGCGCTGATAAATAATACCTTTATCAGTGCTAACAAAAGTGCTAATAAAGGTCCGGCCCTTTATCAGCGCTTTTCCGTTAGCGCTGATAATGGCTGGCGCATGCCTTGCCCAGTTTTGTGGTAGTGAAATTATAAATGAATAAATCACTATCAACATGTTTTTTACAAGATGTGACGACTATGTGATGAATGTTCCAACATATTTTTTGATCGTATGAATATCTTCATCATCAATTGGAATAGGAAGATCAGTGCTTAGCTCATGGGCTATGCTAATTGACACTCTCACATGACCTGTTGGAAGTGGTATACTGTGTAGCATGTAGTTTTGGATATTGAACACTGTAGCCCTCAATATAAGGTGATGGGTGGGTGTTGATAGATATAAATCACAGTCATTATCACCTTGTAGAATATCAGTATAGAAAAGGTATCAGTGTCTTTCTAATTCACAATTTAGAGAAACATTTATTAGAACATTTATTACCTAGACTAATATATCTCTTTGAGGGGAATGCATCAACTTATACTGGTGGGGGATAGGGTGGGATCTCCACGTGGTGGCTATTCTTGAGTTTATTTTTCCCTTTTCTCCCCCCATAAAATTTTCCATCATCTATCTATACTATTGGAATTATTCTTCAAGGGTATCTAGTCTTTATCTCATACATTTCATTTCTTCACTTTGATCCTCATATTATTTTTCCTCAAAATATGTTTGGGGTGTCACCCAAAAACCCGCACATCTGACATGACCATACTGTTCTAGCCACTTCAAGTCCACTGATAGTATGTGTTCATCTAGTACACGTGTTGCTGATTCCTGTGACTATGTCATATAGAAAATATAGGAAAATAATTGATCATTGTTATTTAATAGAAATTTAAATCAAAACAAATTTTTATTATGTAATACTTACACATAATTCCTATACTTTTTGTTTGTTTTAATCTATTAGTATCCCATCTTTATTTACACGTTCCTCATTCTATACCACATGGAGTGGGATGGAAGTGCATTTGGATTTGGAGTTATTAATATACATATAAATAGAGGAACATAATTACTGTGTTTTTTCATGTCACATAAAAGTATTATTGTAGATTTAAAATACACACCATTTTTTTCAAGTGAAGTGTACCCCATCCTTGCTTTATGGTAGGGGTACGCTGGATTTGCTACTCGTTCCTTATTTCTACCACTCAGTTGTTGTTTTATAAATAAATAATTATCAATCAAAGTGACGGATACACATATCTTCAAGAAATGTATTACTAGTCACAATTCACCTAAAAAGATACATCTTCATGATAGACAGTAAACTCATCACACACTTCTTGGGTTATCAAGTGTACATAGATAAGCGGTGGGTGTAGGTTTATTTTCCATTCAACATCTTTAAGATGATGTCTTGTTAGAATTGTGTGAAATACTCTATAAATCCTTCTAGTAAGCATTAATACATATTTTTTTGGGAGGCATCTCCTATAAATTCACTCTAGGATGGATGACTAAGATTAATTCAATGTTTCATTATTTTATTTTTTAGTAAAATAAATAAATGATATCATAATGTTACCGTAATCTTTTCCCACATCAGTGTCTTAAGCCCAAACACAACATGGTGCCCCAAATCTGCATAAATCAGAACGTGTTTTTGAGTGATGATTCTAATGTAACTACTGAACATGGTCT
This sequence comes from Viscum album, assembly GCA_963277665.1. Taxonomy (NCBI): domain Eukaryota; kingdom Viridiplantae; phylum Streptophyta; class Magnoliopsida; order Santalales; family Viscaceae; genus Viscum; species Viscum album. The sequence goes on from OY728125.1 coordinate 148,937,915, forward strand.
TGTTGGGGTTAACATGTTGGACCTTCACATTTCATTCGATCTCATATTTTATGCCTTTGAATTTCTCCTTAATAATTTTTTCTAACATCGTTAAACTACAATGCTATTTTTTTCTATTTCATTGGTTCGTCATCACCTACCATTTCTCGAATTCAACATCATAAATATGTTCCTCTGGAGTGGTAGCATCAGCATGTGCATATGGTCATTGTACCTTTGCACTGGGAGAAATAGTAGGTTGAGAAACCTATTGTTCCTCAGGAATGGGAGCACCAAAACATGTAGAAGGTCGTTCCTCTACACTACGAGTAACATCATTTTGAGAAACTCATTATTCCTTAGTAATGGGAGCATAAAAATGTGTATAAGGTCATTCCTCTACACTATGAGTAATGATAGGTTGAGAGACCTATTGTTCCTTGGGATTGGGAGCACCAACACATGTAGAAGTCATTATATTCAGAATTAGTTTAACATTTAATTTAGATTACATAACTACAGAAGAAAACAGATAATAACATGAGGTAATACAATGTATATTATAAAAAAATATAACCTAATTATTGAACTCTTTTATTTTTATTTTTTAAAGGCTGAAGGGATTTGAACCCTCTATCGACTATCCAAATCCCTTCATTGTGGTATCCTCTAAAATACAAAACACTGTCTATATTGGGACTGCTGTGAAATGATTGCGACATCCCAATGAAAGGGTCATCCTCAATTTAATTTTAATATGACCCTTAAGTGGTTTTGGTCGATAACATAACAATTGACCACTTTTAGTTTGTGGGATATGAAATATAAAATACTTGTACTGCCTATGATGCCATTATAAATGGTTCTTCTTTGTACCTTTCCTTACTAAAATCAACTTTTACAAATCCCAATTCATCTATTTTAACATCACTCCTATTATCAACCCACTTAAATTAAAAAATCAACACTTGGAATGTTGTATAATCCAACTCCCATATTTTTTTGATGATGCCAAAGTATGAAATATTTGCATAAATGGGATTTATGTCCTTAGTACCAGAAACATGCATTGCTTCATCCACAGTTGTAACTCCACTATTTTTCATGGTACTATTTTAATCATGTTCAATTGTATAGAATGTGTAACCATTAATTACATAACCATTATAATATAATACATACACACTTGGTCCTCTGGCTATAAATTGAAGTAATTTTAAAATTGAATATGTATTTTCATCTGAATCCTTAAGAATATTGTCCCAAAACCATCCTATAAACTGCTAATTATGTGTATTTGATATCCATATTTAAACCCTTGATGGATTCAAATGCCTAAGAAATTATTTGTGGGTTTCAACATATGGGTAAATCTCCAAACTGTTATGAAAAATGTAAAGGTGGTCCTGCTCCTGATATGTAATATTGATTATGAAAAATTTCTTCTATAAATTCCTTCATCCGTAATCCACTTAGTGTGATGAGATTTTGGTAGACCAATGCTTTCCAAACTGGATAGGTATTTGGTACATAATTCAATGACTTCCTCAAAAATATATCACTCCGCAATACAACCCTTTGGATGACTTTGATTTTTGACATACCTTTTCAAAATATGCATATACCATTCAATGGGGTACATCCATCTATAGTGTACAAGACCACATAGTCGAATCTCTCTCACCAAGTGAACCATCAAATAAACCATCATATCAAAGAATTTTGGCGGGAATAAAATTTCCAATTCACATAATATGATATTAATTTCTCTTTCTATAGTCAGCAATTTTTCTAAGTCTATTACTTTTTTGCATATTACTTTGAAAAAGAAACAAATCTTGGTTAACGTGTGATGGAAATTCTTGGAAAAAATGAAATGTAAATCTATAGGAATTAGATCTTGCATTAAAACATGGAAGTCATGTGATTTCAGACCCTTTAACTTTAAATTGGTCATTGACATGATGTTCTTTATATTCGATGAATTCCCCTCTATAAACTTTACATCATTCAAGAAGTTGAAAAAATGACATCTCTCCTGCCTGGAAAGAGTGTAAGCAGTTGGAGGAAGAAAAGTTCATTTTTCACCCTTCACTGGCACTGACTCTTTTCATATTCCCATTTCAACCATGTCCAACCTAACCTTAATTCCATCCTTTGTTTTTCTGGGTGCATTTAGAAATGTTCCAATGACACTATCACATACATTTTTTTCAACATGCATAACATCAAGAAAATTCCTGACGTACAAACAATTACAATATGGTGATTCAAAAAAAACTGATATCTTTTTCCAACCATATTTCATATAGTTTTTTGAAAATAGTTTACCAAAAGAAGTGTCCATATATCTTACTTTATCAAACAAATGATCACCTTTTAGTGTAGATGGTGTTGTATGTTCTTCCAAACTTCTATCAAATGATGTCGTCCAAGATCGGTACTTATGTCATCAGGATATAAATTTTCGATTTCCTATAAACATGGATTTCAATGAATGTTTCAACCTAATTGACTGTGTACCTTGTTCGAAAAAAATACGCCCTTGAGTTCCTTTAATTCTATATCCTGACAAATTTCTATAAGAAGGAAAGTCATTTATCATCCCATACAACATGTAACTCAATGTGAAATCTTTATTTTTTTAAGCTTTATATAATGTAACACCTGAATCCCACAATAATTTCAAATCCTCAATCAATGGTGCCAAATACAAATCAATATCATTACTAGGTTGTTTTGGTTCTTATATAAGCATAGATAACATGGTGTATTTTTTTTCATGCATAAATATAGTGGAAATTTATAATTTACCAACATAAGAAGCCATGTACTGTGAGTGTTGCTTTGAAAACCAAAATAATTCACTCTATCTATAGATAATTCAAGACGAAGGTTTATTGGATCATTTCCAAATTCAATATACTCATGATCAATTATCTTCCACTGAGAATAGTTTTTCAGGTGATGTAGTTTACCATCTTTAATTCTTGTATCTGCATGCCATGTAAATTTCCCTACAGTCTCCTCACTTCCATATTGGCACCTAAACCTTGGAATGATTGGAAAGTACCACACAAATTTCATAGGACCAGATTCATATTTATTATATCAAGAAGTTCCCCAATTTGGAAATTTTGTAAGTGATTTGTGGTCCTTGATAAATAGTATACAATCATTAATCCATACGTGTATTCTTTCAAAGATCATACCCATCAAGCATAACATTCATTTGGTGTCATATGTTCAGCTCAGGAGCTTTTTATCTTCTAGTAGCATGTCATTCAAGAGAGCAAGTAGTTCTGTAAAACTGGCGTCACTCCATCCTTTTCCTTCTTTCAAAATTTATAGCTTTAGTATGGCTAAAAATGCTATTTATTTAGTGAAACTAGCATACAATGGAATCTTTTCACAACTCTTTAACTTCTCAAACAATTTTGGGCAATCACAAAGTTCATCTTCAACTATATTTGTCATTTCCTCAATATGATATTCATCATCATTCACATATGTAATCACATACTCAATATGGTCTTCTTCATTTTCCACACTTGTAATCATATCATATGATCCATAAAATGAAGTGTTATCCCATACACTAGCTACATTAGTCTTTTCCCCATGTTTATTCCAACATTTATAACTTCGATCTATTCCATGACAGATCAAGTGTTCTTCCAACTCATCTGGACTAATTTTTCTTGAATAAAAATAGCATAAACACAGACAAAGGATTTGAGAAGGGTCATATACATGATATTTTGCAAACTTGATGAACTATTTCACTCCATATTCATACTCTTTCTTCAGATGATTGGTATCCATCCATTCTTTATTCCCATCCATCATATTTGATTCAGTAATATTAATATTAAACAAAATAAATACAAATAACATTGATATAAAAGTTAAGCATGTTTAAAAAAAGTTATATACTTTAATACTTTTTCAATATTTATCCCCAATATAAACTTTACAGAACCAAGATCCTCCATTTGTGATCTTCTAGATAAATCAATCTTCATCTCTTCCAGCCTTTCCTTCATTGGTCCAACTGAGAGAAATTCATCCTCATAAAGAAGTAAAATGAAAAACTCCCATTATAATACACCTTCATATAGTAGAAATTATTTACATTACACTACATGAACATTAATTCTACAATGAAAGCATTGAAATTCTAATTACACTATCTTGGTGTCTACTTAAGCCCACAAAAACTCTATTTGAGACTGGAACCGAACCCTTTATTCCATTTAGCATGAAAACTTCCGGTTGATCTATCTAGATCTATTCCCTTGAATCTCCGTGAATAAATATAATCATGACATCCATTTGTTCTATAAATAAACCTTAAATGGAAACCAATCCAAGAACCATCTGAATTATTATATGCTTTACAATAGGATAGAAAATCTAACTGAAATACAATCCTTCTAATTATTGAAATACATTTACAAATAGATAAACCTTTCACTATTTCCTATCATCCAATTTCTCCTTTAGATGATAAATCTAATTTTTATATAGATACCTCTTTCCTAGTTTCAATTATATTATATGAAATGTATCAAAGTCATATAGGGAATTCAATTATTCATTCATTTTGTACTCACACTACAATGAGGCCAATAGTCATCCTATGTTAAATCCTAAAAAAATAGAAAATCTACATGTCTTAATCACAAATTCTTGATCCTCTTAGGATGACAATAAACATCAAGGGTGACATGCATGACCATTGGGGATGACTTCACCCTAATGAACTCAATCATAAACATCCAAAAATAGCATATAAAAAAGATACTAAAATAATAAATTTCAAAAAAGTCATTTCCAATAAATGAAAATTTAATATAACATTACAAAAACACAAACAATAAACTAAAAAAATATCTAGAGTCTGAAGAGGTTGAAACATAACATGAGCCAAATGTTTCCCCTAAACTAAAGGACCAACCAACATCTCCATGTGACACTCTAGATACAATCATAATCACAAGAACTATCTACTTCCCAATGAAAATGGAACCAAATCAAACCCTAAGGACAAGAATTGATGAAACATGCATAATACATAAATACTACATACCAACAAATGTGACTATATAGTGTGTGAGACAAAGGCTAGTAGGATACCACTATGATTCCAATTCAGTACTTTTATAAATGAAAGAAGAACTACTAGTTTGAAAATAATATAAACAAATTAGTTTTAATTTCATTTATATGATATAGGAATGAGAAAAATATAAAACATTCACTTTCTCAAAGAACCACGTCTATAAAACATTGTATAAAGATATTTAAAAAAACATTGACAATTAAAAACCCATTCATCTATATTTAAAACACAATTCTTTTGATAACAAACCCACAAATGGTTTAAAAAATTTCAAAGGTATTTTTAATAAAGGACAACACTTTGAAAGCAACATTCCATTATCTATTGAAGTCTTTAACACAACCAAAACAAAGGTAATAAAGGAACAAGGTAAAATATTATTAAAACAAAACCAAGGTATTAATAAATAATGTGACTAAATAGATGGAACAATACTTTTAAATATCAACACTAAATCACAAGATAATCAGTACATAAAAGCATATCAATCCAAGTCATAAACAACATAGATTCCAATAAATATTTAATGGAATAACATACGATACGTATCATGAGATAACACCATAGGGACTAATGGGATATGTAAAATACAAGAAATAGTGGACCTAATGTCGGTGGGTGAATGGTCACACATCTCATCAATTGAATCACCCAAACCTTATCTCATCAGTGACCCTCTCACTATCCAGGTATTACGTACAAATAGGGAGACTATCCAGTGCATAATATCAATTGGTCTAGAAATTTCCAATGAATTCCCACTATCTATCATATTATTCCTCATGAAATAACAAAAGGATGTCTATTCCAATAAAAATTACCAAAGTCTAACATCACAATCACATCCTTTCCACTACACACATTTCCCTTAGAAAGTTCCCTAACCCATAAGAAAAACATAAATCACATCACAAAAATCCATCATAGGGATACACAGAAACATTATCAGAAAACATAATGGGGCTCAATAGACCAAAACCAAGCCAAAATCTATCTATATATTAGGAAATCATACTAATGTGAAAAAATGGCATACCCCTTAGAGGGTAGTAGTAGGGTCTGGTGGCGGCAGAGTTGGGGTAAGTGGTCATGGTGGTAAAGTTTGAGGAGGGGTTCATAGTGGATAAACCAATCTAGAATGAGCATATAATATCTAAAAGAACCACATCATCCATTACCACGAGTAACATCCTCTCAACTATCTCCATGACCACAACCCTTTGGCTGCCAACCCTTTCTCAAAGTCTGCTGATGCATAGTCACATCGTGATCACCCTTTTCAGTAGAAGCTATATCCTTAGACCCATGAATTACATCATCATTAAGAGAATAAATAACCTTAAAACTGTTGAGCTCAGATACAGTTCCCTGATCAATTTCCTATTCAGTAACTTTAGGTGATTTATGTAGAGAACCAGTTTTCCTTGAAATCATTTGAAACCCTTCATTATCCAAAAACTATGTAACATCCCAAGTAATTATAGAATAATAATTTTTAGTATTTATTAATATTTATGAATTATATTTTACCTTAAAATGGAATCTATGTTTGATAGCATACCCGATACACAACAATGGGTTTTTCTGAAATCTTACGCTGCATATAAGACTGAGTTATATAAAAAAATAATATATTATTAATGTTATTATTTTAAGTTGTAGTTATCGCATAACCATTAGAATGGAAGGAATTAAAGATATTAAATAAATTATAAAAACAGGGGTTACACATGTTTATATAACGATTCATTGGTTATAAAATTAATTAGAAATGAAAATAAAAACCAATTGAATATAAAGGATGTGTTTTTCTGAAAAAACTATTTAAATGAAAATATGTGAGTTCATAAAATAATAAAATAACTATTTATGGATTATATTAATGATATATATATGTAATAAATTCAATTTAATTTGTAAAATTCATCTTATATATTTTCTAGACATGATATAAGAACAAATTCAATTTTTCGGATAAACTAGGTATTTTTCAAAAAATGCAATTTTAGCACCTTTTGATGGAGAACCCCTTTTAAATATTGTTTTTGTCACTTTTATATGTTTTATTTGACAAAATAAACTTATTATTTTAAATAAGGACATCAAAATTTACTTTAGTTGAATTTTGGCATTTTTCTAATTAAATTCACATCTTAATGAATAGTGAAAAAATGTTGTTTTTTTAATTCAAACTACCTTTTCATCTAATTTATTTATATTGTTAGATTATATTTTTAATTGGTTTTAAATTATAATTAGATTAAGTTTTTATCATTTAATTCAATTTTGGTTATTGGAAGTAATTTCACGTTTAAATTAGATATAAACACATGTCAATCTTTTGATGGTTTTTACTTTTAAAAAACCAATTTTCTCGGTTTGACAACGAGGATTAATTTTAAATTAATTACTAAAACTTATGTTATATGAATTTGTAAAAATGGATTCCATATTTTCAATCATAAGTTTCAAATTATGTAAATATTTTCCTTTTGTTTTTGGACATTATGAATAGTAACTTTAGTAATTATTTTTATTACCACGGTTAAAGGTAAATCGAGCAATTAAAGGTAAAAATAATATTATAATAATAAAAAAATACCCTAACACTTGTCATAATTTAATTGGTTGAGTGTATTATGATCATGATCATACTTGGGTCGATTTTAGGATCACTTGGATCCACTTGGACGACTTTAATGAATTTATAATATTATATTCAAGAATAGTCATTTTTGTTACACTTTTGTTTTTTTAAAAGTAATGTATTTTAACATGGAGTTATACAGGGGATCTCTTAGAGTACAAATAGTCATTAGAAATATAAAAATATTACCTACATTATGGTAATTTATTTATAATTTTTATAAATTAAATAATTAAATTTAATTATGACACAAAGATGATGTAGTAATTTCTTAATTAATGAAATAATCAAATAAATGATATTATAAATAGTAAAATAAATATTATTTGACATAATTTATTCCATCCACAAATTTTCTAGATATATTTGAAATTTTTTCTATGATTTAAAGGATTTGGTTTGAACTTATCTTGCTGTTATGATATTTTTTAAAAGTCAACTAATGGATAGTGTCATAATTGACACTATTGGTATTTTAAAATATAAAATAGTTTATTAAATGTTATAAAATTCCTAAAAATATAAGATTCATAAAAATTGTTATTATAAGTCCTAATATGTCATAAACGATACATTTTTTAGTTGTTTGACATGTTATGATAATTACATTAGCCCACAAAGTGTAAATAACATGATATCATGGTAATATTAAAAAGGGTAAAATAAGGATTAAAACAAGAAGATAAGGATTAAAAAACATTAAAAACATTTATAATTTTAATTGTATGATATATATTAAACCCAAAATCATCTTATATTTAAAATAAATTAGTCTGGGACCATTTTAAATATAAATTGAATTTATATTAATTTAATACTTTTAATAATTCCAAGGGTACCCATCCCATCTTCTATAAAAAGGAACCCATTCCTCTCTATTACCCACACTTTCAAAACCTTTTGGTTTAGACAATATATGTCCAAAACCCTTACTAGAATCACTCCCCCCATTTTTGAGTCCTTATTTTAGGCACAACACCCTCCTTAGAGGTGTTAAGGTGTTCTTCAAAGGTGATCAACCGAATAAGAGGTATTGTTTTAATTTAAGTGTTTGTATTTTATTTATTCTTCCACTTCCTTTAAATCTCCCTCATCAATGAGAAAATAATAAATCCAGTATACTAAATATACTTATATGTTATTATGATAATATCATTACCCAAATTCATCTCCAATTTCATCAAATGGGAAATGGACATTTTGTTCGTGTGTACGGCGAACTACCGCCTCGCGAACCGATATAGTTCATTTTTCATTACCGTCTCTCTATATTGGTTATAATGATGGAATTAATATTTATATATAATATTAATGAAATATTTATCATTATAAGAGAATAATATATCAATTATTTTCTTACTTTACTCACACATAAAAATGATAACATCGTTTGTGCGTATGTGTGAACTATCACGTCCACAACGCGGTGTGAATCGTTTTTATTCACCACAACAATTTTATGATATATATAAGTATATTTAAATTATTATTATGATTTTAATTATATTATGATCATTCTGGGAATATAAAATAATAATTACCTTATTTCCATAATGATTAATGAAAAATGGAAGCGTTACTCACACGTACGTATAACCTACCGTCTTCATGATTATAACACTGTTTATTTTTTATACCATAAATGAATGGTTTGATTTGAAAAGTATAATTGATGTATAAAATTTATTATTATTTCATGAATTTAATTATTTAGATGATGTACTTATGACCACATGGACTATTGACATCGTACCGAGTTCATTTTCGACTCAAGTATTGAATATTGAAAAAACATCCGATATGAACTTAAATAATTATGTAATTATTATAACATGATAAAAAGTGATATAAAATGAATAATTAACATGAAAAAGGTTATAAAGAAAGTATAAATTAACTTATGTTTATTATTCAGGAAGTTAAATAATGTATGGGATGATTCAAACTTGAGGTAAGATATTTCATCTCAATCTCCTTTCATTGAGGCATTTCTTGATAATATGCACCTTTATTCTTTTATAAGGTGTATATACAACCACTATGAAATTTCATATACATATTTTATCTATAATAATGTTATTTGTTGTTTTGTTAAATGTATTAATTCATATATATTAAGATTTAAATGTTCAAAGTGATATGAGACACCTTGAACGTTTAAATATTTAATTATCAAATATTTTATTCATGATATTAATTTACGTATTTATTTATATGAATATAAAATTATTATACATGAAATTTTATTTCTATCTGGAATTTCATTAAAAGTTTTCAGAAGGTGTCTTTTTATATGAATAATTTTACTTTCTTTACAAAATTAAAAAAATAATGTTTTTCTTGTATACAATGACAACGACTTCTCCACAACCGTAACCGTTAGTTGATACTTGGATTCCTCTATAATACTTAATTTTTTTAAAGGAAAATAAACACGTTATTCATTTTTTTTGGTATCTTGGTATTTAAAAATGGTTCTTAAATGAAAATGATATTTTTTATATTGAAATTTTTTTCATATGGGATTATAAGAAGTTTTCAAAAGGGTTTTGTGATGAATGTATTTTATTCATGAAATGGTACTTGAGAATTATATGAAAGGGGTGAGCCTGATATAGATTATATGAAGGGTTGATCCCTATTATAGCTCATGGGTGAGCCCTACACAACTTACATGAAGGGTTGAGCCCCACTGTAGCTCAGGGGAGAGCCCGTTATAGATTATATAAAGGGATGGGCCCCATTATAGCTCATGGGTGAGCCTGATATAGCTTATACAAAGAGTGCTAACCATTATAGATATACAATTTATTGGGTAATAATAATATTGGAAGTCACCCATATGATTATTCCAATTGAAATGAGTTTGAAAGAGTTTTATGTATATGATGGTTTAAGTCACCTAAATGAGTTTTAATTGCTTTCTTTTGATTTTAGTGTTTCTCTTTGAGAAAAAAGATTAAGTGTTATTAATGTGAAAGTATTTTGTTTCATCTTCTCAAATAACATTAAATGGGTTACTATTTTTTAACTAGACTAATGTTTTTCTTTCTTTTTATTCCCCTTACTGATCTTTTTGTGCTAATCCCAAGATTTTAAATGTTTTCATAGGATTTAAGGGAGAATAGAGTCAAGGATAGAATCAAGGAAAACTTATGATGATTAATCATAAAAGGAAACTATGTTTCTTTTTAAAAGTTTTTGTGTTATTTAAAAATGGATACTTTTGGAAGTGTCCAATTTTTATTTATATGGTTTTATTATGTAATAGTTATGACATAGTTCTCTAAAGCTCTAAACCTAAAAAGATCCTCAATGTCAATTCTTGACTTAACTCAATATTATGTAATGTTTAAGGATGAGGCCTTATAGTTGGTATCAAAGGGAGGTTTAGATAACTTTAGAGGTTAGGATTGTGTTAATTTCATTCCTTTAGAGGATTTTACTTTATGGTTAAGTTGAAATGATGTATAATTTTAAGATTACCTTGTCACTTCATCTAAACTATGTCTGTTCAAATGGTTTTCCATAGAGGAAATTGGAAAGATATAATGGGAAGACATCAAGAGGAAAAAAACATTTCAAATCAACATCATAAGGTGGTCGAAATCAAAATTGAACAATTTGTTGCAGTGATGGTGAAATTGAATCAGGCTATAAATGGTGGTGGTATATATGCATGAGATCATCCAAATTAACCACAGAGGAATATGTCAGTTGTGGAATATTTTATGAAGAATCATTACCCATTATTAAATGGATCATCTGAACCAGTGGTAGCTGAAGGATGGATCAATAACTTGGAGAAGATATTTTAAGTCATGGGATGTTTGGAATGTAAAAAGGTAACTATTTACATCTATTATTTTGAAGGTGAAGCTGATAGATAGTGGTCATTGGTGAAGAATAATAGAGAGAAAAATGATCTTTATGATATGAAATGGGAAGAATTTAAGGATATTTTCCTTAATAAATATTTCCATAAGGTTTTTCATCTTAGGATGGAGAAAGAATTCTTGGAATTAAAAAAAAGGATGATGATTAAGTTGCCGTATATGAAGCAAACTTCACAATATTGGTCAGGTATGTTCTAGATTTTATTAGAGACATTGAAAGTAAAATTAATAAATTTAACTCAGGATTGAAACTAGGGATACAAAGAGCTCTGGACTCCCAAGAATTTAATTTTTTTGAAAAAGTGGTTCATTGTGCTGAGAAATTTGAAATGGAGTTTTCCGACACTTACGTGCCATGAGATGATAAGAGTAAGAAACGGTTAAGGTAGTAGGAAATGGAGAAGCAAACAACTAATAATTCTGGAGGTATGACTAAAACTTTTTCCAATTGTGGTAAAATACATTTTGGGGAATGTATGTAAGGATCTGGAAAGTGTTACTGATGTGGTAAGTTTGGTCACAACGTTCATGACTACAAGGAAAAGGGTCCTGAATAGTCCAATAATGAGATAAAAGATATCTAATCTATAGTAATATTATTTAGCTATAATGAGTTGGGAAATTTTGAAAATAAGTGTCTGAAGTTAATTACACAGGGAGGAAATCATTATGATCAGAAACAAAAAGGTCCAGGAAAACCTTTTACTACTACTACAGTTGATGTTGAGACATTTGGTGAAGTGATGGAATCTCCAAAGAGGCCGGTATTTTTCGAAGGATAACTATAAGTTCAAGGTTTTAGACACACCTTTTGATGTTTTATGTGATGTGATAATAAGTTATTAATGACCTTTCTTGGAGATGTTTTTCAGGGTTATGTTTTGTAAGTATTTTGTTTAATGTGTAAGTATGACTTTACTTTTGGACCTCAGTTTTAAGATTTTGATATAATTTATGGTTTGTGTGATATTTTTTTCTTAAGGTTATTCTTAGGTACGTATATCATAATTCTTGGAATATTATGAGGATGAAATTGTGCTTATAAAATAGAAATACATGAAGTAAGTATGTTTCCTTATGTTCTTATTCTAGGAAGTAAATGAATTCCTCAACTATATCAAAATGATCTTAAAACAAAAATTTTATTCATTTACTTTTCTCAATTTTATTTTGACCCATCACATATTTATGGTTTTGTGATGGATAACTTTCCAATGACAATGTTCATATATCACTCTTTATTAGTCTTTAAGAGTTAGTTTTATCATCAATGTCCATGTTTTTCTATATAAAACCATAGTATATGATATCTCAGGCGACCTTTGTACTTTAATTTCTTTCTTTCAAATTAAAGTTTTTATTGACTCTTTTTCAGATGTGGGATTTCAATGAAGTAATTTTGAAAATTAAAACCTTAGTTACTAAACCCAAATTTAAAATTGTGAGGACACAATTTCTAAAAGGGGGAAGGATGTAATATCCAAGTAATTATAGAATAAGAATTTTTCATATTTATTAATATTTATGAATTATATTTTATCTTAAAGGTACTCTATTTTTGATAGTGTACCCAACACACAACAATGAGTTTCTTCAAAATCTTACGATGCACACAAGACTGAGTTATACTGAAAAATAATATATTGTTAATATTATTATTTTAAGTTATAGTTATCGCATAGCCGTTAGAATGGCGAGAATGAAAGATATTAACTAAAATATTAAAATAATATTTAAAAATGTTTATATAAATATTAATTGGTTATAAAATTAATTAAAAATGAAAATAAAACCAATTGAATATAAAGGATGTGTTTTTCTGAAAAAACTATTTCAATGCAAATAAGTGAGTTTATAAAATAATAAAATAAATCTTGATGGATTTTATTAATTAAATTTATATGTAATATATTAAATTTAATGCTTAAAATTCATATTATATATTTTCTAGATATGATATAAGAACAATTCAATTTTTAGATAAAAGAAGTATTTTTCAAAAAATGCAGTTTTACGCCTTTTGGTGGAAAATCATTTTTAGATCTGGTTTTTTACACTTTTATATGTTATATTTGATAAAATAAACATCTTATTTGAAATAGGGACATTAAAATTTAATTTGGTTGAATTTTTGTAATTTTTATAATTAAATTCATATTTTAATGAATAATGAAAAATACTACATTTTTATTTCAAACCGCCTTTTCATATAATTTATTTATATTGTTATATTATCTTTTTAATTTATTTTAAAGTATAATTAGATTAATTTTTTATCTTTTAATCCAATATTAGTCATTGGAATTAATTTTATATTGAAATTAGATATAAATACATGTCAATCTGTTGATGGTTTTTACTTCTAAAAACCCGTTTTCTCATTTTGACAATGGGGATTAGTTTTAAATTAATTATTGAAACTTATGTGATTTGAATTTTAAAAAATGGATTACATATTTGGAATTATAAGGTCAAAATTATGTAAATATTTCCATTTTATTTTTGAACATTATGAATGGTAACTTTAGTAATTATTTTTATTACAATGATTAAAGGTAAATCAAGTAATTAAAGACAAAAATAATATTATAATAATATAAAACTACCCTAAAACTTATCCTAATTTAATTTAATGAGTGTATTATGACCATGAAAATCCTTGGGTATTTTTTAAGACCACTTGGAGCCACTTGGATGACTTTAATGTATTTATAATATTATATTCAATGAATAGTCATTTTTGTTACACTTTTGTTTTTTAAAAAGTAAAGTATTTTAACATGGAGTTATAGAGAGGATATCTTTGACTATAAATAGTCATTGTAAATATAAAACTATTACCTACATCATGGTAATTTATTTATAATTTTTATAAATTAAATAATTAATTTAAATATGACACAATGATGATGTAGTGATTTCTAAATTAATGAAGGAATCAAATAAATGATATTATAAATATTAAAATAAATATTATTTGACATAATTTATGCCATAAAATAATTTTATGGATATATTTAACATTTTTTTGATTATTTAAAGGAGTTTTTTTGAACTTATCTTGATGTTATGATATTTTTTAAAAGTCCACTAATGAATAGTGTCAGAATTGACACTATTGTTATTTTAAAATATAAAATAGTTTATTAAATGTTATAAAATTCCTAAAAATATAAGATTTGAAATTTTTTTTAGGATAAGTCCTAATATTTCATAAATGACACATTTTTTGGTCGTTTGAAATGTTATAGTAATTACATTAACCCACAAAGTATAAATAACATGATATCACAGTAAGATTAAAAAGGGTAAAATAAGGGTTAAAACAAAAAGATAAGGATTAGAAAATATTCAAAACATATATAATTTTAATTGTATTATTGGGATTAGACCCAAAATAATATTATATTCTAAATAAATTAGTTTGGAACCATTTTGAATTGAAATTGAATTTATATTAATTTGATACTTTTAATAATTCCAAGGGTGCCCCTCCCCTCTCCTATAAAAAAGAAACCATTCCTCTCTATTACTCACACTTATAAAACCTTTTGGTTCGGCCAATATGTACCCAAATCACTTAATAGAATCACTCCCCACATTCTTGAGTCCTTATTTTAGGCATAGAACTCTCTTTATAGGTGTTAAGGTGTTCTTCAAAGGTGATCAACCGAAGAAGAGGTATTGTTTTTATTTAAGTGTTTATATTTTATTTCTTCTTCCACTTCCTTTAAATCTCATTCATACATGAGGAAATAATAAATATAGTATAATAAATATATTTAGAAGTTATTATATTAATATTATCACCCAAATCCATCTCTAATTTCATCTAATGGGAAATGAACATTTCGTTCGTGTGTACGACATACTACCACCTCGCGAACCGATATAGTTAGTTTTTCATTACCGTCTCTCAAGATTGGTTATAATGATGTAATTAATATTTATATATGATTTTAATAACATATTTATCATTATAATAGAATAATATATCAATTACTTTCTTACTTTACATGCACATAAAAATGATAACGTCATCCGTGTGTACGTGTGAACTATCATCTTCACGAAGCGGTGTGAATCATTTTTATTCACCACATAACTTTTATGATATATATAAGTATATTTAAATGATTATTATGATTTTAATTATATTATTATAATTCTTTAAAGATAAAATAATAATTACCTTATTTCCATAATGATCAATGAAAAAAGGAAACATTAGTCATGCGTACGTATGACCTACCGTCTCCATGATTATAATGTTGTTAATTTTTTATACCATAAATGAATGGTTTGATTTAAAATATATAATTGATGTATAAAATTGATTATTATTTCATGAATTTAATTTTTTATATGATGGACTTATGAACACATGGACTATTGACATTGTACCAAGTTCATCTTCAATTCAAGTACCGAATATCGACAAAATGTCCGATATGAACTCAAATAATTATTTAATAGTTATAACATGATAATAAGTGATATAAAAGTAATAATGAAAATGAAAAAGGTTCTAAAGAAAGTATAAATTAACCTAATTTTATTATTCATGAATATAAAGAACGTACGAGATGATTCAGACTTGAGGTAAGGGATTTCGTCTCAATATCCTTTCATTGAGGCATTTCTTGATAATATGAACCTTTATTACTTTATAAGGTTTATATACATCCACTATGAAATTTCATATCCATATTTTATCTATACTAATATTATTTATTGTTTTGGTTAATGTATTAATTCATGGAGATTAAGATTTTAATGTTCAAAGTGGGATGAGACACCTTGAATGTTTAAAGATTTAATAATCAAATATTTTCTTCATGATATTAATTTACATATTTATTTATATGGATATAAAAGGATTATACAAGAAATTTTATGTCTATCTTGAATTTCATTCAAATTTTTCATAAGGAATATTTTTATATGAATCATTTTACTTTCTTTACAAAATGAGAAAAGGAATGTTTTTCTTGTATACAACAACGATGACTTCTCCGTCGGCATAACCATTATTTGATAATTAGCTTCCTCTAAAAGACTTAATGTTTTTAAAAGGAAAAGAAACCCAATATTCCTTTTTTGGGTATATTGGTATTGAAAATGGATTCTTAAATGAAAATGTTATTTTTTATATGGAAATGTTTTTCATACGGGATTAGAAGAAGTTTTCAAAAGGGTTTTGTGATGAATGTGTTTTATTCCTGAAATGGTACTTGAGCATTATATGAAACGGGTGATCTCGATATAGATTATATGAAGGGTTGAGACCCATTATAGCTCATGAGTGAGCCTGACATATCTTATACGAAGGGTTGATCCCCATATTAGCTCACAGGTGAGCCCATTATAGCTTATATGAAGGGATGATCCCCATTATATCTCACGGGTGAGCCCGATATAGCTTATACGAAGGGTGATCCCCATTATATATATCCAATTTATTAGGTAATAGTAATATTGGAAGTTTTCCATATGATTATTCCAATTGAAAGGGGTTTGAAAGAGTTATATATATATGATTCTCTAAGTAACCTAAAGGAGTTTTAACTGCTTGCTATTGGTTTTAGTGTTTCTCTTTAAAAAAATTATGAGTGTTATTCATGTGAAAGTGTTTTGTTTCATCCACTCAAAGATAATTAAATGGGTTACCATGTTTTAAATAAACTAATATTTTTATTTCTTTTTATGTCCCTTACTGATCTTTTTGTGCTCATCCCAAGTTTTTAAATGTTTTCATAGGATTTAAGGGAGAATAGAGTCAAGGATGGAATAAAGGTAAAGTTATGATGATTAAACATGAAAAGAAACAATATTTATTTTTAAAAGTTTTTTGTTTTATGAAAGAAATGGATAATGTTGGAAGTGTACACTTTGTATTTATATGGTTTTGTTATGTAGTAGTTATGGCCCAATTATATAAAGCTCTAAACCTGAAAATATCCTCAATGTGAATTCTTGACTTAACTTGGGATTATGTAGTGTTTAAGGCTGAGAACTTATAAAATACTTCCCTTTGCTTTGCATAACAACTTACCTCTCAATAAATTCCATCCTTTATGACAGAGCATATGCATCCATGACACTGTTACTGATTTTATGAACCTTCTGGATTAATCTTAGAGACTCCTCACTTGTATGGATCTCTTTATCAGAAACAATGTCTGACCATAATTTCTTCACATCAAATTGCTGCGTAGGTTCTGGGCTAGCATTAGAAGGGGATGCCTTTATGCCTTCAGAACTCTGGGCATTAGATCCTAGAATGATGCTTTCTTTCACTACAACGAACTGCACATGGGTGTTGTCCATACCAGTGTCTAGCGCAAAACCAATAGTAATGTTCTGCTCAGCCATATACTCATATGATTATGGAATGACATTATTGTGCATAACATCCAAATCATGCATTTCCTTAGAAACACCAGGCGCGATCACTAGCTGTACAGAGGTGTTGTCCAAACCAGTGAACTCCAACACTTCATCAGCAGTACTCTGGCTAGCTTCATTGGCTTCATGTGCAACAACAGGTTCACAAACACCACCTACAAGTTTCTCTTCACCTAGACCAGGCAGATATGGCTTTAATCCTTTCTTCAGACAAAGGTTTTTGTCATTCCCATGAGCAGACCATAGTTCACAAACTCGAAGTCTCCCACAACAGTCCCTTTCATGGATGATAACCCCACATTCTAAATAGAATTTTGGAAAACATTCATAGAAAAATTTTAACTCATACTCTTCATCATTAGTAGATAAAAAACTCTATCGAACTTTGTTGAGCTTTGGTCAATTTCAACCAAAAACCTAGTAAAATGCCGATACCTTACATCTTCTGTTGCTTTATCGATCCTTACGGGTAAGCCAAACGAAATCGCCACATTGTGAAGGATTATTGAATGCCAAAGAATCCAATGTAATCCATAAACCCTAACCCAAAAATGTGCAGAAGAATTACCTACATTCAAGGGATCAAAAGAATGGTCCCATTCTTTAATGTGAAGAAATCCTGGCTTCAAGGAGACAGATCCAAATCCCTAAACATGCGATTTTAAATCCTATGAGGGAAACAAGATTTGAAACCCCCCCGACCTAGCGACACACAACAGCAATTGAAAAATCCACAAAATTTCACCAGTCAATTGAACATCATCAATCTTCAAAGGAAAAATCCTCGAGGTAAGATGAGTCGAGCAATTATAGAGTGCTTAACAACTTCAAAATGGCCAGATTCCGTAGCCTGATCCACCTTGACATGAGCAACAAAACCTTTGTGTCGAATGTTAAAAGCAGACAAGCCCTTGAAGAATGAGAAGGAGTGCTTCCTGACACACTCAACAAGATCGACTGACTCACCATGAGTATTAACCCTTGATGATGAGCCGTCTTTGAAAGCCCCAAATTTATCCCCAATAAGACCCGCACCATCAACCACTCACAGATATCGTGCACCAGTAATTCCCGTAGCTGTATCACCCTTGAAAATCTTCGATCCAACACTAGCAACCTCAAGCGAATCACTCCACTTCAATCCCATGTCAAAAGTACCCACAATAAGTGGACCCTGCCGCTACTCTGAAGGTCCAGCGCTGGTCCCCCACACAGTGAATTGGAAGAGATGAAACCCAGTCTCCATCTGCAACAACCTTATGCATGTCAAAGCAGACATGAATAAGAAATGCCTCTGCCATTGAATCTCAAACCAGCTGAATCACATGAACGAAACCCTAATCACCATTGCAAGCTCGAGAGAGGATCAACAAACTCATCGTTTTAAGCTGCGCCTTCTTTATTTATAATTATAACTATATATATATATATATATATTTAAATAATTATAAAAGTATAACAAATATATTTATTATATTTATAATTTTATTAATATATATAATTAATATATTTATTATAATTTTATAATTATTTTAATATATCTGCATTTATTTATAATTATAATTATAAATATTTGTATTTATTTATCAATATTTGTATATATTTATAAATATATTTATTTAATTATATATAACATTATATAAGAATAATAAATATTTTTTTTATAAATTTGTAATTATATATATATATATATTAAGTGCTTAGGGGTACAATTACATCAAACACACACACACCGCACACACACAGGCCTAAAAGGCAGTGGGCATGTAGCCCATTACATGGCTCATAGGCTCAGAATTTTAGCCAAATGCCCATTTTATGAATAGTACTACTATAATACCCCCACTACAACAGTACCTGCTACAGTACCGCCGCCGCTATAGTACTCGCTACAGTACCACCGCTGTTGCTATAGTGCCTCCACTATTATAGCACAACTATAGTACTACTACAGTACTGCACCCAATGTGTTTTGAACCCCCATTTTTCATGTCGAATTATAGGGTGCTTACCACTAAGCCAAACCCCAACTATAAATAAATAAATATTTATTTAATATTTTAACTATAAATAAATATATATTTATTTGTAATTAAAAATTATAATAAGTATACATTTATTTATAGTTATAATTATAATTATAAATATATAAATATATATATATATATTTAAATAATTATAAAATTATAACAAATATATTTATAGTTTTATAAATATATATAAATAAAATATTTATTATAATTTTATAATTATTTAAATATATCTATAATTATTTAGAATTATAATTATAACTATTTTTATTTATTTATAAATATTTGTATATAAATATATATAATTAATATATTTATTATAATTTTATGATTATTTAAATATATCTATATTTATTTAGATTTATAATTATAACTATTTTTATATATTTATAAATATATTTATTTAATTATATATATTTATAACTTTATAAGTATAATAAATATATTTATTATAATTTTATAATTTTTACATATATATATATATATATTTATAATTATAACTATAAATAAATATTTTTATATAATTATAAATAAATAAATATATATATATTTATAAGATTATAATAGATGTATTTATTATAATTTTTTAATTATTTAAATATATATACATATATATATAATTATAATTGAAAATAAATATATTTAAAAAGTATTTATATATAATTAAAATTTTATAATTATAAATATAATAAATATATTTATTATTTAAATATATTTATTGTAATTTTATAAGTATTTTGAGAACATAATAGATTCACGAGTATTACATGAATGAATCATATACCTAGTAAAATATAGATAATAAAAAATGAGTCATCACATATGGACAACATGAATAATAAGAAGGGTGTAATGTATAAATGAACATTCATGATGAGTACATAACATATATTCACGTCAATTATACTCACACATCAATATATTTATTGAAAAATTCATTGGAAACACACACACACACACACATATATATTTATAATTATAATTATAAATATACATATTTTAAAAGTATTTATATATAATTATAAATATAATAAATATAATAAATCTAAAAAATATATTCATTATTTAATGAAATTTATTATAATCTTATAATTATTTAAATATATATTTATTTAATCATAATCTTAGAAATGCTTTTTTTAAAACATTATATTTGAATTATTAAAAAATATATATTAATTATAAACATGCATTTTTTTTATTTAATGTATACAAATAAAAATTATTTTTGAATATAAATATTACAATTTTATATAAATTAATAATATTTTTTATTAAAAACTTTTATCAGTGAAAACAATAGCACTGATAAATCTACAATTATCAGCACTTTTAACTAGCACTGATAAAGGCACCCCTTTTATCAGCACTTTCTGTTTAGCGCTGATAAAAGCCATCACATATCTTTCCTAGATCTATGGAAGTGAAGAAAGGAAAGTGGGTCCTTTACTCCCACCGAATCTGAACCCTTCAAGGATCCCCTTCATTACAGATTACATTATGAAACTTTGATAAAATTCCATAAGTCGATTCTCTAGAGATGGAAACAAGTTTCATCCTCCATACCTTTGTAAAGAAACACACCTAAGACTTGGGGTTGCCCCTATTTCGATATCAACATGGTGGTGGGCGTAACTTCAAAAAAACTTTATGTGAGAGAACAAACAGACCATCCTTCTGGACTTGGAGCATCTCTAGAAGATCCTTCCCTAAATGAAACATTATCCAATCTGTGGCACCACTTCAAATTTTTTGGGTTCAGTCTCCTCAAACTGCATGCTTCTCAGCTAGTTGATCTTCCAAAACTCCAACTACTTTCGAAGCCTCATCCTCCCATATCCAAAATTGAAGCCTCTCCTTTGTATTCTGACATCTTCTTCAATATGTTTAAATATCCCAAATGTAAACACTCTATAATTACATGATCTATAGAAAATATTATATTATATATATTCCCATGACCTTTTAGGTTTAGTGTTTTAGAGGATTAGGAAAACCCATTACATAACTAAACACATACTTTTCCTACTAAAATGTCTTTTTTCCACTAAACCAAACTCTTTAAATGATACACTTTCTTCATTCAAGGTCAAATATTATATTTGATCCAAATCTCATATTCAGAGCTAGACTTTATAATCATTCTTACGCATCCATGATCCCTATGAAAATCATTTGAAAACGTGGGATGAGTATAAAACTCAATAAGGGGTGTAAAAGGAAAAAAAAATCCCTTTAGGCCTTTAGAATTCTTGAAAACCTTTGAAAATGTATTTCCTTTAAACAAATAACTTTGAGCTTGTATAAAAATTACTCCTAAACATGAAATCAACTTATTTTATTGAAAGGTTCCATAAAAAATCTTGTAAGCAAGTAAAAAATAATCATGAAGGTTACTTGAGACATTATATTCATACAACCCACTATGGAAAAAACATAACCGGTTAATTCCAACATTATTTTTCTAGAAAATAAATCATTACCCAATGAATTTGAGAGCTATATCATGGGATCACTAATTATCATTTATAGTTCCTAAGTACCACAGTTTGAACAAAATGTTTAGGAGTTTGTAATTTTTATCATAAAACTATTAAAATTCATATTCAAACTTATAAAAAACACCTTTGAACCAATCCATAAAGGAAGGTTAATTTTAAAAAACATAATAAAAATTACTTAAGATCATAGAGAAGAGAAATTCATGGAAAATACTTGAAAGAGTGTGGAGGAAAATACTTTAAAACTAAAAAGTAGAAGCTTTATAGGAAAAAAACCCAATTACATTTTTAATAATTTTTATCTCAAATAAAATATATATTTTTTAAAACAATAATAATACAAATTACTTTGGGGAAACATGAAAACTTGAGTATGAAGCTTTGTATAAAAATCTGGAGATGACGATGGGAAAATGCGATCATGAAAAAAACATTAAAAAAGCGACTCCTTTCACACTTTGGAAAATAACGTTAAAAATAATAGAAAATATCCTTAAACATTCATTGAAATATAAAGAAGAAATTCCATAAAATAAAGAATATAGACATGAAGGAGAATAAAATTGATGGGGGGTTTCATAGAGAAAGAATACAAAAATTTCCCCAAATAAAAACTCAGACATAAACAATCATGATTTCAAAGTGATATTGGATAAGAAACCTAAGATAATAACATGTGAGGTAAGAATCTATAAAGAAATGGATTATGTGAAAGAAATGTAAATGAACATAAAATAAGTTGAAATACACATAAAACAATCAGAGGTTATATTGCACATACTCTTATAATAACACAGTCAATGAAGAAATAATATAACTTAATGAAAAGTAATTGAGTTAGGAATCCCCTTACCTCAAGTCTTGTCTCACCTCATATATATTATAACCACCCAAATAATAAAATTATATGAATTATTTACTTGCTTTCAAACCTTTTTCATGTTCATTTCTATTATAAGAAAACATATGTTTGGAGTTGGCTTAGTTATCAATCAATGTATGAATAAATGTTTATGGAAGAAGGATGAAGTTGAAATGGATTTATTTTAAATCATGAGGAAGGAATCTTGATATCACAAAGTATCAAGAATGATCTAGAGATGAATAAAATAAAATTGGCGAAGGAAGCCTTCACCATGATAAGCACTACACTGAATGAGGATAATCCACAATGGATATAGAAATGACTAGAGTGGAGATGTTATGAGTGTTTTTAGTTGGAATTTCAAAATGGGAAATATATCTGTGGGAATTGATGGTGATAAAAATGCCATGGTGATCCAGAAAAATCCATGGTGTCCATGGTGGAAGAAATTCTAGAATCGGAATTTTGTTTAAGGATTAGTTTAGACGAAAAATATAAATAAAATAGAGGCTGAATTTGCTAGCACCACTGGAGCAGCCAACCACCTGCGGCAGTATCTGATCTCAATAGTGGCGCATGTATAGAGAAACATGGCTGAGAAAGGAATAAAATCCAGTGTGGTTTGGCGCTAGGCTGAGTAGAGCATAGGCAACTTAAATAGGCCTTGGAATGTTGTGGCTTATAAATGAGATACCAGACAATGCGGGGAAAGAAAATAGCCTGGAGAAACTTAAATAGGCCTTGGAACATCGGGAAAGTGGCAAAGGACAGACCACACCATGGAGAAGAAATACCACATCGTGTTGGTTTCAAAATGGGGATAAAATGGGAACCAATCTGTGGTGGAGGCTATATGCATAGTGATTCACATACGAGATTTGTAAAAAATAGAAAAGTCTAAAACACTTTTAATGATGTTAGTCAAAGAGGGAAGTTGGTGGAGACCACATCGTGGTGGTCACTGTGGTGAGTTTTTGAGATCCTTGTGGGAAATGGGGGATATTGATTCACCTCTTCTTGATTTTCCACAGTCATTCCAAGTGTGCCACATAGTTTTGTTATGGTCAAATTTGTACCTTTAATTCGATATCCCTGTGGGTAATAGAGATGCCCACTATAGGAATTTTGGTCACCGTGGAAGACTCATACAAGATGAGTTTTCAAAGGAAGCTAGATAACCACTGAGCCATGGTATTGGGTGTAGTGAGTGTAGGGCCTTTGGAGATGAGGAGAAAAATGGGAAGTGTGGGCATGGTGTTAGGAATTTCGATTGGAATTGAACTATGATGTGGTGAATAAGGCAACAAGTCATGGTCCATATTGGTTCGGTCAATTCCTTATTTTAAAATGACCACACAAATTAGGATTTGAGGAGATTATACTATGGAGTTCTGAAAAAGAGAGAGGTTCGAGAGAACATATTGCGTATATCTTATTTAGAAGAAATAAAAGAGATGACAACTTAAGTATCATTAAAAATTCCAATTCAGAGAAAGAAAAAGGAGATCCATAGAGGAACACCATTATTGTATCTGGTTTTGTTTGAGAATATGAGTCATGAGAGAATATTTAAGAGTTCCATTACAAGATCTGGTAGAAGAGGAAAAAGTTCCATTGGATAATTCATTATTAGAATTATCCTGATCTGTATAAGATGAGTTGATGTTGTTATTTTTAAAATAAAAAAGATTCAACCCTCACATCAAGGTGTTAATATTAAATGGAGAAGGAGGAGGAGAGAATAATAAAATAAGATATTAAAGGAGATTCTCTATGGAGAAAAGGATGTAAGGTATTTTATAAACCTATGATGAACAGAGAGAAACCCTCATATCTATAAACTGTTGATTAATAATCAAAGTATACAAACTATACAGGCCTAGTCTTGAAGTAGTGCATAGATAGATTCAAAGAGGCAGTACCCATGGATTAGCAGTGCACCTTTCCAAAATCATTTGTAACATATACAATGAGTAGGGTTATATTCTGTTACACCAACATAATTCCCTATGTATGCTCCGAGGATTATCTCTTAATGGTGAACCAAGTAAAATCCATGTGATTGAATTTAAAGACCCATATTTTCCATGTAATTTTTTTTTAATTATATGAGAATTTTACGAGTCCGCAAAAATTGAAGGCGCATGATTCCGAGGCCCAGAGTGCCCGGAATGAATTTTTGAACATTTTTTCAGGTATGTTCAGTAAATGTGCAAGCGGATTTTTGTAAATTTTGAACCGGTGCACGGAATTGAAATCTGAGGACACCATTAAACTTGCAACGCTGTTATTCGCTTAAGGATACCTTCACCTCGACCGCAGTACGTCAAGAGTGAAAGATAGTTTTTAGAATTTTTGTGGGTGTGTTAAAAGAATGAAAATAAAATAAAACATCATTATTTTATTTTTCTTGTTGAAACCTCCATTTGAGTTACGGAGGTGGGGACCACCCAAGTTTGAAACCTCATTCTTGAATTTTAGTGGTAGGGACCACCCGAACCCTTCTTTAAAGTGGGGAAATTCCTTGGAATACCCCCATTCAATTGTGCCAACGTGAATTCAATTTAATGTCCCATTCAATTATGCCAACGTAATTCAATTTAATGTGCCATTTAATTGTGCCAACTTTAATGTTCCAACATAACCAAATTAATTGTGCCAACCTTAATTAATTTGATAAACCTATTTTAATATATGCTGGCTCCTCATTTCCTGGTTGAAAATCATTGGCAAAAGAGAGTTGGGAGAACCTTGGAGAACCGGGAAGAACTTTCTCCAATGAAGAATGAGGAACCGACCCCGTCTCTAGATCAGAAACGTCTTGCGGAAGAGACGAACACCGACGTTCTTCATCGACTACGTCTTTCTTCATCACACCACCTCCAACGAACAATTGAGGTAGGTGTTTTTACATGTTGAATTTATTCTATTAAATCTTCATGTCCAAAATTCATGACGAAGATGGCCAAACGAACATGGCCATCGTCCCATACATTAACCCTGCTTCTCTTCCTTTTATTTATTTGCGCGTTCTTTATGCGTTCTTCAACCCCCTAATTTTTATTCGAATTGGAAATATAGAGTTTTGCTGAGCGCGATATATGGACGTGAATACCTCGACACAAGGATTGTGAATATGCGATCATATATTTTTTTTGGGCTTGGAATGAAGCCGTAGTGGCTCGTGGAAGAAGGTGACGACCGACACCTGACCGACCACGAGGAAGGAAGGGAGGAGCGCGTACACACTACCGGTTGAAGAGGAGGTCACGACCCATCGACCACAGCAGGGCAGGATGGCGGGTGACAACCGTATGACCACGTGGCTGAGTGGCGGCGCGCGTCCGCACCACCGGTGGTGCAGGAGACCGCGACCGCTTGGTCATGGAGGAGGCGGACAATGACCGATGTATCCATACACCAGGACCCTGAATTCTGATTTCTGACCCAGCACACGAAAACACTGAATGCGTGTGTTTTTGAAAAGTTTTTGATCTCTTTGAGTCAGATCACCAGGTATAAACTTAATGATCATGGCACACCTATTTATTTTCAGGATGCCTCCATGCAGACAACCATCCAGGATTCCAGTTAGAGTACGTGATGAAAGCCCACCGAGCGATGAGGCTTTGGTGCAGGGCCCCCTTACGACAGTTGTACCACCGGGTGGTGTACCAACAACACCACTACCCATTGGGTAGCCGATGCCACCATCCCCAGCAGCAGAGGGTGCACGCCGCTTGAGCACGTTTCACGAGTTCCAGTGCCAGAGGCCGCCGAGGTTCCGGGGTGAGACAGATCCACAGGCGGTTGAGGATTGGTTGGAGGCTGTGGTTACAGTCTTTCAACTGGTAGGGACACTGGCTAATCTCATGGTGATCCTTGCCACCAGCCTTCTTCAAGCAGCAACGGGCAGATGGTGGAGCTTTATGCTCCAGGTTCACGATGAGTTCACTCTCATCTGGGTGGACTTCGAGAGCCTTTTCAGGGCAGAGTTCATCCTAGTGACCCTACGCTTAGTGCGTATACAGGAGATTATCCACTTGCAATAGGGTAGCATGATTGTGGATCAGTATTCATTGAGGTTCACCGACCTCTCATGGTACTACATTTACATGGTATGTGACCCTTTCTTTAGGGCATAGACCTTCGAGCAGGGGCTCAAACAGGAGATTATATTTTCGATGGTTTCTCTCAGCATCTCGACGCAGGCGGGGGTGTTAGAGCGAGCACTTTTAGTGGAGAGTTTCCTTGCCGAGCAGTCCCTGACAGCAAGACTCATCACCAGACGACACGTAGCATAGTCATCGGTAGCTGGCAGTAGAAAAATGACACAGAGGTCCAAGAGGAACATACCTACAGGCGGACGACCTCAAGATATAAGGTTGGTGGTGTGAGTCTCTCGAGGTAGAGTAGGACAGTCGGGAGACACACATTGTTACACGTGCAGTGAAAAGGGTCACATGGCTCACGACTGCCCAACCTACCGTACCAACGACCATCTGAAAATCGAGGGACCACTGAGGTAGAGATAGAGGTTCGATCGAGGAGGTCCGCAGGCTAGAGGTGGACGTGGCAGAGGATCAGGCCGTGTAGCAGGCGGTGGGAGACGTTTTGAGGTTATACCACCACCACCGCCAGGTGGTCCACCCCGACCACAGGGAGTAGGAGGACAGGGATGATATTAGCTCCAGGAAGTTGATGCCTATGACCATGGAACTCCAGAGATTATTATAGGTATGATCTATGTCTACTCCACCTTATATACAGTACATATAGACATAGGTTCCAGTCACTCATTTATTGACACGACCCTCATTCGGAGCTCAGAGATTCTGACAGAGCTGTTGGCTCGATCCTTACGGCTAGAGACTTCTACAGGAGCCGATTTGATGATTACGCACTGGTTCCGATAGTGTGAGGTTACTCTAGGAGGAAAGATCTTCATCTGGGATCTCTTAGTAGCAGTGTCGAGGCCTTATGATGTCATCTTGGGTATGGTCTAGTTATTCATAGTCCATGCTCAGATTGACTGTATTTAGCGCAAAGTGTGGTTTGTCTGCACGGATGGGACCAGGTTTTCCTTCACCGGTGATAAGGGAACCTTTGCAGCGTAGTATGGACTTACCCGGAGGAGGGTGAAGCCGATCACACATTAGTTGGCTAGCCTTATCCTTGGAGTGGTTTATGTTGAGAGTTTGAGCTATCTTGTAGTGGTGGACCAGTACACTGATGTTTTCCCTGATGATGTTCCGGGTCTACCTCTGTATAGAGAGGTGGAATTTTACATCAAATTTTACCCCGGGACGACACCGATATCTACCCCAGCATATCAGATGGCTCTCTCAGAGCTTCAGGAGCTGTGAGTACAACTGGAGAACTTGCAGAGCAAGGGGTTCATTATGCCCAGTGTTTCCCCTTGGGCAGCCCCGATTTTGTTTGCCAAGAAGGTGGATGGGAGTTTGATATTCTGTGTGGACTATCAACGCTTGAACCAGGTGACCACGAAGAACAAATACCCACTTCTAAGGATCGACAATCTCTTTGATCAACTAAAGGGAGCACAATGATTTTTTGAAGATAGACCTCAGATCAGGCTATCACTAGCTTAGGGTATGAGACAAGGATGTGCAGAAGATGAACTTCAGATGTCGGTATAGACATTATGAGTTCTTGGTTATTCCTTTCAGCATGACCAATTCCCCAGAAGTGTTCATGGGACTCATGAATAGGATCTTCCATCCATACCTCGATCTCTTTTTGGTAGTCTTCATCAACGACATCCTGATATACTCAGCGATGGAGGAGGGTCATGCCTATCATTTGTAGATAGTTCTGGAGACACTCTAAGAGCACCAGATTTATGGTAAGCTCTAGAAGTGCCAGTTTTGGATACGATATGTCCACTTTCTGGGACACGTTATCTCGGAGGCTAGAGTTGCGGTGGATCCAATGAAGATTGAGGCTATACTAGCTTGGGAGTCACCCCGGAGCATGACGAAGGTGCGGAGTTTTTTGGGTTTGGTTGGTTACTACTGGAGGTTTGTGTCTGACTTTTCCAGAGTTGCGACACCCTTATCATTATTGACAAAGAAGGGTAAACCCTTCGTGTGGTCAGAGAGATTCCAGTGGAGTTTCCAAGAGCTAAGGCAGAGACTGATGAGTGCCCCCATCTTGAGGCTAATGGAGGAAGGCGTTGGGTATGTAGTCTACTGCGACACATCAGGGACCGGGCTTGGATGTGTCCTGATGTAGGAGTGAGAAGTGATCACGTATGGTTCTTGATATCTGAGACAACATGAGAAGAAATATGCTACCCATGACTTGGAGTTGGCAGTAGTATTCTTCGCCTTGAAGATGTGGCAACATTACTTGATGGGTGAACGTTTTACAGTCTACTCTGATCACAAGAGTCTCAGGTATATCTTCTCTCAGAAGGACTTGAAGCTGAGATAGCGGCGTTGGCTTGAGTTCCTCTAGGTCTATGACTTCAATATAGCCTATACTCTTGGGAAAGGTAATGTAGTAGAAGATGCACTCAGCTGGAGATCTGGTATACAGTTGCTGAGTGAGGTGACGAAGCAGCTATCCGCTTTGCGGATATCCTATGTGGATCGAGATGGGGAAACTTATCTTTAGTCTCTAACAGTCACTCCCCCACTCCTTCAGTGAGTTAGGGAGGCATAGCTTGGGGACGCAAACTGTGAGGCTCGACGTGCTCAGATATCCACAAGATAGGCTTCTTATGGATTTTCTAAAGGTGGGGAGCACGTCATCCTCTTCAGAGGGCATACTATGGTACCAGTAGCACTTTGGGAGGAAGTGTTGAGGGAGTTCCATACGTCCCCTCTAGTGGTATATCCAGGAGTGGAAAAGATGTACCAGGACCTTCGGCATCAGCACTGGTAGCCAGGAATCAAGAAGGCAGTGGCAGAGTTTGTCTCTCGGTGCCTCACTTGTCAGCAAGTGAAGGCAGAGTATCAGGTTCCTGCAGGATTAGTTCAACCATTAGAGGTTCTAGAGTGGAAGTGGGATGGAATTTCCATGGACTTTGTGATGGTACTTCCACGTACGTCCAGGAGTCATGATTCTATCTAGGTGATCTTTGACTAACTCACTATGTCATCCCACTTCTTACCTATCATAGAGTAGGGATCAATAGAGATATTGGGATGCCTCTACGTGCAGGAGATTGTACAACTTCATGGAGTTCCATATATGATTGTCTCCGATCGTGATGCACGTTTTAATTCCCGGCTATGAAAGGGGTTGTAGGAGGTGTTCGGGACACAACTTCGATTGAGCACTGCCTTCCACCCTCAGACGGATGGTCAGAAAAATTGGACCATACAGACCCTCGAGGACATGCTACATTCTTGAATCCTTGATTTTGGCCATAGCTGGGAGGATCACTTACCTTTGGTGGAGTTCGTGTACAAAAACAACTATCACTCCACTATTGGTATGGCACCATTTGAGGCGTTGTACGGATGACCTTTCAAATAAACACTGTGCTATAATGACCTAGGGGAGACAACACTCATGAGACCAGAGATGGTATGGGCTACTACGGAGAAGGTGCAGATCATCCAGGAGCGGAAGAAGATTTCACATAGTAGGTAGAAATCCTATGCTGACAAGAGATGGAGACCTATGGAGTTCAAGGATGATGACATGTCTTTTTACGGGTCTCACCTTGATGAGTTTTGTGGAGATTTGTCCGGGGTGGAAAGTTATCTCCAAGGTTCATCGGACCCTTTCAAGTCCTCAGTAGAGTTGGCGAGGTGGCTTACCGTTTAGCTCTTCCACCTCATTTGCACCGGGTGCACGACGTTTACCACATATCCCAGCTGAGGAGATACATGCACAACCCTTCACACATCATTGACTAGGGTGAGCTGGACATCGATAACGGGGCGACATTTACAGAGGTTCTAGTAGAGATTGAGGATCAACAGGAGTGGGTCCTTCATGGGTGGTCGATACCTCTGGTGCGCATTTTCTGGCATCACAGGAAACTCCAAGAGAGCACATGGTAGCGGGAGGCTCAGATACGTGCTCAGTACCCCCACTTGTTTCCCTAGTTTATGTTGTGGATTTCGGGGATGCAAAGCCCTGAGGTGGGGAGAATGCAAAGATCCTGATTTTTCCACGTAATTTTTTTTAATTATATGGGAATTTTACGAGTTTTCAAAAATTGACAGTGCATGATTCTGAGGCCGGGAGTGCCTGGAATGAATTTCTGAACTTTCTTTCAGGTACATTCAGTAAACGTGCGAGCAGGTTTTTTGTAACTTTTGAACCGGTGCTCGAAATTGAAATATGAGGACACCGTTGAACTCGTAGCACCGATATTCTCTTAAGGGGAGACCTTCACCTCGACCGCAGTAGGTCGAGAGTGAAAGTTAGTTTTCAGACTTTTTGTGGGTGTGCTAAAAGAATGAAAATAAAATAAAACATAATTATTTTATTTTTCTTGTTGAAACCTCCATTTGAGTAATGGAGGTGGGGACCATCCGAGTTTGAAACCTCATTTTTGAATTTTAGTGGTTGGGACCACTCGAAACCTTATTTAATGTGGGGAAATTCCTTGGAATCCTCCCATTCAATTATGACAATGTGAATTCAATTTAATGTTCCATTCAATTGTGCCAACGTAATTCAATTTAATGTTCCATTTAATTGTGCCAAATTTAATGTGCCAACATAACCAAATTAATTGTGCCAACCTTAATTAATTTGATAAACCTATTTTAATATATGTTGGCTCCTCATTTCTTGGTTGGAAATCATTGGCAAAGGAGAGTTGGGAGAACCTTGGAGAACCGGGAAGAACTTTCTCCAATAAAGAACCACCCCCAACGAAGAACGAGGAATAGACCCCGAGCCCAGATCAAAAGTGTCTTGCGGAATTGATGAACGCCGAGGTTCTTCATCGACTACATCTGTCTTCCTTGCGCCACCTCTAACAAACAATTGAGGTAGGGGTTTTTACACGTTGAATTTATTCTATTGAATATTCATGTCCTAAATTCACGATGATGATGGACAAACGAACATGGACATCATCCCACACATTAACCTTGATTCTCTTGCTTTTATTTGTTCGTGCGTTCTTACTGCGTTCTTCAACCCCCTAATTTTTATTGGTGCTAGAAATACGGATTTTTTTGAGAGCGATACATGGATGCGAAGACATCAACACAAGTATCAAGAATATGCGATTGTATAATTTTTCGGGCTTGGAACAAAGCCGCAGTGGCTCGTGGAAGAAGGAAACGGTCGACACTTGGCTGACCGTGAGGAAGGAAGGGCGGCGTGCATCCGCGCCACCGGTTGAAGAGGAGGCTGCGGCCCATCGGCCATGGTGGGGCAGGATGGTAGCCGACAACCGGCCAACCGCGTTGCGGAGCGGCGACATGCATTTGCGCCGCCGGTGGAGTAGGAGGCCACAACTTCTTGGACATAGAGGAGGTGGACGACGGCCGACACTTGGCCAGATGTAGGTGGACAGCAGTGCCATCGCGCTACTAGAAGAAAGACTGACCGACTGTTCCGACTGGCCGAGGTGCACCGTGCGAGACCACCGAGTAGTCCCACCTACTAGCCAGGCTGCACCGCGAGCCACTATACGAGGCCGCACCGTGATCCATACCACAGGACGAACTGTGAACTGCACTGCGAGCCACCCAGTAGGCCGCGCTAATGGGCCGCACCCTCCACGGGCTGGGCCGGGCTGCCCCTACACGGGCTGGGCCGGACCAGACCACGACCCAGCAGGCCGGGCCAGCCGAGGCCCAGGCTATCTAGGCCAGACCCGGACCGGATCGGGTTGAACCGAACTGGGTTGGGTCAGCCCAGTCTGGGTCGGGCCGGGTCGGTCGACCGGGTCTAACCGGACCCAGGCCCATCTAGGCCCAATATTACCTTTTTGGCCATAATTTGAGAACCGAGCGTCTTTTTGACGAACTGTCTACGGAGAAGGAATCCTTGGATCAAGATGGTAATTTTTATATAATAAAATTGAGTTTTGGATAATTTTAGAGTACGGTCAGGTTGGATCAGACCCTGAATCCAATCGGGCCCTTGGAGCGGAAACACTAATGACTTACAGACCGGGTGTCCGATTGACGCGCCATCTATTGAGTTGGGCCCCTTTTGACATGATGAACCTTTGGGTTACTTTTTCATGGAACTTCGGGGTAGTTGAGGTATGAACTATGTCTTGGGGAGCGGTTCTCCCAAGCGCGATACATAAAGAACCCTGCGACTGGCTGAGACTTGACGACTGTTGACCGTTTCAACTTGGAGTGACTCGACTGGCCCAGTGGGGAGCGCCTTTGTGTGATGCGGCAGACCCACGATGGAGAGCACCTTTGTGTGATGCGGCAGACCTAGGGTACTTGACAAAAGGAGTACCTCAGAAGGCCACGAGGGGGAGCGCCTCTGTGTGATGCGACAGACCCACGGTGGGGAGCACCTCTGTGTGACGCGACAGACCCATGGTACTCGACAGGAGGAGTACCTCAATAGTCCAAGGTTAGTGGGAAGCACCTCTGTGTGACGCGGAATGCCCACTGTTCTCGATAGAGGAGGAGTTCTCCAATACCTGAGGTGTTCGGAATGTTACTTGTTTCTATCTCTAGAGAATCGTGTGGCTGGATATCAGCTTCCATAGCGATCCTATGTGAGTCAGCTTCATAATTATGTTTCTCAGAGTTTTATACCTAGTGTGAGATGAGACTTTATCTTTGTTATATTCTTTCCTTCGTGGAAAAGTTGGGCTTTGGGATTTTCAGTTGGGCCTCGTGTTTTCTCATGATTGAGATGAGTTTACTCGACAAATTAGGTATATGTATGGGAATATACCTAAGTAGGGTTTTCAGTTGTTTTCATGTTTCGAGGTTTATCCTCTGTGGTTTTTCTGAGACCTTTGAGGGTCTCGGGGTCCCTACTGAGTATCATTATACTCACCCCTGCATGGGCTACGCCCGCACCATGTTGTGTTTGGTGCAGAAGATGGACAACACTGACTAAGGATGAGGGTACCAGGACTAGAGGTAGCTCAGAGTTGGACCATAGACGAGGCACACCACAGAGATGACCGTTCAAGAGTTTTACCTACCCTTTAGGTAGGAGTCCTTGGTGGGTGTTCACAGGAGTTGTACTCAGTTTTACTTGTACTTTCCAGTTTTTCATGTACTTTACAGTCGGGCTTGTATTCTGGCCCCTTTTACTTTCTGTACACACCCTGTTTACTACATAGTTTTACTTTGTTCTTGTATCCTTTTTTGTGCTTAGTTGTGTGAGTTACATGTTATAAAGGCAATGCCTTCCCATTTTTAGGGAATATGCCTTTTGGTGCTAGTCACCAGCCCCTGGGCTATGGAAGGAGGGATTTGGGTAGTCACGACATGGGCCCCAAGGGATGGGTCATGATAGTTCATTCTTTACTTTATGCATCCGTTTTATATTCAGGGAGAGAGGAGTAAGAGAGAAAGAGATTGAACATGTTTCTTCTAACAAAGGAGAAAAATCTGTATGGTTAAAATAACCAACAAAAAGAAAATTTTAATTTTTCAACAACTTGATTTACCCCTCCTATTTGGGTGTTCTAGGTCAAATAGGTCCTAAAAAGTGGTATCAGATCCTAAAGGTTCTACCAAGAAGTTCAATCTCTATATCTATTTGGATTTTTTGTGTACATAGAATCTGTGATGAAGCCTCCATTTTTTAGAGGAACTAACTATGATGGTTGATAAAAGGAAATGATGATGTTCATATAGTCTTATGGAAAGGAGGTAATGAAATAAATTCTTTGAGATACTTATTTGACCAAGCACAGTGAAAGTGTTGGTAATGTCAGGATAGATAAGATTGGTCATCCGCAGAGTGTCATTACTTCCAATGTGTGAACCAGTTTAGAATTTATATACTTAAACTACCCACCAACTAAGTATGAGTTTAGTATACCTAATGGAATCCCAAGGTTGAACCCATAGAGATGAGGGTACAAGAACAGTTCAATTCAATAATTAACAACACCAAACTAATAATGAAAAGCAATTATAACTACTTGAATTCGAATTTTGGAAGAGTGGGAGAAGAAGAGTAAAACAACATACCAATATTACGATATCCAGGTTCATGAACTAATAAATATGAAAGGTTTAATAATTAATCTTATTATCATAAAAATTAGGTCTAAGTGAACCCTTGGCCTTGGTGTGCACTCTCTCCCATTAACATCCCGTTTCTTATGGTCAGGTACTTTATTAGTTATTGGGGGAGGTAACCAAATTCCCAATTTAAACATAAAATTAAACCTACCCAATGTCCATGGAAAAGTATTAGTGATAGTAATCGAATTAAAGAACACTACCTCACTTAACATGAAATGATCATGCATGATAAATAAGAAAGAGAAGGAAAGAAGACAATTTGAATGTAAAAAACCAACTCAAATCAACCATAAAACCACACCTACACTACTTCAAATCCCCTTCAATTCATAGTTTAGAATAAAGAAATTCACCCTCTCATGCTAGCCATGATAGGGTGATTAAAATAAAAAAGGAAAAGCCTATATAAATAGAGTATAAATGGCCGAACCCTTCTATAGTAACACAACACCTAGGTCTCGGTTTGGTCCTATTTGATCTCCCTTCATAGTGTGTAGCAGTCCTCTTTATTCATAAGAAACATGACCCCTTTGAATATCCACTTGTATCTCACTCAAATATCCTAAATCTTATCCAATTTTAATTCAACTCATATTATTTTTATATAGGCAACAAAAATCCACATAGAATATCCCCTATATCTCCTCTGAAGGATATCTCAACTTATTTAAGGGAAAGAAAAATTATCCATTTCACATTTTCTATAGATACTGTAGCCATGAAACCGAGGTGACCACTATGAAATAACAAATACCTGATCCAATGAGATCTTCCTCAAAATTAATTGTGATAAATACCATCAGCATCTCAATTTCTCATTTCATGAAAACCATATCTATGTCCTTTTCATGTATAAAACCACATCCATTGCCACAATAAAACCTTTGAGTGTTTTCTATTCAAAAAATCCTTTTAGGACACAACCAAACCTACACAACATAATACTCCTCATTTCAATCTTCATTCATACAGGTTTCACCTTCACCATGACACAATATCATATCCTCAAGTGTTTCATTGATTGTTTCTATCATCATCACACATCTCTCCCTTCAAACCCTGTCCATGGAATCCACCACGTGAAAATAATCACTATTTTAGTCTTGGAAATTTCTCACACAAAATTCCCTCACATGGAATTTCGTTGATCATGATGATGTTCATTTCCATTATTTTATCTAGTGTATTTTCTATCTTCACACGAAACTTCAAAATGGATCAATAACTCAAGGTTGAGCTCTGGGTGTGCTTCCGACCTTCTTAGTGGCATGGAATGTGACACCCCAGAATGTTAAAGGGTTAAATGGCTAAATGATATGACCCATGTAAAAAAGTTTCACCTTTCTTTCAAGAGCCTACTTAATTAGGACTCCATAATTAAAGAGGTTTGGCCTAGAGTAGTGATCATGATGGGTGACCTCATGTGAAGTTTCCCATGGTGAGTACATGTCCGGACAAATCAAACTAGAAAGAACATGTTTGGACTTGTGGGAAAAATTAGTAGCTTGATAACCTATTTGGGTAAGTGGATGGGCCCCATAGAGGGGAAAACATGTACCTTTTGGGCAACTAGGGTATCCGTGGAGCCCAATTGTTACATTGGTATCAGAGCGGTACCTGGTCTGAAGTGTAGTGGCACTATTTGGGTTGAGATTTAGGGTCCACAATGTGGATGTTATGCTCGAAAGGGGGTATTCAACACCCCAAAATATTAAAGGGTTAAATTGATAAATGATACAACCTATGTCAACAAGGTGCATGTTTATTTTCAGAAGCCTACCTGATTAGAACTCCACAGTTTAAGAATTTTGTCCTAGAGTAGTGATCAGGATGGGTGGCCTCCTA
Organism: Viscum album; assembly: GCA_963277665.1. Classification (NCBI taxonomy): domain Eukaryota; kingdom Viridiplantae; phylum Streptophyta; class Magnoliopsida; order Santalales; family Viscaceae; genus Viscum; species Viscum album. Next base: position 148,975,393 of record OY728125.1, read on the forward strand.
AGAAGTTTCCTAGGATGTGTACAAGTGAGGATAAAAAACATTGGAAAGAACATGTGTTGGATTGTGGGGACATTCCTTCATTTAATGTCCCATTCGAGCACATGGGTGCACCTCATGGAGGGGATAACACATTTCTGTGGGGGTAACTAGGGTGTTTGTGGGGACCATTTATTATATTGGTATTAGAGTAGTACCCATCCAAAAGTATAGTGAAACTACCTAGGTTGAGATATAGAGTCCACAATGAGGACATTGTGCTCTTGGGGGGGATATGTGACATCCCATGATGTTAAAGTATTAAATGGCCAAATGATACATCTCATGTTAATAAATTTCATCTTTCTTTTCAAGAGCCTACCTGATTAGAACTCCACAGTTAAATAGGTTTGACCAAGACTACTGATAAGGATGGGTGACCTCTTGGAATGTTTCCCTGAGTGTGTACGAGTGAGGAAAAATTACACTGGAAAGAACATGTGTTGGCCTATGGGGATAGTCATTAGTCTAATGACCCATTCCGACACATGGGTGGGCCCTAGGGAGGGGAAACATGTGTTTGTGGGGGAAACCAGGGTTCTTGTAGGGCCCAATTGTTACATGGAAGGGTGAGACCGAGATTTAGAACAATGATAATGGTGGAATTCGGTGTCCTGGTGCAGTGAGGATGGTGGATGACGAGGAACACACGATGACGAGATCTATCTGAAAATGGGAGATGCAATGCAACATTGGTATGCCACCATAAATATTTAAAGGAATAGTTCCTTCAACTTTCGGTGTGCCATATCAAATTATCTATGGGGATAATGCTCATAAATATATTTTAGGACATTGGTAGCGACCTAGATGAGTAGCCCCAATGCTAACACACATTGGACCCTCCTATGTGTGTGCCCAACCTTCAGCCGAGATGGTCGGTGTATGACCTATTTTTCACTCACACAATAAACATTTTTTCCATTATAAAAATATCTTAAAAAATATATACATATATATATATATATATTTCCAAATTACATTTTAAATATATCTTTCCCATAAATGAATAATTATATGAATAAATAGATAAGAATTATCCATAAAATTCAAAAATTAATGAAATACATTTTAAAAAATTTATACATAAAATATGGACAAAAAATACCCCCAAACTTAAACCCTGCTTATCATCAAACATGTAATCTCAACATAAACCACAAAGAAGACTCATGATACTATTTAAACATCAAATTGAACAAAATCAAATATTTATCAATGGAAAAATAAAATTTCAAGATTCACATGAAATATATTTTCAAATACTTATTTTTTCAAATAAACTAAGTTAATCATGAATTTTTTTCTCCCCTTTTGAAATTAATGAAAATTCTCCCAACTTCCATTCAAACATATTAATTTATTATTACCGTGAAGTCCACTTTGTGATATACCTCACTTGAATTATTTTATCTCATCACTGAAGGTAACAATTAAATGGAGTTATGATCATACCTTGGACTCATTCTATTAACCATATTCTTAAAAGACATCTTGAATCTCCACCTCATAAATACAAGTATCACAAATAATCACGAGGACTTAAAATTATGGCTCAAATGTATCTGAGGCTCAAGGTAGGTCAGTAATGATGTGAAAATAACATAAGTCTCAAAGAGGAGACTAAACTCTTAAGCACATTTCATGATAGACAAAATTTTTTCTCAATGAAAAAAATCCTCTTTAAAATGAAATCTCCCCATACTTACCCAAAATCAAACTACTCTCATGAAAATGAAAACAAAGTACAATGAAAGGATACCCACTTTTGGTTTTTTTCTCTACTTCTTTTTTTTCCAAAAGTTTCACTTGGGATAAATATCACACTCCTCACTCAACTATTTTTTGATCTCCTCATGAAACTAATTCTAATAGTTATAATAAGATCATAGGTTTAGCTAAGGGTGATTTTTTACCAACCCAAGAAAAAAATCATGTTTTCATATTTTTTTCAATTTCATATTTTTTTCACTTTTTTCATTAGGGGTAACGATGAAACACAATGAAAGATAATCATGAAACTTACCCCCAACATCCCATAAAACACCTCACACATTCTAATCATTGAATCAAAACCATTTTTCACCACAAACAACCTCTCCCCAACACCTAAACTATTTTTATCATGAAAAATAAAAAGAGTAAGGGCATGAAGGATGCAATCGAATTGTAATGTGGTTCTTTATAACATGGTACTTCATGGATTATATGGGATAAATAGAAGGATACAAATGTCAAAGTAGATCTCAAGGATAAGGTATAGAAACAAAAATTACCAAATTATTTTAAATGTGAATTTGTACTGTCAAGGTTTTGAAAAGATGAAATACATGTTCTAGAAGGTTAACCTATCCTGGGTTTCTCTTAATTTTTTTTTAGAAAGTTAGGAATAATTAGGTCTAAAATCCTCTTGAGAATGAGAACATATGATAAAAAATCAATCACTCATGGTATGGATACTAATAAAAAACTAATCCACATAAATTTACAAAAATCAAAGCATGAAAAATGTGAGAGGAATTTCATCTATGTAAATTAAATAGCCTACCCAAATCATGATTTATCAATTTAATACCCCTATTATTATCTCTAATCATTTAATACCCCCATTTTACTCATTAAATACCATAAACAATGAAATCTAAAACATGACATCATGGGTATATTAAGTAGTTCTTGTATAATAGATTCAATGAAATAAGAATCTATGATGGGACATGCATTTTTATTTAAAAATCAAAAAACAAAATTTAAAAAGTAGGGGAGAAAAAATATAAAAAATCAATAAAAATACTCTCCTTTCACCGTGAAGAACTTCTTATCCTTTTACTTGCGTATTTTTTTCCTTGATCATCATGGACCTACAAAATAGAACAATCTATTGAAATCACAAGGTCTATTACATTTAAGATAAAAAAATACAGGGGAATTGAAAACTAGATTATAATATATTCTTAAACTAATTCCAAAGGAAAGAGAAAAAAAGTCAAGTTCCTAGAAAGTAAATTAAAACCCGGGTTTATTCTCAAAAAGTGTTTTTGTTTAAGGTCATTTAGATTGAACTTACCTCATGTTCTCACATAATAGGATTATCGTATAGAGTTATCCGGTCTAGATTTAACCATGAATGATGTTTTATTTCATTTGGTGTAGCTATAATCTTCCTCCTCTTTAACTTATATAAACTTTTAGAAGGATAAAACCAAGTAGTGGACAACTCTCAAGATTTGGAATGAAGTATCACTGCTATTCACATTGAATAATAATCATTTTCTTCTTCTTGTGGATGTTCTTCTTCAAAATATTCAATATCAGTTTCCGTAGCTTTTTCTTTTTCACTAGAGGATTCTTCTAGATTCTCTTTAAGAGAGTTTTTTTATTTAAGTTTTTTGAAAAAAAATATTTATTAAAATAACACTAAGTTAAAATTATTTTTAAAAATAAGACTCAAAGGTGGAGAGGCCCTTTCCGCCTTTTCCCTAATGAAAAAAATATTTTAAATATAAATATTTGTATATTTCAAATTTTTATTTTTATTTTGTTTTGTTTTGATTATATATATATATAATTTGCAGCAGAATTTAACTCCTACTTAATATTCAGTATCATTATCATTAAATTACTCTATAATTCTGATATAATCTCTCTCTAAGGCCCCCCTTTAGGGGATTGCCCTGAAAATACTTCTGAATTTCAAATATGGGATTCAGGTCCCCCCTTTCTTATATAGAATTAATAATATATTATTATGAACAATTAGTATTTACCAAGAAATTTTAGGACTGAGTGTGCTCGGTCCTAAAAATTTATTAAAAAATATATAAAAGTACATAAAGACAAATAAAGTGACACATGAAATTCCACCAAATCAAGAGTGTCCAGACACCACCCAAAATAAAAGAAAGTTCAAACAACAGGACCTGGAGAAAACACGTTAAAAAATGGCCAAAGAAGCCCACAAATAACATCAATCAGTCTGACAGCAGCCATGTGCCGAGATGCCCGAGGTCACCATCCACCCAAGTTCAACCAATTTACCAATGTAGTCCCCTCGTTAATCACGCTCACACCCGATTCACACAGGGACACATGATGCCGACCATCCAATCACCTCCTGAGGTCGCCATCCAACCCGTCTACCAATGCACATCCTAAGGTTTCTCCCATCAAGGTCATCACCTCACTTGATGTCATCTCTACTCTGAGATCATCATCGACATGTACGCATCATTTCTGGATACACTCATTACCGACGTTCGACCTCCATCATCGCATCTATGGACGATGTCTCATTATCACCGTGTCTGTTGTCGCATGATCCATCCAAATCTCCTTCGTCAGTACAAACCCTCATCCCGTGCTCCATTACCGGCTACCCCCCATGTGCCATTGATTGCTCCACCAGGAATCCATTGAGATCCCAGAGCTGTCGCGCCTCACGCCTCCACCATCGCCTGCACTCATCGACCAAGAACTATAGTCGCGCCATTGGAGAAGCCGCACCGTCAGTAGTCTCTGAAGCACAACTCCCGCCGCTGGGATCCCAGACCAATTATCGCCTTTCCCTATCAACATACCTTGTCATGAAAAAACCTGCCTCACTAGTGTTGCCAACCCCCGATCTGCCCAGATCTACAATTCCCCCAAGTTCTGAACACCTGACCTGACCGGAGAAGCCCCTAGCACCCCATTGTCTTTTAAAGCACCCGCCGTCATCCACCAACTGGACCAGAGTCCACTACCAGCACCTCACCATCATCCTGGAGCATCATCAACCCTTGTCTCCCGACTAGACACAAGATCTCTGTCACTGTCACCTCCCATTTCTACATCAGAAAGAGCACCACCCATTTTTCAAAAGATCCAGCCTTATACAGGTTTACACAAGCTGTAAACATAACAAAATGACTGACAATACCATCATCATAAATCTTGGATGGGTTGGATAAGCCATCTTCTTTGATATCAAGAAAGAGAGTCTCTCTATTATTAAGAGAGAAGCTCTCCATCTTAATTCAGTAAACAATAAGTAATTAATTAATAAAAAATATTAATTACTAATAAATAATAACAATTAATTATTATCACTCACTATAAAATATTAATAATTAACTAATTAATATTAATAATATTTTAAAAAAATATTAATAAATAAATAAATAATTTTTAATTAATAATATTAATAAATAATAATTAATTACTAATTAATAATTAATAATCAATAGGTTCTAATTAATTAGTAATTAAATAATATATAATTAATAATAAAAAATATTAATGATGACTAAAAAATAAAAAATAAATATATAATATATAATTATAATTATAAATAATTAGTAACTAATTTTTTAAATATTTATTTGTAATTAATATTAATTATCAATGATTATTTAATTAAATAATAATTACTAATTAATAAATAAATAATTAGTTAATTTTTACTTAATATTATTATTTTTAATAATTAGATACTAAATAATAATTTTAAATATATATTAGTAAATAATATTAATCAGTAGTTAATATTTTTTAGAAATCAATATTATTAAATAATAAATCATATTATTTAATTAATATTTATTAGTATTTACTATTAATTAGAAAAAATAGTAAATTAATTAATAATAATTTAATAATAATTATATATATTTTTTAATTTAATAATTTAATTATTATTATTAATATTTATTAACTAAATAATAATTTTAAATATTTATTAGTAATTTTTTATAAATAATTATTAATAATTATTAGTTAATTAATAATTAATTATTTAATGAGTAATTACTATTATTAACAAGTAATTAAATATTTATTAATTACTAATTAATTAATAACTAATTATTAAATTATTATTTTTAATAATTAGTTACTAAATAATAATTTTAAATATTTTTAGTAATTAATATCAACTAATAATGAATTTTTATTAGAAATTTTTATTATTAAATTATAAATCATATTATTTAATTAATATTTATCAGTAATTAATATTTAATAGTAATTAATATTAATAAGAAACAAGTAGTTAATTAATTCATACTAATTTAATAATAAAAAACAAAAAAAAATTAATTTAACAATTTAATCATTATTATTAATATTTTGTAACTAAATAATTATTTTAAATATTTATTAGTAATTATGTAATAAAAAATTATTAATATTTATTTATTAATTAATAATTAATTAGTTAAGTAGTAATTACTAAAATTAATAAGAATTTAAATATTTCTTAATTGCTAATTAATTAATAACTATTAACTATTAATAATTTATTAATATTTATTAGTAATTAATTAGTTATTAATTAATATTTTTTAAAATGTTATTAATATTAAAAGGTGGGTTATAACTACCAATGGTAGTACACACGCTACAAATAAATGGGAAAATAAAGTGTCCTGAGGACTCAACCTAGTAACCGATGCCCCATACCCTATCCCCCCTACCACCCTAGTCACCTGTGGGGGGCCATATTATTAATATTAATAAGTTAATTATTAATATTTAATAGTAAATATTAAATGTTAAATGTTAATTATTATTATTATTTATTAGTAACTAATATTTATTATTAATTAATTAATAATTGTTAATATTAATATATTATTAATTCTATGCAAGAAAGGGAGGACCTGGATCCCACATTGGAAATCCAGAAGGAATTCTAGGGTGAAATCCTTTATAAAAGGGAGCCCTAGGAGAGGGTTTTTCTCAGAATTCCAGACTGCTTTAATGAAAGTAATACTGGATATTAAGTAGCAGTTAAATTCTGCTGAATATATATATATATATATATATATATATAAATAAAACAAAATAAAAGTAAAAAATTTAAATATACCAACATGTATATTTAAAATATATTTTTTCATTAGGGAAAAGGCGACAAGGGCATTGTCGCCTTTGGACAAATTTTAAGGCAAATGTGACACAAGACTTGTCGCCATTGGCCCAGAGAAAAACAAGACAAAGGTGATAGGGCCTCTGCCGAATTTTCACCTTAGGTTTCAAAATATTTCTAGCCTTGAATCATTTAAATATTAAAAAAAATGCATGTAAAAAAACTTCTCTTTAAGATCTTTAAGAATTACCATTATAATTTTAACAATCGTGCTCTCCTGCCTTCCTTTTTTTTGCACCTTTTGGGATAATTTTTATTCTTTATTTTCCTCCTTTGGTCCTGTATTGGTAAGAGTGTCCTTTATAAAAACAAATTCATCTGTAGAATTAAAAATTACCTCAGAATTTGATTCAAACTCAGCAGCTCCTTCTGACATGTCCTCAGGTGCTCCCTTGCAGTACACTTTATCCTTGGTTATCTTATTGGATTCCTCAGTCTCCACTTCCACAGATCTGGGAAATAGATTCACCTATTTTTATCAATATTAAGGAGAAAGCGTCGGTAAAATCCTCACCTTTATCAGCGCCAGTTAAAATCACTGATAAAGGCCACATTTATCAATGCTAAAAAAGCATTGATAAAATATAGATTTATCAAGGCTATTCTTAGCACTGAAAAAAGTTATTAATAAAAATTATTATAATATATATAAAATTATTATATTTATATTTAAAAATAATGTTTATTTATATACATTAAATAAAAAACACATGTTCATAATTAATTTAAATATGATATATTAATATTTTTTAAATAATTCAAATATATATATGTATATAATGTTTTTAAAAAAAGTATTTATAAGATTATAAATAAATATATATATTTAAATAATTATTTAAATAAATATGCATACATAAATTATACTCACACATCAATATATGAACATAAATAATGAAAATCATGTCCACTCGGGTATATTCTCTTTGGAAAATATGTATTTATTATATATATAATTTTGTAAATATATACAATAATATAAATAAATTATTAACATTAGATCTTTATCAACGCTATAATTTCAGCACTGATAAATACAGGTTTTATCAATGTTTTTTACCACTGATAAAGGTGCGTCCTTATCAATGCTAAAAGAACGCTGATAAAAGCCTTATCCCTTCTTTTAAAAGAACTCTAACTGGATGTCTTCTCTCGTAAACCTTCAAGATTTCATGGAACCCAATTGATGCTGATCTCACCGAATCCCACTAGTACCGTGCCGCTGCTCTACCACTCTCTCTGAATCATATGGCCATTGTGCCACAACTCTCATCGAATCCTATTCCTACCGCTATCGTTGATCTTTCCGAACCCCACCACCATTGTCACATCTCTCTCCGATCCCCACAACCATCACTACTCTTGCTGAACCCCACTGTCATGGATGCTCTCGCCTCACCAGAATCCAGTCTTTTTTGTGAATTTGCTGAACATTTTCAATGAATCATGACCCTCAAAACTAAATGTATGCTATTCAAATATTGTTTTTTTATATTTATCTATCGGTTCTCTTCATGGTTCACCTTTTCTTCTTCTTGAACAATAGTGTGTGTTTCACCTCCTTTAATTTTAGTGTTGTTTTGTTCGGATCGAATTCACCCCTAGTTTCTTTGCCATCACTGTGCCTGTTTGTAGACAAACCCATGGGTAATGTTGGACCTTTTTTCTTGTTATTTATTCATATTTAGAGAATTTGATTATTATTTTTAGCTCTATTTATCATATATTTGAATTTATGGACCATTATCTACTGATTTGTGATAGGTTACCCCATGTGTTTTCCATTGAATTTGAGAACCATGATTGTTTTCATGTTTAACTCCATGTTTTTTATAACAAATAATAACATTAAATGTGTTTATATGTTATTGGAAATGTAAATCAAGTGTTATGTGATTTTCATTTCAATTTCAAGGACTTCTCAGTTGTGAAACTTATTAAAAATATTTTTTAATAAACCATGAACACCATGTGTTTGAGAAATTGCACGAATTATCTTTATAAATAAATTATAATATTTTATAAGGTGTTTTCGTCATCAAAGTGAATTCTCAATATGAATAATATTTTTACTTTTCATTTCAATAAATACTTGAAATTCCAAGCATTGATAAAATATTTCAATATTTCTTTAAAATAAAATGTGAGGTTTAACATATTTTTACTCCATTTGGTTTATTAGATGAGACAATTTAGGCGTTGGTTTAACCAATCGAGTTATTTTTTAAATTTGGACTAATTTATAAATTGATTTCAAGGGTGTTTTAAGTGTAAAGTTTTAAAAATTTCTTATAAATGATTTCAAATTATTATATAGAGAATTGGCCTCTTGGTGGGTTTGTAAAAGGCCCATTTAGACCTTTTAAATGGTCTTATAAACATGTGGGTGTCTGAGACCCACTTATTTCCCATTATGATTGTTTCCCTTTATGGATGGTGTTTGATGTATGTGGTTATCGGGCAATGGATATAAAGGGGTTATTTCTTGTGAGAGCATTAGGGGTGTGAGTGAGTTATTATTTAAGCTTAATGATGATTTCTTGGATTATTGATTGTTTCTCACCATTACTATTACTTTGGATATGGGAAAATTAGTAACTAAGTGAGAAGTATTTATTTATGCTACACTAGATCATTTCACACTTTTAGTTCCCCTAGTTATGTATAGGGATAGTGGGGAGTGCCCCTGATTCTAGGATTGGTGCAAGCTAGTCAAGTGACTTGTGTTAGAATACAACATAAGCTTGCAATTGGTCCCAGTTTGATAAATTCTAGGACCATCTCACATTAAATCCAAGGGTAGATCCCATGAAATCATTTCATTGGTTGCTTGTTTGGAATATGGGGTTCTATTGATCTTCTTTAGTTCCCCTACTTGATTGATGTGTGTGGGACCCTTGGAAAATTTCTTTTATTTCTTATTTTCATTTCATTGATTATGTGGTTCTATTCATTTGATCATTTACCCGTGTAGCATGAGTGTGGTTTCTATAGGATTTTGTAAATGGTTTGAAAAGTGTGTTTCATTAAATCTAAGGGTAGATCTAACAAGGATCGCAAGGTACACCTAGAGTTTTTCTATTAACTGTAAAATCAATATCGATCGTTTCATGAAGGGACTAAAATTGAATATTTTTATACTTTTATACTATCATAAATTTTAATTTTATAATTTTATAATTTTTTAAAACTATATACTTCTATAAATTATGTATACTTTTTTAACATATATGAACTTTAATATAGTTTTATAAACTTATATACATTTATAAATTATGTATGTTTCTTTAAAATACACATTTTTTTTTAAAATTATATATAATTTTATACTTTTATATACATATATAATTTTATATACTAATATAAATATATATACATTTTTAATTTATACTTTTATACCTATAAACTTTACCAATTTATCAATAGTTTAATACTTTTATACTTTCATAAATTCAATGTCAGTGTTGTAAATATTTTAAAAAATATAATAATTTATTTTTTTATTTGTGAAACCATTATTATATTCAATATTTATATTTTCTATTATGAAAATGGTTTTCAAATAATATATCTTTTTTTTATTTTTATATTTCCATTATTACATTCAATAACGATATTTCATCGAGTTTTTATAATGTAAATGTGATTTTATACTTCATTTATACTCATACAAAAAGGGTTTTGATCATTAAAAATATGAAGTGAAAATAGTTTTTAAAAGTAAAATCTCCTATATTATATTTATAAATTTTCTTTAATAAGTTTTTGTTTTTGATCATGTGGGGTGATAAACCATTTTTCAATCTTTCTATTTTATTTCAAGAAATTCATGTGATCCATCTTCAATTGAACATACTTTATGTATTTATTTTATTAAATAGTGATATTACTAAATGCAATAGGATGGATATGAGTAGATAATGGATGGATTCCAATCATATGGAAAAAGAGTATGAAGATGGGGTGAAAAAGTTTATCAAGTTTTCAAAAGATCCTGCATACGACCCTTCTCAAATCCTTTGTCCTTGTTTACACTATTGTAATTCAAGAATAATTAGTCCAGAGGAGTTGGAAGAACACTTGATCTATCATGGAATTGATCAAAGTTATAAATGATAGAATATATATGGGAAAAAAGATAATGTAGCTAGTGATTTGGGTAACACTATGTTTTATGGATCATCTGATATGATTACAAGTGTAGACAATAAAGAAGACCGTATTGAGGATGTGATTAAAAGTGTGAATGATAATGAATATCGTATTGATGAAATGAAAATTATAGTTGAATATTAACTTCATTATTGTCCAAAATTGTTTGAGAAGTTGAAGAATTTTGAAAAGATTCCATTATATGCTGGTTGCACAAAATATACAACATTTTCATCCGTATTGAAGCTGTATAATTTGAAAGCATACAATAGATGGAGTGACGACAATTTTACTAAACTACTTACTCTCTTGAATGATATGAACCCCAAAGATAATGAGATACCTAGCCGAACATACGATTCTAAATGAAAGATAAGTTCTATGGGTATAATCTCTAAAAGAATACATGCCTGCCCAAATGACTATATACTGTTTCTCAAGGACTAAAAATAACTTAAATAATGAACAAAGTGTGGTTCTTATAAATACAAGAAATATGAATCGGGTCCTATGAAAGTTTTATGGTACTTTATAATAATTTAAAGGTTTAGGTTCCTATATAGAAGTTAGGATACTACAAGGAAATTGACGTGGCAAGCAGATACAAGAAATAATGATTGGAAACTTCGTCACCTAGAAGAATCTCCTCTATAGAAGAGAATTGATCATGAGTATCCTAAATTTGGAAACGATTTGAGAAACCATTGTCTTGTTTTATCTAAAGATGGAGTGAATCCTTTTGGTTTTCAAAGTATAACTCATAGTACACAGATGGTTATTTTTTTAAATTATAACTTTCCATCATGTTTATGTATTAAAATAAAATAATTCATGTTATCTTTTCTTATATCAGGAACGAAACAACTGGGTAATGATATTGATGTTTATTTGGCTCCATTAATTGAAGATTTGAAATTATTATGGGATTCATGTGTTATTTTGTATGATGCTTATAAAAATGAAGATTTCACATTGAGATCCATGTTATATAGAATGATAAATGACTTTCCTTCTTATGGAAATTTTTTAGGATATAAAATTTAAGGAACTAAAGGGTAAACTTTTTATGAACAAGGTACACAGTCAATTAGGTTGAAAAATTCATCACAGACCGTGTTTCTAGGAAATCTTAGATTTCTACCCTGATGACATAATATTGATCTTGTAAAACATCATTTGATGGAAGTTCAGAAAAATGTACAACACCATCTCCACTAATAGGTGATCAACTTCTTGATAAAGTAAAATATGTGGACACTGCCTTTACTAAACTGTTTTTAAAAAACCTTATGAAAACCAGTTGGAAAAAAGAGATCAGTTTTTTTTTGAATTACTATACTAGAATTGTATGTATGTTTGAAATTTTCTTGATATTATGAATTTTGGAAAAAAATTATGTGATAGTGTAATCGGAACATTACTAAATTCACCCGAAAAAACAAAGGATGAAATTAAGGTGAGGTTGGACATGGTTGAAAAGAGAATACATGAAGAGTTGGCACCAGTGAAGGGTAAAAAATGAACTTTTATTCCTCCAAATTCTTACACTTTTTCAAGGAAGGAGAGAAATCAGTTTTTTAACTTCTTGAATGATGTAAAGGTTCCAGAGGGGTATTCATAAAATATCAATAATATTGTGTCAATGAGTGATTTAAAGTAAAAGGGTTTGAAATAACATGAAGACTGTTTATTGATGAAAGATCTAATTCCTATACCTTTAGGTTTAATTTTTTCCAAGAATGTACACCATACATTAACCAAAATTTGTTTATTTTTTAAAGCTATATGCAGCAAAGTTATAGACCTAAAAAAATTTCCAACCATGGAAAAAGAAATCACCATCATATTTTGGGAATTAGAAATGTTCTTCCCACTGTCATTATTTGATATGATGGTTCACTTGATGGTTCACTTGGTGAGAGAGATTCAACTATGTAGTCCTATAAACTATAGATGGATGTACCCCATTGTATAGTATATGAATATTTTGAAGGGTATGTCAAAAATCAAAGTCATCAAGAGGGTTGTATTGTAGAGCGATATATTTTTGAGGAAGCCGTTGAATTATATACTGACTACCTATCCGATGTGGAAAGTATTGGTCTACTAAAATCCCATCACACAGGGTGGATTGTTGGTGAAGGAATTTTTGGAAGAGTTATTGTCACAATCAACATTACAAATCACAAGCAGGACCACCTTTAAATTTTTCATAACAGTTTGGAGGTTTCCCTATATGTTGAAACCCACAAATAAATTCTTAGTCATTTTAATCTATCAAGGGTTGAAAGATGGATATCAAATACACATAATCAATAGTTTATAAGATGATTTTGAGAGCATATTTTTAACCAGTCAGATGAAAATATGAATTCAATTTCAAAACAACTTTGATGGCTATCTAGATGACCAAGTGTGTAAGTATTATATTACAATGATTATATAATTAATGGTTATATATTCTATAAAAATGAACATGATGAAGGTAGTACCATGAAAAATAGTGTAGTTACACTTATGGATAAAGCGATGCATGTTTCTGTTACTAAGTACAGAAATCCAAAATTTGAAAATATTTCATAATTTGACATCATCAAACAAATACGTGAGTTGGATTATACAACAATACAAGTGCCGATTTTTCAATTCAAGTGGGTTCATAATAGGAGTGCTGTTAAAATAGATGAATTGGGATTCATGAAAGTGGATTTTAGTAAGGAAGGGTACAAAAACAAACTATTTATAATGACATCACAAGCAGTATAAAAATTTTATGTTCCAGATCATGAAAACCAAAAGTGGTCATTTTTTCTATTATCGGCCAAAACCACTGAAGGGTTAGATGAAAATTCAATTGAGGATGACCCTTTCATTGGTACGTCGCAATAATTTTGCAACAGTCCTAATGTATACAAGGTATTTTATGTCCGAGGAGACCAAAATGAAGGGATTTGGATACTTGATAGAGGGGTTAAATCCCTTCATCTTTTAAAAAAGAGACTTCAATAATTAGGTTATATATATTTTTTGTAATATAGAGTGTGTTACCTCATGTTATATTATCTTTTCACTGCTACATTTATGTAATCTAAATTAAATGTTAAACTAATTATATAGATAATGAATTATACATATGTTGGTGGTCTCAATCATGAGGAACAACATGTCTCTCAAACTACTAATGCTACCATTATAGAGGAATAATGACCTTCTACACGTGCTGGTGCTTCCAATCCTGAGGAACAATTGGTTGTCAACCTGTTGCTGATCCCAGTGCATAGGTAAAATGACCTTATACACATGCCGATGCTACTGATATAGTGGAACAACATATTGATTATGTTGAATCTGAATAAATGGTAGGTGATGAAGTACCAATGATGCAGAAATAACTAGAGTGTCATAGTGTGAATATGTTAGAAAAGATCATTAATATGAAAAGAAAAAGAATCAAATTCAAGGTCATATAGAATGTGTGGGGCCAACATGTTAACCCCAACAAGGCTATATTCATTAGTAACATTGGGATCCTTACTCAACAACACATTTCGATTGATGTAGATTCATGGAACCATGCTGTTACCACACTTAAGGAACTGATTTGGGAAGAAACTATGATAGCATTATGATATCCTTTCTTTATTTTACTAAAAAATAAAATAATGGAACATTTTATACTATTCATCATTCCTTGTAGAGTGCATTTATAGTAGATGAATCCCACAAGAAATATGTATTAATGCTTGCTGGAAGGATTCAAAGAGGATTTCTCACAATTCTAATGAGATTTCATATTAAAGATGCTAAAGGGAAAATAAACCCACACCAACTAATTATGTATACACACCCAATAATACAAGAAGCATGGGATGTGTTTCTTAATCGTTATGTGGGGATGTATTTTCAGGTACATTGTGTTTGGTAATAAATTGTTTGAAAATACATGTATACATCACTTCTATTGAGATTTTTTAATTTATAAAACATCAAATGAGTGGTGAAAATAAGTAACGAGAAACAAAACCAACATACCCCTACCAAAAAGAAAGGATGGGATACACTTCACTTGAAAAAAAATTGGTATGTATTTTAAATCTACCATAATACTTTTATGTGGCATGAAACAACAACATAATTATGTTCTTGTGTTTATATGTAGATTGATGAATCCAAATCCAAATTCATTTCCATCCCATGTAATGTGCTATAGAAGGAGGAAAGTGTAAATAAAGATGAGATACTAATATATGAAAACACACAAAAGGGTGGGAAACATGTGTAAGTATGACATAATAATTTTTTTTCTTTAAATTGTTTTTACATAAAAAAATTACTTATTTTACTATATTTTCATTTTGATATAGTCACAGGAATCATTAACGCCTGTACCAGATGAAAACCTACTATTGGTATCCTTGAAGTAGCTGAAACAATATGGCCATGTCAGAGGTGTGGGTTTTGGGGTGACAACCCAAACATATTTTGAGAAAACAATATCAGGAGGATAAATATAAATAAATGGTATAGATAAAAGAAATATTAGCTTCCCTTGAAGAAAAATTTCATTGGAATAATGAGTTACTAGAAAATGTTATGAGGGGGAAGAAAAGAGAATAAAAAACTCAAGAACAACCATTGTGTGAAGATCCCACCACACCCCCACCAGCTTTGAGGCTAGCCATTCCCCTCAAATAGCTGTCTTAGTAAAGGTAATAAATATTCTAATAATTTTTTATGTAAAATGTGAATCAGATAGATAATGATAAATTTCTTATACTAATATTCTATATAATGAAAATGACTATGATTTATATCTATCAACACCCACCCATCTCCTTATAGTAAGGAATACGATATTAAATATCCAAGATGACTGTCTACACAAAAAATAACTTCTAATAGATCATGTGAGAGTGGTGATTAGCATAGATCATGAGAAGAGCTCCGAGATACCTGTTTTACTCGATGATGAAGATATTCATATGGTCGATCAATATGTTGGAAAATTCATCACATGGAAGTTAGATCTTGTAAAGACACATGTTAACAAGGATTTATTCATTTATAATTTATTTTTCATGCTAAACCTTTAACAATTAATGAAAAAAGGTCTTAACTAATGAATGTTATTATAGATGGACAAAGGGAAGGGGGGAAATAAAATTTCAACTCAAAACTATCTAAAGGATCAACCAAACGATCAAAAAGATCTTCCAAAAACACATTTACCTTTCCTGTTCAATATTCTCATTTACTAACATTAAAGATTTATGAAGATAAAAATTTATAAAATAGTAGTAACCACATAATTTATTTTGAAGAAAAAATTTATGAATATGAAATTACAGACTAAATTTCTCTTGAAAATGTAAATGAAATCCTAAACTATGAATGGCTAGGAGGATCAGTTGTAAATGTATACATGAGGTATGTTTTCCTGATTTGTTTTTCCTAATGCTGATATACTATGTTAATTATGAGTAAATAGATTTCATATTTTTTGTAGGTGTATATATCAATACTAATTGAAGGGATTACTCCATGAAAATAAATTTGGACTCATTAGTCTTTACATCACTTCTAAAAAACAAAAAAAATAGATTTAATAAAAATTAATGAAATAGTAACAAAACTGCCTAAATCGTTTGAAAGAAAACTTATGGATGATAGAATCTTCTTGATACAAATGATGTTGGGGTAAAAATATACAATTTAATCATATCAAATATATTTTTATTTCTTTCATTACTTATTATTTTTTTCATTTTTAGAAAACATTTTATGCTCACTATGATCAATTTAGATACTTCAAAGATTTATTTCCCGGATTCACTACATGGACACTCAACAAACCGACCACACATGATGGCGTTTGTCAATTTGTAATACACCACATACAAAATTTTAGAACTAAAATTCACGTTATATAATTTATATTATGTTTTAATGAGAATTTTATTATGATAGGGTGGTGTATAAATATCTTGAAATTTATGGTATAAGGAAAGGAATTAACCATAATGATCCTGACAAGTTTTACAACTAGACAAGTATCAGGGTATATATAATAATATTTCACTATAAAAAAACATATCCAAACAAATTATTTATTTTTCTCAATGTTTCCGCAGTGTTCAAAATAAACAAATGGAAAATATTGTGGTTATTATATTTGTAAATTTATGAGAGAGATCATATTCTATAAAAAATAGCATTCCAAAGAGATATTTTTTAATATAATTAATATTTAATTTAAAATATTTATTAATCCTTTGTGTATTTATATTTTTTTAGTACTACTATGAATGTCAAAAATAATCATATTCACTAGACGATATATATTTTCCTATAAAATGAATGGGAAACATACTTGATAGCAGAATGTACACAAATAACATGAAGATTCTACTTCTATAGAAGTAATGGATTGTTTCATATTTATGTTTTGTTTATTTATTTTTAGTATTACTCACATAAGAATTGTTTTCTTATATATATAGATTTATTTTTTCGGGTTGGGGTGGTTCACTACTAGAATTTTAGGTATTTGCGATGGGCTATTTGTGACAGGATCCCATTATAAATGCTATTTTATGACAGGGTCCCATCGCAAATAGCCTGTTGCAGAAAATGATGTCGCAAAAAAATACTATTTGCGAAGGGATGATTTCCCAACGCAAATAGTTATCCGATTATGTATATTATATATGTAAAAACCTGTTGCGATGGTCCTGTCGCAAAAAAGGTATTTGTAATGGTCTTTTTTGCCCATCACAAATAGTTTTCTAATTATATATATTATATATATAAAAAAATTGTTGTGACAGGCCCGTCGCAAAAAAATATTTGTGATGGGCCCAGTTTTCCCATCGCAAATAGTTATTTAAAAAATATATAAACCATTTGCGACGGGACCTGTCATAAAAGGTGGGAAACCAGTAGATCAAACATCTTTTAGAGGTATGATAAGAAGTCTACTTTACTTGACATCTAGTCGACCAGACTTGATGTTTTCAGTATGCTTATGTGCAAGATATCAATCCAATCCTAAGTAATATCATTTAAAGGTAGTGAAAAGAATTTTCGCTACTTAAAAGGAACCATGGATCTAGGAATATTTTATACTTCTGGAAATGATTTTGTTTTAAAAAGCTTTTCAGATGCTGAATTTGGTGGATGTAGAATGGATAGAAAGAGTACATCTGGAACTTGTCATTTCTTATGAGATTCATTAGTTTCTTGGTCTTGTAAGAAGCAACACTCAGTAGCACTCTCCACTACTGAAGCTGAATATGTAGCAGTTGGAAGTTGTTGTGCTCAAGTATTGTGGATGAAACACACACTCACAGACTATGGATTGAGTTTTACTAAGACTCAAATTTTTTGTGATAACACAAGTGCCATTTCACTTAGTAAAAACCCTGCACATCACTCTCGTGCAAAACACATAGATATTAGGCATCACTTTCTTAGAGATCATACACAAAAAGGAGATATAATTCTTCAATTCATATCTTTTTGAAGTTTTTCAAATTTTCGTAATGGAAATTTTTTTAATAGAAATTTTCATAATGGAAATTTTCGTAATAGAAATTTTCGTAATGGAAATTTTCGTACTGGAAATTTTCGTAACAGAAATTTTTGTAATGAGAATTTTCATAATGAGAATTTTCTTAATGAGAATTTTGGTCATGAGAATTTTCGTACTCATATTTTTTTTGTAATCAAGTTTTGGTACTCAAAGTTTTTGAATTTTTTTTTGATCTTAAATTTTTCGTAGTAAGTTTTTCGTAGTGAGTTTTTCTTAGTCAAATTTTCTTCAAGAAGTATATCACCTATTACGAATAAAATTCCTATCCAATCTGAAAGTAATGACTTCATTACTTAAGTTTTCGTAGTCATTTTTACTTACTGGTATTTTCTTTTAATATTTAGGATTCGTTTCTTCTTAAATTCGAATGTTTTTCTTAAAACCTAAAAAAATCGAATTCAAGATTTCCTTGCAGGTATGTTTTCAACCATCAGATCAGATCAGAGAGTTTTTCAACTGTCATATTGTTTTTGGAAGTTGGAAGGTCATCACCATCGCCTATATAAAGGGGACCCCTAATGTTGTCCCACATCGATTTCCAAGCTCTCGCGTCTCAAAGCTCTGCCTCAGTTCTTATAGCCCCTTTTGAATCTCTCAGATTTACTCGAATCTGAATGTCTGTAGAAGCCACTTCTTAAGAAATGTCTACCACGAAGCCAATCTCAAAATGGAAAGTATACAGGGAAAGGTTGGTCCATCCGAACTTTCTCAAGTATGATTCTATCATCTCTAAGAATATCAAGTTAAATAGTTGGGAATATATATGCATATCTAAGACAGGTGATCAAGACATGTTGTATCCAGAATTTCTCATAGAGTTCTATGAATCAGTTTTATTCTTTGAAGAAGAGGGCAGAGAAAAATTTTCTTTTAAGAGTTATGGAAAGACCTACAAAATTACTTACACCAAGGCTGTAAGCTTGGTGGGGATAGCGTATGAAGGGGAATCTGAGTTTTTCTCACAAAAACTCCCAGATTTTCTAGGTAGTTTTGTTAAGGTAAAGGCCTTACAATGTCTTGGACTTGATGATGTCAAGACAGCCAAAATTGCTCACCTATCTTCTAACAACCGGATCCTTCAGCTATGGGTACAAGGTTTCTTAGTACCTAAAAAAGGTGACAAAGATACTCTCAAGAAAAGTGATATATATTTCTTAGACTTCCTGGTAAATCTAAGGAAAATAAATTTGATGAGGCATGTACTTGTTACAATCAAGAACAACAAGGAGGGGAATATTAGAAGCCAAAATTATCATGCTTCCTGCCTTACTTTCAAAGATTATAGTTTGGTGTCTTGAGTCATTTAAGATTGCATGAAAATCCAAGTCTCAGAATTGAAAACTTATTCTGGTTAGTGATGACACTCTAAAAAGAATGAATATGGCTTATTCTAAGGAGACAAAAGAGTTTTATGATCTGCCAGAGGAAGAGGCAGAAGTCAATCGACAAAATATTGAAAAATCTAAACCATCGAAGAAGGTTGGCAAGAAAAGGAAGCTGAAGGAAGTGGAGGAGAAAGAAAAAACTCCTAAATCTAAGGAAGATCAATCCATACCTCCCAAACTGAAGAAACAGAAAGAGTATCCGGATAAAGTGGTTGCAAAGTGGAGGGAAGATAAGGAAAAGAGGAAATAAGGGGAACCTCAGTTCAGATTGGACCCTGCTGAAGCTAAGTCTTTAAGGGAGAATACTGCTGAATACCTTGAGAAGGTAGAAAAAGAGAAGAAGATGAAGAAGAAATTGTCTGAGGCTGAAGTTGTACAATCTCTTTTTAAATCCACAGAAGTAGCTTCCAAAAATATTCCAGTACCAGAATCTTTCGTAGTTGAGTCTTTACCTGAAACTTCGGGGAATAATTTCTTCACTCCGGAAAAATCTAAAGAGAAAGAAGTTGTTGAAGCAGTAGAAGAAGAAGAGGAAGTAGAATAATAAGAAGAATTAGAAGAAGATAATGGTAATTTAGATGATCTGATTAAACAAGTTGAAGATTATCAAGAAAAAGCAAATGCATCAGAAAAATTACCACTCCGAACATCTGAGGTTGAGTCCTCAAATCTTGTCACTCCGGGAAAGGAAGAAGAGAAAGGTGGTAAGAAAGATGAAGACAAGGAAGAAGTGAAATTAAATGAATTATCTGAGGAAGAAAGCTATGAAAATCACTTTGTTGAGGAAGGAGCAGAGAAGGAAAAACCTGATGAAGACAAGATAGTTCAATTATCTGAAAGTGAGGAAGAATCTCCTGATGAGGGAGATCTTCCGAAAGTTGATAAGGGTAAGCAAGTGCTTCTGGACACCCCAACAAAAAATATCATAAGGAAGAACAATGTTGGTGGCTCTTCAAAAAGAAATCTTGTGGAAATTGAAGAAGAAAATTCACCTAGCAAGATGTCAGATTCAGAGTCATCTACATTGGGACATGATTTTTTTGTTGAGTCTTTGAAGAAATTGGTGGATACGATTTCGATCTTTCCTACAATAGACTCCAGATTCCAGATGCTTCAACATATCTTAACTCAGAAATCAGAATCTGTATCCAAGGTAATATATAAATGTGTGAAGATTGAGTCTGAACATAATAATTTCCTTATTAATTACGAGGTCCACAGAAAATCATGCAGCAAAACGACTCTATGGTCAAAGAAAGTTGATGATGACTTGGAAGAGCTTGATCAATTTCAGAATGATGTAAAAGAAGCTTTTGATATCGAGGATGCCAATATGAATAATCTACAGGAAAAGATAACCCTTGATCAAAATACTCAGAATCAACAAGTGAAGGATCTAAATGGGAAGCTTAACTCGGTTTCTCAAAGCTAGAAAGGGGAAAGAGATCTCCAAATTGAGATCGAATAGAATCTTGCAAAGCAGGATGAAATTATTAAGGCTCAGTCTGAGGCTCTAAAGGATCAAGATAACAGGATCAAAGCCTTAGGTAAGAAAGCTGAGGAGGACCATAAATACTTAAAGAATCTGAAAACCCTTCTAAAGAAGCTAATTCCCAAGGAAAAATAAGACAAATAGACCAATCCATTTTTTTGTTGTAATGTCTTTCCTTGTAAAAATCCATTCAATATTAATGAAAACTTTGGTTTCTTGTGTTGTTTTTATGTCTTTACTAATGTTTTAGGTACTTTATTCTTTTTCCATTCCCTCAAATTCTTTTTGAAAATCACAAAGGGGGAGAAGGAAAAAGAACTACTCAAAACGGGGAGAAGGAAAAATCTAAAAGGGAGAAGAAAAATTTCTAAGTTAAGAACTATCCTTAAGTAAGGGGGAGTTCTCATTACGAATTCCATATTCATAATGAAAATACCATTCCATAAATCTAGGATACAATCCTTAGAGTTTCAAAGCCTAAGGGGGAGTTAGTCGTATTCACCATTGATCATAAACAAAGGGAGATAAGCTTTAATTACAAGTCTAGAAATTTATTCTAAGTCATTACATTCTTTTTCATAAGGATGTTTGTGCTTTCCAAAAAGGGGGAGATTGTTGAGTAAATAAGATTTTCCTTATGAATTTTTCCATTCCTTCATTCATGGGGGAGATTCATAAGTCATCAAGGTTTCCTTTTGACTTTACCATTCCTCTTGTTTTGAAAATCACAAACACCTTTTCTTAAGGAAAATTTCATTTTACCCCTGTTTTACTTCCATAAGGAAAAATTCCTTCCCGAAGGAAATTTACCCCTACCTTGTTTTAATTGTTCATATAAATATTTTTCTTAAGTGTAAAAAATTGAATTCATATCTAAAACCTTGGAATCATATAATACTTAGACATGGAGCATTCTGTTTTAGGATCCGAATTCTGGATACAAACTCTAATGAAGTTCAAACTCCGAATTCTGGATACGAACTCTCATGAAGTTCCACTCCGAATTTTGGATACGAACTCTCATGAAGTTCCACTCCAAATTCTAGATAAGAACTCTCATAAAGTTCCACTCCAAATTCTAATTACGAACTTCTCTAAGTTCTGACTCCGAGTTATCTGAATTCAGACTGTGAACTTTGATGAGGTCCGACTCTAAATTCTCATGAACTTAGTCTCCGAACTTCATAAGTTCTGGTTCCGAATTCTAGTGAAATCAGACTCCTAATTTCCTTGAAATTCAGACTCTGGATTTCTAGATAATTCAGGTTCCGAATTCCTACAAAAAAAAATCTGAATACTCTTAATTTTATATACTCTGAATTTATTTTTACTTCCATTCCGAACTTTAATATTTTCCATTCCAAACTTTCATTTTCTAATCCATTCCGAATATCAGTTTATTTATGCTTACACGTGTTTATTACAAAATGATGTCGTGCTTTCAGTTATTGACTAACCGTTGTTTGAGTGACATGTGTACAGGTTCCTCTGAAATTCAAGGAAGAATTCTACCATTGGAGGAAGGAGCCGACCGTTGGAGCTTCACCTATAAATAGGAGCTCATTTGAAAAGAAGGAACAACTCTGAAAACTGTTCTTACATGCTGTTGAAGTGATTTCTAGAGAGATAGAGGCTCTTATCAAATCTCAAGATTCATGTAGAAAATTTGAAAGGCTTGTTCAAACTTTGACTTGTGCAGACTTGCTTCATGAGACTCTGATTGTTTCTGTGTACAATCGAAGGCTTCCGGGGATAGGAAGACAGAGGTTCCAACACCTTTAAGTCGAGGGCTTCCTTGTTGAGGAAGACATAGGTGCCGATTACCTGATAGTTGAGGGCTTGCGGGGATAACAAGACATACTCCTATCTTCGTATCGAGGGCTTACCTTGGTGTGGGTAAGAAAAAATTTCTTGAAAGTATAAATCAGGGGACATTTATCCAAGGTTATTGGATACCCTTCTCTTTGGGTTAAAATACTTATTACCTGTTACTTGTTTTTGTTACAAGTTTTTCTGCTACATTTTGTATTGTTGAGGAAAGTATACTTTCTTATACTTCCTCAATTTTGTACTCTGATATAGTCAGATTCTATACGCTTTAAGGTAGAATCTTAATCTTTGTAACTTTTGTTAAGTTTCATTTTTGGAATAACTTTTCCAGAATCTAGAAAGTCTTTAGAACTTATAGAGGTCTTGTGAATTATCTTGTTTAAGTTTGTTAAACATAACCACCCTCAAAATTTCCTAAGGGAATTTTTAAAAGGTACAATTCACCCCCCTCTTGTATCTGAGAATCACATTCTTATTTCGATCCTACGTTTGGTATTATAGAGTATATCATACCCAGTCACATACCATCCTAACAACGTCTTCATATTCCTCATCAGCATCATCAATATCCATATGAGTTTTAGTTTCATAATATCTTTCCATTTCAAATTCATTTGTAACATCATTAACATCATCTTCATCATCAACCCTTAATTGCAGGGTGTCATCATTAATATTTACGTCTCTTTGTGAAAAAGATGGATTTTGAGTAGTATCTTGAAAAATTTCATTTCCTTGCACTTTAGCGTAACCAAATTCACTTTGAGTAAACTTATTTTCCTAAGATTTTATTTTTATTATGCTCCAACAATCACTCAGTTATCTTGAAGTACCACAATACTTTTCATAATAAATTTGATGTGCTTGTTGAGCTAGTAGAAATGGTTTATTTACTATAATAAGAATTTTATATTTAATATCAAAGATTCAATGAGTCGGATGAACACACAAGCCTCTCTCAGTATCCAACCACTGACATTTAAACATTGTTATGTAATTTTGTCCTAGATAACACAGTTCAATAATTTCACCCACCATGCCATAAAAGTCAACTTCAGTTTCTCTATGATGAGATCCTCTCAAGAAAACTCCACTATTCATTGTTTTTTTTTGATTCCCCATATGTACATGTATGAAATCAAAAACCATTCACCGCATATACATTATAATATTTAATCATTTTGGATAGTGGGTTACTCAATATACACAACCGCTTATCAATTTTATCAGCATGTTGAGACACATGAAAATTTGTAAAATAATAATCAATATAATAAATAATAAACTGAATCGATATGTTAAACCATCAATAATTTATATTACCAGTTTTTAAAACCATTTAGAATTTTTTTTCCAGTGTTCTTCAAGAGCAGCTACTGTAATTTTTGGAAGTTGTTTCTTGATATTATTATCATATAACATACAAATAAAATAGGTTTACTTAATATAACATAAATTATAGAATAAGTGATAGAATCACTCACAATACAAATGATTTCATTTATTCATAGTTTAGTTGAACATATGTATGAGCTCTGTTATGTTCATCATATGAAATCCATCATTCATGAACTCTATTGAATCCAAGATCTGGATGATTAAAAACTGATAATTGATTGTCAATTTCATCATAAAAATTCCCTTCGTTCCGTCCCATGCAGTTTTGTTTTGAGGGACATTAAGATTCAAAATAATGAGAGCATAAAAAAGAAATTTCCTCTTTCAAATAAGCTTTAGCAATTGAACCTTAAACTAATTCTTTATTAAGTACTTTTTTCTTCAATTTCTGCATGCATCTCTCAGATGGGTACATCAATCGAAACTGTACCAGACCTCCACATTTTTATTCATGTGTAAAATGTAATATCAAATGTTCCATTGAGTCAAAGAAAGCCACCAGGAAGATTTTTTCTAGTTTACATATAATTACAACAACATATACTTCCAGTTTTCATAATGCATTATAGAATGTTTTTACCACACAAATGTCTTGAAAAAAATATGATATATCTGTTATTAAATCCCAAATAATATAATTAAACAAACCTCTTAATCCAATTGGGATAAGTCTTTCTATTATAACATGACAATAATTAATTTTTAATCCTATAATATGACCATTCTTAACACATCTTCCCAAATTAGAAGCATAGCCATTTGGAAGTCTCAAATATAAAATCCACCGATAAAATAATAAGAAAATCTCTTTGGATAATGTATAAGATGATTTTGTCTTCATTAACCTATGTGATCTGACATTTTCAAACAGTTCAAGTTCTGGTCGCCTGCAAATTTGGGCAAGATCTAATCATTCCTTTACATTATATTTGGTATTACCTAGTGTATCCAAAACTGTATGAAATAAATTATCAAAATATTTCTTCTCAATATACATGACATCCATCATGTAGTGGACCAACAAATTAAACCAATATGGAAGATCCCAAAAAATGCTCCATTTTATCCAATTGCGTTCTTTCTCAAAGACATGAATTTTCTGTTGGTTTATTGATGGTAAAAATATTATGGGAGGTAATGAAAATACAACTGATTTTAACTCTGTACCTGATATAATTTTTGGAGGTCCATCCCGTTCAATTGTGCTTTTTTTGAAATGAGATTTGTTCCTCCAAAAAGGATGATCAGTTGGAAGAAATCTGTGATGACAGTCAAAATAACAAGTTTTTTTTCCATTGATGAGAATAAATGATTTGTTGTCTCTCATACAGTAAGGAAATGATTTAGAACCATGTGCACTCTGGCCAAATAACATTCCATATGCCAAGAAGTCACTAATTTTCTACATCAATGTAGCTTTTTAGTTGGAAATTTTGTTCTGCAGCAACATCATATGTACTAACACCATTACTCCACAATGAATTTAACTCATTAATCAATGGTTTCAAATAAACATCAATATTATTTTTTGTATGTCATGAAATTAATAAATTCAAAAAGATGTAAGGATCCTTCATCAACATCCATGACGATAAATTGTACGGAGTTATAAAGATAGGCCAACATGAATACTGACTACCATAAGAACCAAACAGACAGAAACTGTTAGTAGAAATACCCAATCACACATTAGAAGATTCTAAAGCAAAATATGGATGCACTCGGTAAAAATGTTTCAATGAATCACCATCAGATGGATGATTCAAGATTTTACTAGTTGAAATATTGATTTTGTGCCATGAAATCATTGTCGCTGTGTTCTAAGACATAAATAAACGCTGAAACCTGGGTGTAAGAGGGAAATATCTCAACTATTTTATAGTAATCAATCAAGAATTCCCTAGATGAGCTTCTTTATACCTTGATTTTCCACATGGGGTACAACTTTCCAACAACTAATTTTCATCATAATATAAGATGTAATCATTTGCACATGCATGAGTCTTATGATAACTAAGGCCCAGATTATGCCACTTTCTCTCATAGTAATTTGTAGGCAACACATTTCTTTATAATAATAGTGTTTTAACCAAAGAAAATATCTAATCAAAACAATTGTTTGACATTCCATTATCTAATTTAATAGCCAAAAATTTTTCAACCACTTCTAATTTTATTATCTTGTAACCACGATATAATGCATCCTCAACAGACCTCAACAACTCATAAAATTCAGATGGTGCCAACTAAGGAGTTAAATCAATATCATCCTGAGTTTCAGTTTGTTGAATAGATGGACCTACAACATCATGTACTAAATTTTGAAATCGTGATGGATCTGGAATCAAATTATAAATATATTCTCTAGAACTATGTTCACCTTGTTTATACTAAAAAACATAATCCGGTTAAAAACCAAAATGCAAGAGATGTCCCCCAACGTTTTCAAATGTGTCAAACATTATCAGAGTACATTTTTTACAAGGATAGTTAATTGTTCCTTCTGAAACAAATTCTGGGTTTTATGATGCAAATGATAAGAAATCTTCAACACCCTCAATATATAAATGATTTAAACCAGAACTATTTGGATTTTTGTGCTTATTTATCCAAGTGTGACCATCTAATAATGAATGTTATCGACTTCCTTGTTCCATATTTTTCTATAAAATATAAAATCATTATTGTTTTTGAATAATTTGAAATAAGAAAAACACTATCCAAAAAGAGAAGATAAATAATTACAGCTACTTCTTACTAATTACCACTAATTATGTGTGACACCATTTCCAGTGGATTGGTGGCTGTTCTTTTGTTTGACGACTCATTTACATGAAACTTTCTCACACTGAAATCACAATGAAGAATCTTCTAGGAGGTACGCATGTTCATTCTCATGCATACGAGAATGCATAAGTGTATCTCTGACCAGATTTTTCATTGCAATTTTAGTGTGAGAAATATGCAAGTAAATAACCCATCAGAAAAAAGAGCCCCCTTTTCGTCGATGAATACTTTTCTTGCAACTGTCACTACCTGAAAATATTATGAAAAATGTGGTCCTACAAATTCATATCCAATATTGTGCATATGATATTGGATATGCATACATATAAGCACATTTTTTATAATGTATTGAGTCTGTGAGAGTTGAAAGGAGAAGAGTCATCAGGCAAAAGAAGTGCCACCAATCCACTGGAAATTGTGCCAAGTTCTTACAATTTATTACAAATATCCCTATTTATTACTAATTATTACTAATTATTCCTAATTATTTCTAATTATTTCTAATTATGGCTCATTATTGCTAATTATTTCTAATTATTGATAATTATTGCTAATTATTGCTAATTATTGCTAATTATTTCTAATTATTTCTAATTATTGCTAATTATTACTAATTATTGCTAATTATTACTATTATTTCTAATTATTTCTAATTATTGCTAATTATTTCTAATTATAAGTAATTATGGATAATTATTGCTAATTATTTCTAATTATTGCTAATTATTGCTAATTATGGCTAATTATTGACAAATATTGATAATTATTGCCAATTATTTCTAATTATTTTTGATTAATACTAATTAATACTAATTAATAATAATTGTTACTAATTATTACTCATTATTGCTAATTATTGTTAATTATAGCTAATTATTGCTAATTATTGCTTGCTAATTATTGTTGCTAATTTTTGCTTGCTAACTATTGCTAACTATTGCTAACTATTATTAAGTAATGCTAATTATAACTAATTATTGCTAATTATTGCTAATTATTGCTAATTATTACTTATTATTTCTAGTTATTTCGAATTATTTCGAATTATTAATAATTAATACTAATTAATACTAATTAATACTAATTAATACTAATTAAAACTAATTAATACTAATTATTACTAATTATTGCTAATTATTACTATTTATTACTAATTATTACTAATCATTACTAATTATTAGTATTTATTAGTATTTATTCCTAATTATTCCTAATTATGGCTAATGATTGCTAATGATTGCTAATTATTGTTAATTATTGCATATTATAGCTAATTATTGCAAATTATTTCTAATTATTGCTAATTATTGCTAATTATTGCTAATTATTTCTAATTATTTCTAATTAATTCTAATTAAAACTAATTAACACTAATTAATACTAATTAATACTAATTATTACTAATTATTACTAATTATTACTAATTATTAGTAATTATTACTAATTATTAGTAATTATTACTAATTATTACTAATTATTACTAATTATTACTAATTATTACTAATTATTACTAATTATTACTAATTATTAGTATTTATTAAAATTTATTAATATTTATTAGTATTTATTTGTATTTATTTCTAATTATTGCTAATTCTTGCTAATTATTGATAATTATTGCTAATTATTACTAATTATCAATAATTATTTCCAATTATTTCTAATTAATACTAATTAATAATAATTAATAATAATTAATACTAATTAATACTAATTAATACTAATTATTACTAATTATTTACTAATTAATTCTAATTATTATTAATTATTACTAATTATTACTAATTATTACTAATTATTACTAATTATTACTAATTATTACTAATTATTAATATTTATTACTATTTATTAGTTATTATTAGTAATTATTAGTAAATATTAGTAATTACTAGTAATTATTAATAATTATTTGTAATTATTACTAATTATTAGTAATTATTAGTATTTATTACTAATTATTAGTATTTATTAGTAATTATTACTAATTATTGGTATTTATTACTATTTTTTACTAATTATTACTATTTATTCCTAATTATTACTAATTACCGCTAATTATTACTAATTAGCGTTAATTACTATTAATTAACGCAAATTGCCGCAAATTACTGTTACTAATTACTAATTACTGCTAATTATTTATATTCATTACTAATTATCGTTAATAATTACTAATTACTACTAATTATTAATAATTAATACTAATAATTTCAATTTATTATTACAAATAAATACTGATGATAAAAACAATCTAAATCTAATTTAATTACAACTAATTAACAATAATTAAAATTAATAAAAAAAATAGATTAAATATTAAATTAAATAAAACACAAATACCTTTAAACTTGATCTTTTATAGGTGTAGACGACTTCAAAAGTTCATACAAAAAAAATTCAACTCAGAGAAATTTTAACTCTAAAATTAGAGTTTAGAGAGAGAGAAAGTAGGAATTGAGAGGAAGAATGAAAAAAACGGATGTGGGGTATATATAGGTTAGATTATTAGCGACAATACTATTTGCGATGGGTCCCGTCGCAAATACCTTCGGCCGCATAAATTACTGTTGGCGGTTAAAAGAGTATTTGCAACGGGACCCGTCGCAAATAGTGACCTACCGACACACTATTTGTGATGGGGGCAGATCCCCTCGTAAATAGTATTTTCCGCCGCCGGGTATTTGTGACGGGGGGGTGCCTCCCCATTGCCAATAGTATTTACCGCCGCCAGGTATTTGTGACGGGGAGGCCCCCCCCATCGCAAATACCCTTCCCGCTGTTTGGCGCACAATCCGCTCCAAACCTTTTTTGATGGAACACCTAATCCCATCGCAAAAAACAAATTATTTGCGATGAGATTAGGGGCCCATCGCAAATAATCTCTTCAACGGACTATTTGCAATGAGAATAGATCCCATCACAAATAACTCGTCATAAAAGGCCATTTTTCCCGTAGTGGTTTGTTTGAAGCTTCTCATGCTCACGAGAGATTGGACTTCGAGGCTGCAATTGAGACAATGACAACAAGGAAATGAGTTAAGAATGTATACAAATCATGAAAAGGTGGATTCCTACTACTTAATTAATTAATTTTATTATCATTTTATCTACAATTTTTAAGTTAATTTCCTTAAAATTTTTAACTAATACTTATTTAGTTTTTTTCACAGATATTTTGGGAACTCATATTTTGCTTTCAAGTATCCGCAACAATCCATAAAAGAGATAACATGTTCCTTTTTTTCCAATGTTACCACGATTTCCATTTCTTTTTATTTATCGAGCTACCAACACTATATATTGAGTCGATGTTATTAGCAGAAAAAACTTTCTTGTTTTAAAAAACCAGAAGAGTAGAGGAAGGTTTTTTTCCTAAGAACATCAACTCAATATGTAGTGTTGACAACTAGACAAAGAAAGGAAATAGAAAGCATGGTAACATTGAAAGTTCAAATTGTTTTGATACTTGAAGAAAATGATCCATAAGTCATTTAAAATGTGTATGAATCAGCAACACCTCAATCCGACACATGGTGTGACAATATAATACAAGTGTGTTTGATCGGTTTCCAGTGAGTGATACTTTTTGAACTAAAATGTCAATTTAAAAAAGATAACGAACACTTTGAGTCATATCAGACACATCATATATCAGATTGAGGTTTGGTTGATTCCTAAACATCAGAAATGACTTATGAGTCATTTTATTAAAGTATCAAAACAATACAAATATTTTTTATTAGTTTTAAGTATGCGAGTTGTCTTTTTAAAAAAAATTAATGTCAAATTTAAATAAAAAAGATGCATGTGGGGTCATACCGATCACATTGTGCATCATATTGAGATGAGGCTGATTTTTAAATTTCCTAAATGAATTATTGATCATTTTCTTAAATTATAAAAAAATATGTCATTTATGATGTATAGGGACCAATCTCACATCAGATCGACACATGATGTGACCAATATGACTCAAAGTGTGTGTTTCTAATTTAAAATGACATTTTAGTAAAAAATAAAACTGACATACTGAAAACTGAGAAAACACATTAGTATTGTTTGATACTTTTTTAAAATGATCCACAAGTCATTTGGGATATGTAGGAAGCAACCACACCTTAATCCATTGCACGATGTGACTGATATGACTTCAAGTGTGTCTTTCTATTTAAAATTGACATTAATTTTATTAAAAAAGACAACTGACATACTCAAAACCAAGAAAACACATTCAGATTGTTTTTATAATTTTGGAAAACAATCCATAATTCATTTTTGATATGTAGGAATCATCATCACCTCAATCCAATGCATGATGTGCCCGGTATGACTCAAAGTTATTATTATCAATTTAAAATTGTCATTTTAGTTCAAAAAGTGTCACTCACTAAAAACTAAGAAAATGAACTTGGATTATCTTGAGAATTCAAGAAAACAATTCATAAGTCATTTTTGACATATAGGAATTAGTATCATATCAAACTGACACATGATGTGACTGATATGACTCAAAGTGCATGTTTTCAGTTAAAAATGTCGTTTTAGTGAAAAAGGAAAGTGGGGTATTGAAAACTGATAAAACACATTCATATCATTTTGAAACTTTAGTAAAACATTCCATAATTCATTTGAGACATGTATGAATCATCCACACCTTAATCCAACACATGGTGTGACCGGTATGACTTCAAGTGTGTCTTTTTATTTAAAATTGAAATTAATTTTTGTAAAAAAGAAAACTAACATACTCAAAACCAAGAAAAAATATTCTTATTGTTTTGATATATTATTAAAATGGTCCATAAGTCATTTTTTATGTGTACGAATCGACCTCACCACAATCCGATACATGATGTTCCCGATATGACTCAAAGTGCACGTTATCACTTTAAAATGGAAATTTTAGTTCAAAAAGTGTCACTCAATGAAAACTAAGAAAACACACTCATATTGTATTAATAATTTATGAAAACAATTAACAAGTTATTTTTTATATGTATGAATCAGTATCACATCAAATCGATACACAATGTGACTAGTATGAGACAAAGTGCGTGTTTCCAGTTTAAAATGACATTTTAGTAAAAAAGACAAGCGATGTACTCAAAACTGAGAAAAAACATTTGTATTATTTTGATACTTTAGGGAAAAAAATCCATAAGTCATTTGGGACATGTAAGAATCAATCAAACCTCACTCCAACACATAGTGCAACCGGTATGACTCCAAGTGCATCTTTTTATTTAAAATTGACATTAAATTTAGTAGAAAAACAACTAACATACTCAAAACTGAGAAAATGCATTTGGATTGTTTTGATACTTTAGGAAAAAAAATCCATAAGTCATTTTTGACATGTAGGAATCAACTTCACCTGAATCTGATACACAATTTTCCCGGTATGACTCAAAGTGTCCGTTATCATTTTAGAATTGATATTTTAGTTCAAAAAATTTCACTCACTAAAAACCAAGAAAACACACCTTTATTATCTTGAAAATTTAGGAAAATTATTCAAAAGTCATTTTTGATGTTTAGGAAGTAGTCTCACATCAAACCAACACATTATGTGACTGATATGACTGAAAGTGCGTGTTTCCTATTTCGAATGAAATTTTAATAAAAAAAGTGACATACTGAAAACTAAGAAAACACATTCAGATTGTTTTGATACTTTATTAAAAAAATCCATAAGTCCCGTGTGAAGTGTATGAATCATTTTCACCACAATCTGATGTACGATGTGACCATTATAATTCAAAGTATGTCTATTTATTTAAAATAGACATTAATTTTAGTTAAAAGAAAAAATGACATACTAAAAACTAATCAAAGACATTCATATTGTTTTGATAATTTATAACAATGATTCATAATTCATTCTTAATGTGCAAGAATCAACCCCATTGAAATATGATGCACAGTATGACCGGTATAACTCTAAGTGTGTCTTTTTTTTTTTAAAATTGACATTAATTTTAGTAAAAATAACAAGCAACATACTAAAAACCAATAAAAAACATTCGGATTGTTTTGATAATTTAGGAAAACAATCTATAAGTCATTTTTGATACATAGGAATCACTCGTACCTCAATATGATGTACATTGTTACCGGTATGACTCTAAGTGTGTCTTTTTATTTAAAATTGACATTAATCTTGTTAAAAAGAACAAGAGATATAGTGAAAATTGAGAAAAAATGTTCATATTGTTTTGATACTTTAGGAAAATGATCCATGAGTCATTTGTGACATGTAAGAATCAACCAAACCTCAATCTGACACACAGTGTGATTGGTACGACTCAAAGTGTGTCTTTTTATTTTAAATTGACATTAATTTTAGTAAAAAGAATAAGTGACATACTGGAAACCAAGAAAATGTATTCAGATTGTTTTGATACTTTAGGAAAACAATACATGAGTCATTTTTGATGTGTAAGAATAAACCTCACCTCAATACGATGCACAATTTTAATGATATGACTCCAAGTGTGTCTTTTTATTTTAAATTGACATTAATATTAGCAAAAATAACAAGTGACTTACTAAAAAATGAGAAAAAAATTTGAATTATTTTTATACTTTAGAAAAATGATCCATGTGTTATTTGTAAAGTGTAGGAATCACCCTCACCTTAATCTGACGCACGATGTGACCAATATGGCTCAAAATGTCCGTTATCAGTTTAAAATTAACATTTTAGTTCAAAACATGCATCACTCATTGAAATCCAATTAAATGAAATATGATTATCTTGATAATTTAGGAAAATGATTTATAAGTCATTTTTTATGTGTAGGAAGTGGTCTCACATCAAAATGACACACGATGTGACTGTTATGACTCAAAGTATGTGTTTCCAGTTTGAAATGATATTTTAGTAAAAAACACAAGTGACATACTAAAAACTGAGCAAACACATTTGAATTATTTTGATACTTTAGGAAAATGATCCATAAGTAATTTGTGATGTGTAGGAGTCAGCCGAACCTCAATCTGACACATGGTATGACCGGTATAAATCCAAGTATATCTATTTAAAATTGACATTAATTTCATTAAAAAGAACAATTGACATACTCAAAATCGATAAAATGCATTTGGATTGTTTTGATACTTTAAGGAAATGATCCATAACTCATTTATAACATGTTAGAATCAACCAAACCGCTATATGATGCATGGTGTGACCGGTATAACTCAAATCATGTCTTTTTATTTAAATTTGACATTTTATTAATATATTATTTCTTATTAATGCTTAATTTATTTCTTTATAACATTACTAACATAATATTTGTTTTCTTATATAGGTGTATTCTTTTACTCAGATTGAGGTGATTTGTTCGGCAACTGATACCATGGGCAGAATTTTTTTAGAGGGAATCATAGGTGCCTAAGATGATGAAACATTAATGTTTTTAAATGTTTGTGGATAATAATTGTAAATATAATTATACAAAACATTGTTTGAAATGTATATAGTAGTGTTTTTTTTGTATTCATGATGTAAAATTTATTTCAATTAAATTATATATTTTTTAAAGGTTATAGGTTGCTGTAGTGTGCTGTTATACAAACAACACACTACAACAGATGGGGCCTTTATCACTGCTAAACTAGTGTTGATAAAGAGGACCCATCCTTTAATAGAGTTGAGGGTAATAGTGCTTTTTAGCAATGTTGAAATCTTTTTTGTGCACTGTTAAACGATATATCTATATTAGTTCTCCTTTTATATGCTCTCCAAAAGTTACAACACTTCTTTGAATGTTTCTTCAGGTCATGGAGTATCTTCTCATTTGGACTTGGGTGTGGTTTTGAGACCCATGTTTGATTTTTTCACTCCCATCCTTGGTTTTGGATTTTATTTTTGGATGCTTCAATCTGTTGTGATAAATTTTCTATTTGAATTACTATTCAGATGTGGGATTTAATCTTGTTTTTTACCTACATGCACAACCAAAAACACCAAATAACATTAAAGGAAAAAAAATTAAACCTAAACTATACTCAGAAAATAGAAAAGTGGGTGGGGGAAGTCTTTTCCTAACTAGTAAATTAAAGTAATCTTCTAACCATATATTCGATAACAGCGCCAAAAACTGAGTTGTCCACAGGGTGTCATTACTTTATATGAGAGAAACGGTTCACACTTTATATGATTAAACTACCTACCAATAACTATGAGAGTAATATAGCTAATGGAATCCCAACATCGATCCCATAGAGACGAGGGTTGAATAACAATTCAATTCAATAATTAATAATACTAAACTATGAATGAAATGAAACTAAAACTACTTAAATTGGAATTTTGGATGAGTGAGAGGAGAAAAGTAAAACAACATACCAAACTTATGATATTCTGGTTCATATACACTAATAAATATGAAAAATTTAATAATTAATCTTGTTGTCATTGTAATTTGGTCTAAATGAACCCTTGATTTTGGTGTTCACTTGCTCTCCCATTTACATACAATTTCTTATGGTCATGTACTTCGCTAGTTAACAGGGGAGGCAGGCCAAAACCATGTTTAAATATAGAATTCAACATATCCAATGGTCATGGAGAAGACATATAGTCTTAGTAATTTCATTAAATAACACTCCCTCACTTAACACACAATGATCATATGCATGATAAATAAAAAAGAGAAGGAAATAAAAGAATTTTAATGTGAAAATGAAACTCTAATAAACCATAAAACAACACTTAAACTAGTACAATTCCTCTTCAAGTCATAGTTTGACACAAATAAAGTTAACCTCATTCTAGTCATGAGAGGGAGATGAAAATAAAATAGGAAAATCCTACATAAATGGAGCACCAAAATTGGCCAAACCCTTCCACAAAGTGAAACACCTAAGTCTCAGTCTGGTCCTCTTCGATCTCCCCTTCTAGTGTGAAACGGTCCTCACTATTTATAGGAATATTGTTTTATGGAACCCATCTATATTTCCTCTACATGCATGCATGCATCCATATCCATTTCCATGTTGAAACCTTGGAGAATTTTCTGTTCTGTAAATCCTTAAAAGCCACGACCAACCCTCTACAACATAATAATCCTCGTTTCACTCTTTATCCATACTGTTTACAAATTCACCACGACACATGATCATATCCTCAACCGTTTCAGTGGCCATCTACAACACACTATTTCATGTCGTTTCCTGGTGCACTTCTGACTCTCAGTGGCATAGAGCTTCACTGCGGTGGTAATGGTGGACTCTGGTGACCTGGTCCGGTGAGGGTGGTAGCGGGATCTGTCCAAAAAATGGGAGACACGAGTGTGGTGTCAGTAGGACCTATAAATGTTTAAATTAATAGTGAACCACACTTTCGGTGGCCCTCATCCAATTATCTGTGGGTTTGGCGTGAGTTTTTTATACTCTTTCTATATTTTTTTTAAAACGGCCTAGGTTATTTTTTTAAAAAATACCACTTAAAGGTAGAATCGGTGATGCCTAATTTTCTCTAAAATAATAATTTTTTTCTATTTTAATTATGTTTTTTATATATTTAAAATTTTAATGTTTTATTATTATGTTCGTATGGTTATATATATATATATAAATAAAACTTAATGTTTCAACATAATTTATCTTTTATTCAAGTATGTGTCTTTGCTAACCTATAAAATATAAACTATAAGACCTATATGAATGAAATTTTAAAAATTTATTAAACATATAACAATTAGTCTAAAATAAAAATAATTTGTTAAAAAATATTGATAAAAAATAATTTATAAGCTTTCTAATCCACCTACTTGAAACTTAAAAATGTTTCAAGTACGTGACTTTGATAGCCTATATAATATAAACTGTAAGACATATATGAATAAAATTTTAATCATTTCTTAAACATATAACAATTAGTCCAAAATATAAATAATTTCTGAAAAAATGCTGGTGAATAATTATTTATAAAATTTTTAATCCACCTACTTGAAACATAAAAATGTTTCAAGTACATGCCTTTTCTATCCTATATAATATAAACTACAAGACTTATATAAATGAAATTTTAAACATTGGTTAGACATATAACAAGTAGTCGAAAATAAAAATAATTTCTTACAAAATGTTGATGAAAAATAATTTATAAGCTTTCTAATTGACATTTTTGAAACTTAAAAATATTTCAAGTACGTGCCTTTGCTAGCCTCTATAATATACACTATAATACTGATATGAATGAAATTTTAAATATTGATTAAAAATATAACAAGTAGTCCAAAATAAAAATAACTTCTTAAAAAATGTTGGTGAAGAATAATTTATAAGCTTTCTAATACACCTACTTGAAACTTAAAAATGTTTCAAGTACGTGACTTTTCTAGCCTATATAATATAAACTATAAGACTGTTATGAATGAAAATTTAAAAATTGGTTAGATATATAACAAGTAGTCTAAAATAAAAATAATTTCTTCCAAATGTTGATAAAAAATAATTTATAAGATTTCTAATCGACATTCTTGAAACTTAAAAATGTTTCAAGTACGTGCCTTTGCTAGCCTATATATTATAAACTATAAGACCAATATGAATGAAATTTTAAACATTGATTAAAAATATAAAAATTAGTTGAATTTTTAATTTTTATTTATATGTGTATTATAGTTTACATTTTATAGGCTTTCAAAGTCAAGTAGGTGGCTTAGGATCCTCCTCGACATTCATTCTTTTCACTCTCACTTCTGAGTTACTTTTCTTACATTCCTTTCATTATCATTTCTTTATTTTATTTATTAAAATCTTGATTTTCAAAATTTTTTTAGATGATTAGGCTATCTTTTAAATTTTGTTTACATTGTTTTTATACTGTATATTTTTTAATATTATAAAGTTATTTACTTGAAATTTACTAATTATTTCTATGTTTCAAGTAGTCGACTTTGGAAGATGTCAAATATAAGATGTGCCTAAAATATAAATGAAAACTAAAATACTGGATAAACATATAAGAAGGGATAATAGTAATAATAGTATTTTTATTTCAGTAGACATAAAACATGTAAATAAACATGTACAATAAATGTATATGTCTGTGGTGAGGAGATTCTGTCCCACATGGTGGTCTGTGAATAGGACATCCATGTCAAGTGCACAACGGAGTCTAATGACCTAGAGAAGGATGATCCTTGAGAATTGGAACGTTGACTGGAATATCCTCTATCTGTGTGTCAGTGGGAGGAGTTTTCAACTGCACCTCGTACTACCCTCCATATCCTTCTCCCACTAGGGTGGTAGAAGGAATTGCCTCCATCGTAATGAGGAACCAAGTCTACGATGAAGTTATACCCCAAGACTACGATGGATCTGGAACCCAAGGATGTGATGGATCCCAAGGCTGTGATGGATCTGGAACCCAGGATGGAGAGAAATGTGGATATCCTTTCAGGAAATATGGATCCCATGCCACCTGAGGTACATCCTGAATCATCTGATCCTAGACTACTAGAGGGATGACCTATTCCTATGGAAAAAGTGATGCCTCACGTGCAGCACAATGCTATCTACATCGCCATGGTCATTGATCCTCAGCACCAGCAGCATCTACAAGATGTTCCTCTATGATAGGAACCTCCTCTCTTTGGGCCGGACAAAGAAAGATGCTCTCGAAAAGCACATGAAAATATTCCCTTGCCTCTAGTGCTGTAGCATGGATGGCTACCCGGCTAAAGAACCCCTCCTCCTCTTCATCACTCATGCGAACAAGATGCTATGTGCGACTACCCTGTAAAGAGATTTAAATTGAATTAGGAAATAGTTCAATAAACAAACTAATATAAATTTATTAACTTACCATCCTCTTCAACTCTATGCTGGGTTAGGTAAGATACATTATATACTTCAGTATATACCATGGATCATACTGAACCTGCTTCGAAAGAAATAATCGATTCATAGGAACACCCTAAATATGAAACTTTGCATGTTTATGCCATAAGTTGATAAAGCTGGCATGTACTCAGGACCAATCATCATCCTGCCTCCCTATTAGCTTCATCCCTTGAAGTCGATCTATCTATCTCGACAACAACGGAATCAGCTGAGTATAGAAAACTGGCACATGACTCTGTTAGGCTGCTGCCACTCAATAATATGGAAGTGAATGAGGGGCACTATAGCCATAGAATCCTCAAGCCCAACAATGTAGTATGCTGGAAACTGGTCTGTAATACTCTAGTATGGAAGCCATGAAATCTGAAATAAAATGTGATTTTTTCAAAAAAGAACCCAACTAAAAACCAAAATTGATGAAATTATTAAATATGTCAGACAATGATATATTGTATATACATACCTGATCAGGTAAGAGACAGTCCAAATGTAGCAGATATATGCCCAAATGTTGTCTCAAAACCGCGTTAAAATTGTGTCGCTGACACAACCTATAAAATACATCATTGATAGTGACAAATAATGAGAAATTAAAGTCAATAACTCATGGTAGCATTAGAAAACAATATAAATGATTGATCATACCAACGTCCATGCAGAGCGTCATACAACACCTCCATATTGACCGACGGACCAGCAAGCTCAGGGAGGAATGCATGGATGTGCTCCCATGCCCACATCTGAATAAGGATATCACATCCCCTGATACTTGTGTGATACCTATGGGATAGCCTATATAATGCTCTATACGTGCATGCCAAGCAGGATGATCCCCATCTGTACGTCCTGGCCCAATCAAAGTCCTCTAGTAGGGGTATATATATCATGTGCACATGCATCCCCATGTGATTAGTACACATGGTACCGCCAATGAGACGTAATATATATGCACAATCATAACACATGACAGTATGCTTGTCATCATCATCTTGTAAATGTGGAATCTATGACTCCAACCAAGGAATATATATGGACACTTCATTTGTAGCCTTATGGTCATAAAAAATATCAATGCCTAACAAGCGCTGAGAAAGGTATGACCAAGCTGCACGAGTGAGTCCAATAATGGGTCTCCCCTGGATGGGAAGACTGAGAAGCACTGCCACATCCTGAGGGTGATGGTCATCTCTCCCTCAGGTAGGTGGAATGTGTGCGTCTCTGGTCTCCACCTCTCAATGAGGGCAGCAAGTAGGTAATGGTCTACAAATGTGAAATCTAATACGACAAGGCCATAGAAGCCAACACGACACAAGTATGGTCTAATGGCATGTAAATGCTCCCTATGATGAAAATGGTGTTCTTGATGCACCCTAATCAATCGATATGCATGACCTTCTAACATGAATTGTGAAATATGGGTACGCTGCTGAGTTAGTAGTATGGTATCATCCATCTGCATATAAACAAATGAAATGAGTCATAAGTGTAAAATTTAAATATAACATTATGGTTAGCATAATTTTATGACTTGTATAATCTAAGACATGACATGTTTATTCACATTGTTTTATGAAGTTACTTTGACTAAAAGAAATATAATTCTCCACGTCTTTTGGTTCTGAATGAAATAAATATAACAATATGAAATAAGAGAAAAATAGATGGAAAAAATTATGTTGTGAAAGAATTTTATTAATGAAAATATATTTGTAATAATTTTATTAATTGATACATTATTTAAGTGAATATATCTAGATTTTTGGATTTTTGTAAGGTTTTAGGGTTTAGGTTTATGATTTTTGGGTTAGGGTTTAGGTTTGAGGGTTTCAAATTTTGATATTAACGTTTAGGAAGACATGACTTGTTTATTCACATTGTTTTATGAAGTTATTTTTACCAAAATAAATATAATTCTCCATGTATTTTGGTTCTGAATTAAATAAAGATAAAAAGCGGAAAGAAGAGAAAAAAAATAAATGGAAAAAATTATGTTGTGAAAGAATTTTA
Organism: Viscum album; assembly: GCA_963277665.1. Lineage (NCBI taxonomy): Eukaryota > Viridiplantae > Streptophyta > Magnoliopsida > Santalales > Viscaceae > Viscum > Viscum album. Next base: position 149,016,840 of record OY728125.1, read on the forward strand.
TTAATGAAAATATCTTTGTAATAATTTTATTAATTGATACATGATTTAAGGGAATATATCTAGGTTTTTGTATTTTTTGTAAGGTTTTAGGGTTTAGGTTTATGTTTTTTGGGTTAGGGTTTATGTTTGGGGGTTTAGGGTTTCGAAATAAATTCTATTATCTAATATTTTATTTAAGGAATAAAGAGAAAGTTAATTCTTGAAATTAGGTATATTTTTGTTAAGGATTTAAGATTAATAGGTTATTTAGATATCAGGTATGCGTCACTAAGATATACATTTTTGGAATAATGGCATACTTATTTTTAGAATCATAGAGACAATATTTCTAAATTATTGAGTCTTGAATTTTGTTAGATATATTTTGGAGGAGTTTTATGATTAACTAATTATGGATTGGATTAAGATAAACCATGTGAATTACTAATGATATTTTAGGAATTTGTCTAATTATTTATATTGAATAACATATGATAATCATTATGAAACTATTATTTCGTTATATAAAATTTTATTAAAATATCACACATAATGTTATCAAAAACCATAGTAAAGGGAAGTTGTTTTTAGGTTAGGGTTTAGGTTTGAGGGTTTAGGGTTTCAAATTTTGATATTAAGGTTTAAGAAAGATGTTTCTAGGTTAAGTGTTATAATTTTATGTTTTGGGGTTTAGAAAACTGAGAAAAAAAAGAAGATATTACATCATTTAATTTACAATATGAGAATGTCACAATGAAGACAATACATCATTATGGATGAGACTGTGAACTCAACCCAACAATAGTAGGGCATCATTTCTAGTTATGACCTTATTTATGAAATATCATGCATCTCAAACTCTTCCCTTGTTCTTGAGGCCAATCCATCTTATTACGCATCCTACTAAACTTAGGTCTCCCACGAGGATGCAACCTATTGATGTCAGGTATCACTATCGGCTGGCCTTCGGGCATTGGGAAATAATGATACTCCCCAATAAGTGTCCATGGTGCAACCTGACAGTTAGCAATGGTATCCATCTAGTACACTATATCAACATATGCTTCCCATGATATGTTCATAGAGGCACATTCTGTGATGGTGTGTGAGCATGGAAACCGTAAGGAATGAAAGTTTCCACATTAACATTGCCTTGTTTCCAGTAATACCACCATTTTTTCACCAATTAAATTTGTGATTGGATCTGAATTCTCTTGAAATTCAAATTGGTAGTCTTCTCATCAAAAAATTCATACATGATAACTAGAAGCTTCTTCAATATTATTTTCAATCTCTCGTTGAAAGTGTCTTCCGTATCTTATCCCCTGCTGTATTCTGTCTGATGCTAGTTTTTTCTATCAACAAAGTACTTCACACATCGATATAATGTCTGCTGAACTAGGGTGGTTATAGGTAGCTTTAAAAGCCCTTTGAAGACACCATTGATGCACTATACAATGTTTGTCATCATGTATCCATACCTTTTTCCCCGTCATATGCCAATGTCTATTTTTCTTTTGGAATCCGCATCATATAGTCATAAACTTATTGATTAGCCTTGAGGATTTTTTCAAAATGTTCTTCAAACCACCGTTGGTATGACTCATATGCTACAAAGAATAGATTATATTTCACATAATTTGATTATATTATTATGTTGAAATAGAAAAAAATAACAAATACAATGCGTACCAAGCCTCGTAATTTCCTTCTTCATCGGTTCATTATGAATTTTTTATGCACATTTCTAGAAATGTGTCTAATGCAAAACTGATGATGAGAATTTGGGTATCTCCATATATCAGGATCTGCATTGATTGCCTCATTAATTTCTCTATGGTGATCAGATATCAAACAAACACCCCGAATGTTGGTGAAATAGTTGCTGATACATGCTAGAAACCAACTCCATGATTCATAGTTTTCTTTCTATACAATGGAAAAGACAAGAAGAAGAGGTGACCAATTTCTATCTTGGGTTTCCGCAATCAACAATATTCCCTTGTATTTTCCATATAGAAATGTTCAATCAATCTGAATAAACTGTTTGCTGAAACAAAATACAGAGATACAAGGAACGAATGCCCAGAACAACCGATGAAATTGAAAACGAGATGGATAAAGTTAGTTATCATTAGTCACATGGTTGTTTGTATCCAGATGGAATAAAACTTGGTTATGATGCCTTAGTATGGCTAGAAATTGTGTCAACACCCGATACGAGTCATCCAAATCACCATAGACCTTCACAATTGCCTTCTGTTTCGCCACCCTTTCCTTATTATTGGAAATATTATAACCAAATGTATGTTGAATCCACTCTTTCACAAGGGATAATTGAACATCTTGACATGTACTAATCATCTGAATAACAATATATGACACAAATTATACATCCAATGAGGTATTATCTTGTGTGAGTCTTGGCTGAATGCAATTATGAGCTGCCTCAATCCTTGATATTCTCCAACCTCGAAATGTAATATCCGGAATCACCCTCAAGTGAAATTTACAATCATCCCCATAATTATCACACCATATGAAATATTTACTATGGAATTATTCATGAACTATATAGCTACAGTTCCTCTCAATGTGAAATCTCCTTAGCGTGCTTTTTAATGAATCTTTACTTGGAAAATTCCTTCCAATATATAAGGTTTTGTCAAACTCACTAAAACTATCTGGTACAACTACGGGGAACTCAGTTGTCGGTGTGAGAACATTATTGTCGAATTTAGGCACACATGTCATTACTTATGACCAAGATTAAAGGAGTAGTGGATGATTTATTGTAGGCTGATATTGATGTACAACTAATGCATTTCTGAAAACCTCCTTCCTAACTTAAGCTGATACCTCATCATTAACACTATTTTCACCATCTGATCCATCATTACAAAACTCCTCATTAGAAGTCAGATTGACATGCATATCCAAGAGATCATTTAAGATTTCCTCTTCGGCTGCATCATTTGGAATAGGCTCAATTTCATGGGGTGGACTGTCTTCAACAACTCTTGTAATTCAACATCTTTGTATAGCTGGAAGTTTTTGTTGTACAATAGCAACATCAATATATAACTCCATCATGGTACCATATGACCATTGAGAAAATAAATTAATTTCTTGGACCCACTACGCATCAGCAACCAATGTACAAGCTAGATGCCACAATGTTTCTAGGAATTTCAAATGTCTATAGCTCATAGACTTGATCTCTTGATCAGGTCCCAGATTTAAGGAACCACAAATTCTCTCTTGAAGGTCACTTATGGTTACACAATCAACTATACTAACTACCATTATTGGTTGTGTACTTTAATATTCTCCTTTCTTAGTTTGAATAACATCCCCATACAACACACACAGGCAAACATAACTCTATATGTCAAAAATGTTTCTTTCATCAAAATTATGATACCATAACAAATATTAAAAATGATGATTGAACATATAATATTTATTAGAATGAACTTTTAGGACTCATTTCTATACCATAAAATATGCTAGTAATATTTCTTTATAAAAAAGTTTAATCACTAGTTAATCATTATTAAGTTATTCTTTAATAATTTATTCTTTAATCCTTAATCATATTACATTCAATAGTTAATTATAATTAACTAATCATATGTATTCTTTTTTAATCCTAATTTATAATTAATTAATCTATAATTAATAATTACTAATAATAAGTATTATTTCTAAAATATATATAACTAATTAAACTACTTAATACATAACAACTTTAATTACTAATAATAAATTTTTTAACTAATCACTCATTCCTTAATCACTAGTTAATGATTATTAAGTTATTCTTTAATCCTTAATCATATTATATTCATTAGTTATTTATAATTAACTAATCATATATATTCATTTTTAATCCTAAGTTATCATTAATCAGTCTATATTTAGTCATTTCTAATAGTAAGTATTATTTCTAAACAATATATAACTAATTAAACTACTTAAACATCTTTAATTACTAATAATAACTTTCATTCGTTAATGATTTTGTCCTTATTTCATTTTACAACATCATAATTACCACTTTATTATTGATAAATATACTAATTTGATTTTTCTTTTTCTTAGATATTTTAGTATTTTATAAAGAAAATATGAATCATCTTAAGCATATCCCCCATGAGTGTCAAACCAAGAGTGCATCAAGACCTGTTGTCATATACCCGGATACCTCGGGTCAAGCTTGAAACTCCTTGTCAGATTTTTCACTCCTAGGTACATCTGTTCCAGAGCCACATCCACTTTTTTTTATCCAGATCTAAATTTGATTACTTAGATAACCGCATAATATTTATGCTACCAAAATTTCACAATACTTAATCTTAAGTTAATCCGAAGTTAATCTATAATTAATCTATAATTAATCTATACGTAATCTATACTACTAACAATAATTATTTCAAACTATATATAAATAATTACACAACCTAATAAAAAAATATTAAGAACTACCTAAACTACTTAAAAAATGAAATATTTAAAACTAAAAAGAATTATATTAAATAAATAAAAAACAATAAATTAAATAAATAAAAATACCTCTAAATGATGCTTTGTAAAAACCCGCATATAAAATGAATTTTTTAGAGAGATACAGAGAGGATTTAGGAGAGATGAAGGGGAAAATTGAGTGAGGAGAAGGTAGGAGCTTCCCTTTTTATAGGGAGCTGAAGAAAATGTGGCATCGTCGATGTCGACTTTCACCTCTGGGTAAGGCCAAAGGCAGAATCGGTGGTTCTGCCTTTGGCCTTACCCAGAGGAAAAAGGCAGCATCCCCCACTGGCATTTCCCTATCATCGATCCGGTCCAAAGGAAGCGTAGGGGAGTGAAGGCGGAATCACTGATTCCGCCTTTGTGGCATATTTTTTATTTTATTTTTAATCTATACCATTTTAATTTTTTTTCTAGAAAATGTATAAAAAAACTCGATTGGCACTCATAAATATATGTGAAGATATTGATAGAAGCCCAGATGAGCTGCCCTAGTGCCGACATGCACTAGACCCTCCTATGTGTGTACCCTACCTTCAGCCAAGCTGCCCAGTGTATGACCTCTTTTGCACCTATATATATTTGTTTTTTAAAAATTATATTTTAAATATCTTTCCCATAAATTAATAAATCTATGAATAAATAGACAATATTTATCTATTAAATTCTAAAATTAATGAAATAAATTATAAAAAATTTATACATAAAATATGGACATCAAAGATCTTAATTAAAGCTTTATCCAATAGAGTTTACAAAAACAACCCTCATTTCACTACAACTTTCGAGATATGGAAGACACTTGAGTTCATTTATAGAAAATCATTGGGAGGAAAAGGTAAATAACCCACTTCATGAGAAGGCTGAAATTTTGGAAGTGAAAAAATCTGGGGAAGACTTCCTTATGTCTACTAGAAATAATAAGAACAATAAGAAGAATCTTGGGATGACAAACAATCAAATCTAGGTGAGAAAATCAAATTCTATTGTTAAATACTTTAATAACAATGTTCCAGAAGATGTTTTCAAATATGGAAATACAAAGTTTCCCCTAGAGATAGATTGAAGTGAAACTTCTTTTGATGAATCAATAACGACATCTAGATGAAATTTCGATGAATATTCTTATAGTATTCAATAAAAGATCCAATCTATTTATGAATAGATGGATCAATGGGAAATGTTTCACCAAGTTAATCTTTCTATCATTAAAGATTTGGTCATGGAGAAAAAAAGGCTGAATAGAGTTGAGATGGTATTGAACTCCAACATGAAGAAAATAGGTGCAAAAATGATGAGCCATAGTGATCTTCTTTAAGAACTAACATACTAGATGATAAGAAAAATGGTCATGAATACTGTCCCTCTCAAGACACAGTTGGAAGAGAGGAGACAATCTGGAATTTAATTTTCCTCAAGGTTGAAGGTGATGGATGTCTAGTTAAAGGAGAAGAATGATAAATTCAAGGATCTTTTAGTGATATTCAAAATCACTAATGACAAGAAGAAGATCACTCTTATGGCATTCTCAACAAGTGGAAGAAATAAAAGTTCAAATCTAGAATCTACAGTAAATAAAATATTTTAGAAAAACCAGGAGGAAAAGGCTCTAAAATAAGGGAGTTATGAATTGCTACTTATCTGAAAAAATGTGTCACACCCTGAGTGTTTTTCTAGAAACCCAAGGGATCAATGGTAGAAGAAGAGTTGTTGCATCAACATTTCAGTCGACAAGTGACAAAAGAAGGCATGATTTATGTGAGAGATGTTTTATCTTCACTAACCCAAGAAATATGTAAAGGGATTACCATATGAGGAGAACCAAATAATTCATAAGGAAATCTTTTATTCCTATGGAATATAAAGAAATTTGTTGCACTAAAAATAAATATTTTAAGTTAGAAAAAAAATTCACTATTTGGAGAAAAACATGGATATCAACAAAAGGTGGAAGGACCTATGATGATACACCCACAACAACCATCTTGGAAAGAATGAAAAAAATATGGAGAAAGAAGGTAGCTACTCTAGTTGTGAGTAAGGAGAAGGAAAATAGAAAGAAAGATTCACCAAGGAAAACTATATTCGAAGTTATTTTAACAAACATTAAAAAGGACAAACACAAAGTATGCCTTTTTGGTTTCAAATACCATACCCCTATACAAGAGGTGAAGATAGGTGGAAGAGACCTCTTATTTCCCTTTTATATTGGAGGAGTCATGAAGAGAGATGAATCATGGTTTCATAAAAAGAATAAAATTGAAAAAGTGGTCTTTTCCCATAAAAGTGATGGAACCCAAGCCAAGAAAGATAAAGAAACCAAAATAGAACATCAATAGTGATTTTTTTCATAAGTGTTATTGCAATGATAACCAATAGAAATGATTGGAAGAATATTTAATGTAAAGGGTTGGTCCACCATGACCAAACACAATCCTCAAACTAAGGATGTCAAAGGTATCACTCTCCCCATGAATTTAAATATTTTTAATATATGTTGAAAGTGGTATGCGTTTAAGGGAAAAATACGATCCATGGGTATATGAAGTCAAAGAAGATGAATGATTTTTAAGAAGGTTATTGTACTGGAAGGAGATATTTTTATACAGTGGAAGAGGATGTGATGAGCTGGAAAGATACAAATGCAACAAGTGGAGCCAGAATGATTGAAATTCCGTATTGGTATTAGGCTTGAATAGAAGGTGTCAAGGAAGAATTTGACTCACCAAGTGGTGTCAAGAAACCACCTAAAATTCTAAAGCTAAATCTGAAAGTTTCATTCTTTAATGAAGAAGAATAAACTATGAAGCACCTAATACAAAGTTTAATAGGTTTCAAGGCTATATTTGAAAGTTCCAATGGCATAAAAGCCTCAAATAATATAATAAGTGATATCATGCCATATATTTAGTGGTTACATACCACTAAGGTGGAGAAGTCAGATTAGGGGAGAAACAATAATATATATGAATCTCATGATTATTTTTTTATGTATTAATAAGTGGTATTAGTTGACTGTTTCTTGGATACCAAGAAGTCACTGGAAGAAAATAGTATTTTTAGTAAGTGTTTCATCATATTGAAAATCATCTCAAGATATGGTGTCAAGATCTAAAGGCACTCAGGAGGAGTTGGTGATGATTACGTAATATTTTTATCCTTATATGATTAATAAATGGACTTGTATGGAGTGGATGATCAAGGATATGAAGCACTATCACAAGTTTTTAAAAAACCAAGTGGTATCAATTGATCCAACATGTGGTATGCCCTACACACTTTATGATTTATTGATTATCAGATGATAGTTTAGTGTAAGTGTGATTAATATCACATGATATGTTGTAGATTATAAAAATGTCAAGCTGCTAGAATTTATTAAAAGTGAGTAATAAGGACAAATTTTAGATTGGAAACTAAGACTGTTGTTTCTTACACCGATCCTTAACTTAGTAGGCTTAGAGGATCTATTGAAAGATCAAATGTCAAGTGGTGAATACAATCATTGAAATATTTTAAGAAAATGAATCTAGGTTTGGAAGTGTTAAAGAAGCCCCTAATTTGAAGGTAATCTTTTCAAATGGTTGAAAAATTCAAGAAGTTTTCATATGTCAACTAGTGGCATTATACGAGCTTAGAAGAAGTTCATAATAAAGGGGGAGAATAATCTCTTCTTATTTTTATTTTTGAAGTTAGAGGAGAATAACATCCCCCAACATGTCTTTAATGTTCATTAAAAACCTAGTGGGAAAAGATTCATTGTCAAAGAGGGATTGATCATGTTGGAATCCCCTTTTGTATGCCAAAGGGGGATTAAATGAAGTTGGAAGGCCCTTTTCATTTTTATGTCAAAGTGGAAGAAAATCTCAAAATCACAAACCCATATCCTCATATGTATTTGATATATTTAGTGGAGGATGAATTTGGGGAGTTTTTTTAAAATAGATTTAAAAAAAATATTTAAAAAAAAATGTATAGGGTAAAAATAATTTTAAAAATAAGCTCTAAAGGCGGCAGCTGCACTACTGCCTTTATTCTAAAACCCATTTTTTTCTTCTATTTTTTGTATTTTAAAATTTTGTATTTTTATTTTGTTTTGTTTGTTTTTTTATATATATATATAAAACAAAAATTCCAAAATAATTTATCTACTATTTAATATCCAACAGCACTGCCATTACAACAATCTGGATTCTGACAGAAGCTCTCACCTGGGGCTCTCTTTTATAAGAGGGCTTACCCTGAAAATCATTCTGCATTTCCGATGTGAGATTCTGGTTCTCCCTTTCCTACGCAGAACATTCTGTATTTCTGATGTGAGATTCTACTTCACGTATCTGACTTTGAAATCCAATAAAATATAAACTATAAGACCAACATAAATTAAACTTAAAATATGGATTAAAAATATAACAAATAGTTAGAAATAAAAAAAATTGTAAAAATGTTGATGAAAAATAATTTATAATTGTTCAAAGACACCTACTTAAAACTTAAAAATGTTTCAAGTACGTGAATTTGAAAGTCTATAAAATATGAATTATAAGACCAACATAAATGAAACTTAAAACATGGATTAAACATATAACAAATAGATTAAAATAATATAATTTTGTAAAAAATATTGATGGAAAATAACTTATAATCTTTCAAAGACACCTACTTAAAACTTAAAAATGTCTCAAGTACGTGACTTTAAAGCCAATAAAATATAAACTGTAAGACCAACATAAATGAAACTTAAAACATAGATTAAACATATAAAAATAGTTGAAAATAAAAAAAACATCTTAAAAATTATTGAGGAAAAATAATTTATAAGATTTCAAAACCACCTAATTGAAACTTAAAAATGTTTCAAGTATGTGGCTTTGAAAGACTAGAATATAAACTATAAGATCAATATAAATGAAACTTAAAACATGGATTAAACATATAAAAAATTGTTAACAATCAATTAGTTAATTAGTAATATAATTATTAATTATATAATTACTAATTATATAATAATTAATTAGTTAATCAGTAATATAATTATTAATTATTAATTATATAATTAATTCATTAATTAGTAATATCATTATTAAATATATAATAATTAATTATTTTATAATTAATAATTAGCAGTAATATAAATATTAATTATTAATTATTAATTATATAATTAATTTTTTAATTAGTAATATCATTATTAATTATATAATAATGAATTATAAATATAATTATTAATTATATAATAATTAATTAGTTAATTAATAATATAATTATTAATTATATAATAATTAATTAGTTAATTAGTAATATACTTATTTATTATATAATAATTAATCAGTAAATTAGTAATATAATTATTAATTTTAAAATAGTTAATTAGTTAATTAGTGATATAATTATTAATTATAATTATTCATTATTCATTAATAATAATTAATTATATAATAATTAATTAGTCAATTAGTAATATAATTATAAATTATATAATAATTAATTAGTTAATTAGGAATATAATTTTTAATCATAATAATTACTTAGTTAATTAGTAATATAATTATTCATTATAATTAATAATTATATTCCTAATTAACTAATTAATTATTATATAATTAATAATTACACAACTAATTAACAAATTAATTTTTATATAATTAATTATTAATAATTACTAATTAACCAACTAATAATTAACCAACTAATAATTATATAATTAATAATTATATTACTAATTAACCAACTAACTAATTAATAATTAATAATTAATAATTAATAATTATAATGAATAATTATAAATAATAATTATATTACTAATTAACTAATTAATTATTATATATTGATTTTTAATAATTACTATTTAATAATTATAATGAAAAATTATAATTTATAATTATATTACTAATTAAATAATTAAATATTATATAATTAATAATTATATTACTAATTAACTAATTAATTATAATATAATAATTTTTAATAAATACTAATTAATAATTACAATGAATAATTATAAGTTATAATTATATTACTAATTAACTAATTATAAAAAGGGCATCAACTCTATATTTCTCAAAAAATTAACTAATTAACTATTATATAATTAATAATTATATTAATAATTAACTAATTAATTATTATATAATTAATGATTAATAATTAATAATTAAATAATTACTAATTATATAATTAATAATTATATTACTAATTTACTAATTAATTATTATATAATTAATAATCATATTAATAAGTAACTAATAATTATTATATAATTAATATTTATATTACTAATTACCTAATTAATTATTAAATAATTAATTATTAATAATTACTAATTAACTAAAAAGTTATTACATAATTAATAATTATATAATTAATAATGATAATACTAATTAACTAATTTACTGATTAATAATTAATAATTAATAATTAATAATTAATAATTAATAATTAATAATTATAATAAATAATTATAGTGAATAATTATATTACTAATTAACCAATTAATTATTATATAATAATTTTTAGTAATTACTAATTAATAATTATAATGAATAATTATAATTTATAATTATATTACAAATTAACTAATTAACTATTATATAATTAATAATTATATTACTAATTTCCTAATTAATTATTATACAATAATATTTAATAATTTATAATTATTAATTATAATGAATAAATATTATTAATAATTATATTACTAATTAACTAATTAACTATCATATATATTTAATAATTACATTACTAACTAACTAACTAATTATTATATAATTAGTTATCAATAATTAATTATTAATAATTACTAATTAACTAATTAATTATTATATAATTAATTATTAATAGCACTAATTAAATAATTAAATAATTTATTATATGTTTAATCCATGTTTTAACTTTCAATTATATTGGTCTTATAGTTTATATTTTATAGTTTTTCAAAGCCACATACTTGAATCATTTTTATGTTTCAAGTATGTGGTTTTGAAAGTTTATAAATTATTTTTCACCAATAATTTTTAAGAAATTGTTTTTGTTTTCAACCATTTCTTATATGTTTAATCTTTGTGTTAATTTTCATTTATATTGGTCTTATAATTTATATTTTATAGTCTTTCAAAGCCACATACTTGAAACATTTTTAAGTTTCAAGTAGGTGGTTTTGAAATCTTATAAATTGTTTTTCATCAATAATTTTTAAGATATTCTTTTTATTTTCAATTATTTGTTATATGTTTAATCCATGTTTTAAGTTTCATTTTTGTTGGTCTTATAGTTTACATTTTATTGGCTTTTTAAAATCATGTACTTGAAACATTTTTAAGTTTCAAGTAGGTGTCTTTGAAATCTTATAAATTATTTTCCATCAACATTTTTTATGAAATTATTTTTATTTTCGTCTATTTTTTATAGTTTTAGTTCATTTTTTAAGTTTCATTTATGTTGGTCTTATAGTTTATATTTTATAGGCTTTCAAATTTACGTATTTGAAACATTTTTAAGTTTCAGGTAGGTATCTTTGAACACTTCTAAATTATTTTCCATCAACATTTTTTACATTTTTTTTAATTTTAAACTATTTTTTATATGTTTAATCCATGTTTTAAGTTTCATTTATATTGGTATTATAGTTATATTTTATAGGATTTCAAAGTCACGTACTTGAAACAGAATCCCACATCGGAAATGCAGAATGTTCTGCACAAGAAAGGGAGAACCAAAATCCCACATCGGAAATGCAGAATAATTTCTAGGGTAAGCCCTCTATATAAAAGGGAGACTTGGGTGCGAGCTTCTGTTAGAATCCATACTGCTATAATGGTAGTATTGCTAGATATTAAATAGTAGATAAATTCTGCTGAAATGTTTTGTTATATATATATATATATAAACAAAACAAAAGAATAAAAATAAAAATAATAAATTTTAAAGTGCAAAAATTAGTATTTTTTTGGGGATTTTAGAAGAAAGGCAGCAACCGCATTTTCTCCTTTCACCCGAAAGCTAATGGCAGCAACATCGCTACTGCCTTTAGAGCTTATTTTTAAAAATATTTTTACCCTATGCGTTTTTTTAAAATATTTTTTTAAAAAACCTATTTTAAAAAAATCTGAATTTGGGATAGTATTGATAGAAAAATCCAAAGGGAGGTAATGGTAGAACCAAATGTATGTTTGGAGTTGGATTTGTTGTCAATCACTGTATGAATGGATGTTTATGTAAGAAGGATATTGTGGAAATGGATTTATTATCAATCACTATATTTGTTGTCAAGAATTGAAGAATGCATCTTGATATCACTATGTATCAAGAATGATCTAGAGATGAATATAAGAAAACTAGTGAAGGAATCATTAACCATGACATGCACCACACTGTAGTGAATGAGACAAAGGTGTAATGGATATGGAATTTTCTAGAGTGGAGTTTCTATGGGAATTTTTAGATGATGTTTCAAATTGGGAAGCCTATATTTGGGAAATTATGAATATCATAATGCCATGGTGATCCTAGACAAGCCATGGTGTCTTTGGTTGAATATATATCAGAATTAGAATTTTGGAAAAGGAAAAGTATAAAAGAAAAATCTAAAGAAAAAAAGGGTTCAACCTTGCTAGCACCACTGGAGTATCCAACCACCTAAGGTAGTGGCTGAGATCAATAGTGGTTCTTGCATGGAGTGACATGGGTGAGGAATGAATCATATCTAGCGTGGGTTTATTCTTGGTTGAGTGGATAATAGACAATGCGAGGCAACACTATGGGAGGAGATACCAATCGTAGTGTGGGACAACACCACAAAAGGGAAATAATTGTCCTTGGAATACTGAGGCTTATAAATGAGAGGCCAGACCATGATCAAGTATAATTTTGGAAAAAAAGGTATCTTAATTCAACTAAAGTTGACCTTAGAACACCAGTAAAGTGAAAAATGACAGATCAAGTTATGGATAAGAAAGACCATTCCATGGTTGTTTCAAAATGATGAACATATGTGAAATAAGTCATGTTAGAGGCCATAGGCATAGTGATTCACATACGTGATTTGGGAAAATGGAAAAGTTTGAAACATATTTAATGACATTATTCAAGATGGGTAATTAGTGGAGATGCTGATTTAGTGGTCCCCAAGGTGAGTTTTTAAGATCCCTGTAGGAAACGGTGAATCCCACTATGAGCCTTTTGGTCATCGTGGATGACTCATGCAAGAAGAGTTATCAATGGAAGCTAAAGAACCATTGCATTTTGGTACTTGGCATAGTGGGTATAGGTCCGTTGGAGGTGAGGTTAAAAAGAGTAGTGTGGGAATGGTGTTAGGAATTTTCAATGGTGTTTCACCTAGAATTATACTATACCATGGTAATTAAGACTACATGTTGTGGTTGGTCTTAGTTCGGTCAAGTTCAAGTTTTAAAATGTTTGTATGACTCCAGATTTGAAGACACAATACCATGGACTTTGAAACATGTCGGTGAGATGGAGCCCTATAATGGGAATTTTTGTTGTCACCACACTATAGAAAAATGAAACATAGAGAAAAATATAGGTTTTTTTGATTTTTGAAACCATAGATCCTTATCATGAGTATTTATTTTTATTAAAGGGAGATGTTTAACCATAAAAAACAGTTTGGAACACCTAGCATGATTGTGGTAAATTAGGAAGAGGAAAATCAATATCAACCCTTATATAAAGGGGTTGGTTACTGGGATCTATAAAACCATTGTAGCAGTTCTCAGAAAGATATAGGTTTGAGAGAGTATATTGTATATATCTGATTTAAAAGAAATAAAAGATTGGAGAGGCTAATAATTATTGAAAAATTTAATTTAGAGAAAGTATTAGGAGATATATAGAGGAATGGAACTATTGTATTTGGTATTGTTTGAGAAGAGGAGGACTGAGATAAGAGGTAAAGAGTTCCATTATAAGATTTGTTTAAAGAGGATAGAGTTACAAAGTATAATGTTAGATAGTTATTATAATCATCTAGAGAATATGATTTGTTGTAGTGATTTATAGAAGACAAAAGATTCAACCCTCATATCAAGGTATTAATTTTATCTAGAGAAGGAGGAGAGTGAAATAAATGAGTCTCTTAAAGAATAATCTACTTGGAGATGAGGATGTAAGGTATTTCAATGACTTATGTTGAACCATGATAGACCCTCATGTATATATACTATTAAATAACACCCATAAGTCTATACAATATTCATGCTCTATCCTGAATAAGTGTGTAGATAGATAAGAAGAGGGATTGAAATTGGATTGGTAATTTGCCTTTCCAAAATAATTTTTAACACACAAATTGAGTAGTGTTAAATTCAGGTACATTGGAATAATTCCATGCATGTTCTCCTTGTATTATCCCTTAGCGGTGAACCAATTAAAATCCCGATGTGTACATGCTTTAATTTCTGTATCTGTTTTATATTCAGGGCAAGAGGTGTAAGAGTGAAAGTGATTGAACATGCGTTTTCTAACACAATAAAAATATCCACAAGGTTAAAAAAACCAGAAAAAAAATAAAATTTTAAATATGTCAAAACCCCGATTCACCCCCCTCTGGGCATTCTGGGTTAACCATCTCCTAACAAGAAGTATTAGAGCCTAAAGGTTCTCTTTAGAAGTTAAATACCTATATCTATTCAGTTTTTTTCACATATGGAATTCATGATGAAGCCTTCATTTTTCAGAGCAACTAACCATGACAGTTGGAAGAAAGAAATGTTAATGTTTCTATTTATTTTTAGAAAGGAGGTATTGGAATACATTCTTTGAGTTGCTGATTTCAATAAGTATATTGAAATAGTTGGTGATTCTAGGATATAAAAGATCCTAATTAGATCTATATCAAATGAATTTTACAAAAAACATCATATTGAGTTTATGGTTCTACTTTCAAAACACTCTAACCCTTTTTTTTTGAAAATAACAACACACTTTCTTAAATACCATGTTTTACTAACTTTATACCTCCCATGATTTTATAATGTTTTTGTAGAAAACATATAATTTTTACCAGATCATAAAACTTTTCTTAACTAGATAAAGCTTTGTAAAAATTTCATCGAATAAACCATTCTAGATCGAACATTATAAATGGACAAACTATGAACTTTATAACTGGAAAGGCATGTACTTTGTACATTGGAAAAATGATTTCATATTTCATAAAACAAAGTTTTTATAATATCTAACTTATAAATTATAACTAAGTATCACTGGATGAAGTTCTATTTTGTTAACCGAATAGACATTAATCAAATGGAGGTAGACATAATATCCCAACAAACCTTTGTAAAAACTATCAGAAGATGATTTTAATTCTACTAGAAAAATAAATTTTATCCTATCATAAAAACAAATTTTACACTATTTTATGGAATATTTTACAGCATTGTGATGATGTTATCAAAACAATATCATATGAATATATACGAAACATTCCAAGTGAAGTAAGAGTTCATCCGAATTCATTGCAACCAATTCATAGAATTACAAAATATGACCATTGGATATTTTCCTATAAATAGAAGAAACATTTGAGAAAGAGGAATCTTTTTCGAATAAATATTTTACAATTAAGACTATCTAAAGTTACTATGAAGAGTGTGTAACATCATGTTACTTTCAGCGTGCTTTATTTTTTTTTCTTTTTGAGAGTCTTTTTATTAAGGAATTCATGAGGGGATATATTATAAATTCCTTAAGTTTCCTGAATTGTAATTTTCTCTATTCGATTGGGTTTTTATTGATGGATTTTGGGGATATAAAGGTAGATATATTTCGATATTTGTGATCGAGGGATTTCTTCTTAAATAAATACATTACTTTATGGTTAGTTTAAACAATGGATACCTTTAGTCAAGGTAATTAACTTCCTTTACACTGAATTTTAAAGTGTTGATATTCTTTTATAAAGTCTTTTGTATGTTTTTCTTAATAAATTTATAAAGTCTTTTTTTTCTTGTTTTTATAAGTTATTATTTCCACTGTGAATTTATAAGGAAAGTTTAACTTTTTAAAAAATTATTATAACTCTGATCGTATAAAAAGTATTAGAACAAAGTTCATATGATTTTATCTTTTGAAATAGTGGATAGAAATTTCATCTTATTCCTTATAAAACATGTTAAAATTCAACTAGGTGAAGTTTGTTTTTCTATTCGATGAATAAATAAAGAAAAATACAATCAAATTGGAGATACTTTTGTTTCAGTGTTTCATAAACAAAATGTTATTGAACTTTATGAAAGTTTAAAAGGTAAAAAATAAGGAAAATTCCATGATAAAAAAGGTTTAATTAATTTGTGAAGAAACAAGAAGTAAAACTATATTATATATGTTCCTATGTTGAAGAAGTTTTTAGATAAAATGGAAAAAGTATCATCCGAAGTTAAAACTGAGAAGTTAAAAAGAAAAAGTTCAAGAGAATATAAAATCTATAATTTCTCCTCCTAGACCGAATAAAAAAGCTAAAAAAAATGTCATACGTGGCTTTCAAAACTCTTATGAAGCATAAGAAAAAAAACATAGACATTCCAAGTTTTGGTCTTGATTCGGTAGAGGTATTAACTTTAAAAGAAGAAACTTACGAAAATCTAAAATAAGAGTATAAAGAGAAGATATAGAAGCAATGGTTTGAGGAAGCATTTTTTTTGTGAAAATTATTCTCAAAAGAGTAGATAAATATCATGGAAATATTCAAATAAAAAATCAAGAAATCTCTTTATCTATATCTCTATTGTCAGTTGTTCAAACTATTCCCCCCATTATGTTTCTTATTCTATTCTTCAGCCTATCCCTTTGGAAGAAAAATAAGAGGAAAGTTATGTAGTCCCTCTGTTCACTGATAAAGACAAGGAAAAATTTGTTATTGAAGAGGATCAAGTTCAAGAAGTTGAAATTAAATTAGATAAAGTAAAAGGAAAAATGAGAAGTGATGAATAAATTACAAGGGAATTTAAATAGGAGTTTTATGAAGAAGAAAGTTCTAATGAATCATCCACATCACTTTATTCTTAATCAGATAGAGATGAAAGTTATAGATATGAAGATAATCATCATTCAGAGACTAAAGTATTAAAAAAAATATGTCTCATAAGAAAGTTGATGTTGTTACAGTACCAGATGAATATAAAAGTAAGAAGAAAGAAGCTAAAATAGTGGGGGCCTCGGAGTAGTGTGGTCTTTTTCTCTCTCGCAGAACTAGGGTTTCTCCCGACCCTTTCCTCATCCCCCCTTAATACTGGGATATACCTGTGACAGCTATGGATTTGAATCGTCGTGGGCTGTGGTGTCGCATCTCAGTGGAGCTTCAGCGGTGGCTCAACTTGGGTTCGACTCAGAGTGGCATTGATGCTTGTGTGGTGGCATCACATCTTAGTGGAGATTTGGTGGTAGGCTTGGCTATTGTGGTGGAATCACATCCTGGTGGAGCTTTGACGATAGGATTGGCTTGTGCGGTGGAGTTGCATCCTGTTAGAGCTTCGGAGGTAGGTTCAACTTGGGTTTGACTCAGTGTGGCTTTGTTGATTGTGCGGCAGCGTCACATATCGGATGAGCTTAGCTATTGGCTCGGCACAGAACGCTCATGACATGGGTCGACATCACCACTTCTCAGTGGAGCTTTGGTGGTTGGCCCAGTGTGGTCTTCTTCCTCCGTCAGCGTCGAGGCATGGGGTGGCCCCGAGCAGTCGATTCGATTTGGATTGTATGGAATGAGGGTTTGCTTTCAGTGAATCTAAGGTGCAGTTCAGGGTCCGATCTATTGTGCTTCAGAGTAGGTAGGTTTTCCAGGTTTAGCATCTATGATGTTTTATAGGCGTTTCTTTTGGTGATGTTGTGAATTTGTTATACTAGCTGAATCTGGTTTTGTTGTCTTGGTTCTTCGTGATGGTCCATCTCATTCTTACCACTGTGAGGCTTGGACGGAACCTGGCGAGGGTGCATCTATGGTTCTGATTGGAGAAGATCCATTACCAGAGTGGAATTTTTGTTTCAAGATGACCCAAATTCCCTCATTGGTGGTAGTCCCTCGACGTGGGGTTGAGCCATCCAGTCCTAGGTGATGATGGATTGAACTCGTGTTCTTTGGATTGTCGTCCGAGATTCTGTGGTGGTAGTGGCAGGCGTCTGAGGAGGTCATCGAGGTTGGTCCAGGATGACTGATTTATGAAGGATTTTGGTTTTGTTCTCTTGGAATGATGAAAGGTTGTCTGAGGTCTACTGGTATAGTGATTCACCTGAACTTGACCATGTGGATAAATCCCCAGAGGAGGTTCTAGAGCTAGCTGTTCATCATTGCAGAGCTTTATGTATTTGGATGTTTGAGAGGGCATGCCATTTTCCATCGTATTGGGCCTGTTCTTTGACATACAATACTTGCTTGCTGTTTAGCCTTGCATCAATGGAGAGCATTGTCACATTCAATTACTAGGGAGGGGTAACTCCATGTTTTCAGTTTGGTTTGTCTCACTTAAACTTCAGGTCATGATTTGTTTTAAGTAGATGATGTCTGTTTGGGTTTCCCCCTTATTTCTTTAAAAGGGGGGTCTTATTTAAATAAAAAAAATTTAAAGGCCTCTGGGCCGTTGGATGTATGGAAGAAGAAGAAGAAACATCTCAACCATAAGTTCCAGATTTTCTTCTGATTTAACTCATACTTTTGTAAGTGATTTCAATGAAAGGATGGAGATGATAATAACCTAATTTAATAAATTTATAAAGAAAGTTTAAGTATCACTTCACTATTTTCTAGATATTAAATCTCGATGTAGATATATCCAAGGAAGGATGGATGCTTTAGAAAGTTCAAGTTTCTCGAAACAACTTTTTTAAACTGTTGTTGAAAATGAATCTGATTTCAAAATTTTTCAATGATAGTTTGAAATATGAAAGAAGAATATTAAAAAATGTTGTCATATAGATAAAACAAATGAAAGGATACATAAAATTCTATGGTGAGAAGATCAAAGGAATTAATAATTCAACTCTATCAGTTTAAAAAACTTTCAAAGATATGGTTTCTAAATAAATGATAATACAAGAGGTTTTTATAATCATAAAAGAATCACCATGATTAAAGAAGAAGAAATCACTAATAAAAATAAGAGAATTATTTATCTGGAAGAAGAAGCGATAAAGATCAATATTGAGAATATGAAAGTAAAGTTTCTCGAAGAATAAATTTTAAATTTGAAGAAGGAAAATAGAAAGTTTCAAGTATTGAAGGACATTATTTCCAAGCTAAAGTATTTTTCCACAGAGTTAGAGAAGTTCTAGGATGACTTTAAGAAAATTAATTTCATCATGAAGAAGTTTTAAAATAAAGAATAAATTTTATATTTCTTTGAAATATTGATGATTTTTTAATAATCAAACTAATTGAATGAATGTTTTAATGAATATTTTACACATCTTTTTAAATTAATGTTTTCTATTTTTTGTTGGATGAATGTTATTTATATATATATATTTTTGGGATGAATTTTTTTTATGTAATTTCTACCTCCCATTTTTTTGAAAACCAAAAAAGGGGCGAAATGAAATAATCTTAAGAAAGGGATAAAATAAATTTACTTAAGAAAAGTACATATCCTAAGAAAATTTGAGAAAACCAAATATTATAACTAATTTTTTTGAAAAATATTGTTAAACAAAGTGGGAGAGAAAAAGATAAGGGGAGAATTGAAATAATGGAGAAGAATTGTTTTAAGAAGGATAAGATCTTAAATATGCTAGTAAAAGGGAATGTAAGTTTTTAAAAGTTTTTTTTTTGTTTTTCACTTTAAGTGTTTTGTTTTGTGATTTTAAAAAAGGGTGGGTATTATTGAGATGAAATTTTTTACTTTAAAAAATTTCTAACCTTTGATTTCAAAATCACAATAGACATTCTTAAATACCATGTCTTACTAACTTTATAATTCCAATGATTTTATAATGTTTTTTAGAAAACATATAGTTTTTACCATATAGAGAAAACTTTGTTAATTAGATAAAACTTTTTGAAAAGTTTATCAGAAAAACCATTTTAGATAGAACTTTATAAATGGACAAACTATGAAATTTATAAGTGGACATACATGTATTTTTACATTGGATGGATGGTTTCATGTTTCATCAGACAAGATTTTTATAATTTCTAACTAAAAAATTATAACTAAGTCTCATCTAATGAAGTTATACTTTGTTAACCAGACATAAATTCATCAGATAGAGGTAGACATACTATCTGAAAGAACCTTTATAAAAACTATGTGATTATGATTTTAATTCTAAAAAATGAATAAAGCTTATTATTTTTGAAAAAAAAGTTTACTCTTACATAAAGAATATTTTATAGCATTGTGATGATTCTATCAAAACTACATCAAATGAAGATATACAAAACATTCCAAGAGAAGGAAGAGTTTTTCTAAATCCATTGCAACCAACACTGATAATTGTAGAATATGAACATTAGATATTTTCCTCTAAATAGAAAAATAATTTTAGGGGGAGAAATCTTTTGTGAATCAATATTTTGTAATCAAGACTATCTGAAGTTGTTGAGAAGAGTTTGTAACATCTTGTTACTTTGAGTGTGCTTCAATGTATTATTTTTTAGAGACTTTTTCTTAAGGCATACATGAGAGGATATATTATAAATGCCTTAGGTTTTCTGAATTTTAATTGTCTGCGTTTGATTGAGATTTGATTGAGGGATTCTGGGGATAAGAAGACTGATATATCCGATCTTGTATTGACTGAGGGATTCTGGGGATAGAAAGATTGAGATATTTTGATATTTGTGATTGAAGTATTTCTTCTTGAAGAAATATATAACTTTATAGTTAGATTAAACTGTGGATACCTTAAGTTAAGTTATTGAATTTATTTATACTAAAGGTTAAAGTATTGATATTAATTTATAAATTTTTTTGTATGTTTTTATTAATAACTATATAAAGTATTATTTTTATTTTTTTACAAGTTATTATTTCCACTATGCATTTATAAGAAAGTTTTAACTTTGTTACAAACTTTTCTTATAACTATGATTATATAAAAAGTATTGGAACACAGTTCATCTGATTACATATTTTGAATGATCAAAGAGATTTCATCTGATTACTGATGCAATATGAAAAAATTCAACTCAGTGAAGTTTGTTTTTCTATCCATTGAAGCAGTGAAGAAGGGGATAATCAAATTGAAGATACATATATTTATGTGTTTTATAAAGAATATGTTATTGAAATTTATAAAAGTTAAAAATATAAAGAACAAGGAAAATTCCATGAGAGAAAATGTTTCCATCATTAGTGAAGAAACAATAAGTAAAATGAAGATTGTATATATTTCTAAGTTGAATAAGTTTTTAGACGAAACAAAAAAATGAGTATCTAAAGTTGAAACTAAGAAATTAAAAGAAAAAGTTAAAGAAAAGGGAAATTATAGAAGTTCTCCTCCCATAATATTGAATAAAGTTAAAATAATATTATATGAGGCTTTTAGAGCTCTTATGAAGCATAAGGAATATAAAAAGTTAGATGATCCAAGTTTTGGTCTTGATGTGATATAGGCCTTATATTTAAAAGAAAAAACATAAAAAAATATAAAAGAAGAGGAGAAAAAGTAGAGATAACAACAAAGTCTTACTGAAGTGAAAGTTGTGAAAATTATTCTTAAAGGAGTAGAGAAATATTATGTAAATATTAAAATAACAAATCAAGAACTACCTTTGATAGTATCTATATTGTCAGTAGTTAAACCTATGCCTCCTCATTTCATTTCCCAGTATGTTCCTCAGTTTGTTCCACTGTAAGGAAATGAATCTAAAAGTTTTGCAATGCATATTTTTGCCGAGAAAGATAAGGAAAAATAATTTATTTAAGAATAAAATTTTCAAGAAGAAGTTCAAGAATTTGGAATGAAATCAGACAATGGAAAAGGAAAAATGAGAAGTGATGAAGATATTTCAAGGGACTTAAAAAAGGAGTTGTCAAAAGAAGAATGTTTCACTGAATCGTCCACAATACTTTATTCTCAATAAAAAAAGATGAATTTTCTAAAGACGAATATGATCATCATTAAAATACTATAGTTTTAGATAAACCTGTGTCTAATAAGAAAGTGAATGTTTTAAAAGTATCAGATGAAGATAAAAGTAAGAATAAAGAAGAAGCTGGAACATATCAAACACAAGTTATAGATGTTTCTTTTCATTTAAATCATACTCATTTAAGTAATTACAATAAAGTGTTGGATATCATAATAACCCACTTTATTGAAGTTATGAGTAAATTTGAAGAAACAATTCACTATTTTTCAGATATTAAATCTCAGTACAAATATAACCAATAAAGGATGAATTCTTTATAAAGTTCAAGTTCCTTGAAATAGCTTACTCAAATTGTTGTTCAAAATGAATCTGATTTTAAGTATTTCATAGATAGTTTGAAATATTAAAGAAGAACACTAAAATAAGATGTGAGATAGATCAAAAAATGGAAGGAGATATAAAATTCCATGTTGAGTAGATCGAAGGAATTAATAATTCAACTCTATCAGTTTTAAAAATACCCAGAGATATGGTTTCTAAAGTAAATGGTATTAAAATTGGTTTTGATAATCCTAAAATACTCACCATGATTTAAGAAGAATAAATCATAGAGAAAAATAATAGAATTATTTATTTGAAAGAATAAGAGATGAATTTGAATGTTGAGAATTGAAAAGTGGAGTTTTGTGAAGAAAATGTTTTAAAGTTGAAGCAGGAAAATAGAAAGTTTCAAGTGTTGGAGGATAAGATTTCCAAGATGTAGTACTTTTCTATAGAGTTATAGAAGTTCTAGAATGAATTTAAGAAAATTAAATCCATCATGAAGAAGTTTTCTAAGAAATAATAACATTTCTATTTCTCTAAAATATTCATGATTTTGTAATAAGCAAACTTCTTTTTGAATGAATGTTTCAACGAATGTTTTTCAATATCTTTTGAAATGAATGTTTTCCAATTTTTTTAGATGAATGTTCTTTCTATATTTTTTTTAGATAAATGTTTTTAGGTACTTTCGACCTCCCATTTTTTTGAAAGTCATAAAGGGGGAGAAATTAACTAATATCAAGAAAGGTAGAAAATAACTTTACTTAAGAAAAGTACCCATTATAAGAAAATTTATGAAAACTAAATTTTATAAAAAATATTTCAAGAAAATATTGTTAAAAAAAGGGGGTGGGACAAAGATAGGTGAGAAAATAAATAATAAAGAAGAATTGTTTTAAGAAGGATAATATATTAAATGTGTAAGTAACAGGTAATGTAATATTTTCAATTTTTTTTTGGTTTCTCTTTAAGTGTTATGTTTTTTAATTTTAAATGGAAAGATTTTTGATTCAAAATTTCTATTTTTAACACTTTCGGACCTTTTTTTGAAAATCACAACACACTTTCTTAAATACAAATTTTTACTAACATTATACCTTCCAATATTTTAAATTTTTTTAGAAAACATATACTTTTTAAAAGATGTAGAAAACTTTGTTAATAGGATAAAAATTTGTAAACATTTCATCCGAAAAACCATTATAGAAAAAAATTGATAAAGATATGAATTATGAACTTTATATTCAGAAAAACATGTACTTTTTACATCATATGAATTATTTATTATTTCATCAAATGAAGTTTTTTATAATGTCTAACTTATAAAGTATAACTACGTATCACTGAATGAAGTTTTAATTTGTAAAACAGATATACATTCATCGGAAATAGGTAGTTAAACTCTTTGAACGAACCTTTGTAAAAACTATCAGATGATGATTTTAATTATACAGGATTAAAAAAGTTTATCATATCATACAAAAGAAATTTACTCTTCCAGATGGAATGTTTTATAGTATTGTGATAATGCTATCAAAACAGCGTCGGATGTAGACATACAGAACATTCCAATTAAAGGAAGAGTTTGTACGAATCCATTGAAACCAACTTTGAGAATTGAAGAATATGACCATTTTAGATTTTCCTATAAACAGACGAAGCATTCAAGGGGAAGGAATCTTTTTTGAATCAATATTTTTTGAATTAAGATCTTATAATCAATACTATTTAAAGTTGTTATGAAGAGTTTATGATATATTGTTTCTTTGAGTGTGCTTCATTGTATTCTTTTTGAGTCTGTTTCTCAAGGAATCCATGAGAGAATATTTTTTAAATTATTTAAGTTTCCATAATTATAATAGTCTATGTACAGTTGGGTTTTGATCTTGGGGTTTTGGGGATTGGAAGACTATTGTTCCCAATCTTGTATTGATCAAGGGCTTCTGGGGATAGGAAGATAAAGATATTTTGATCTTTTTGATTGAGGGGTTTCTTCTAGAAGAAATAAAAAACTTCATGGTTAGGTAAAATATTGTATACATTAAGTTTGAGTGATTGACTTCCTTTACATTGAAGGTTTAATAGTTGATATTCTTTTATAAAGTTTTTTTAATGTTTTTATTAATAAATTTATAAAGTATTATTTTAATTTTTTTTCAAGTTATTGTTTCCACTATAAATTTATAAGGAAACTTTAACTTTGTTAAAAAAATTTATTATAATTAATATTGTATAAAAAGTATCAGAACAAAGTTTTTTTAAATACATATTTTGAAGGATCAGATAGAGAGTTTTTCAAATAATTTGAAAAATAGGTAAAAGGTAAAAGGTAATTGTTATTTTTATTTCATAAAATACAATGAAATCCCCTCTTATAACCATTATGATAATCTTTGATCATACACATTAATCATTGTGATAAAATTATAAATATGTGGAAGACACTTGAGTTTATTTATGGGAAATAAATTGGAGAAAAGAAGGTTGAAGAACCCACTTTATGACAAGAGTGAAAATTTGGTTGTAGTGAAATGCTAGTGAATAATTCTAGGGAATACTGCATTATGACTAAAGGAAAGAAAAATTAGAATGTGAAAAAGAATCTTGGAAAAACCGACACCCAAATTGAGGTTAGAGAATCCAATTCTATTATTAAATTATTTTCTAACAATGTTATAGA
This sequence comes from Viscum album, assembly GCA_963277665.1. Lineage (NCBI taxonomy): Eukaryota > Viridiplantae > Streptophyta > Magnoliopsida > Santalales > Viscaceae > Viscum > Viscum album. The sequence goes on from OY728125.1 coordinate 149,042,396, forward strand.
TGATGTTTAAAAATATAAAAATACGGAGTTTCCACTTGAAATAGATAGAAATGTGGATTTAGGTGATGAAGTGAAAATGATATATAGTTATTAGTTCAGTGAATATTCTCATAGTAATCAAGAAAATATTCAATCTGTAACGAACCATACTTTTTGAATGATAATTATTTCCTAAAAATGTGTGTTAAATTATTTTTTACTCAAAAAACTATGTCTATTTAATAATGAAGTGAGTCTAAATTGAAATGTGACCATCATGTTTTTACCATTATATAATAATTTTTCAATTATGAATGTTGTCCAATATTACTATTTGAAACTATATAATAATTTTAATGTAATAATTAGTATTTATAAGTAGAAATGACAAATGATAATTAATGAAGAAAGTAAAAACAATGGACTCAACTAGTAGATCCATGTCATAAGAATCCCATTTTTCATAAATTGGGATGGAGGTTGCATCACTGGGCTTCAATCTTGACTAAACTCAGTTTGAGCATCAATAAGAAAAGTTGAATGAAATCGCTTACGGGAGAAGTTCAAGTTAGTGTAAATTACCACTGAAGAGATGTTAGCCGAACCACCCAATGAATCTCTCACCATTGAACACCTTAAACTTACTTCGTATGCATGCATTATAATGGATTATGTGTGGAGGCATTATTTTTATAATGTGTAATCCCTTTGTATTAATAAAATTTTTATCCCATCATTTCTGTTTTGAGAATTGTATTTTTGTAAAATATGATGAATTTGATAAATTGATTTCTCAGATAGAAATTGTACTTTTTATAAAAGATATAATTATTATAATAAAAAAAGGTATTATTAATAATGTCTATTTTAATGAAATATTATAATAAAGAAACTATTATTTAATTATAAATGAGAAAATAATTTTATTTTGTTAAGTGTTGAAAATTTTACTATGCATTTTCTATCCACTATTATTTTTAATAAATAAATATTTTTATATTTAAAAGTTAAAATTATCATATTTATAGAATTATTATGATAAAATAAATATCATTTTTGAAATCAAAATATCAAAATTAGGTTAGGGTTAATTTATGAGAATTTTATAAAATACTTTTGTTTTCATGAATAGTAAAAATATAGTTTGGGTTTTTAGTATGATTAATGACATCACAATTATGTTATAATGATGTAATAAGTAATATAAAATTATGTTTGACTCTTTTGGATTAAAATATCACAATATGTGTTCCAAGTATCCAATACCATGGGAAAATACCATGGGAAAGCTCATGGTTTTTCATTTACCACTACTTAGGTATCCAAAGAAATTAATAAAAAAATCCTCCTATTTTTTTATAAATACCCACCAATTTATACATTTTATTTCCTTCACAATTCATTATACACGAATATATGATAGTTTTACCTCCTAAAGAGTCCTCTTAATGAGTCCTCAATCCCCTAAGGTCCCAATCCTCAAGTTTTAGTAGTCACTCATCAAGTTAAGGGAAATCCCAACTTCTCTTTTCCTTTTAAGTTCCCTTTTATGTGGTATATATTTAAGATTTCAAAACTATGTTCTTCTATACATTTAATTCTGTCCCTTTACTGTATTAATAGTTTTCTATGAATTTGATACCCTTATATCCTCTCTTTTTAATATTTTCTAAAACCATGTTTCATACCTGTTATACTGCCGAATTTTCATCTCAAAATTTCTCTCATTTTCTCAAGAAATTATCTTATTTTATTTTATGAATACCCAAACCTCTTTATTTTCACTGGGTATTAACCTAGATTTTAGAATGATCTATTTTATTCTAGGATTAACATATATTAATCTCTCTTTCCTTTTTTGTGGGTTAATAATGACATAAATATATTTTCTTTAAGCACTTTTTTTAAATGCTCTAATTTTGATATGAAACCCATTTATTTTATTCTCCATGGGTTATTTATGATTTTTTTTATGATATATGTGGATCTCATTAATTAATACATATGAATGGTGTTCTCTAATAGCACTCCAATTCATTGGGTAAAGAATTTAATCCTTAGAGATGATAGGTTTTACGATACCTTGGTGAATAACCATGGTAATTTTTATGACACCTCAGTGAAAAAACATGGTGATATACTTATTAATGTCTCATTTAAACGTTTTAGTCACATTTAAATGTTATTATTCAAGGTATTTTTATTATTATATTCCCTTTTTTTCATTTTCTCATGCCTTTATTATATTCCTCAAGTTCTATTTGATATTTCTCAAGATCACATGTAAAATATTTCCCTTGCTTTCCCTTACTAGGCCTTATGATCACCCTTTGATTTGATGTATGTACTCAGGTTATGAGATGAAGTAAATTTAATTAGGATAAACCTATGATTAATCCTTTCAAGTGAATTAAAATAATGTTTTAATTTTTCATGTATTATGTACCCTTTTTTCCAAGAAACTAAACTTTAAAAGATCCTCTGTTTGTACCATATAAATGTAAAGTTATGTAATAAAAATATGGGATGACATATTTGGAATCAAATTATGGTTTAGTTATTTGTGGAAATTAGGAATAAACCTATAGAAATTTTCAAATATATTAAAACATCATGATATTTTTGTGAAATATTAATTAAGTGGGTTCTGAGTAAAGAAATACTTGCCTGGATACAAACAAGTGGATGTAGTTCTGGAACATATGTACCTAGGGGTAACAACGCTGACAAGGTGTGTCGGGCCTGACTTAGTGTAACCTGGTACACAAAAACATTACGTACTACACACTTGGTTTGATGCTCCTGAGGGAAATGTTTGGTTAATCAAAAGCTTTTTATGAACCATTATGAATGATATATAGAAAATGTAATTGTTTTTAATGAATAAAGTATTTAATCATGATGTTTTAAGTCATAAAATTGTTTTATAATTATAATATTATTAAATGAAACCATTCCATGTCTTTATGAACATGAATTATCCTACACACCTCTTTTACACTAATGACATCATCTTTTTTCCTTCAAGGTGATAGAAGAAACATTCTTAACCTCAAAACATCACTCTCACACTATGAAGAGGTTTCTGGTCAAATAATTAGTTGGAAAAAATCCTTAATATTCATTGGGAGGAACTTTACTACTAGTAGAAAATATAACATTATCAGTGACTTAGGTCTGAAAGAAGGTACACTCCCTTTCACTTATTTAGGCGAGCCCATATTTTGGGTAGGCCCAAGTCTTTCCACTTTGAGACTATAGTTGACCAAGTCCTAAACCAAATTTATTCTTAGAAAGATAAATCTATCTCTATGTCTGGTAGTACTTGCCTTGTAAATTCCACTATTGTCTCCAAGATGTTTTACTCCATGATGGTCTATAAATGTCATGTAGGTCTGATTAAGAAAACAAACACCATTATAAATAATTTCATATGGACTGGTAGTACTCTAGAAAGGAAACCTGTGACTGTCCCTTGGTCAACTTGTTGCAAGACCATTGAGAAAGGTGGTATTGGAATTAAAAATATAAATTACTTTAATGAATCCCTTCAAGCTAGACTTACTTGAAACCTTTTTCACAATTCTTATGATGCAATTACCTTCCTCAAAAATAGATTTCGTGAAAAACTTAAGATGGGAGAGTCAAATTTCATTATCTCTTTTATATGGACATCCATCAAACAATCTTTCTCCAATATTATGAATAATTCCAAATGGATGGTCTCCAGAGACTCCTCTATGAAATTCTGGTTGGATAACTGGACTGAAACTCCTTTAATTTCTATGATTTCTCCCGATCAAACCCCTGAGAGTGCTAACTACTCTATTAGAGAAATTCCAAACTCTCATCAGGATCACCTCCCTGATACTATTCTAAATTTCATTGAAAAATACTCTTTTTCTTATAGGAATGATTTCTTAATTTGGGAACCTTCTCACAATGGGATGCTTAACTCAAAAAATTTATACAATAATTATTTCTATAAATCTGAAAGTGATTACATTTAGATAAAACATTTCAACAAACCTTGGATAAAGCCCTAAAAATTAAATATCATCTAGAAAATTTCTCACAACAGAGTTCCCCGAAATATTTTCCTTCAATATTTTGGAATCCTTATCTACTCTAAGTGCATAATTTGTAATCAACATAGAGAAGATTCTAAACACCTATTTCTTTCTTGTGATACTACTTATACTCTTTGGAACTATATTCTTGACATTTTTTACTACAGATGGTTTATTCTTGACTCTGTCAAAACTCAACTAAATAAATGTGTAAAAATGAAAGGCTCTCAGAAAATCAAAAACCTTTTCCTAGCTACAGTTGCTGAGCTCCACCATGCGATCTGGTATGATCATAATTCTATTATTCATAATAATTACTCACTCAATCAAAATGCAGGTCATATGTAGATCCTTATTTCTATACATGAAGCTGCTTTAATGAAAAAAAGGAAATTTCAACAGCACTGTCTATAAATTTTGAATCCTGTGACGTCTACAGATTAATGGAAATTTCTATCAACCTTGTCACACTCTGGAGGTGTTCTGGAGAGATCCTCTTCCTGGTTGGATCAAAATTAATATTTATGGTGCCTCCAAAGGAAATCCAGGCCCTATGGGATGTGGTGCTATCTTCAGGAATCACCTCGTTCAGATCCTTAGATGTTTCATGAGTATATGTGTCATGGACAACTCCCTTTAAGCTGAGATGATGAGCTTAATTCATGCTATTTACTTCACCAAGAACTTTTTTTGGTACAACCTCTGGATTTAAATTGACTCGACGACCATTGTGCAAGCAACTTGGATTGGCGTGACACATCTTTCTTAGATGATTACTAAACATTAGATGGAATTCACCCATTAACTTATCGACCTCAACTATATCATCACACATGTTTATCAAGAAGAAAACATGGTTGCAGATGGCCTGAGCAACATGGGAGTAAATCAAGGCTTCACCTAGTCCGAATACCTCATCGCTGATCTTATTTCTTTACATAACAAAGATTGTAATAAGATCCCGTATTTTAGACTCTTGTAAAATTTATTTTGATAATAATTGTCCTTTGGTCATTTTATTCCAAGGCATCATACTCTTAAAAAAACATTTCTCACTAAGGTTTTCTTCTTTTATAAAATATAGGGAAATATGAGAAACTATGTAAATGGTGAAAGAAATGGACCAGGTTCTAAATACCCTCTGATGGAAGCTATAATGGAAAAATTAATGAGAATAATGAATCAATTGAATCGAGTTATGAACAATAAATTGAATTAAGATGATAGACTAGATTCAACTCAAAGGGAGATACCTTCTATTGAGTCCTTTATGCATCAACGACCACCTTCTTTCAATGGATATACCGACCCATTGATTTCTAAACAATGGATAAACTCTATAGAAAATATATTTTCTATACTCTATTATTCAAAATAAGATAAAGTCATCCTGGCTATGTACCACTTAGAGGGATAAGATGATTAGTGATGTGCAGTGATTAAAAATACAAAGACAAGAATGTTGATTGAATCTATGAAGTGGGAAGAGTTAAGGGGATCCTTTTTTCAAAAAATATTTTCCTCATTCGATGTAAAAAAAATGGAGAAGGAATTCCTAGAGCTGAAGTACAAGGAAATTAAATCTATGGGAAGCTATGAGATGAACTTTAAAAGGATTTCTCGCTACAAATCTAGATTTTTTATGGATCCAAATGGAAATGTTGATATATTTTTTAGTGGACTAAGACCCAATATATAGAAGAACCTAGCCAATCGAGACTATGAAAACTATGAGGAGATAGTGCAAAGTGCTATGAAGGTTGAACTGGAGTTCAGAGAGACACAATGGTCCAATAGATCGAATGACAAGAAGATATCAACGGAGCCAAGCTTAGGGAGTAAATTTGATCATAAAAGAGGAGGAAAGAAAGTGAAACTTCCCAAATGAATTGTTTTTGGAAGAATCATTTGGGTAACTACTTGCTTGGGAGTGATAAATGTTACAAGTGCAGAAGAGATGACCATATTGCTCGGAAATATTTTAGTGAGGTGAATCCTCAACTTCTAAACACTAACGATAAAGGGAAGATGGTGAATCCCCAACCTGAAGTCCAATTCTATAAGTGTAGACAACTTGGGTAATTTTCCAATTACTATCCAAATCTAAAGATAGTGGAGGGGAATCACCATCATCCTTAGAAAATGACAAGGGAGAAAGGTCAGTATTTTCCTATCATGATAGATGAATTTGAAGCTCCAAATGATGTGGTGGCAGATACTCTCATTGTTCTTTCAAATCTAGAAAATACTTTGTTTTATTATGGTTCTATACATTCCTTTATTTCATATAATTTTGAAAAGAATATAGAATCAATACCTAAACTAATAGAATAAGAGTTATCATTCATGACTCATGAAGGTATTATAAATGCATCAAAAATGTATAGAAACTATAGTATTTACTTTGGAGAGAAAAATATCATCACAAATCTAGTATTCATTATCATGATGGAATTTGACATTATACTAAGGATGGACTGTCTCTTGAAGTATAATAATAAAATCAACTACATAATCAAGGAAAACACTATATTCTTGAATTGATAACATACATTTGTTTTCAAAGGAGAGATATCTCGACCTAATATTTGTCTAGAAGCACCTCTCGTAGCCTTATTTAAGTAAACAATCAGTGAAGATGAAGAAGGAAATGAAATTATAAGAATATAAATGTCCCTATCATTCAAGAATACATTTATGTATTTCATGAGGATTTAACTGGACCTCCCCAAGAAAGAGAGGTAGAGTTCCCCATCAAACTCATGTCAGGATACAAGCCGATATCAAACACCCTATATAGAATGGAAAATATAGAGCTTGAGGAATTAAAGAAAAAATTCCAAGATATTTTGGAGAAGGGGTTTATCCAAACAAATGTGTCTCATTAGGGATAACCTATTCTATTTTCAAATAATAAGGGTTGATCAATATGGATATGCATTAATTATAGATAACTTAATGGGATCACAGTGAAGAACAAGTAACCTCTTCCAAGGATTGATGATTTATTTGACTAGCTTCATTGGACTCAATTATTCTCCAAGATTGATCTTCAATCTAGTTTTCATCAATTGAGGGTTAAGAAAGAAAATATTACAAATACTTCCTTCCAATCAAGATATTGGAATTATGATTTTGTTGTTATACCCTTTAGCTTGACTAATTCTCCTTCTATATTTATGGATTTGATGAATAAAGAATTTAAGGACTACATTGATAACTATTTTTTAGTTTTTATTGAGGATATTATGATATATTCTAAAATTTTCAAGGAGCATGAGGATCATTTAAGAGTTATATTGAAAACCTTGAGGAAGGAGAGGCTATTTAGAAAGTTTAGAAAATGTGAATTTTGGTTACAATAAGTTGCTTTATTGGGGCACATTGTAACCAATGAAGGAATCTCAGTTGACCTTGATAAGACAAAGGTAGTGGAGGATTGTCCTCATCCTAAAACAGTAACTGAGATTCATAGTTTCCTTGGCTTAGCGAGATATTATATGAGTTTTTTAAAAAAAAATTCATGACTTTATAATCCTCTAATAAAGTTAACTTGAAAAGGTCCCAAGTTCATTTGAAAAAAGGAGTGTGAATAAAGTTTCCAAGAGCTGAAGAAGAGATTGGTCACTGCACCTATGTTAAATCTACCCTCTATCGGATAAGGATTAATTATAGTTAGTGATACATCTATAAAAGGGATTGGGTGCATCCTCATGAAAAATAACAAGGTGATTACCTATGAATCTCAACATTTAAAGCCTCATGATAAGAATTATCCTACACATGACCTAGAGATGTTTGATGTTGTTTTTTCCACAACGGCTAGGGTTTTTCCTTTTCTTCCTCCCCCTTCCCCCTTTGTCCTGGATTTTCTAGGCTTCTTCTAGTCTCGGTTCGGGTCAGGCATGACCTGGCTTCTGAGAGACGCATCTGGATTTCAGGGTTTCTGGCTCCAGTTTCCAGTGTCGATGGATTTGTGGTGCTGCGACGAGCGTGTCGGCCCTCAACGACTTCTGTACTGACGTCTCGACTGGCGCTGGCGTTCGGACGAGTGTCCCATCCATCGACGACGTCTTGGTGTGGCTCTAAGTCTATTCAGCACTGAGGTTTCTGGTGCCTCACGAGCGGTTCTGATTTCCAGGGGATACTGCATCGATTTTCAGTTCTTCGGAGGGGGAGGAATTACGTCTCTACTTCTTTGTTTTTTTGCAGGGTTTTGGCTTGGATGATTTGGATTTGTTTGTTTGTCTGGGATTCTGGATTTTTTGGCTTCCTGTTTTGACATTCGGGCCTCTATGTCGATGGTTATGATGTGTTTTGTGCTTCAAATAGGATAGTCGTTGATTATGATGAAATTGTCTCGTGATTGGTGGTGGTGATGCAGTTGGATTGACCGCATGGATCAATCTCAAAGGAGGATTCAGAGCTTGTGTTTCATCTTTGCAGGGATTTTCGTATTTGGTTATTTGAGAGGGTATGGAATCAGCCGTCAGATCGGGCCTGTGCTTTGACACAAGACATTTGCTTGCTTAATTGTCTTGTAAAGGTGGAGGGATTCGTCATGATCATATGCTAGGGTGGGGCTAATCCATGTTGTTATATTGTTTGATTTTCTCTCTTTGACCTTCGGGTCGTGTGATGTCCTATGTCCATGAAGTCTGGGTTCCCCCTTATTCCCTTAAAAGGGGTATTATCTTATAATAAAAAATTTGAAGGCCTTTGGGCCGTTGGATGGATGGGGATAAATGTGACATATACACAGAGCAAAGATGTTTGAAGTATATTTTCACACAAAGTGAATTGAACATGAGACATAGGAGATGGTTGGAACTTCTTAAATACTATTATTGTTCAATTCATTATCACCCCAAAAGAGAAAATAAATTCTCCGATGCATTAAGTAGGAAAGACCCTATTGTGCTATAAATGATGAGGATTCAAGGAGATCCTTTGATGAAAGACCTAGTAAAACTAGACATGGGAATCATAAGGGAAAGGACATAATCAACCCTATCCCAAATTATTTCTCAACCATCATTACTATAAAATATCAATAAATCTCAAATAGAAGATCCTTTATTATAGAATATGTTTGAGGCTATTAGGAATGAGAAATTTTCTGAGTTCAATATTGATCAAGAAGGTGTATTGAAATTTTGTATGAGGACATGTGTTCCATATATTCTTGAAATAAAAAATAATTTGATGGATGAAACTCATAGCTCTATATTATCTATACATCCTAGAAGCACTAAAATGTAAAGGGACCTTCGTGATCATTATTGGTGAGATAACATGAAAATGAGATTTCCAACTACACTACAAGGTGCCTGGTTTGTCAAAAAGTGAAGGAAGAGCAACATATTACTAAAGGGGTATTACAACCACTACCCATACCAACATGGAAGTGGGACAATACCACTATGGAATTTTTCACTGATCTCCCAAGAACATCCAATGGAAACAATTCAATTTGGGTTATAGTGGATCGTCTCACTGAGACTGCCCATTTCATTGCTATCTAAGAAGATTTATATCTTGACCAACTTTACAATTTATACATAAAGGAAGTGGTAAGGCTATATGGAGTGATAATTTCTATCATTTTAGATCATGATCCAAGGTTCACATCAAAATTTTCGATAAGTCTTTAACAAGATTTGAAAAATGAATTGAATTTCAGTACGACCTATCACCCCCAAAATTATGAAGAATATAAAATAACTATTATTACACTCAAGGACATACTGAGAACATGATAAATTAAATTTAAAGGTGAATGGGATCAACATATCCCATTAGTTGAGTTATCATACAATAATAGATTCTATTTTAGTATTCAAATGACACCCTATGAAACTCTCTATGGGAAGTGATGTACAACTCCTACTTGTTGGGATGAAGTTGGTGAGAGAAAGATTTTTGGGTCTGATCTTGTGCAAGAGATGATAGAAAAGGTTCATTCCATCCAACAACACATAAAAGCTACTCAGAGTTGGTAGAAGATCTATGATGGAAAACATCAAAGGGACTTAGAGTTTGATGTTGATGACAAAGTCTTTCTTAAATTTTACCTCGGAAGAGAGTCATGTGGTTTTGAAAGAAAAGAAAGCTTAGCCTTAGGTACATTGGCCCCTATTAAATCATTGATCACATAAGAGGAGTGACTTGTCGGCTTTCACTTACTTCAAATCTAGATTAATTTCATGATGTATTCCACATATCTCTCTTGAGGAATTATATACCTAAGCCATAACATGCACTGAATCTAGAGGTGGTACAACGAGAACATGAACTCTCTTATAAGGAGTAGACGGTGGAGATCTTGGATCATAGAGACAAGGTTATATGAAAAAAGACTACCACCTCGTCAAAGTGTTGTGTAGGAACCATAAATATAAATAAGTAATGTGGTAACTAGAGGAAACAATGAGGAAAAAGTACATAAAAAGTTTATCAAATAAGGGAACAAGTTAAAATTTCAAGGATGAATTATTTTAAGGGGGGAAGAATGTAACAACCCATAATTTTTGAATGATAATTTTTTCCTAAAAATGGGTGTTATATTATTTTGTACCCAACAAAACTATATATATTTAATAATTAATTTAGTATAAATTGAAATGTGACCATCGAGTTTCAATTGTTATATGACCGTTGGTCAATTATGACCACTGTTAAATATAACTGTTGGAAACTATATAATAATTTAAATGTTATAATTAGTATTTATAAGTAGGAATGAGAAATGGAAATTAATGAAGAAAAGAGAAAAAATGACCTCAACCAATATATCTATGTCATATAAATCCCATTTTTCAGTACTTGGGAGGGAGGTAACATCATTGGGCTTCGCTCTTGACCAAGCCCCAAGATGATCTTCAACAAGTGATGTAACGACCCAGGTATTTATAGAATATTAATTTTGATTTCTATTAATACTTATGAATAAGATATTAATTTTACTTTAAAGGGGATTCCATTTTCGATGGCGTACTAGACACACAACAATGGTTTTCTCCAAAATCTCATGTTCCACACAAGGCTAAGTCATACCGAAAAATAATATAATAATAATATTATTTTAAATGGTAGTTAATTCCTAGCCATTGTATTGGTGAGAATGAAAAAAATAACCATATTATGATTAAACATGTTTGTTAAATGTTTTTACATTTATTCAATAAAAATTTAGAGTCTTAAAATGAGAATGAATCCAATTTTAAGCATAATACTCTAATATTTTTAAAAAGTAGTTTTACTACCTTTTGATGGAGAACCCTTTTTAGATCTAGTTTTTGTCACTTTTATATGTTACATTTGAAAAAAATAAACTTCTTCTTTAGAATAAGGGCATAAAAATTTACTTTGGGTAAATTTTGGATTTTTTCGATATAGTTCATTTTTAATGAATAGTGAAAAATAATGCATTTTAAGTCAAAACTATCTTGTCATCTGATTTATTTATATGGTTATATTATATTATTATTTGGTTTTAAAGTTTAATTATATTATGTTTTTAAAATTTAATCCAATTTTGGTAATTGGAAGTAATTTCACATTTTAATTAGACATAAACACAAGTCAATCTTTTGATAGTTATTATTTCTTAAAGACACGCCTTTTGTTTTTGACAACAAGAATTAATTTTAAATTAATTTCTGAAAATTCTATTTTTTGAATTTGGAAAAATGGATTTCATATTTGGAATTATGAGGTCCAAATTTTATAAATAGGTAACTTTAATTTTTAGACATTATGAATAGTAACTTTAGTAAATATTTTATTTACCATGGTCAAAGGGTAAATCTGGGAAATAAGGGTAAAAAATAATATTATAATAATATTAAATTACCCTAACACGTGTCCTAATCCTAATTTAAGAGATATGTTCGACCATGAGAATATTTGGGTTGATTTTATGACCCCATGGAGCCACTTGTGTGTGAAAATGATATTTAATTACTTTCAATTTAAAGTTAAGGAAAATATAACATAAACGTGTATATTTTAGTAAAACAATTATTACATTTGGTTATATAAGTGATATCTTCAACTATAAATATTTATTATAGATATAAAAAGATTTAACACATCATTATATTTTATTTATAATTTTTAGAGATTAAATAAATAAATTTATTTATGACACAATGGTGATGTAGTGATTACCTTATTAATAAAAGATTTAAATAAATGAGATAATAAATATCAAAATAAATTTATTTTGAAACTTTTTATTCTATACATGAATTTTATGGATGAGTATGACTTGTTATATTTGAATTAATAAAGTTTTTTTAATGAATCAAGTTGTTATGGATTTGTAAAAGTCGTGATATGAATAGTAAAAAAATTGACATAAATGTGTTTTTAAATCAATTAATATTTTATTAAAATATATAATAGACCTAAAAATCTAAGATTCATCAAACTAACATATATGATGTAAAAAATGTCATTAATGATCCATTTTTGCATCTCTTGGAATTTTATAGTAACTATGGTAACCATATATTATGAATATACAAGAAGACATGGTAAAAGCTAAATAAGTTAACTAAGGGTTAAAGCTAAAAGATAAGGTTAATTTTGTGACATAAACTTGTCTAAAACCCAGTGGATGAGTTTATTTCTACCCATAGTAATATTATATTCTAAATATATAACTTTTTTATTATTATAATTCTAAAATCAATTAATAATAAAATAATACTTTCAAACATTCCTAAATTGACCCTCCTCCCTCTTATAAAAGGACACCACCTCTAATCCACTACTCACACATATCAGGCCCCTTTTCTCATCCAAAATCTGATCCAATAAGCTTCCAACATTCCTACCTTTCTCCTAGAAGCCTTACTCTAGGTAGAATCTAATTCAAGATATCCCTTTGGTTCAAATCAAAAGAAGTTACCCGATTTGAGGTAACATCTTCTCTCAAATTTATTGCCATTATTTTTCCTTATACACTCACTACGATCTTCTTATTCTTTGTTTATATAAAAAAATAGTATCCTAAATATAATAGTTTGTTTTTATGAGAAATATTTTAACTAAACGTACACACACCTCCGTCTAATAGGTATAGAACATACTGTTTCTGTGGACGATGAACTACTGCCTCACGAAAAGATGATTGTTCAATATTCTCCTAGCACATATTATGGTGGAAATTATAATAGAAATGAAATTATATATGATATATATGATATATATTATATTTAATTTATCTATATTTTTCTGTAATTTTCATTTAGAGCATATATTTATGCTTTTCATGTTGTATAAATATGATAATTTCATTTGAGGAAGTACAGACTACCACCCCCTCAATGTGATATGACTCATTCATGCTATACATATAACATATAAAGGATGGAATTAATGAACTTATGTAAAATATATAACATTGATATTATACTTGAATTATAATATACCTATGTATTATTTAGTTTTCATTCCTTTAAATATGAAAAAGGAATGAAAGTAGCGTTCATGTATACGTACGACTTACCGTCTCCATGAACAATGCATTAAATTTCTTGTATCTGAATGATAAAAACTATTATAAATACATATATACTGGATATATATGATATATATGATATCTAAATCATTAATATCATTCTATAGATAATGTACTTTTGACTACATGGAAAATTTGTAATTATGACAAGTTCATTTTTGACTCAAGTTCCGAACATCAACAAAATGTCAGATATGAACTAAAATAATTAAATAATTGTTATAACAAGGTAATAAGTGACATAAAAGGAATAATAAACTTTAAAAAGTTTCTGAATCAAGTAGAAATTAACTTAATTTTATTATTTATGAAGAACAAGGAACATACGAGACAAGTCAGACTCAAGGTAAGGGATTTCGTCTCAATATCCTTTCATTGAGGCATATTTCGATAATATATAACTCCTTATTTTATATGGTGTATAAAACCCTTTCACTTATAATTTCATTCAAATGGAATATTTTTTCTACAAATTGTTTTACTAAATGAAAAAAGAAATGTTTTTAACGTTTGCGGTGACAAATGACCTCTTCACCGTTGTAATCATTATTTGGCTTCCCCTATAAGCCTTAATGTTTTTAAAAGGAAAAGAAATACCTTATTCCATTTTTGGGTGTTTTTGTATTTAAAATAGTTTTTGAAATGGATTGAGTATTTCAATAACTTAAAATGATATCTTGTGATTGAAAAATGTTGATATTTTCAATATTTTATGTGTTATGATTATGTAATGTTACTTGGACATTTGATAAACCAAATGATGGGTGGTTCCATGACAAACCATGGACAAGTGGTTATGTTATAACCTACAATTAATTGGGTATGGATGTTGGCCGTATGGATATTACATTTGTAAGAATGATTTGTAGAAGTCAACCGTATGATTATTCCATTTAAGTATGTTTATGTCCCAAGTTATCTTTATATGAAATATTTTTATTCCTATGGGTTTTATGGTAATATTTTGGTTACAAAAAGGGTAAGCAATGATCTTATTTTCAGTGAAGTGTTTTTTCTACTTCTTAAAGGTGAAAATTATTACTTTATGATAAAGTACTCATGGTTTACATGTTGTTTTGAAAACTAACAGTTTTCCTTCTTTATGTATCCCTTACTGAGCTTTTTATGCTCATCCCATGTTTTGAAATGTTTTTTATAGTACTTAAAGTGGATTAGGGTCAATGATGGGATCGTGGAACTAAATATGTCTCCTTTTAAATAGTTTTTGTTTTATGGAAAAAATGGATAGTGAGTAGAAGTGTCTACTTTTAATATTCAATTTGTTATGTATATGTTATGACCTAATTATCTAAAGCTCTAAACCTGAAAATATCCTTAATGTGAATTATTAACTTAATTAAATATTATATAATGTTTAAGGCTTGGTCCTTATGGTTGGTATTAAAGGTCAGTTTAAATAAATTTAGGAGTTATAATTTGGTTAATAGAATATCCATAAATTATTTTTACATTATGTTAAAATTGAAATGATATAGTATTTGAAGATTACCATGTTTCTTCGTCTAAAATATGTTTGTTAAGAATGGTTTTAGACATAGGAAACAAGACATTAGTGCTGGGAAGGCATACAGAGGAGAATAACCTTCCAAATCAGCATCCTGAGATGGTTGGAATCAGAACTCAATATTTTATTGCTGTAATGGTGAAATTGACTCAGGATATAAATGGTGGTGGTATACATTCATGAGATCAACTAGATAAACACTAGAGGAACATGTCTATAGTGGATAATTTCATGAGGCAACATCCCCCATCATTCATAGGATCATCTGACCCTGTTCAAGCTGAAGGGTGGATCAAATCACTAGAAAATATTTTCGATGTCATGTGTTGTATAGACAATCAAAAGTTTATTCTTTCTATTTATCATTTTGAAGGATAAATAGATAAATGGTGGTCTATGGGTAAAAATATTAGGGATAGTGAAGATATTGATGCTCTTGGTTGGGACGAATTCAAATTTATGTTTCTTGAGAAATATTTTCCTAAGGTGGTTCAACTTAGGATGAAAAAAAAATCTTAGAATTGAGGCAGGAGGATGACTCAGTGGCTAGTTACGAAGAAACGTTTTCTCAACTGGAAAGGTATGCCCTAAATTTCATCTGAGATCTTGATAGTAAGATAAATGAATTTTACTCAGGACTAAAACTACGATATTGAAGAGCATTAGCCTCTCATGAATTCAAAATCTATGAGAAACTTGTCAGATGTGATAAGAATATAGAAATGGAGTTTTATAATGATCAGGAGTTCTAAGAGAGAAAGAAAAAGAAGTGGTCCAGTTGGCAGGAAAAGTTAAATAATTCAACAAAGAATCCTAGAGGTAAGAAAATTAAATTTACATCTTATGAGAAGTGTTGTAAATATCATCCTGGAGAATGTCTCTTAAAATCTGGAATGTTATTTTGGTGTGGTAAGACTGGTTATATTGCTTTTAATTATAAGAAAGATGATCAATCAAGCAATGAAAAGCTAGTGGTAAGATGTTTTAGTTTCAATGAGTTTGGACATTATGCTAATGTGTGTCCAAAGTTGATTACCCAGGGTGGAAACAAGACAGATCAAAAGTAGAAGGGTGGGGAAAAATCTTTTTCTACTACTACAGTTGATGTGGGACCATCAAATGAAGTGGTATTAGGTACTCTGTTTGTTTTTTTTATATTATTCCAATGTGTTTTTTGACTTAGGGTCTACACATTCTTTAATTTTTGAGAAATTTTCTAGTAAATTGGGAATTCTATCTTAAGATATGAATCCTGAACTTATGGTAAAAACACTAAGAGGAAATGTTGAGATAAAAAGAAATTATAAGAACCTTCCTGTACTTGTGTGAAAAAATAATCTACCTGCAAACATTTTTGTTTTTCCTGTAGTAGAGTTTGATGTTATTTTGGGTATGGATTCGATTTCTGTTTATCATGATAAGATTGACTACAGAGCTAAAGAGGTTTATTTTTAAGAAGAATTTTAGTTTGTGTACAAGAATGAACCCCTAATTTTGATAACATATCAAGAAGTTGAGAAACTAGTAAAAGTTGGAAATGAATTCTACTTTGCACTTATTGTTGAAAACAAAGGAACTGTTCAGATTAATGATGTGTCAGTGATAAATGATTATCTTGATGTTTTTCTTGATGAGTTTCCTGGTATTATACCTGAATGAGAAGTTGAATTTACTGTTGACTTAGTTCCTGATGCTAAGACAATTTCAAAATCCCCTTATCGAATGGATCAAAATGAACTTTTAGAGTTAAAGAAACAATTATAGGAGTTATTAGATAAATGATTCATTCAACCTAGCACATGACTGTGGGGTGCTATAGTCTTGTTTGTTAAAAATAAAAATGCTTCAATGGGACTTTGTATTGATTATAGAGCCCTGGATAATATCACTATTAAGAACAAGTATCCTTTTCCTCATATCAATGATTTATTTGATCAGCTCTAGGGAGTTCAGTATTTTTCAAATATTTTCTTGAGATCGGGGTACCATCAGTTGAAAGTAAAGGAAGCCGACATTCTGAAGACCGTGTTTAGTACTAGATATGGCCATTATGAATTTTTAGTTACGCCTTTTTGGTTAACCAATGAACCTACTGTATTCATGGATCTTATGAATAGAATCTTCTTTGAGTTCTTGGATAAGTTTGTGGTTGTGTTTATTGATGACATTTTGGTATATTCCAAAAATAAATATGGTCATGAAATTCATTTAAGGGTTGTATTAAAAAAATTAAAAGAAAAGAAATTGTATGGGAAATTCAGAAAGTGTGAGTTTTGGTTACAATAAATTTCATTCCTTGGTCACATTGTTTCTAAAAATGGCATAACTGTTGATCCTGCTAAAACAAAAGTTGTTAAAGAATGGCCAAGACCCACAAATATAACTGATATTTGTAGCTTTCTTGGTTTGGAAGGCTATTACAGAAGGTTTGTTGAGATTTTTTCATGGTTATATAGCCCACTGACTAGGTTAACTCAAAAATGTGTTATATTAATCTAGAAAAAAGGATGTGATGATTGTTTATTGGATTTGAAAAGAAGATTAGTGAATGCTCTGGTTTTGTCATTACCTTCCAGAGATGGTGAATTTGTTATCTACATTGATTCTTCATTGAAAGGACTTGGTTGTTTCCTAATGCAGAATGATTAGGTAATTGTTTATGCTTCACGTCAGTTGACACCTCATGAGTTAAATTACCCTACACATAATTTAGAATTAGATGCTGTTGTTTTTTCTTTAAAAATTTGAAGGCATCATTTATATAAAGTAAAATGTAAAATATATACTGACCACAAAAGTTTGAAGCATATATTCACTCATAAATAATTGAACATGAAACATAGGAGATAGCTGGAATTAATCAAGGATTATGATTACATGATTCATTACCATCCTAGAAAAGAAAATAAAGTGGCCATTGCTTTGAGTCGAAAAAGTAATGATACATTAACCAAGTTACATTTGGAATAAGATATTTTGATTAAATATTTTATTAACTTTGACATAGAAGTTATTGGTGTAGGAAACTCCTATGTTTTGTTTCAGGTTCCAGTGAAATCAGCTTTATCAGATAGAATTAAGAAAGAGAAGAAGGAATACAGTGTGTTTCAGAAAAAGGTAGAATTGGTTCAGAAGGGTAAGTTGCATGAATTAAACATTGATAATGATTCTATTTTGAGATTTTGCAAGAGATTATGTGTGCCTTGTGATTCATAGTTAAATAAATAGTTGTTATGTAAAGCTCATAGTTCTCCATTTTCAGTTCATCCTGGTAGTACTAAGATGTACATAGATCTTTGGGAGTATTACTAATGGGTTGGAAAGAAAAGAGTTATTGCTGACTTTACTATGAAGTGTTTAACTTGTCAACAGGTTAAAGAAGAATGGAAGTTATCGAAAGGGATGCTTCAACATTTTACAATTATAGAGTGGAAATGGGAAAATGTGTCCATGGATTTCATAGTGGGATTACCAAATAATTATCTAGGTAACAATGCAATCTGGGTAATTTTTGATCGATTGAATAAATATTCTCATTTTATTCCTATTCAAGATACTCTATCTCTAGATCAACTTTATTGATTGTATATTAAATAGATAGTCAGGTTACATGGAGTTCCACTTTCCATTGTATTAAATATAGATCCCAGGTTCACTTATAACTTTTGGAAGGGCCTTTAGAAGTCATTGAGAACTGAATTAAATTTCAATACATCTTTTTATCCTCAATCAGATGGATAGTCAGATTGAACAATTAA
Source organism: Viscum album (assembly GCA_963277665.1). Classification (NCBI taxonomy): domain Eukaryota; kingdom Viridiplantae; phylum Streptophyta; class Magnoliopsida; order Santalales; family Viscaceae; genus Viscum; species Viscum album. The sequence goes on from OY728125.1 coordinate 149,061,257, forward strand.
GACATTGGAAGATATACTGCATTCATGTTCAATGGATTACCAGGGAAGTTGGGACCAACATCTTTATTTGGTTGAGTTTTCTTATAATAAAAATTTTCATTCTAGTATACAGATGACACCATTTGAACCATTATATAGAAATCAGTGTTGAAATCCATCTTTTTTGGATGGAGTAGGTGAAAAGAAGTTGATGGGATCATAATTGGCAGAAGAGATGGAAAAAAAGTTTAGTTGATTTAGAAGAACATGATAATATCTCATATTAGACATAAAATTTATGTGGATAAATGATGGAAGGATATTTCTCTCGAGGTAGGTGATCATGTCTTCTCAAATGTTCTCCATGGAAAAGTGTGATGCGTTTTGGTAAGAAGTAAAAGTTGAGTCCGAGGTTTATTGAACCTTATAAAATTCTAGAGAAATATGGATCAGTTTCTTACCAAGTGGATTTACATCCAAATTTATTCCAAGTACACAATTTTTTTCATGTTTCAATGTTAAGAAAGTATATTCCAGATTGATCCCATGTTTTGAGTCTAGAGGTAGTTTATTTGGAAGAGAATCTTTCTTATAAGGAACAAATAGTCCCGATTCTTGACCATAGAGAGAAAGTGTTGCAGAATAAGGTGATTTATCTAGTTATGGTTTTGTGGAAAAACCATATGGTTGAAGAGGAAACATGGGAATCTGAAAATTCTATGAGGGATAAATACCCCCACTTATTTGATAAGTGAATAGAATTGTGAGGATACAATTCCCAAAAAGAGGGAAGGATGTAACGACCCAGGTATATATAGAATAATAATTTTGATTTCTATTAATACTTATGAATAATATATTAATTTTACTTTAAAGGGGATGCCATGTTTGATGCCGTACTCGAAACACAACAATGGGTTTCTTTGAAATCTCATGTTGCACACAAGGCTGAGTCATACCAAAAAATAATATAACAATAATATTATTTTAAATAGTAGTTAATGCCTAGCCGTTGTATTGGAAGTAATGAAAATAACTAATCATATTATGATTAAACATGTTTGTTAAATGTTTTTACATTTATCCAATAAAATTTAGAGGCTTAAAATGAGAATGAATCCAATTTTAAGCATAAATAGTCATATATTTTTAAAAAGTAGTTTCATCACCTTATGATGGAGAACCATTTTTAAATCTAGTTTTTACCACTTTTATCTATTCCATTTGAAAAAATAAACTTATTATTTATAATAGGGACATAAAAATTTACTTTGGGTAAATTTTTGGTATTTTTATGATAAAGTTCATTTTTAATGAATAGTGAAAAATACTGCATTTTAAGTCAAAACTATATTTTCATCTGATTTATTTATATGGTTATATTAGCTTTTTAATTGGTTTTAAAGTGTAATTAGATTAAGTTTTTACCATTTCATCCAATTTTGGTCATTTAAAGTAATTTCACTTTTTAATTAGACATAAACACATGTCAATTTTTTGATAGTTATTATTTTTTAAAAACAAGCTTTTTTGGTTTTGACAATGAGAATTAATTTTAAATTAATTTCTGAAACTTTTGTGTTTTGAATTTTGAAAAATGGATTCCATATTTGGAATCCTGAGATCCAAAATTTTTAAATAGGTAACTTTTATTTTTAGACATTATGAATAGTAACTTAGTAAATATTTTATTTACCATGGTTAAAGGGTAAATCTGGTAAATAAGGTTAAAAATTAATATTATAATAATATTAAATTACCTAAAACATGTCCTTATCATATTGGATGATATATTTATGACCATGGTCATCCTTGGGTCAATTTTTGGACCCCATGGAGCCACTTGTGTGTGAAAATGATATTTAATTACTTTTAATTTAAAGTTAAGGAAAATATAACCTAAACATGTAGCTTTTAATAAAACTATTTTTATATGGGGTTATATAAATGATCTCTTTGACTATAAATATTCATTATAAATCTAAAAAAATTTCAATATCATGGTATTTTATTTATAAATTTTATAGATTAAATAAATAAATTTATTAATGACACAATGGTGATGTAGTAATTACCTGATTAATTAATGATTTAAATAAATGAGATTATGAATATTAAAATAAATTTATTTTTAAAATTTTATGCCATCCATGAATTTTATGGATGAGTATGAATTTTTATATTTTAATTAATGAAGTTTTTTCGAATGAATCAAGTTTTTATGGTTTTTTTAAAAGTCATGATATGAATAGAATAAAAATTGACATAAATGAGTTTTTAAATCAATTAGTATTTTATTAAATGATATAATAGTCCTAAAAAATATAATATTTGAGAAACTGACATATATGATGTTAAAAATGTCATTTATGATCCATTTTTGGGTCGCGTTTCATTTTATAGTAACTATGGTAACCATATAAAATGAATATACAAGAAGACATGGTAAAATTTAAATAAGTTTACTAAGGGTTAAAGATAAAAGATAATGTTACTTTTGTGACCTAAAATTTTATAAAACAAATTTTCTAAGAGGATTTAGACCCATAATAATATTATCTTTTAAATATATCACTTTGGTGTTATTATAATATTAAAATCAATTAATAATAAAATAATACTTTCAAACTTTCCTAAAATGCCGCTCCTCCATCTTATTAAATGACACCACCTCTAACCCATTACTCACACCTCTAAAGCCATTTTATCATCCAACATCTAATCCAAAAATATCCCAACATTCCTCCCTTCCTCCTATAATCCTTCCCCTAGGGAGAAGGCAATTCAATAGATCCCTTTGGCTCAAATCAAAAGAAGTTACCCGATTTAAGGTAATGTCTTCTCTCAAGTTTCTTTCCATTTTTCCCCTTATCCACTCCCTATGATCTTATTATTATTTTTTTATATAAAAACACCAGTATTCTCAATATAATAATATTTTTTATGAGAAGGATTCGAACTACCTTACACACATCTCCATCTAATGGGTATAGAACATACTGTTTCTGTGGATGGCGAACTACTGCCTCACGAAATGATGATTGTTCAATCTTCTCATACCACTTATTATGGTGGCCATTATGATGTAAATTAAATTATATATGATATATATGATATTTATTTTTTCTTTATTCTTTTTTAATTATCATTTAGAACATATATTTATGCTTTTCATGTTGTATAAATATGATAATTTCATTTGAGGAAGTGCGGACTACCACCCACTCAAAGTGGTATGGCTTGTTCATTCTATACATGGAACGTATAAAGGATGGAATTAATGAACTTATGTAACATAAATAACATATATATTATACTAGAATTATAATATACCTTTATATCATTTAGTTTTCATTCCTTTAAATATGAAAAAAGAATGGAAGTAGTGTTCATGCGTACATACAACTTACTGTATCCATGAATGGTGAATTTAATTTCTTATATCCGAATGATATGGACTATTATAAATAAATATATACTGGATATATATGATATATATGATATATAAATCATGAATATAATTCTAGAGATAATGTACTTTTGAACACATGGACAATTTTTAATTATGACAAGTTCATTTTTGACCCAAGTTTCGAACATAAAAAAAATGTCTGATATGAACTAAAATAATTAAATAATTGTTATACCAAGGTAATAAGTGATATTAAAGGAATAATAAAACTGAAAAATGTTCTGAATCAAGTAGAAATTAACTAAAGTTTATTATTCAGGAAGAACAAGGAACATACAAGACAAGTCAGACTCGAGGTAAGAGACTTCGTCTCAATCTCCTTTCATTGATGCATATTTCGATAATATATACCTCCTTAATTTATATGGTGTATAAACCCCTTTGAATTTTAATTTCATTCAAAGGGAATATTTTTTCTACAAATTGTTTTACTAAATTGAAAAAGGAATGTTTTTAACATTTTCGGCGATAATGACCTCTCTGCCACCATAATAATTATTTGGATTCCTCTATTTACCTTAATGTTTTTAAAAGGAAAAGAAATACTTTATTCCCCTTTTGTGTGTTTTTGTATTGAAAATGGTTTTTGAAATGTATTGCGTATTTTAATAACTTGAAATGATATCACATGATTTCAAAAAGTTGATATTTGAAATATTTTATGTCTAATGATTATGTAATGGTACTTGGACATTTGACGGGTGGTTACATGATAAACCAAATGACGGGTGGTTCCGTGATAAACTAAGGATGGGTGGTTACATTATAACATTCAATTAATTGGGTTTGGAAGTCGGCCATATGGCTATTCCATTTGTAAGAATGATTTGTGGAAGTCTACCTTATGGTTATTCCATTTAAGCATGTTTATGTCCCAAGTTACCTTTATATTATATATATTGCTTCCTACAGGTTTTATGGTAATATTTTGGTTACAAAAAGGGTAAGAAATGAGCTTATATTCAGTGAAGTGTTTTTTCTACTTCTTAAAGGTGAAAGTTATTACTTTATGATAAAGTACTCATGGTTTACATGTTGTTTTGAAAACTAACAGTTTTTCTTCTTTATGTATCCCTTACTGAGATTTTTACCCTCATCCCAAGTTTTGAAATGTTTTTCAAATGAGTTAAAGTGGAATAGGGTAAAGGATGAGATCAATGAAAATTTATGCTGTTTAAATCATAGAACTAAACATGTCTCCTTTGAAAGAGTTTTTGTTTTATGAAAAATAATGGATGGTGAGTAGAAGTGTCTACTTGTAATATTCAAGTTGTTATGTATAAGTTATGAACTAATTATCTAATTCTATAAACCCGAAAATATCCTCAATATGAATTATTAACTTAATTAAATATTATTTAATGTTTAAGGATGGGTCCTTATAATTGAATCTTGAAAAAAATCTCTTATGAGAGAAGTTTAAGTTAGTGGAAATTACCACTTAGGTGATGTTAGCCAAACTGCAGCATGAATCGATCACCATCACACACCTTACCCTTAGGTCATATGCAAGTGTTATGAGGGGTTATGCTTCGAGTACATAGTTCCATTTTTTAAAAGGTGAGGGAAAATTCCCCTTAATTAAAATAGATAGAAAAGTTCAGAGAAGAACATATAGTACAAAACAAGTCAAAAGAAGTCAAGTGACTCATGAACAAGTCTGCATACTGCGTTGAGAGAGGCTCCCCCTAGAACATAGAGATTTTGACCCCTTATTCAAGTTTTGACATGAACCCATGTCCCACCTCCATCATCTGGAAGTACAATATCAACTGATTATATTGCTTCTTCAACATCCATTATCTGAATATTTGATTTCTGATCCACTTCACTGCTACCTGAAAGTAGCTTAAAAGAATTATAAGTATTGACCTTTGAGGTTGGGTTATATTCCACATGCTTAACCATGTCAGATCCTAGTTTAGACCTATATCCAATGTTTTTAGGGATAGAACCATCATCATGAGGTATTCCTACCTCATTAATAGGTTCTTTTTCTAAAGGGATATCTTCCATGAGTTGCCTATCCATAACAAGCAGAGTAAAAACTTGTAAAATATGGATATGTCTAGAAGAAATAGAGATCCAAGGAGCATTATCCCCCATAACACAATAAACAGGATGGACATCACAAGATGAATTCATTATAGGGGATTCCAAATGAACTTGACCTCCAAGAATATTTAACAAATCAACAACATAGTTACTACCCTGATTAAATTCCAATACAGGTTCAAATTGAACCTTTGAATTATTAAAAACAACAGCCATAGGGGTCTGCAAATCTATATCAACTATATTAAGTTAAAGAGATAAACTAGAGGAATCATTAATCAAAATAAGAGTAGAATGAAATTGTGCTTTTTTGAAATATAATGACATTTTACTTTTGGGTTTAGTAGAAGAAATAATATTTGTTTTTCATTTTATATTTTTTGAATAAATCACTCTTTTCTCATTCTAGAAATCAAAATCAACCTCTGTTTGAGCATCAAATTCCATGGCATCTTGGTTGTCATCGGATTCAACATGCTCATCAAAAATTCCTCTTGATAAGGAATATTTAATAAAAAAGTTATTTTTAATAATATTTATTTTAATGAAATATTATAATAAAAACACTCTTATTAAATTATAAATGTTAATTTTTTAATGTCAGAAATTTCACTATGCATTTTCAATCTGCTATTATTTTTAATAAATAAATATTTTTATATTTAAAAGTTAAAATTATCATATTTAGAGAATTATTATGCTAAAATAAATTTCATTTTTGAAATTATAACTTCAAAAATAGTTTAGGGTTAATTTATGAGAATTTCCTAAAATACTTTAGTTTTTCTTGAATAGTAAAAATACTGTTTGGGTTTTTGGTATGATTAATGACATCATAATTTTGACATAATGATGTGATAAGTAATATAAAATTCTATTTAACTCTTGTGGATTAAAATATCATAATAGGTGTCCCAAGTGTCCAATACTATAGGAAAATACCCTAGGAAAGCCCATGGTTTTTCATTTACCACTACCAAGGTGTCCACAGAAATAAATAAACAAATCTTCCTATTTTTCTATAAATAACAACCAATTTATCCATTTTATTTCATCCAAAATTCATTCTACACTAATCTATGATATTTTAACCTCCCAATGAGTTATCCTAAGGTGTCCTAAAGCCCCCAAGGTCCCAATCCTCAAGTTTTATGAGTCTCTATTCAAGGTAAGGGAAATATCAACTTCTCTTTTCCTTTCAAGTTCCCTTTTATGTGGAATGTATTTCAAATTTCCAAACTATGTTATTTTGTCCATTTTATTATACCCCTTTAATACATTAAGATTATTTTACAAATTTGAGACCCTTGTCCACTCTCTTTTTAATGTTTTCTAAAACCATATTTCATACTTGTTATGTTGCCAAATTTTCTTCTCAAATTTTCTCTCTTTTTCTCAAGAAATTATCTTATTTTATTTTGTGAATAAAAAACCTCTTTATTTTATAGGGAACTTAGATTTATGAATGATATATTTTATTTTAGTATTAACATTCATGAAACTCCCTTACTTTTTTGTGGGTTAATAATTACATAAAGATATTTTCTTTAAGAACTTTTTTTAAAATACCATAATTTTGATATGAAACCCATTTCTTTTATTCTCCACGTTTTATTTATGAAATGTTTTATTATGATATGTGTGGATCAAATTAATTAATACATATCAAGGGTACACCCTTATAGTGATCCATTTAATTGGTTAAAGATTTTAATCTCTAGATATGATAGGTTTTATGATACCTCGGTGAATAACCTTGGTAGTTTTTATGAAAGCTCAGTGAAAATTCTTGGTGATATACTTATGAATATCTCATTTAAATGTTGTAGCAACATTTTCATGTTATTATTCAAGTTATTTTTATTATGATACTCTTCCTTTTAATTTTCTCATGGATTTATTATATACCTCATGTTATATTTAATATTTCTCAAGATCACATGTATGCCTTTATTATATACCTCAAGTTCTATTTGATATTTCTAAAGATCACATGTAAACTGTTTCCCTTGATTTACCTTACTGGGTATTATGCTCACCCTTTCCTTTGATATATGTCCCTAGGTTATGATATTCAGTAAATATACTTAGTATGAACCCATTATTAATCCTTTAAAGTGTATTAGATGATTTTTTTATGTTTTCATGTATCATGTACCCTTTTTTTCAATAAACCAAACTTTAAAAGATCCTATGTTTATACCATATAAATGAAAATTTATATAATAAAAATGCATGTTTCCATACAATAATTTAATGAAGATATGGATTAATAATAAATCATTCACTAAGTGAATATTTATACCATTGAATATTTGGACTAGGAGGACAAAAGGAAGAATAGTGTTAAGTGGTCTTTAGTTTTGACATGAAGAAGATGGGTGAAAAAATTAAGATCCAAAGTAATCTTCTTTAATAAATAACACAAGATATATGAAGGAAAATAGACACAGATAAATAATTGAAAGTAATAATTTTCCCACTCAATACACATTTTAAAGAGAGGATACAACCTAAAATGGAATCTGCCTTAAGTTTATAGGTGATGGCTACCCAATTAAAGGGAAACAATGCTAAATTCAAGGAGATTGAATAAAGGTTGAAAATCTACGATGAAAATAATAATATATCTCTGATGAAAGTCTCAACAAGTGTAATAAATAAAATATAAAATGTGGAATTGATAATTAAATATAAGTTTGTCAAAAAAATATATAAGAGAAGGATCTCAAAAGAAGGTATCTTTGACTAGAAACTTTTGTAGAAAAATGGGGTACACCATGAGTATGTGTCTAAAATCCCAATGAATCAATAGTGGAAAAAGAATTTACACATTAACATCTCGGCTGATAATTAAGTAAAAGAGGTATTATTTATATAGGATATGTTTAATTTTCACTAACTCTGGATATATGGAAATGGTTTTCATTAGGAGGAGAACCAAAAAACTCATATAGGAATCCAAAATTCATATAAAATACAAGAAAATGTTTTACAAAAAAAATTAATATATTAATATAGAAAATAGATTCACTATTTTAGTGGAAAAACATGGAGATCAATGGAAGGAGTATCATGCACCTATTATTATTCTCTAAAAAACCTATTATAAGTAAATAATAAAAATATTTATAAATAAGTTTCTCCAATTATGAGAGAGGTGAAAGAAAATGACAAGAAATATTAACTAAGGAAAAATAAGTCCAAATTGGTTCTAATGGTCATTGAAAAGGAAAATATTGAAGTATTACTTAGTGGTTTCAAAAATCACACCAATAGGAAATAGGGGAATATAGGTAGAAGATCCCTTCTATGGTATAAGAATCATGGAGAGAGATGAACCAATGTTTCATCAAAAGGAAAAACATGCAAAGGTGGGACTTATCCTACAATGGATATAGAAACAAAGTTATAGAAGATGAAGAAACCCATATAGAACATTTAAAATTAAGTTTTACTAAGTGTTATTGTATAAATAACCAATATCAAGGCATTAAAGAAGATTGGAAGCAAAGGGTTAGCCCACCATGACCATCCATAATCCTAAAACTGAGGATGTTGAAGGTTCCCCTCTCCCCATGAATTTAAATGTTTCTAATATCCATTGAAAGTGGTACAATATTATGGTGTAAATATGATCCATGATGATATAAATTCAGATGAGATTGTGCTTTGTAATAAGAATATTATCCTGAAAGGATATATTTTTTTTTGTGTTGGAAGAGGATGTGGTGAGTTAGAAATCGACACAAGCAACAAGTAGAGTCACAATGCTTGATATTCATTATTGGTATTAGTCTTGAATAAAAGGTTTCAATTATGAATCTAAATAAAAAATTAGTGTGAAGAAACCACCTTGAATTTTGAATCTAAATTTTAGATTTTCATGATGGAATAAAGGAGAAAAAATTATGAAGTACCTAATATGATGTTTAGAAGGTTTCAAGGATGTATTTAAAAGTTTCAATTATTTAAATGTCTTATCTAACATAATAAGTCATATTAGGATATATATTTAGTGGTTAAAAACCACTAAATTTGAGAATTCATATTAGAGTAGAAACAACATCATATATGAATTTCATGTTTATTTTTTATGTATTAACAATTGGTAGCAACTGACTATTTCTAGGATTTGAAGAAATCGTTGGAAGAAAATAGAATTATCAATATGTAGTTCCCCATTATGAAAATCATCTCAATATATGGTTTCAAGAGTGGAAGGCACTTAGGGGTAGTTTTTCATGAGCACTTAAAGGTTTTTTATCCTTATCTGAGAAAGAAGTGGCCATGCGTAGCATGGATTATCATATACATCAAGTGGTATCATAAGTTTTTAAAACAATAAGTGGTATCAATTGATCCAACATGAGGTATACCTCAAAAAACTTATACCTTATTGATTACCTATTAATGTTTTGGTGTAATTATGATTGAGATCATAGGATGTGATGGAGATTATAAAAATTCCAAGTTCTTAGAATTTATTTAAAGTGAGTAAGAGATACATATTTGAAATTAGAAACTTAGAATCTTGTTTCCTATAACGAACCCTTACTTAGATGGAATAAAGTATTTTTTGAAGACTCAAACACCAAGTGGTGAATACACTTGTAGGAACCTAAGGTAAAATGGAATTGTGTAAAATATGTAATTTGAAATTTTGGGTTCAAATAAATGTTAAAATAACTCAATCCATAAAATACCATGCCTTAATTTCTCTTAGGATCATGTGCAATTCAATTTAACTACATATAATAAAATCAAATGAAACCGTAAATGGTATGCGTCCATTTGAAATCACTAATTTGATTCACTCACCACCAGTGTGTCTTAGATCAAAGGTTACAAGATAAGAATCCTATTGATCATTCAAACATGCACTACAACTCTTGGATCATTGTTCTTAAATTCCCAGGTTCTAGAATGGGTAATTGAAGTTCTTTACGACATCCCTTCGATCATGTGAAGAATCTGGACTTGATCGAGGTAGAGAGATCAATATGACCATGTTCTTCCTTTGGCTTCTCACTTTAAATATTGATAGAGAGGAGTAGAGAACTCTCAAATTCACATGTCACACTATCCAAGAAGCTAAAATGATCTTTTATAAGCAGGTTATCTTTCCAAAATTTCACTTTGGTCCCTTGAAACTTATAACCTTAATTTTAGACCCTTTAATAAACGTATGAATTAATTATATTTTTTGTAAATGTCATGGATATTTTATCACCGACCTATAATACATTAACATGTCACATGATAAAATATGAACCATTAACTCATCGCATAAGCTCACTTAATAATTTAACAAACCTTGAACGTATTATGTTCCTTCGAAAAATTATATTTTCTCATATTCACTTTTATACTTAAACAACTAATGAATATGTTGAGAAATAAATTCAATAATTATTATTATAAAATTAAATAATATAATTGAATTATTTTTACTTATGATTGATCGCACTTGGATATTCACTTGCTCTATACATGGGTCCCACTTCATCCTAAACTCCTATTTATCCAATTGGTGGAATATGTGGATACACTTAGTGTGTGACCCTCAACATCCTTATCTTGGTAGTAGTGATTCATACCCATAAATGAAGAGTAGTATCTAGTAGCACATCATAACCCATAAGGAGATAAATAATGTCATAAATATGATGAACACCAATCACCTTGGACATATATTTAATAAAGATAATACCATCCTGACCAACTAGGATTGAGATATCTTTTCATTTTATAAGTAAAAAATATTGTCTTGAACATTAAAATGATTCCATACTACCATTATCACACACAACATAGGCTACCCCACCGCAACTTTAATGACAGGTTTTTCTTCTTGCATCAAAGTATGTGATGAAATGGTACACATTGATAATGATATCAATTCAAGAGGCCAATAAACATTATCATAGCTAGGAACAACTAATGACTCATAAAAGATGTAGTATCCATATTAGCGAGCTAGTCCTCATGATTTCATCTACTTGAGATCACCTAGTGAGAACTTCATGAGAATAATTCTCAATGCTTTTGAGACCTCAACACCTGATAGTGAAATATAATTTGTGTCTTGTTAGTATGATGTATCTAGACCATATGAAATGTGTTTAATTTTATTAACATAATTTATCAAGGTTCGTAGTATAGTTGATAATTTATATAACCTTTTGATACAATATGTAATCTAAGGAAATAAACATACAACTAGTATATGAAGAATAAACATTATTATGATAGCAATAGAAAAACATGTATATATAAAACTGTATACATGTAATGGTAATAAAAGTACATAAATGAGTTAGGTCTAGGAAACCCACTCCCAACAGTCACATAAGAACTAGAGACAGTTGCTAGAAACTCTAGACCTGTTTGCACTCACATGATAATCATCCTTCTTCTGAGATGTGAATTTTGTTTGGGGGTCTTCCACATTATCCTTTGTGACTACTATGCTAATTATGACTTCACCTCTTTCATTAAAATACCTTAGGATATGAAACTTATGAAGTATATAAATTGTCCTCTTGTGTGACCTTGGCTCCTTGGAAAGTACCACTACTACAATATTATCATAGTAAACTATAACAAGGTCCACACTACTAGGTACACCAAAAAGTTATGTGATGAAGTTTCATATACAAACTACTTCCTTAGCTGCATTGGAAGATTCTATATACTCGGATTGCACTATAGAGTCGGTGACCATAGACTACTTCAAGCTGCTCCATCTCATTGCACCACCATTAAAGAAAAAGATATATCTTGAAAATGATTTTAGATCCTCATGATATTTCTAGAACCTATCATCAATGTATCCCCTTATGACTAGATCCTCATCTCCTCCATACACCAAGAACATATCATTTGTACATCTCAAGTACTTTAGTATAGTTTTTACAATTATAAAATGCAGCTCTCCTAGATTAGATTGATATCTTCCAACCATGCTTAAAGAAAAGGAAACATAAGACCTAATACATAACATGACATACATGATATATCCCACTACTAAATCATAATGGATTCTACTCATTCTTTCAATCTCCTACCATGTCTATAGATGCATATTTTTGGAGAGATCAATTCCAAGTGAAACTAACAATAATACTATATTAGATTGTTCTATGTTGTAACTTTTGAGTACCTTGTCAATATATATGTACTTTTATGTAGTCCAAATAGCCACTAAGATCTATCTTGATAGATCTTTATCCCTAGAATATATATCGATTCACCTAAAACTTTCATGGAGAATAATTCCACTACTAAAAAAGTATCTTTTATCAGCGCTAAAAAACCCCTTTATCAGCGCTTTTATGAGCACTGTAAAGCACAACGCTAATAAAGTGTGGGTCCCTTTTATCAGCGCTTTTTTTAGCACTGATAAAAGGGGTATTTTATCAATGATATTTTTTTAGCGCTGTTAAAAGGGTTCTTTTATCAGCGCTATAAAAATAGCGCTGATAAATGTCAAAAAAATTGAAAAAAAATATATAATTCGTGGGCAGTTCACATGCTGCACCACGCTTCGCTGCGCCTATGCCCCCCTTAACCCGCATGATGCACCCTGCTTCGCTGCTCCCGCGCGACCCTGCTGCCACTGGAATTCGAACACAGGACCTCCCCCCTTGTGCGCTGCAACTTTACCACTTTTTCATTTTGTTTTGTTCTCCCTTTAATGATATATCAAGTTATATATATATATACATAGTTATATGTATTCGTATATTAATACAGATCCATATTAATATAAATTTATTTAGTTATATTAATATATTTATATATATATATTTATATATTCGTATATTAATATATATATAGATATAGTTATAATTTTTTATCTGTATATTTATTTGTATATTAATATATATATTTATAAGATTAATTTTAAATACATTTATAGAATATGTGTTTTTACGTGTGTTTATAAATAAATAAATAAATACATACATATATACAACAAACACACACAGATATATATATATATATACATATATATATATGTATATAGTTATGAATGAATACATGGAAATTTGGATGTGAAAAGTCATCGAGAATGTTAAAACAAGTATAAATTCTAATACAAAAGTCCGTTTCAACTCCAAAACCAGTCAAATTGACAAAAATTAAATGATCTTCAATATGATATTTGGTACAAGAAAAACGGACATCCGGATCAGAATTTAGAGGCATTTGAATGTTAAAACGACCATAACTTCTAATCTAGGAGTCCGTTTCAGCTTCACAATTAGTCAAATCGAATAAAATGAAACGATATTCGATATGATATATGGTACACATTTATCAGACATCAGTATCAGAAGTTATAGCTGTTTGAATGGAAAACAATCAGGGTACCCCAACAAAAAACTCAGTTTTGGAGGCATTCTGGGCCTTTTTTGGCCTTGAAAAATCCTTGTATGGGTTCTACGTTTCTATAGGGCTATAGAGCTCGTCGCAGGCTTTGATTTTATATGGTGTAGAGATCAAACGGAGGCCAGGATGAAAAGTTATGACCGTTTGAAGTTTGAGTTGTGTTTTCAACATATTTTTGATCTTTTTTTTATATTTTTATTTTTTTATACTCAAAGTGTTATTACATGACTATTGGTGGATAAAAATTACATAATTATTAATGAAACATATTTTTTAAATTATTTTATAAGCCTCTTTTACTAAATATCATATACATTCATATTGGATTTCCATTCATCATTTCCAAAACATATTTAAAAAATAAATATTATATTTATATCAGTATAAATAGATTTATATCTTTATATATTAATAAATGTTTTTATTTTTTTTTAAATTTTACCCTTTATCAGTGATTTTTATAAAAGCGCTGATAAATGGGGTCTTTATCAGCGCTTTTACAGAAGCGCTGATGGGGGGGGGGGGGGTCTTTATCAGCTCTTTTTTACTAGCACTGATAAAGGGGGGTCTTTATAAACACTTTTTAGCGTTTATAAAGACCCCCTTTATCAGTGCTTTTAAAAAGCGCTGATAAATGTGCAGCACCCTGCCCCATTTTGTAGTAGTGTTCATTTAACAAATCCTTCACTGATAGTAAGGATTTCACTTCATTTCCCATAATCAATATGTCATAAATATATAATAATAGTAAAATTATGACACTCCCATCGACCTTCTTGTATACACATGGACCGATTTCATTCTTCATGAAACCAAAATATGTTATAACTGCATAAAAAAGAAAATTTCATGATCGTGATGCCGACTTCAATCCATAAATGGATATCTACATCTTGTATACTTAGTTATCACTATTTTACATATTAAACACCTCATGTTGTGTCATATATTTGACATTAATCACATTCCCATTTAAAAAATAATTTTTGACATACATATTCCAAATTTCATAATCAAAGAAGAATTCTATTACAAGTAATATTCTGTTAGATTTCAATATTGCGATTGGAAAGAAGGTTTCTTCATAGTCTATGAATTGCTATTTTCTGAAACCCTTTGTAACTAGACTTTCATTATAGGTTATCAATTTTCCATCAATGTTTATCTTTTTCTTGAATACCCATTTAAACACAATAGGTTTTATATCAGTTGGAAGGTTAACCAAAATCCAAAATTGATTTTTGTACATGGAATCCATTTTAGAATACATGTATTCTTTCTATTTAGCATCATCATTACTATATACTAGTTCCTTGTAGGTTATAGGTTCATCATTCTCAAGTATTAATGTGTCATCTAGCTTGATAATAAGAAAACCACATCTCTCTAGTTCTCTAACCTCTCTTGTAGACCTACGCAGTACCTGTGTCTCAGGATCTTCTTCTCCTCTCACTATCTTGTGTGGATTCTATTCCCATACTGACTCTTGTACATATGGAGAATTAACTTTATTGAATTTAATCTTTCTCCCACTATTTCTATTGTAAATTTGTTCCCTTTATATAAACATAACATATCTTACCACAATGAATTTTTTTTATCTAAAGGGTTATATTGGTAAATTTCTTTATTCTTCATAGGATTACCTATAAAGATGAAATTTATGATTTGAGATGATAATTTGCACAAGGTATAGTCTGGAAAAAATCCTCACATCCCCATACATGTATATATGACTAGGCATGTTTCTTTCCATACTGTAACTCGTATGGAATCCCATCTGTTACTTTAGTTGGTACTCATTTTAGTGTACATGTCACTATCTGTAATGAATATCCACAAAATGATAAAGTTAGAGTTGCATGACTCATTATTAATCTTACCATATCAAGTAGGGTCCAATTCCTCCTTTCACTAACTCCATTACACTAAGATGTATAAGGAGGAGTGATTTGGGATACTATCTCATAATCCTTTAAATGATCGATGAAATATTGGTCAAGATATTATCCACCATAGTTTGAGTGGATTTCTTAATATTATTTCCATGTTTTTTAATAATTTATTCTTATATTCATTAAAAATTCTAAAGTAATCTAACTTATATCCCATTTAGTATACATATCCATATCTACTATATTCATCATTAAAATTAATGAAGTAAGTAAACCCACCCCTTGACTCTACTGTAAATAGATCAAATATGTTAGTATAAACTAATTATAATATATATTTGGACCTTTCTATTTTTATACTGAAAGGTGATTTGGTCATTTTACCTTATAAACATGCATGACATACATCCAAGGGTTTTAACTCAATGGAGTGTAAATACCCTACTTGATGTAGTTTTCTTAAACAATTTTCATACACATGAACTATCTTGAAGGGCTATAGGTGGGTAGGATATGAGTCATTCTCACTATATTTGTCATTGATTTTCAAAGTGTATTTTTAATTTCAAGTATATAAAATTCATTGTTAAGATGTTCTATACCATAACATCTATTTTTTTATAAATAAGAAAAAAATTATTTCCAAACATGAAATAAAATCCCATAGAATCTAAAATTGATATCGATATTATATTTATATAACATATGATACATAATAAAAATTATTCAGTATAAGAACCATTATGCTAGGAAAAGTAAGATTATTATCTCCCTCTGTTAATGCTACCAACATCACACTATTTTCTTCTCAAAGATCAAATTCACCTTTCTCAATTGTCTTAAATAAACTTGGTTCCTATATATGAATAAAAATGTGTGATACACATGAAATATACAATACCCAACTTATAAATATAAATAGATTGTATTCAATGAAAAATATACCTAAAGAATAAGCGTCACCTTTATTATTCTTCCCAGTTTTGCGATGCTTCTTCTAGTATCCTTTCTTTCCACATGCAAAGCAGATTACCTCCTTATCATTAATATACCTATGTATCTTTAGCTTCATGGAAGGGATATGAATCAATATCTTTGACTTAGACTTATCCTTGAAACATTACCCTTTTCTTTCCTCCTCTTTATCTCTATAAGGACCGGAGTGTTGGAATTATTCACATCCTTTTTTTGAGAACTAAATCCAAAAAGTCCAAGAGTTACTTATTTATGTTATTATTATTATAATTAATTATTAAATTCAATAATATAGGTGGTAAAGATGTAATAATGAGATAATTTTATAGTTATTGGTTCAATTTGAACCCAAGGGTTTCCATTATCTCAATGTATCCAATCATCCTGAGTTCAAGAGGGCCTGTCTGTGCTAGTCCACACCAATACAATGAACTATCTATCACATATTTTTATTATTGAGATATCTCTTAGTATAAATAATTGAGATGAGATGACATATTATAGGAATATTTTTCCTCATTTGTTTTCTATAGCTACCTGTATATAGATGACAACATGACACACTGAACATCGAGTGAATTATCCACATGCTTCTTATATTTATCTTTATCTGCATTGCATTATCTATAAAGAGGATTAAAAATAAGTGGGGATCCTAACATATAAACATTCCTTTCTTGACGTAGTACTATACGCAAGTGGTTGTACCAATCCTATAAGTTATTACCTATTAGGATATTCACTTCATCCAATATTGATCATAGTAAAATTGAATTGGTGGTGGTGATATCCATTTATTTTACAATAAGTAAACTTGGAAGATTAATACTTTCTCTTGATTACCAATAGTAATTTTCAAATTATTAATTTTAAATGTATCCCACTATTTTATCAAATATTACTATCCCTTAACTACTAGATTCATAATAATAAGCCACTTGAGTATTCTAATGGAAAAGATCATTAAACATCTATTAACAGCCCAAGATATGGCATCACCACTACTCTGAGAGTCTAAGGTAAGATTTTGGCTGGCCAACCACATTAACTCATGCATCCTTGATCTGTTGAGTGGATTACAATCACCTAGAAAGGATTACTATTCATTGCTTAATGATTTGGATCAAAAGTTGAAACAATCTAGCTATGACTACTTATTTATTACCAATTTTAGTTAAGTCAACCCAATACTCTCATAATAACCCCCTGATAGTAGGAGAAACACTCAACTAGGGCTAGCGATCACCTCGAACAATTGGGTTTATCCAATTCAAGTGATGAAAGAAATTTAAAGAATTAATATTGGATTTTAGGGATTTGTTAATTTATCTTGGTGAATTGAATCCTTTTATATTTAGAGTTATTATTCTATGTGATCACACTCAAAACTTAACCATAATTTAAATATAAAAAATAAACCATGTGTTTATTCATTTTTTATCATAGCATGCTTGTTAATTATTATACTATGTGATTCCATAAAAACACATTCAAAAAATAATAATCCATGAAAATGATAAAATAAATTAATAAATAATGACATGATAATGAGATCTTAACAATAGGTTAATCTATTTAGTGATTAATTAATTAAGCAAAACCTAGGGGAATTCCTTAAGTCAATAACCAACTCGAACAATTGGGGCGGTAGCTGAGTGTTAACACACCCTATAATCATATAAAAAAAACTAGGATCAAATTTGGATGGGGATAGTTTTTAAAGATACTGTAAAAATATTGTAGCAAGCACTGTAACACTATTGTAGTAGTATAAATGTACACTCGTATCGATTTTTTGGGCCACTGAATTGGGACTACAGGCCGCATAGCCTTTAGTACATCCAAGGCTTTTGGTCTATAGGGCCTTCAGGCCACCAATAGATCTTTGGTCCACAAGGGCCTTCAAGTCCATATAGAAAAAACAGGTTTGACTATACCAGAGTATCCCCAGAATGATGGATTAGAACAGTAGCACCCATCAACCCATGAAACATCATAATGGACACTGCAATCCTATAGAAACCTCAGGTGGTGTGAAGAACATACATGAAGAAGGTGTTGTGGGAGGGGTAGCTCTAAGTGTATTCGGGTCAATAAAATGTGTAAGGGATTTTTTCCCATGGTCTTATGGGCCATGTAATTCAATAGATTAGTGCCTCTAGGTCTTATATTCTTGAAAGGGTTTCGCATCAACATAGTAAAAAAGGGGTATTATCATAAATAATAACTATGGAATTGGAGAAAATACCTAACTTAGATTGTTTCACTCAAAAACTCCCATGCATTTCACTTGTTTAGTTTCATGCTAGCTCTCAACTTGAACTGCATTGTTTCGAATGTCTCTAATTTTTACATAGCATACTCACACATAAGTGAGGGGAACTTGATATGAAAAACTATTTTTTATCACTTAAATGTGGGAAACCATTCCCTTATAAAAATTAAAGATAGAGGAATGATGTGCATATTTTTAAAATAAAAATAATTATTACATTTTAAAAACTCAAATGAAATAATTAAATTAAATAAAATTAAACCAAACAGGCATGAGTTTCTATTAGATCATGATCAATACATATGCATTTATATTTCCTAGTAAAAAATTAAAATTTCTAGAATAAAACTCTAGTGTATTTTTAATGCTTTCATTGACATTAAAATATAATTTAATTAACTATTGATATGTCTTGAAAAATCCAAAAATAATTTTATTAAATATCAGATAATTAAATGTATTTTTTTGAAAATTTTCTAAAATTTAATGAGTTTGTTTGGACCTAAATATGATCCAAAAATATTTATTTAGGGCTCTTGGCTGGTCAATGAGTCGGTCTGGACTAACTCGGTATGGCCCGAGTTGGGTGACCCATCTTTGAGTAGGGTCTAATGTAGGTGCTATGCCATAAAGGGAAAACCACATTTAAAACAGGATATATATATATATATATATCATCCCTACACCACCCATAAATGATGGGAGGTTTAGTTTTTCTATACCCATTTGATTTGGTCATGGATAAACAATCACACACACACATATTTATATTTATTTTAATATTGAAAATGATGTTTCATCTTATATAATGATCACATCAAAATCCATCTAGGAAACCTTTATTCAATCCATACATGAAAAATGGTTCTCATTCGCAAATCAAATTCATATATATGTATACGTATATATATTACCATCACAATTAATCCTTAAAAACCATCAATCTTAGATTAGACATATCTTGTCCATACAATCTCAGATTGATGCACCTCTAGTTGAATTAGAACTATATAAAAACCCCATTTCTGAATCTTATAAAAATTAATCAAAATTTTGAAGTTATTCAGGCTAAATAATTACATGTTTCATTTGATACCAATTAAAGGAACTTTGGGCGCAATTGAATCATATAGAATACATAATTTAAAATTTTGGATTTAGATTCATGTTAAAAACACTTAATCCAAAAAACCCTTGCCCATATTTCTTATATAATCATGGGAATTTCAATTTAAGAACAAATAATAAAATTGAATGAAACTATAAATGATACCATGTTTGTTTGAAATTTCTGATTTGACTCGATAAATGTTAGTGTGTCGTGGATCAAAGGAAAAAATCTAGTCACCATATGTATCTTCCACACATGCAACACATTTCTTGGATCATCATTCTTCAATTCTTGGGCACTACCGTGGGTAATCGAAGTCTTTATGAAATCCCTTTGATTGCATGAATAATGCGAACTCGATAAAGGTAGTAGGATCAACTCAACCTTGTTCTTCCTTTGGTTTATCACTATAAATATTTATAGAGAAGAGATTAGATCTCTCAAATTCATGAAAATAGTGTTTCACACTATTTAAGAGGTAAAATGATCTTTTATAATTAGGTTTCTAAAATTTCACTTTACTCCTTGGAAAGTTATAACCTTCATTTTAGACACTTTTTCACACTTATGACTTAATTAAACTTTTCATAAATGTCATGAATATTTTATCACCCACTTGTAACACTTTAATATGCCATGTGATAAAATAATAACCATTAACTCATCTCATAACCACCTTTAATAATTTAAATAACCTTGAATATATCATGTTCATTTGAAAAATTATATTTTCTCATATCTGCATTTATACTTAAATATATTCTAAATACCTTGAGAAATAAATTAAATAATTATTATTCTAAAATTTAATAATATAATTTAATTATTTTTACTTGTGATAAACCCCACTCTAACATTATCCAGCCCCACACATGAGTACCACTTTATCATAAACTCTCATTCATCTGAATAGGTGAAACTTGTGGACACACTTAGTACGTGACTCTTTAGGTCCTTATTTCGATAGCAGTGAGTCATACCCATAGATCAAGAGTGCTATCTAGAAACACATTATGGCCCCTATGAAGATAAATAATGTCATAGATATGAAAACCTCCTTTGAACATGCATTATATAATATAATATATTTATCTCACAGTATCTCATAAAGAAGGATTCAAAATTTGTTTCATCATCCTTTATTTATTTTTTTATCTATTGAATTTACTATAATAACTTACCTTAAATAACCTTGGAAATGGATTTAATAATGGAAATACCACCCTGAAAAACTAGGCTTGATATATCTCTTCCTTTTGGAAGTGAAAAATCCTATCTTGAATATTCAGCCAATTCCAGACTACCAATGAAACACCCAACACAAGATACCTATCAAAAAATTCAATGCCATGGTTTTTATATTTCATCAAAGTATGTGATAAAATGGCACACATTTATAATGATATCAAGTTGAGAGACCAATACATATGCTCATAGATAGGAATAACCAATGACAACCAAAACATATGGTGTTCCTATTGGAGGGATAGTCCCTATGATCTTCTCTACTCAAGATCACCAAGTGAAAACTTCATGAGAAGAAGTATCAATGATTATGATCCCACAATTATTGATAATAAAAAATCATATGTGTACTATTAGTATAATGTATAATGATGATAGGACATTTTTTTAATATTACTTTCATATTATCTTGAGGTTCTTATTATAGCCGACAACTACTATAACCTTTTGATATGATATGTAATCTAAGGACATTACAATATAAATAGTATATAAAGAAGAAAATTTACTATGATAGTAATAGAAAAACATGTATATATAAAACTATATACATGTACTGGTAATTAAAGTACATTAAGGATTTGGTTCTAGGGCACCCACTCTCAACAACACTGATTGAAAATTTTAAGGAAAACACAGATGAGTTTGGAAATGGTAAAGAATCCCAAAATTTTTATAGTGATCTTCCAAGAAGTTTTTGAATTTAAACAAGTGGATTTATTCGGGTTTAGAATATGTGAATAATAAAGGTAGAGAATAATATCTCATTATCTGGATTTATGAAGTTGGAGGAGAAAAAAATTCCCCAAAATGTCTTTAAAGTTCATTAAAAATATAGTGTGAAAAGATTCATTGTGAAAGGGGAGTGAAAATATTGAAAGACACTTTTTTATGCCAAAGGGAGATGAAATAAATATAGAGGTTCCTTTAAGTTTTGATGTCAAAATTATAAAAAACCAAGGAATAAAAAGTAATTAGACTTGGAGTTATTAAATATATTTGATATTTGATGGATTTTTTATAGTATTGAAAAAAATCCAAAATGGGAGAATGTTGGAACCAAATGTGTGTTTTGAGTTGGATTTATTGTCAATGAATATTTGAATAGATGTTCATGGAAGAAGTATAAATTTTATTTTTTTATTATCAATAATTAGATATATTTTCATGAAATAAATAATTCATATTAATATCACTAATTATAAAAATGATCCAGAGATGAATAAAAATAAAATTATCAAAGAAATATTTCACCACAACATACTCCACACTATGGTTAATGAGTCTAATCAATACTAGATATGGAAATGATTAAAGTGGATCTGTTCTAGTTGTTTTTAGTCATATTTTCAAAATGTGAAGCCCATCTGTGGTAAATAGAAAAGATCACCATACTGAGGTGATCCTAGAAAAGCTGTGTTGGATATGGATGAAGACATTACAAAAAAAATTTTTTAGAAGGAAAAGTATAGAATAAAAATATAAAGAAAAAATGGGTTGACCTTACTAGAATAAATAGAGTATCCCATGACCTGATGTAGTGAACAAGCTCAACAACGATGCCTGTATGGAGAAAAATGGGTGAGAAAGGAAGAATAGTCTATGTGGGTCAGTGCTAGGCTGAGTGGAGTATAGGTATTGTGAGGGGATGCTTTGTTAGGAGATAATGACCATCACAAGGGCTGATACCAAAGGATGAGAATGATTTTCCTTAAAATGGTGAGGGTTATAGATGAGAGGTTGGATCATTAAAAAGTTTAATATGGGACAAGGAAGTAGCATGGAGTAACTAAAGTAGACCTCATAACATTGGGAAAGTGGCAATGTATAGACCACACTATGGAGAAGAAAGAACATTCCATGGTTGTTGAAAAACAATGAACATATGTGAACCAAGCCTTGGTAGAGGTTGTATTCATAGTGAATCACATATGTAATTTTGAAAAAATGGAAAAGTTTGAAACATATTTAAGGATATTAGTCAAATTGGGAAGCTGGTTGAGACCACACCTTGGTGGTCACTATGGTGAGTTTTTGAGATCTCCATGAGAAATGAAAAGTCCCACTATGAGTGGTTTGGTCACTCTGGAGGAATATTAAAGACGAGTCATCAAAGAAACCTAGAGAAACACTGCTCCATGGTGTTGAGTACAATGGTAAATTTTCCATCCCATATTTCTAACATATTTTACTTCATAATTTTTAATATAAATATCCAAAAAATAAAATCCCAGTCATCGAGAGGACTAATGTATTTGGGAAATTAGATACATAAACCATTATCTTAAAATAAAATATATCATTATTATTTAAAACTCTATAATGTTATCATAGTTTCATTTGAACTATTAATACTTCATAGGACAAAATGAGGACATACAAAGGAATGGGTGATCTATAAAACCTAGTAAATGAATAATCCAATCATAACATGATGATAGATAATACATTTCATTTAGTAGGAATATCATGATAACATAGAGGTAAGAATCCTATATGATCAAATGGAGTCACGACAAGAGAATACAACATTATAAAATCATGGTATCATAGGAATGTAGCAAAGACATAAAACATAACATTATAACATAAGTCAAGGCTAACCAATACTATATCAAAAAATAGTGTGCTTAGGCTAACCACCCGTGCACTATACATGGTATCCCATGAGATAAAAACATTATTATAGATACCCACCTTTTATTACAGGATTTTAACTATAATTACTTTATAATATATTACAAAATAAATTATAAGTATCTTTTTAGGTTTAATTTCTTGGAAACTAGGTACATAGTACAATACATATATGGTACATAAAAAACATAATTTTTTTTCAATTCTCATGAAATGATTATTTACCATCCCATCCTAGATCATATCACCGAATAAAATTTCCTAAGGAAATTTATCAAATGAAAGGGGTGAGAATAAATCCTAATAAGGGATAAACAATGTAAGAGAACATCACTGTCATGACCTGACCCACTTAGGCCCACTTGGTTGGTGAAAAGATGAATTTGATACCCCAATCCCACCTCCAATAGGCCAAGGGTTGATGATTAGTTCTTAGAAGACATATCACACACATGAGAGACCTTAGACCAAGGTACACACACAAACACACACACATATCTAAACTCTACTAAAATGAGAAAATAAAAAAAACAACTGATGCAAAAAATATATGCATACAACTAATCCCACAATAGAGAATGATACGATAATGGGTAAGAAAAAGGGTCAAATAGAAGCCCCCAAAAACTATAAAAGAGTATAACTAGCTAGTAAGAAATTGGGCTTCTATCAAGATGAAACTCCTAGAACTGTCTGTGGTTCATCTAGTGTAACTAAGATCCACCTTCTCTTGGTCCTCCTATGACTCTGTAAAAAGGCCTATTGCCTAAATAAGACATGAAATGGGTAGGAAGAGCCCATACATGAGTGAGTATAAACATACCCAGTAGGAAAACCCAAAATCACCAAACATAAAGCATCAAAGAGAGTCATCTAAAAATAAAGGGTGATTAAAAAAAATATGTTCTAAAATATAGGAACCAAATATCAAAGTAAGGTCACATCCACACAACCATATTAGGATCCCAATCGACGCTCCAAGGTAATGCCTGTCTAAGAGAACTCACTCATCCAGTATTTTTAATACTAATAGATCTCATCTGGAAGGTCATGCTTGTCAGGAATCTCCATAAAGAGGTTCATTTTGGAACTTAGAGGATATAAATACATAGATAGGGGATCACACCTAGGGCCTATGGGGGGTACCTAAATATACCCAGAATAACCCACTAGGATGGGGATCACATGCCCTAGAAGTTGGTAATGGGATACCCAACCCAACCTAAGGAATAATTATATATGATCACGACCATTCCACATGAAAGGATACATGACTCTATACAAAACTAACCTACATAGGGGATATCAAATCCTATAATTAGTATGATATGACTCACTATACCCTCATAGGTATAGAACAAGGGAACATACCCTATTGATATACAACTAGAATGAGGATAACATAGGCTTTGACATTCCATGTAAGGGGGTACATGATGTGTCTAAGTAATATACATCCTTTGTAAGTAATAAAAGAATGTATTTCTCAATCCAGACATTCCTAATCCTATGTATGTGTACTTCAACTCATGCCTATGTACCCTGGCCATGTCTATGTACACTAGCTATGCTTGTGTACTCTGGCCATACCCATGTGCACTAGTCATGCCTGTGTACTCTAGACATGATTGTGTTCACTGGACGCACCTATTCCCATGTACCTAGTGGTATATTCTAGGTCAATATATTTGGATCACATGTTGTGTAGACTAGCCACTTGTCTTTTGATATTTTTCTCTATGCATAGACCTAAACACTGTATAAGGGGGTCCACAAGACATGTGTTCTTTTGAACTACATGTTGTATATATTAGGATTTTATAAAAATAAAAAAACTCTCACATATCTTCTTACACATTTCCACCACCTCTAACTCCACAGTGGAATCCACTGTAGATATTGGATTTGAGTTTGCTGAATTGGTGTCTTCACCAATATCTATATTCCGACCACCGTCTATTCATAAATCCTCTCCTGTCACACTACATTGCCAAAATTCCAACCTATGGGATAAAAACCCTTATCCAAACCCTAATTTTCCATCATTATCATCACATAATGATTGTTCCTTTGATCCAAAATCTAAAATCATGATAAAAATACATTGCACTAAAGATTTATTACACAATGATCAGTTTTTGAGTATTGTTGAACCATTGGCCAAATGAATTAATGATGATGAAAATTTGAATAATGGGGGAAGAAAATAATGAAACACAAAAGTGAGTAGAATAACATATGATATTGTTCATGTTTAACTTCATCCATAAATGAAGAGAATGAAAAACATATAAGATTAATCAAGGATCAACAAATCATTTGTTAATTCCTAATTACAAGAATAAAAAACATTGACTATAAATCAATAATCAATCAGTGAATTAATTTTCTAAAGGAATTAATTCATGTTAGATATAGAAGAATAAAAAATGGATTAATCCAACAAAATAGATTTCCAACTTTGAAATTGGATTCATTTTTGATGAATAATTATTTCTATGCCATTGTCATTGATGATATCCAAGAACTCCGTTGATAAAGAAAAACTCCTTGGAAAACCGATCGTTGATCCATTATCCTGTTGTCATCCACCAATGCTATCCTCTATAATCATCTCCAATCACCAGGGTTATATAGATAACCCTAGGATTTGGACATAAAAATTCTTAAATATGAGAGGATTTGGTCATGATTAATTAATAAATAATAAATTATTTAATTTTTTTTTTTTTATTATTCCTGAAACTACTCTTTAAAAAAACACCCAACACACAAAAAAAATGTTGTTCCTAGGGTAAAACCCACATTCCATATTTAATGGTGGTCTAATTTTCCCATATGAAACACCATTTGAGAGATATTTCATTATTTTAGAAACATTATGCATGGGTGATATATTATATTTAATATTTTAATTATATCAAAATCGAGGCTCCACAGGCCCTGGAATCATACTATGACTCCACACCTAACTCTGAAAATATTATTTTAAATATTCCAAAGTGTAACAAGTCAAAAAAAGAGTTATTAAATTCTCACTAACTCAGATATTTCCATCCTAAAAAGTAAAAATACTACTAAAAAAGATGAGGAAACCGAGCTCACATATGGTTTTCTATCTCACAGGTTCTATCTTGAATATTCTTATGCTTCTATTGGACATGCACAAGGGAATCACTCACCCACAAAGGATATTCTACTTCTGAACCTCAATCTATACCGGGTACTCTGTGGATGTTTCTCCATCCTTGATTTTCAACTTCACCTAATCGATATTGTGTGATAATTTATTCACATACCTTCTCAGCTAAAACACACATAGGATTTCATACACATGATCTAATCATGGTGGTAGGTCTAAGTGGTACACCACCTTGAAAACCCATTGTTTTATCAATAAAGGACTAATGAATCTTATAGATAGCTTAATTCCCTAAAATAACCTCCACAATCGTCATAATAGTGAGACCTTTAGAATCACATAGATTTCCTCATTGAACTTAAAAGGAATCTATCATCAGTCCACCTAAGACTTATGACAACTATGAACCATACTCATTTTCTTCTAGATTATCTACACCTTCTTTGTTATTTCTCACTCCAACTCAAGGTCCATGTGTGGTGACTCCATAGGTTCAGTCTATCACAATTGTAACCTACACGGTATCTTGTTCATGGCCTAAAATGGTGCCATACCAATGGTGGAGTGGTTTCTGTTTTTATATGAAAAATCCAAAAATAGTAGATGATCTTACCAACTATGAAAAAATTCCAACATGAAAGCCTGAATCACACCATTTAGAACCTGAATGATCTACTCTGTCTGGGGGTGAAACATTATGCTCAACCAAAACTGAGTCCCAATGGCCTCCTACAATCCTATCCATAACCATGATGTGAAGCAATCATCACAGTCTAAGATGATCATTGAGGGAACTCAATGAATCTTTACTATCTCTTGCATGTACAAGCATCCCAAAATCTATACAGAATTCTACTATTGGACGAATGGGAAGTGTTTAGACCTAGTGAGTTAGTCTATGATCTCCCAAATGGAATCATGACCTCTAGATGATTTTGGAAGTCCTCACATTAAGTCTATATAGATACCATCCCACTTCCACTTCAGCTCATCAAGGGGTTGAGCCAAACCCATTGGAACCTGATGCTTATCCTTCACCTATTGGTATGTGAGGAATTGAGAGATAAACTTATCTACACACCTCTTCATCCCTGACCACTAGAACTGATGATGAAGGTTCTATTACATATTTTACACTCCTAGATATACTAGTAGGGGTATTTATAATTCTCACTCAATACCTCCTCTTACAACATCATTGGTACCATCATCCATCCTTGAAAAAGGAATACATGCTCCCCATCTTCAGAAAATCCATTAAGAGCATGTCCAGTGGATATCTGAACATGCAAGGCCTCATAATCAATATCTCTAAGAAGATACTCCCTAAAACATTGAATAAGAATATGGGTAACAAACATAAACTAGAGGTAAGAATCACCATCCTCATTTAACATTGACAACTACAATGAGACCAAATACTCTAACACCTCACTCAAAAACTATGAACACGATCTTCGACCCAGATTATATTCCACCATGTTCCCCTTTCTGAGTATATATACTGTCTCAAATTTATAATCCTAAAGTATCTATAGTCATCACATCTACCTCAAGTTAAGATATTTCTATGAAAAGATATACCGAGGAAAATTTTAGCCAGGATAGACAACAAATTTCGATTCCGTATGATCGTGTCTTCACATATTCAAGAAAAAGACCACTATTTCTAGCTCCAAATAGTGGTTCATCTAGTTCTTCTCATGGGTTCTTAGCTTTTGGGACCCATAATTGATCACCATATACCTCTACAATACAACACATTCAAGCCTAGTTCTGGAGGAATCAAAAAACACCACATAATAAACACCCTCCTCTAGGAGTATTAAAATGGGGGTGCTTTTCAACCTATGCTGCAAATCCTAAAATTTATACAGGAATATCTTTTTACATATGAAAGGATGACTCTTTTGGTCAAGGTACTTAGGGGTGTTTAAATCCTAGAGAAATTAGGTACAAATATCTAATAGTAGATTGGAAATCCAAGGAAGCTCCGCATCTCAGTCACACTCCTGAGCGGATCCCAAGATAGAACCACATCAAACATTGCTGGGTCTTCTACTAATTCCTCTTATGAGATGACATTCACTAGGAAGTGGAACTCTCAAATACAAAATTGAAACTTCAAGAGATTTCTATAAATATAGTTCTCTCAGAGTATGTATTGAACCATAATCAAATATATTGCTTGATCCTCCTTTGATTCAATGTACAAAATGATGTCATTGATGAAGGATATCATGAACTGATTCAAGGGGGGTTGAAAGATATAGTTCATAAGTCCCATGGACACTTCTAGGGAGTTTGTCACACTAAAGGGAATCACTAAGTAATCATAGTGACCATATCAACATTTAAATTCCATATTTGGTATATCCTCTTCTCAAAGTTAGAGTTACTAATAACCCGATATGAGGTCAATCTTTGAGAACCACCTTTCCCCTTTCAGTTGGTAAAAAAGGTCATTGATTATTATAAGTGGATACTTATTCTTGATACTCACCCAATTTATGAAACAATAATCCTTACATAACCTCAATCTCCCATCCATCTTCTCTGAAAACAACACTAGGGTTGTCCAAGGGTTACACTTGGTTTAACAAGGCTCTTTATCTACTAATAATTCAACTAAAACTCTATATCTTGAATCTATATAGGGGCCATCAGATATCTGGACACAGATATTGGGGAAATCCCTGGGTCTAGATCTATGAAGAAACAAATCTCTTGGTGGGGAGGTATGTCTAGAACATCCTCTGGGAAGATGTTATCATACTCCACCACTACTGTTGGAAACTAAAATATCATAACATCTACTGCTATAAGGGTAATACTAGCTAATTGATGAGTAATCATCTTCATCCTCCTTTGTAAGATCTCAAATTTCTCTACCCAGACTTCCTTCTTGCTAACAAAGGAAAATATCATCCCATCAACTTAGATGCACCACATCTTCCACCTAAAACAATAAATGTGTGTATGTACTATCCATTAATTACCTTGAATTATGTCATAAGACCTTATCAAAACTATGAAATTATCCCAAAATAAGTTCTCTATAACACCCTGACCCCAAAGTCCTGGATTTGGTGCATTATTTTATTAATTTGGCATGATTACAAGGAATCAAATCCCGAAGGACCGATCAGTTTAGTAGTCTTGTAAAGATATATTACATACATGATACCCATAATACATTTGGAAATTGGAAATACAAAAATGAGACATAATAAAAAGAAATAAACATCATCCTTGAAGGCTTATTCAAAGGATTCCACTTAATAACCTAGGGAAAGGAAACATAAGAAGGGTAAGCTCAAATGCTCAGTAAGGGAAAGTAAAGTAGAATAAATAATGAATCAATGAGAATAAATCAACATGGAAAGGTAAATAACTGATAACACATTCCATACAAATAACTAGATAAGGCAATATCAATATGTAAAGGTTAGAAACATAAAACTCATGCCATTTAGTCAGTGAATTTAAAATAAAATGAATCCATAGATACTTCGATGAAAAATATCATGGTTAAATAATAAGTGAAGATAAATGAGGTAAATTATTAATTATTTTATTCTATTTTTCCTTGGTACATGGAACCATTACCTTCAAGACCTTTCACAAGACAATTTAGCATATTGGGTAAAAACCCATCTAATTTGGCCAACTATTTTGTCTCATGATACTACCAATGCATCAAGGGGATATCTATAACTGGGACCCACCCACATCATACCTAAAAAAATCATTCCTCATATTTAATAATTTATTTTATCAATAAACAATATTCATTATCAATTATCCATATTGAATAAAAGATATATATTTCTTAATAATTCCCCAGTTAATCAAATAACTGTCAAAGTGAACACCATATGTAAAAATGGTATACAGTTTAAGAAATAATAATATCCATCACCCAATAATGTGGATATTTAAATAAATTTATTGTTTCAAGAGAAATTTAACTATCAATATAATGTGATATTTAAAAGTTGATCATTAAACACATTCTTGAAGAAAATAATATTTAAACATTCCAACGTATCCCATACCACTTTGAAACATTTAAATCATAATATTTATAAAGGAATAAAATTAAATGAAACTTATAATATCATTAAAAAAGGTTATTAATGATATTAAATTAAAAATTTTAGTATATGTACACTATATAAAAGTGAAGTGGTTCAAAACAACAAATAAGTCTCAATGGAATGTAAATTGAGATGAAATCCCTAACCTTAACCTTCCTTTTTGTTGCGTGGTATTTACCCTCTTATATAGTGGTTTAAAATATGTTACTAAATTATAAAATAAACATAATAATTTTTATAATATCATATATTAACTTCTTACAATATTTTAGTACCCATTTGTTTACACTCTTACAATATTTTAACCATTTCATGTGTTAATTACCAAGTTTACTCAAGTATGTTTTGAATTGTGATATGTTTTTACTATTAATTAGATCATAATTTAATCATATAAAAAATTTAAACCATAACTTAATTATAATATATATTCATTACATATGTATTTATAATATTCTATAATGTTTTTAGATAAGAAATAAAATGCAATGTTCATAGAGACGGTAGGCCGTATGTATGCATGAACGCTACTTTTGTTTCTTTGTCATATTTAAAGAATGAAAAGTAAATGATACACATGTTTATTATAATTAAATTATCATATATATATATATATATTATATATTAAATAGGTTTATTAAAATCATCCTCAATACATTCTATGTATAGCATGAACAAATCACATCATTTTAAAGAGGTGATAGTTCATACTTCCACAAACAATGTTATCATATTTATAAAAAAAAGAATTTATAGTGGTATGTGTTATAAAAGAATAAAGTAAGAATAAAGAAATTATAAATATCATATATATCATATATAAATAGAGTGTATATCATAATTACTACCATGAGAGGTGGTAAAGGAAGAACAAACAATCATTGTTTCGTGAGGTGGTAGTTTTCCATTCACATAAACAGGATATTCGTTACCCATTAAATGAGAGTGTGTGTAAGTTTAGGTTGAAACCTTATCATAAAAACATCCAAATATATTTAGGATAATTGTTTTGTTATATAATAATATAATAATTATAATTTAAAGAGTGTAAAAAGAAAAAAAACTAGAGAGCTTAAGGAAATATGTTACCTCTTAATTAGGTAACTCATTTTGGTTTATACAAAAAGGCTTCCTTGGATTGATTCTTGCCCATAGAAAGGATTATAGGATTAAGGGATGTATTTTTAGGAGCTATTTGGGTATATATTAGTTGATCCAAATTTGACTCAGAGGTGTGAGGAAGTGGGAGGATAGGAGACCCTTTTATAGTGGGGGAGGAGAGACACTCTTGTAATATTTTGAAAAAGTAATTACATACACATTTTTCAAATTTAAAGTGGCTACCATAATGGTAAAATTTAGATAAAATTGGGTATATGTTATAAATATGTCCATAAAATGGATCTTGGACAAGTTTCTAGGTCATTTGGGCCCTTAAGATTAAGGTTTAGTCCCTTATTAAGCATAATTTTACCTTAATCATTCTAATTAATTTTAATTACATTCACTAATATTTTTGGTCAAAAAATAAGGTGAACTTGTTATAAATTTTGAATTATTCTAATTCCAAATATATAATCCATTTTTAAAAATTACAATAAAATAAATTTCATAAATTAATTTAAATTTAACCCCATAGACTGGACGATAAGGCATGTTTTTAAAGTAAAAACGTCCAAAAGTTTTCAATATTTTTATAATCAATTTAAATGTGAAATTGATTACAATGAACTAAATTAGATTAATTTATAAAAATTTTATTTAATTAAACTTTAAAACCCATTTAAAATTTAATTTAACCTTATAAATAAGTTAGATGAAAAAGCAGGTTTGAACTAAAATTCAGTATTTTCACTATTCATTTAAAAAATGAAACAACATAGAAAAATACCAAAAGT
The DNA here is from genome assembly GCA_963277665.1 of Viscum album. Taxonomy (NCBI): domain Eukaryota; kingdom Viridiplantae; phylum Streptophyta; class Magnoliopsida; order Santalales; family Viscaceae; genus Viscum; species Viscum album. The sequence goes on from OY728125.1 coordinate 149,094,438, forward strand.
TCACCCTTGGTTAATTTTTATATTTTTCTTCCAAATATGAAGTTTATTTTTACATATTAAATTTATAAAAGTTTCAAAAATTGTATTTAAAATGGGTTCTCCATTAAAAGACAGCAAAAATGCCTTAATAAAAATATAGTATTTTATGCATAAAAGTGGTTTGTTTTTATCTTAGGCCTATAGAATTTATTGGATGGATATAAAAAATATTTCATTGAATATATAATATTTATATTACATTAATATCACTCACTAAATGTAATTAATTTAATTTATTAGGGTAAGACAACTTTGTATTCATAAAAATAATAATATTTTCCTTTATATTCAATCTGTTTTCATATTAATTTCTAATTAATTTGTAACTAATAAATTAATTTTATATTTGTGGAAACTATAGATTTTAATAAGTTAATTAAATTTTTTAATAACTACTAATTTAATGGTTAGGTTATATCGTATAATATTTTAATAATATATCGTTATTTAGTAAAACTCAGTCTTGCGTGTAACACAAGTTATTTGAAGAAACTCATTGTTATGTGTGAAATAAAATAACTTAGTATAATGTTAATTAAAAGGTGTATCATAGATTTATTTAAAATATAAAATATATTTTAAAGTATCGGGGTATTATATTCCTTTACGCGCTTGGTTATGCGTGTGATACATGCTATCAGATACAATGTTCTTACATTAGGATTATATGATGTTACATTCTATACTCCAAGTGTTTGATTAGAATTTCAACAGGAGAATGTGATTGAAAAATATATCATAGTAGGAGTCTCTAAATTAAAGTATTTATATAAATGATCCACTATAATCTCCAGATATCGAACAAGATATTTTGCAAGAAAAGGGTGGATCATTCATGTATCTATCAGTTCCATAACTATAGTATAAAAGACATAGATAATACCTTGAATAATACTTGGAGCCTCTAGTTTATAAGACTCATCTACTTGAAGCTACCCATGATCTTTACCACCATATCCCCAATCCTAGAGTGGATCACCTAGGGGTGGTGGTGGTGGAAAAAGGTCAAAACTTCAGGTACCACTCTCTACTCTCCCAACTCCTTTTCCACCTCCACCACCATGTAGAACAATCAACTCTAGTTATTGAATCTTCATAGGTATCCCATAAACCATCTAATTATCTAATAAATGATGAGTTGGGAAATCTCAAATGATATTTCCTCCCCCATCACAGTTTTAACATCACCTCTCTCTTGGATAATTGGAACTATCTTTAGAGACCTAGATGAGAGAACCTATGTACTAAGACCGTCTCTAGAAATGTATAATGTTCTAGGATCTATGACTCTATCATCAACTACCATCTTCCAAAGTCTTAGTTCCAGGGCGCCCACTGCCAAAACCAATTATCACCAACTTCTCAACTATAAATCCTTTCACCACTACAACATTCTCAAACACCCCAATATAGGAAGTAATACATATAGATACCACTAAATCCCAAATATATTAGTGAAGGACACACTTGAAAGACTATTCTTGAAAGTACGCATCCCAAACCAGTCCATGGAGTGCTAGGAGAGGTTAGTGAACCTCAACATATACTCTCTGACTGACATGTTGCTTTTCTAGAGCTCTAGAAGCTCCTAGATATATACTTCCCACAATATCATTAGGTAAAAATAATATTTTAAGGTGGAATTGAACTCTATCCAAGTGAGAGTCACCTCATCATGTGTTTATGTCACCAAGATTCACCATCACCCTAGGGTATATGAAGATGGATTTCTTCTAGGACCACCATCTAATCAAGAGAGGTCCTAATATGGACTAAAACTAACATAAATATTTAAATCTAGTCCTCTACCACTTGGGGGTCCTGGATCAGCCTAAAAAAATGAGGGCGATATGTTTTTGGAACTTATGAAGTGTGCTCATATTGTGCACACCATCTACTGATACTTCCAGAGCAACTAGTTTCTCAATGAGTGGAGGTAATATCGATAAACCACTCAGAGGTACCACCTACTATTTAGGACCATGAATTGAAGCCTTATCATTAATAAGATCATCATACTGATCCCATTATATAATCTTATGTAGATTTCATCACAGAAGAATCCTTAAAAAGTCAAGATACACTACCATCAATGTGCATATCTTGGGAGCTGACTCAAGAAGGACGTGGAAACCACAACCCATTACTATATGATGCATTTACCAATGTTTTCCCTATAACTAGTTCCTACATATAACAATTCAACAAGTATGTTATCAGAGTATTGGTGAGTGGATACATCGAGCACCGCACCATCACTGGGTTGCCAGGTCTCAGAGTCCAATTCGAGACATTTCAACACCATTTCCCTAGTTCCCAAACCAATCCTCATGACTAGACTATCTCTAAAATATAGTCTTAAGATAATCTATGCTTTTATACCTATATATCATGACTCAACCCACCATGTCCCACCAAGTTAGTGGAAAGCTAAGTTTGACACCCCAATCCCACATCTAATTGTCTAGGGGCTGGTGACTAGTGCCGAGTAGGCTTATCATACACATGGTAAACCTTATCCTAAGGTAACTGTACACACAAAAACACATCTACAAATGATAATATAATTTATAAATAAAAGAAAAAACTCATACAAAAAATTCATGCATACAAATAATCCCACAACAGAGTATGATACAAGTATAGGGAAGAAAATGGGCCAAATAGAAGCCCACCAAAAATCTAAAAGAGTCCAACCTGTTAGTAAGAAAGAGGAATAATTTAAAGATAAAACTCTTGGAACTATCTATATCCCATCTAGTATAACTGATCTCCTCATACTCCTAATCCTATTAATAATCTATCAAAAATCTTTTCATTTGTATAAGACACAACATGTGTGGGTAAAGCTCATTCATGGGTGAATATAAACATACCTAGTAGGATACTCTGAAATCACCAAACATAAATAATGAAATAGAATCATCTCAAAGTAAAGGATTATAACAATCCATATGTGATCAAAGATAGACACCAAGTCTCAAATTATGGTCACATCCACACCACTGGCCTTGTATTTCACCCAAGGCTCCAAGGTAATTCCTGTCTGAGTGAACTCATTCCTCAGATCTTGATAAAACTGATGGTGCCCATTCGAGTGGTCATACCCATTGGGACTCTCCATGAAGAGGTACATGTAATAACTCAAATGATATTGATACAAATACATGGGATAACACCTAGGTCTTATGGGGGATAACTAAACCTACCCAAAATAACCCACTAGGATGGTGATTAGATGATTTGAAAGTTGATAACGATAGAACTAACCCATCCTAGAGAAGAATGATAGAGGATCACACCCTGGGACACAAAAGGGATACCCAAATCTATAAAAAACTACCCATAGATGGGATCACTCATTATATACTCAATATGGAATGCCTCACTATACCTTCATAGGGGAAAACCATGGGAACATACCCTACTGATATAAAACTAGATTAAGGAAAATGGAGACTTTAACCTTATCCAGAAAGGGGTACAAGACATGTATAAGTAATAAAAAACATGTCTTACTCAGTTTGGAAATTCTCGATCCCATGTACTTGTACTTTATCCCATCCCCATGTACCCTGGCCATGCCTGTGAACACTAGCCTTTCCCATGTACTATATCCATGCCCGCATGAACTAGCTATAACCCTGTACTCTAGCCATGCCCGTGTTCCCTAGACATTCCCATGTACCCATGGGAATACACTAAGTAACTATATTTGAGTCACATGGTGTGTGGATAGGATAAATGACTTATGATATTTGTCTCTATGCATAAACCTAGACACCATGGAAGGGGGTCCACACGACATGTGTTCTTCCAAACTACACACTACGTCTATTGGGATTTCATATAAATTCAAAAAATATCATGTGTCTTTTCCCATGCCATCACCACCTTCTATTCCATTGAAAAATCCACCTTAAATCTCAAATTTGAGTTGAATGAACTAGTTTCATCACCAATAGTCATATTCCAACCACCATCTTCTCAAAAATCATCTCCCATCACACCATATCACCAAAACACAAAATCATGATATAAAAACCCTTGATCCATCCTCGATCTACCATCATCATCATTTCACCATGATTTCACCTTTGATCCCAAACCCAATCCTATGATGTTGATCCATTATGTCAAATATTGATTGCATAACGACCCATTTTTGAATATTGTCAAACCACCCATCAAATAAATTACCAATGAAGAACGTTCAAAGAATGAGGGTAGAGAAAAAGAAACAAAAAATTGAGGAAATAAACATAAAACATTTTTGGGGTTTCACTCATCTGTCAATGGGGAAAATAAAAAAATTAATAATAAACAAGGATAAAAAATAATTTATTAATGATTAATTCCATAAAGAAAAACCATTGACTATAAATCAACAATCAATCCACGAATTAATTTGATAAATGAATTAATTCACATTCTATATGAAAGAATAAAAAATACAGATTAAGGCAATAAAAAAATTCCTTCCTTGAAATAAGATCAATTGATGATGAGGAATGATCTTCACATTGTTGTCATTGGTGAGATCCAAGAACTCCATTGATGAAGACAAAGACCTTGGAAAAATGACCATCAACCCATGATCTCCTTTTTTTTTCCTACCAAATCTCTCCTACCAAATCCTCTCTAATATATAGGGTTATACAACTATCCCTAGGATTTATCGACAACCATGTTTAAATATGAGAGAATTAGTTCACATTAAATTAAAAATTAAAAAATTAATTTATTTATTTATTTGTTTATTATTTTTTCTGAAACTTATCTTAAATAAAACACCCAACATGCACAAAGATTATGTCATTCCTTGGGTAAAACCAGGGTTCTAAATTTAACTGGGGTCTCATTTTTCCCATATGAAACAATTTTTGGGATATATTCCATTAGTTTTTGAAAAACTATATGTTTGATATGTTATATTTCATATTTTTTTATTATATCTACACAGTTACTCCACAGGCCTTAGAATACCATACTTAATCCATGCCTAACTTTTAAAATATTTTTTAAAATATTCCAAATTTTAACAAGGAAAAAATAGAGTTATTACAATCATAGGTGGAACATAAGCATAACATAATAACATGTATATAATAACTTGAGGCATAATGTAATTACATGATGTGGGTACTGGGGTGTGCAATAGAAGTCAGTGGGCTAGTGGTTTAAAATTTTTCATCACCAGAGTGAAGAAAATGCATCTTATCTAGTTATTTGATCCCCAATAAAGATATGATGATATCTCATGAATTTATTAAGCACAAAATTAAAACAGAACAAATACCCCATTAAAATCAAAGTGAAATCGACAAAAAAAATTTTTTGATGACCATTGCTCAAATGATCCAAGGATTAATCCCTCTTGATAATATACACATGCATCAAGAACTAATGTGAACTTCTATTATTGAATTCAGAGTGCGATCATGGAGCTCTAATGATTCCTTAAATGTCACAATGATCACCTCAAATCCATTCCTAAAATCTATGAAGATGTTCTTGGATCAGTTTCTTACACAACATCTTTCCCTATCTAGGATGTGGGAGGAGAGATAGGATCTCAATTCCATTAGAATGAATAGTTAATATAATGAGATCAATTATCTTCTTATATAGTGGATTCTCAAAATACATAGAAAGGGTTCCCCGACCCCTGAAAATAAAATATCCACTAAATAAGTAGTAAATGAAACTTTATGAAGAGATAAATACATTATAATTTCATTTATATTTTTATCAAATAATTTTTATATATAATTATTATATTATGTGATAAAACCAACTCATTAACTCTACTCATAATTTCCACAATATTAAACGAACTTTGAATATTAAAATAATATTTGTTCATACAATATTTCTCATCTATTTTATTAAATATTTGAAAATAATTTTAATAAATAAATTCATCCTAGTTATTCTATAATTGAATAATAATTTATTTATTTATTTAAAGGTGATCAATACCTAGAAAACACTCTAACCCAATGGTGGGACCCACTATGTCATATACACTTATTCACCAGAATAGGGTAGACTCTTGAATATGCTATTGTGTGTGACCCTATAGGCCCTTATCTTGATACCAACGAATACTATCCAAAAACCAGGAGTAGAGTGTATAAACCCATTAAGCCCCCTTAAGAGACAAGTAATAGTTATAATATTGATAACCTTCCTATGAAAACACACTGTGTAATATAATCTCTTTTTCTCTTGATATATCATAATACAAGGTGCATAACTTGTGGCATCATCTATTATTTATTTATTATTTGTTAAGATTACTGGACGAACTTACCTTCTTCTACCATGGACATGGATTTAGTGAAAGTAATACAATATTGATCAACTGTGCCTGATATATCATTTCCTCAACTAGAAAGAGAAAAATTCTATCTTGAACATTTAAACAATTATATACCACCAATGATACAGAAAACATAAGATACCTCACTATGAATTCAATGTCATGATTTTTCCCTTGAATCAATGTACACGATCAAATAAAACATATTGATAATGATCTCAAGTTAGGTTACTAATACACATGTTCATAGATACTAACAATTGATAACACTTTCATCATGTGGTGTTCATATTGGTGTAATTTTCCTCATGATCTCACCTACTAGAGATCACTAAGTATGAACTTCATGAGAAGAAATCTCAATGATTATGACCCCCCATCACCTGATATTCATACATCAACTTTGTCCAGTCAGTATGATGTATATAGACCATGGGACATATGTTTAAGATTGATGTCTTAGTATCTTAAAGTTCTCATTATAGATTGGGAATTTCTATAACCTTTTTATATAAAAAATAATCTATGGAAATTACCATTTAAATAGTGGATGGAGAAATATAAACACTATTATGGTAATCATACATCATGAACAACTGACAGTATACATGATATGGTAATTAAAAAGCACTTCTCAAGTTGGGTCTAGGGAACCCACTAATACAACAATCCCACTTTCACTATATCCAAATTTATAATTGTCTTTGTTAGATCTCACATGATAAATTCATGTTTCTATTGAGTTATGGATTTAGTCATGGGCCTGCCACATTTCCACTATATGGAAATTCTACTATCTAGGATCTTTACCTCCTTGAGTAAGACTTTTCGAGGGATGATATCACCAAGTATATCCATTTTTTCCATTTTCAAAAATTGAAATCTTTGCTAGTACTAGAAGTAGAATTATCATAATAAATATTACGATACAAATTTACTTACTATGATAAATTTCAATAACTAGAAATAATAATTACATATTATACAATACTTCTTTAGATTCCTTAGAATCTATAACACACTCATTATTTATAGATATGGATATCACTATCTCGAATGAGATTATCATACTCATTATATTATACTAACTGTGATATTAGATCATCTTTATCTTAGGAAGACAAATTTGTGTCCCCTTATAACTAGTATCCCTTCTTCTCCACATACCAGGTACATATCGTTCATACTTCCTCAAGTACAATTGAATAGTTTTGATTACTTTCTATACAGTTCTCCTAGTTATAATTTATATTTTTCTACCATAAAATATAAGTTAACAATATCATTTATAGAACATAATATGGAATACGAGATAATTACATTGCTGACACTTATGAAATTCTACTCATTACTTTAATCTCCTCCTATTCCCCGCACATATCTTCTTGGAGGTATTTATACCATGCGACACTGGTAACAATGCTCTATTAAATTGTTCCAGGTTATATTTTTCAATTATTTTTTAGTATATATACTGTTGACCAGGTCCAATCATCCATTTGATCTACCTCAGTAGATATCATTTGCTAAAATTTAGGTTTTTTACTTTAAGTCAATCTCTAGAGAGTTACTTTCATTCTGGTGTTAACTAACCGTAATATCAATAAATGTTTTTTATATTCTATCAAACATATTTAACTTGGAAAATAGTGGTTCTCCCATTAACCTCATGTATTCACATTTAAAAAATTCATTCTAAATGAATATTATATGATCTTTTTTATTACTTTAATCCTAAAATAGATTTTAGTAACATTCTGACTTTATTCAAATTATATAGTGTCACCATCCTTTTGTGGTGGTATCCTATAGAAATATTCCATGATTTCTGGTATTTAAACCCAAGGATTAATAAAATGATCATAGAAAGTATCTATTGTAAGAAAAATTATAATGGATTTAGGCATAATGATTTGATTTTATGAATCGTTACTTATATGTATAATGCTTGAACCGTCCATGTATAGTTTCACATGAATACCCACTATAGTATTAAAAATAATAATCCCATATACTTTGAAACATGAAATCCATTATTTAATTTTAATTGAAATTTTCATTCTTATCTTGTTTCCATTTACTTCTTGTAGGATTCATTATTCTCAAAGAATAATATATCATTAGATTTGGTGAATATAATACCACCACTATTGTTTTATATTTCTTATGAAGTCTGTGTCTCTGGAACATTTCCTTTTCACATGATCTTTTGGAATTTGTTTATATTCCAAGTACTTTTGCATATTCAACATATAATACATATAAGTCAATCTTTCTCTCACTATCTCAAAAAAAATATTTTCACCCTTTTATAGAAATATAGTCTTGAAATTGACTATCATTTTTTTGTCTTAGGGATTGTATAATATAATTATAAACCCTTAGGATAATTAATTTAGAAGCACATTATTTTTTTCTTGATGCATGTTTGTTTATATCCACAAAAAAATTGCATCTAAATACATGATTATAAGACATAATGGACTTATATAATAATATACTCATATGATATCCATTTCTCATTATTGTTGGAATATGGTTATGGGATTACACCGCTATTCATGAAGTGTGACTTGTGACATTATGAAAGTTTGTTCAACACATATAAGTCTCAACATTTATGATCCTTTTACTTACATCATGAATGTGATGTGTATAAGTAAATGTGCATTTAGGAATTACTGCACACTACATTTTATTGATCAGTGTTTTCATGTAAGAATCATTATCAATACTCCTTCACAATATCATTAATTTGATGTGTATAAGGTAATGTGCTATTGAATCCCACCAAATGAGCATAAAAAATATACAAGGTAAGAAATATCCCAAGTATGAGAATTAGTTTCTCTACAAAGAAAAGGAAGAGAATATATCCAAGACTCACAGATCATGTAAAACTCTAAAGGAAAAACAATCACATGACCTTCATAAGGCCATGAAAATGGGTTATGCATGGCACATGACCTGATTCAGATCACACAGAACCCCTTGGACAATCCTCTTGTTCCAACGTAGGTGTACATGACATTCTTTGATCATGCAGAGACTTCCAAGTTAAATCCTCTATGGCATGAAACTTTTCAATCTACAGATGCCTAAAAATCATCCAAAACCCTTGTAAAATAAAGGGAAAAAATATGCAGAAGATGGAGGCCTTATGTGGTCGTATATATTTATACGATGCACCCATGTGGTTTGAAAGATAACACATAAGACCTAGAAAAATGTCCACCTTATTGTACAAGAGACCACGGGAAGGTCACCTTCATTATACGAAGGGTATCAAACATGTCCATTTGAATATACATTTCCACAACCGTATCTAAAGACAAATGGAAGGGTTGTCAAACATAAAGCTCATGAATCAGCACAATAACATTTAATGGTCACATGATGAATCATATAATAGGGGAGTTATTGTCTTAGACAATACTCATACAAATTCATGAGAACCCCAACCCTTGTAAAATAAAGAAGGAAATAAAAGGAAAAATGATGGAAGCTTGTTGAAAAATTAGATACATTGGCCTTCTAAGGAAAATGGGTTATATGCCCTGAGTGATCACCATTGATCATGCAATCCCCCCTTGACTAGCTAGAATGATCTCGTGATACCCCTTGACATGCCATCCTAATCTCATAAAGGGATCCTAACAAGACACATTTTTCTCATGAAAAAACCCATACAAGTATTCTCATATCATTTTAAATCCTTTCAACGACAGTCTTGATCTCAAAAATACCCCTAGACATTTCGGTATGGCCTTTTGAAAGTCCCTTAACATTCCCACATAGAAAGAAGAAATCCCTTTGACCATCCTTGGTCTAATGAAAATGGAAAATGTAGAACATTCTTACAATAATTAAAAATAATGCTATGCCCCCTGGATAGCCAGCAGTAGGATCTCATGAAGTGCATGAAACCAAATCCATCCATAGACTCCAAGAAAAATCTAGATGATAATATCAATTCAAGGAGATGTATAACTGGGGTGGTGTGGCCTATAACCCACCTTATCACAAAGAATCATCTAGCATCCTTGATCAATCACACATGGAAGCATAGGATATGAATTCTCAGAGTGTCCAATCATTTGATCACAAAGGTCTTATACTATGTAAAATCTAGGGAACAACCTAAGGGATCACAATGCATGCATCGACACTTCCCATGACCACTTGAGATCACTCAAAGGACTTCAAGCGTATTAGTCAGATTATGTGGAGGTATCACATGTTGGATAGGTCATGATAAACTTAAAAGAAGCTAACACTAGACAAATATGAGGTTTATATTAAATAAAGGATGGAATAAAGACTAAAAGTATGAGAGAATTATGTTAAGAACACATACACTAATCCACATGAGCTTCACATGACTCACCAATATCATGTGACAACACTGGGACATGTCACCCAAATCATGCGACACTCCCTTAACATGCTACATGGATCATGTGATGTTCCCTAGGTATGTTAAGAAATTCATGTGATTACCTCTAGGCACACCACCCAAGTATCACAATATTCCTTTAGTATTTCTAGCCAAACCTTGTGATGGCCTCCCTAAATCATGAGGTGGCATCCGAACATGTTTGCTTGGTATCATAATGGGAATATGACATGTAAAAATACTTTTGTGATGACACTAGAACATGTCAAATGGATTTCATAATGACACCAGGACAAATAAACCTTGTTCGTGCAATGTCCTCCAAACTAGTTGTCCAAGTCTTGCGACACCCTCTAGACATGTCAGATTGGATCATACGATGTACACCAAACAAGTCATCCAGGCCATGCGACACCCTTTGGATGTGTCAGCCTTGATAATGCGATGGTCTCCAAACATGCCATTAAAATTATTTAACATCCTCCATAAAATTATAATGGATCATGATATTTTCTTCAGGCATGTTCTCTAAGCAACTAGGGTATGTCCAGACATCCTCAAACTTGTTAGATAGACAATCAGGCTATGTCAAGTAGATATTGAAGGACATGATAACCTTGTCCAGTGGACCTATAAGGGAAAAATTAGTGTGTAAGACCTGATAAAGTGAACTATGATAACTATAATTCCTAAAATAACCTAGATACATAGAATTCATTCCTAATGATCTTCCTCAAATGGGAATCCACTTCGGTGTAAGTCCACCCATGTCTTCGACATTCCAAACATTGGGGACCAATCTCTCATATGGGTTGATCATTCTTCCTCATCCATCAGAGGGCTGAGAAGTAAACTGAACTATGATAACTCTGATTCCTACTATAACTAGGATATGTAGGATGACTTCCCAAGGCCCGACCTCCATATTAAACAATCAAAGGGTTTTCAAAGGACATAATTCCCATATCCATATATAATGAGACTGATTACTTATTATCCCTTGTTTCCTACACTAAACATGGATTATGAGGGATTAAGGAATTTAAATGGTTATATAACTTGAATCATGAGTCTCCACTATCCAGGTAAACCTCAGTGTATAAGCCCCTATGAGTGGCATGATATGACTACCCCGTATAAGGGCATCCACCTTAGGGTAAGTCAATGGGCGTGATTGAACTGCAATGAATCTAATTATTTCCATAACTAAGATATATATGATGCCTAATTAAGGTTTTATCTCAATAATTGGTGCCTAATTTCCCTTATATATGTCATTTTTTCATGAAATTAAACTTCATGGGTTTAAGAAACTCTGTGGGTTTTGATTCCTGTTATAAACAAGATATATATGATGTATCATAACAACTTAATCCCATCCTCAAAATATTTTTCACTTCCTTGGATGAAAAAAACTCATGAGTGGCAATTTTTATGTATTTAACATATAATCAACTACCCATTAATGGAAAATGGATGAGTAACCTCATATACATAAATATGGACTCAATAATAGACTCCCCATCGCACGTAGAGGGATTAAAAACTTGATCATTTTGTTAGGGTAATTGGTTACATATTAGTGATTATCCACTGAAATAGGATAATAATCATTGTATATATTATAATATTCATTTGATTAATTATTCATAAACACTATTTTTATTTAATTTTACAATTTAAACATTATTTCAAATCATGATTGCAATTCCTGCTTAAAGTGCACTATTACTTGGTAAGTTTTGAGACACATTATAAATCCACCAATACTCTTGATTTGAATTTAACATTTAATTTTCATATTTACCATTCTATTTGGAATATTTCATTCTTCTGGAGCACATGAAGAATCACATTGGTAGACAACCAAAATGGGCCTTCATGCCAACAAATTATCAATGAAGCAAACTCAACCACAGTATCTACATGCTGTAGCTATTTAAAAACTCTAATTATGATCAAATTTTAACTTAAAATAGATTAAATCATGAGGGAAACTTCATTAAATACTAACTTAATATTATTCTATTTTTTTAAGGGAGTTCTAAGTGGCCCAATTTGAAGATGAAATCATGGGCTAGATTTTTAGTCCAGAATAACAGCCCACCATTTTGATCATATATCAAAAAACCAAAATCCAATTGGGATAAAATATTATATTATATTAGGAGAAATATAGGGATTCAATTTCCTCGTATACATACCACCCAAATTCGGCCATCTAGAAGCTAATTTTGGCACCTCTATTAGGTGGATGCAAACCATCTCCCATTTTGGCTCAAGGGTGGAAAAGTCCACATTACAAAAATATTCCACCAATATATGCCTACCCTCATCAAGTGGGATGACTTGTACTATTGGGACATTGAACCAATTCTTAAAAAATACTTATTTAATATAGTGGTGGTGAAGGATTTGGAAGAGGATTTGGTTTATTTAAATTGTATTGTTATTTTGCCTCTTTTGTCTTTGTAATGTTTATCTTTCACATGTAATTTGTTCTAATCACCTTAGTTTCTTAATAAAAATTATTATTATTTTAATTTTTTTTATTTTTGTTAATTAATTGATAAAATTTCTTTAAGGTGTGAATTTATTCACACATAAAATAGATAAATCCTTTACACAATGGTGGAGTGTTTGTTATTTTATTATTTTTACTTATTCAATTCTACCCTCATGAGTCTACATTATACTTCATTTGAGAGAATATAATAAATAGAGGGATAAACCTATTATGTTTTAATCTAAGGTATTATTAATGATACTGATCGAATTTTATTTATCACTCTATAAATGTTTAATAATTTATTTTATTTGATTTTTCATTCAATGATTTTCTCTCTTCCTCTTCCTTATTGATTTTTTTCTCCATAGTTTTCACATGATAATAAGATCCTTTAACTTGGAGTAATAATGAAAATTATAATCTAAGTTTACAATTTATTATCTTGTGTATGTGAAGGTTTTAAACTAGTAAGTGATGAGGTTATATTGATTTCATTAAATAAATCCTTCTTGAGTTAATGAAATTTAAATAATTTAGAAAGCAATTCATCCTATCAACACCTTGCAATATCCTAGGATCAATCAATTATCTCAAATTGAATTAAATTAGGTATCCTAGTGTTAATTTAAACCATTTCACATCAAACTCAAGTTATCCACTTCATATAAAAAATAATCCATATAATGTACATGTCTGTAGGTTTCTTCTTAGGTCTTTGAGGATTTGACAACCCAAGATACACTATAAGTGACCACTTCAAACCTAAAAAATTGGGTAAATTTGGGTGAGAACAAATTTTGGCACCATTTTCAGGAACATAAGTAAGTTATCTTAGACACTCACATATTATTCTTACCCCACTTATCTATAAACAACCTCGATTTCACTCTTATAGAAGGATTTTTTGAACAAATTTTAATATGGGGAACATCTTAATACTTTGACTACCCTACACCATGTGTGATGCATAATGAACATCCAAGATTATATTAGTGGGATAATAAAAAACCCAATCAACAGAAATGTTTGAAATATTATTCTCCATAAAACATTCTGACCTATAATGAGTTCCAATCCCAATAAAGACAATATGAACATTGTCCTGTGCAATTACAACAACTTAATTATATTCCTGGAATAGACCATATGCCTCAACCCCTTATTCATTTATATACACAACCATTACTTGATAAATAGTATGAAAAAATGGAGAGAAATAATTCTGAGTTTTCATCATTGATATTAAAATTAAAAACCATTAAAACAATTATGATACCCATGCTAAATCAAGTTATCCTATCCTCAACATTGATATAAGAATCTTGTTACACACAAACAACATAGAAAAAACTCAACTTTTGACTATTTTCACGAGTGGGAAAACTAAATAAAAACCTGAACCATTAATTCCTAAACTATTTGAGGCTTCAAAATCAAATAAAAATAATAAAGAACCAAATTTAGAATATAAGAAATTAGAGATGGAAAATGAGGTGAATTGGTTAGTGAATGTTTAATGTCAACCCAAGAAACCTAATAGGGTTATTAATGTGTGTTTAAAATTAGGAGTGAATTGATTTTATATTTTCCAAAGAGGTTAATTTGAAATCATGTATTTTGTTTTTTGAATATTTCTCCAAATTTTATTTTTTAGAACCAAAAATCACCAAACCATTTAGAAAAACATTGAACTTTGAGTTTTTACTAACCCCTAACATTTAAATGGAAAATCTTGTGGATGAAAAATATTTTCTAAAGAAAAACTTTATTTATAAAATTTTGGAAAAAGAAATCTATTTTGATTTGAGATCCCAAGTTTTTTAGGAAATTTCAACTAACCCATGCTCAAATTAAAGATCTTACATACCACACTCATGTATTCATTAATAGAGGAATATCACGACCTTCCCATTCTCATTGATTCACAAATAAAATCCAACCAATAGGGAATTATTTTTGATGTGTTAGTAATTATTATGAAAAAAATTGGATGGACCCTTAATGATATTCTAGGGATTATCCCACACACGAAGACTTATATTTTAGTTCTTAAAATTGATTCTAAACCTTCTCACAAACCACAATATATATTCAATTTAAATCTAATTTAAGGGGTGCATAATAAAATCATTAATACATTGAAATATGGTATTGGGTGAGTCATAAGGGTCTATGTCAAGATAATATAATTAAACAGAATAGTTTCTGAGAGGCAAGACAACCTTTACCCATACATTGAATCAATGTTTGGAGTTTAAAAATAAACAGATATGTTTTTTTATCATTTCCTTTTGTCTTTGTTTTTTTAGTTAAGGGAAACTCTAGGAGTTTCCATTATGTTATAATTGTTTTAGTGTGTAAGATTTAGAAGTTTCTAAGATTGATGAATTTTTAAGAAAATCACATTTCTTCTAGGTGTAAAAACATAAACAATCATCATTGTTGTGGATTTTACAAGTAACATGGATATCAAGGTATTAAATGAGAGCATAAAAAAATTTAACTTCAAACACTATGTGACTTCATTCCATGTTTTTCATTTTCAAATATCATTTTGGAACTACACTCCTTTTTATCTACCCCATTCTAAATTTTTTTCTTTAAAAACTAGGGATGGTGTTATTCTAAGTTGGGGGGCGGGATGAAATAAAAAAAATTGTTTTGTGTGTATAAAAAACAACAATTATTTTTTAAAAAATTAAAATAAAAAATACACGTTAATGGAAGGAAAAATTTCTTTAACCTTGAACATGATAATATACATCAGAAACTTTGAAATTGAATATTAAATAATTTTTCATGCCTTGATTCTAATTTTAATCCATGTTTAATTTCATAAGTATAGATTTTTTAAAGTGTAGCTATCTAATGTGACTTTTCACCATTTATATTTTCATCTATTTAATAATAAAATTCAAAATGCATGTCATTTAGATTATGGGGTATTAGTTTGAGTTCTTGAAGTACCATAATAAATAGAATATGTTTGGTTATAGTTTTAATTTTAACTTGAGTACTCAAAATAATCATAAAAAAATGTAAATAAAAAAGAAAATATAAGTTTGCACATAGATTAATAGATTGACCTAATGTGTTTCTTTTAGTACTTGGGAATCACGAATCCATAGTTTTATGGCCTAGAGTTGGTAATTTTATCTTTATTTGTGGTAATTTTAATTTGTTTTTGAATTATTTAACTAAAGATGATTCCTTATTATATGAGATTTACTTGGTTCCCTAAGGTATTTGAGCTTGGGAGTCATAAGAAAAGTATCAATACATGGGTTGAATTTATTGAGTGCAATTTAAATTAACATGTAAAGTTTAAAAAATAAAACAAGAAAAAAATTAATAATCATATTAATATTAAAATGTGATTCCTCTTAGTTCTTCAGTATTTTCCCCCTTGAATAAAAATGAACCCCCATGTCTATTGTGATTCATAATACATCACAATGCTTAATTGAAATAGGTTAAAATGTGGAAATGAATTTTAATAAAGGAATGGGATTTGTATTGGGATATTATTATAAACCTATATTGTGTTAAATAGTTTTTATAGGTTCTAGAATTGTTTGGTATGATTTATTTTAGTGAGCATTTTATATTAAAATGTACTTGGAAAAGGGAATTCAATTTCATATGCATGATATACTTTTAGCTTAAGAATAACAAAATTCAAGTTGAGGGGGTGTCATTATCCACTTAAATAGGATAATATTAATTGTATATTTTATAATAATCATATGTTTTATTATTCATAAACACAATTTTTAGTGAATTTAGAATTTGAACATTATTTCAAATCATGTTTGCAATTCTTTCTTAAAGTGAACTATTACTTAGTACTTTTTGAGACACTTTATAAATCACCCACTAATCTTTATTTGAATTTAACATTTCATTTTCATATTTAAAATTTCATTGGTAATATTTAATTCTTTTTGAGAAAATGAATAATAAAATTGGAAGACCACCAAAATGGGCCTTTATGCCAACAAATTACGGGTGAAGAAAAATCGACACGGTCCAATTATCTGCATGATAAAACTATTTCATATCTCTAATAAAAATAAAATTTTAAATTGAGATCTATGAAATCACAAGGAAAATTTTATTCAGTAGTTACTATAGGTAATTTTTTGTTTTTAAGGGAGTTCCAGGTGGCCCAATTTAAAGATCAAATTTTGGTCTAGATTCTGTGGCCCAAAATAATTGCCCACCATTTTATTCATATCTCAGAAACCCAAAATCCATTTTTTCATAAATTTTATAGGGTTTTAGGGGAAGTTTGGAGAATAAATTTTTCTTTATATGTAAAACCAAAATTCTAAAATCTAGAATCTAATTTCAGAACCTCTATTAGGTAGATGCAAGCTAGCTCCCATTTCGGGACAATGGTGGAAAATTACACATTCTACAAATTTTCCAGCCACCTATGCCTACCCTTATCATGTAATAAGACTTTTACTATTCGGGTATCAACCCAAGTATTAAAAAATGAATATTTGATTCATTGGTGGTTAAGGATTTGGAATAGGATTTGGTTTATTTCAATTGTAATGTTATATTGTCGCTTTGTCTTTGTAAAGTCTATCTTTCACATGTAAGTCGTTCTGATAACTTTGGATTCTTAATAAAACTTCTTATTCTTCTCATTTTATGCTAATTTTGTTAACACATTGATATTAATTCTTTATGTTGTGAATTTATTCTCATATATAAGATATAAATCTTTCATACAACGGTTGAGTGTTTGTTATTTCGTTGTTTTTACTTCTTTAATTCTTCACTCATGAGTCTACTTATTTCTTACTTTGAGATCATATCACCAATGGAGGGATAAACCTATTATGGGTTGATAAAAGGGAGTATAAAGGGGATTTATTTAATGTTATTCATAACTATATAAATGTTTAATAATTTCTTTCATTTTAGTTTTTCATTTAATGGTTTTCTTTCTTCCTCTTCCTTATTGATTTTTTAGTCACAATTTTCATTTTCTAATTAGATTATTTACCTTGTATTGCTCATGAAAATTATCCTCTAAGTGTATATGTTATTATATTGTGCATGTGAAGGTGTTAAATGAATAACTGATGAATTTATATTGATTTCATTGAATAAATCCTTCTAGAGTTAATGAAATCAAAATAATTTAAAAAGAAAATTTTCCAATTAACCCCTTTCAATATCATAGGATTAACCCATTGTCTTAAATTAAATTAACTTAAGTATATTATTGTTAATTTAAACTATATAAAATCAAACTCAAGTTTTCCACTTCATGGTTGAATATAATCCATAGAATGTACATGTCTGTAGGTTTCTTTTAGGCCTCTGAGGATTTGACAACCCATGACACACTACAAGAGACCACTTGAACCATAAAACTTGGGTAAATTTGGGTGATACAAATTTATATTAGTAATAGATTCATAAAATTATCTTAAATCTATAAGTGAGTCCCAAAGTATGAAACTATTCCCCCCAAATGGGTGTAATAACCCTGAACTCCCATCCTCTCAACCAATACGAGTTCTTAAGTGCCATTGGGTCTAAAACCCTAACTAGACACCTAACTTTAGAAGGTAGGTATATACCTAGTAATGGATGTGGGTACTATAGGGAGTTTCCTTTAAGAACAATAATGGTAAACGCTAAGGGAATGATTGTGTCAGAAATTGAACCCCTCACAATCAACCATCATTCTAAACTGAATACACCTCAGTTGTATCTTTTTATGAAAAAAATGGTTAACTCGACATGAAATAATAACTATAGAATATCCTTTATAAAGATAAAAAGTATAGACTTACAATTTTTCTTCAAACCATTTTTTTATTACAATATTAGTTCAACATATATATTTTTCTGATGAAATAAAAATGGAAAACCTGATGTGAATCTCTCAAATAAAAAAATGATTGGTTTACCGTGCATCGGTCCATTTTGTTTATATATCCCATGAAAAAAAGAATGAAGGTCCTGATGTGGATCTTTTATATGATGAAAATGATCAGATTATCCCATTCTTCCAAGTTTCTCATGAAATAATCCCATCCTCTATTCGACAAGTCCATGCGAGCAGAATGGCCGAATCGGGAATAAGAAAGGAAAATTGTGTTACCCATACATATCTGATTGAGCACATATTGTGGTTGTGATGATGAACTGATTGGTGACCTTGTTCCTTGTTTTATTTTTGAATACATATAATTTTCTCATAAAAAACACCCAACCCAAGATAATTTCTTCATCCAGTGACTGTTTTGGAAAATCAGTTACTGTTGCAACCCCTACTATTCTAAAATGACCTCACCCTCCTAAAACCTTCAATGTCAAGTGGAAAATGAAATGGTATGAGAATACCATAAACATGGAATGATCCCGACCCTTGAGGATGCCTGTGAGGGTCTCCAAATTCTAAAACTGAGGAGTCCTCATCATCCAAAGAAAGCTGTAGTAAAGTTTGTGGTGCTCGTGGCACTACCAAATTCTTCAGAAGCTTATCTCTAGAGAATGAAAACCACCTCCTTTAGTATATGATGAATATGGATCCAAGAGTCAAATAAAACTACCTTATAGTTTATGATATTTTGAGGAGGTCTCCTATCAACCACCATTTATAGTTCCATCGCATCAGTTCGCATCAGTCTCCTACTGAGGGAACCACTTGACACATTGCCACCTTAGACACCCTTGCAAAAACTACACGGAAGACACATTAGGCATGGAAATCTTTGGATAATTGGGGGTGGGATTATATCCTATATTCCATTTAAAAATCCTGGTGTCATATTCTAGTGACAAACAATAAGTAGGCTCATATCCCTACTCACTCAGAAAAATTCTATGAGCATATTCTTGCAGCAAGCATGGGGGAGGTGCATATCCCAATCCCCATTCATGAAGTCCATCTGTATATTTTGGTGGAATAATAAGGACACAAGTGTGATCATATGACCACTTAAATTGAGTACATCTTCAAGTATATAGTGGATACATAAAATGTACAGTATTTCATTCCTATGAACACTTTTCTAAAGTGTCATTACATCTTAGCATCAGCTGAAAAAATCCACCAACATATTTTGACACTGGAAAAAATATAGGGATAATAAAATATTCCTATCCCTACAGCCATGGAAGCTCAACACTCTGATTAGTATGAACAAGTGGTTACTATAGAGTAATCACACATTCCTTCTCCCATCCAGAAGGATTACTGTCATATTCCTGTAATGGATGAGGCAACAGACCAAGCTCATATTCCCATTCCAATTGGGGATCACCAAGTGATAACAGATCATGCCTCAGGATAGGGGCACATTCCTATCGAAAAAGGTCAACTAAATACTCCAAATGATTAGGATCAAACTCATATCCCTATTTTTCAATATAATTTCTAGCTGAACACTAAAGAGAGGGGTGAATTGAGTTCTAAAAAAATTATTCATGGAAAACCTCTCTATTCAGGTATGATTATTTAAATCATTTTTATTTAATAAAAATAGGCACCAGAAATTAAAACATAAAGTAAAGAGACTAAACACAATATATTTATAGTAGTTCTAGTCCACTCCCCCAATACTCTACTCCATTAGTTTGGTGATTTTCACTATAATATCCCTTTTATGTGGGGATCCTAGCTGAGTGAAAGCAACCATCACTTAATACAAAGTTTCAAGATCTTTCAACCAAGAACTCACTTTACAAGACCTATCCATAGTCTCAATTCACATTATTACACTGAGTGTAAAAAAATATAATAAAAAAACTTTTGAATATACAATTTTAGCACACATTTGAGAGTCGCAACTGACAGTAGTTGAAGATTAGTCACAAGAATATGATAGTATTCAAGGTATATCTTTGGATGATCTTTAGTTAAACTTATAGAACTGATAATAACAACACAAAAAATTAGGTTTGATTTTTTTTTCTATGTATAAGCATTCAGAGTATTTATAGTATGTGAGTTTTGTATATGTGACAATCTATCTCCTTTTTTTTATATAGTGACTAACTAATCCTTTTATATATCATTTTTAACTTAATCACAAGATAATATCAAATAGTAAATTAATCCACATAGTGATCTTGATAAGATAGTATATTAAGGATATTCATCAAATCTTTCCAAATATAGAAATTACTTTTGTGGCAGTGATGTTAGAAATCTTCTCATTCTTTGAATCTTTACATTCATAGAAAATGGAATACTGTGCAGAATTTTTTTACTTAAATGTATAATCACTTTTATGATATTCTTTAAAATCATGAAATGACTTATTAAGATATTAATAAGGTAAGCATGGCATACGACTAAGTCTTCATAAGATATTCAACCAAAATCACTATTCATCATAGGATAAATTTCTTAAGATGACACAACTCTTCTTCATAATATAAACTAACTTCAATATTGTGTAAGATAAGTCTTCAAAATAAGATAAATATGGTACTATGATGCAACAATTAGCTTCTTAAACTTATTCTGGATTTAGTAATATAATATTTTATGAATATCCTTTTCGTAAGATAATTTATTCTCATATTTTCATTTTGACTAAAACATATGGATTGAGAATATTAGTCATTATCTTCATAAGATAAAGTATTACATAGTACAATAAACTTTCAACAATTTATGATTATGAGAAAAATAAATATATACTTAAATTCTTGTAAGATAAAATAATTTTTCAAAGATCAAATACGTTACTCATCATAATATAATTACATGAAGAAACAATATAAGATAAAATTTCTTTGACAAATAAAATCTAAAATACTTAGGATAAACCATTTAAAATAAAAGTACTGATTTTATGAATCATTAAAACACATAAAACTAGGATATGTTAGAATAACATACTCTATGAAAAAATCTTCCCCTTATTTATGATCACAAAACCCATGATTTGATTTTTTTTTCATAAAATAAGCTTTTAACTTTAAAAAATTCTCACATAAGATAAAATTTTTAGAAATATAGATGTTTATTTTTCTTCTCTAGTATTAATCAAACCTCCCTTTGAAAATTATTTTATTCTTGAAAGAGATAAACTTTAATTTTTTGAACTTTCCTTCTCTTCTCCCCCTTTTTAGAAAAATAGAAAAAAACTTTAATTTTTTTTATTTTCATTTTCTTCTCCCCAGTTTTGTTAAATAAAAAATAAGTAGAGTAAGGAATATAATTAATTTTTCACATTAAAATTAGTAAATAATCAATGCTACTGGTTGTGAATAAAATTTTTCATTGAATAGTTTCCGTTAGGTATCATTAAACAAAAAACTAAAACATATCGATCACAAAGATAAACATTATAAATAGTATAGATTAAAAATATTAAAAATAAGAATATTTAATAACTAGTAAAAAGATAGTAGCATATCACAAGTAAACATCCTAAAATGAAAATTAAAGGCATAAAATCATTCAGGCATTGTGATGTAAAATAGATTCAAATGTTTGATGGATTCTATAAACTTGGCCTAATTCAAATATTTTAAGATGCCATAAAGATGGCATGATTCAAATGTTTATAAGATTCCCATCCACTAGAAAACACACTTCACGAATTGAATATGTGTAAACTAATGATCTTGAAATAGTTTTTAGGTGGTGGATTCTTAAACTATAATAGTTATCCATGGGGTAATGAGGATGAAGGCAGAGGTGTGTTAGCTGTCGAACTAATAACATCACCTAATGTTAGTAGAGATGCTCCAAGACTGGCTCGATCTTCATGAGAAATACTTAATGGGGTTGATTGAATGTTGAGAGAATCTTTCTGTTCCCCTTCCAAATAAAATTTATATGCATGGGTAAATGATATTTTAGAGTATGGTTCATTTAAAGGTAAATCTACTTATTCAGAAAACCTGAGGTTCCACCTTTGATAGATTTCAGAGCGGTTAAATATTTCCTTAAATATTGAGAAGTGGATGGATAGAGATTAAAAATTTGAGGTCCTGGAAAACATCTCCCATGAATCTAAAACAAGTAATCTACGCAAGCATTTATCCTTTTCACCACTTTATTATTATAGTATCCTAAAAGGGTTGTGAATCCATTCTATATGCCCTGATAGAAATTTCCAACGAAATTCTACATGTCTCCCTTATTGGCATAAACAGTTATCATATTATTAAACACTTAAAAATAGTTTTCCATCATACCAAAAATAGATTCAACTAATTTTCCTCTTGTAGATACTTTTCTTCCCAAAGGTTATATAAAATCATAGGCTTCTACCTCATCTTCATCTCTAGAGGAATGTGGTTTCAAACTATTAACGACTATTCCATGTAGATATTCAACTTTATTTTATATAAATTTGAATTTATTTGTTAAATATATAGACATATTCTATAGACCTATAATGATAAATATTACATCTTCACTCACTTGGATTGAATTTCCTTTAACTTTAAAAATCTTCTTATTCAAAACAAATCCAATTTCTTTTATTGAATTATCAAACATTTTAAGGTATTCTTTAGGAAGAACTAAAAACCTTATAAATTATTCTATAAAAGATTCTCTAAAAGTATTGAAACATCTATTTTGAGATAATTTTTCACTATAAGGAGTCAAAAGCTATAGTAATTATATAAAAATCCTGGGATAATTCCATTATATTTGATTTTATATCAAAAATATTTGCAGTTCCTACAGTGAATTCTTTTGATAACTTTTCAATAATTGATTGAACCAAAAAATTTACTTCTTGAAAATCATACTTTTAAGTAATTTTATCATTAAGAGTCATTACTTCATTACTAGACTCAATCACCAGAGATTTTAATAATTCTACTTCAAAGAGTAATTTCAAGTATCTCTGTTTGATATTTTTAGAGAAACTTCTTCCAACTTCAGGTACTTCAGGATTTCCTCCTTCCACATGAATAGGATAATGCCTTTCCTAGTGAACTCACATTCTTTCTTCACCAACTGATTATCTTTATTTATCATCATTTATCTCTTCTAGATGATGTGATTTTTGAGATTTGGTTATACCAACTCTTCTTATGGAAATTTTTTTTAATTCTTCAATGTGAAAATCAATAAGAAGAGCAGACATTCTGGTTATTATCAAAATGGTCATATCATGACCAAATGAAAACACATGGGTGGAAACATAGGATATCCTTTGTTTATTAACATGTACTATTATGGGAATAGGGGTAGGAGGGTTACTCTACTGATGAGAAGTTTGTTCTCCAAATTAAACACTAACTTGGACTCTTCTTCACCACGAAATAAGAGTCTCTTCATCATCCCGACCTTATCTTATCATAGTATCTAATGTGTTCCTTATAATAACACAGGTATTTATTTCAAGTGGGATGACTCCCCCTAAGTCGATGCACGTTCCACATCAGCGAATGAGGTTAAGGGTACTAATTTGTTTAATGATAAATTCCAGCACAAAGCACCTTTTATTAAAACACTTTTAGTTAAGGTTTTAAAGCCATGAAAAGATACTATGCTACTCTCATACAAACAAAGTCTATAATTTCAAAAAACAAGGGTTAATATACTTATGAAAGGATGGAAATTTAAAGACTTGTTCTAAATATGGAACATGTATTAAAAAATATAATGTTCTGAATTTCAAAGTACTATATTATTAATAGAAAAAGAAAGGTAATGTCTTGAAAATGAATTTTCTCAAACTCACAATTTATTTACGCTATTCCCGACCACACGAACTTGGTCAAAATTTTTATTTTGGGATCTAAATCCTTCACCAGATTCTTTTTAATGTCTATTGTTATAAATATTGATTTCATAATCTCTATTTGAGTGACTCCATCTATTATAACTAAGGATTTGATGAAAAATAGGTAGCCTTCATGAGGTATTTTCAGGTCTTCTTCTAGCTGTAAAAAGGTTATTGAGAGGTTCCTCTATTTTAATGTTAAAGTAACCAGGTCTTCATCATCGCCAAAATGAAAAAATATTTATTCATAAAACTCACAAACTTCCTTTTTGAATATGAATGAGGTTTTCATTTCATCAAACACATACTCCTATCCGTGATGATTACTGACTTTTTTCAGCAACATATCTGTCTTGTCCAGCCAATCAAAATCAATTTCTCATATGCTCAATACTTTTCTTAAGATAATTTGTTTCTTCATCCTACTTTATGAGGAACCATTTATTTTTTTTAACCATTGAAAATGTTTGTAAGGTAGAAATATTTAAAGGTTAGGTTATAGAAGGTTTGGATAGAATAAAAGAGGTTTTAAAGGTTTTCAAAGCATTTCGTGTGTAGAGTTGATAAATACTCCTTTTTTTTCGTGCTAATTGAGGGGTCTAATAGTGATGTGAAGAGTTATTATTACTAAATATAGTTGACATTACCTATTGAATATGATTGGTACTCAAAACAATGACATAAAAATTAAATAAAATAAAGTAAAAAAAATTACATTGAATATGAAAAATATGTTATAAAATATTATTAAGTAAAATAAAACATTCCTAATTATGAATTAATGAAATATAATTTGTCAGAAGGTACGGATTTTGTAAATTTTTTTGATAATTTATTTTTTGTGCAAACAAATTCTAAAGAGATATCATTATTTTTTTCATGATATCATAAGAAATAATTTCTTAAATAAATGTGCTTCATTATTGAATGGTTTATTGAATTATTTGAAATGTTTATAGAACTTGTGTTATCACATTTGATTGGAACATAATTAAAATTAAATCTAAAATCCATTAATGTGTGTTTCATCCACACCACTTGTTCACAACAACTTCTTGATACAATATATTCATCTTCAATAGTTGAAAATTCTATAGAGTGTTGTTTTTTACTCGAACAAGTCACTAGGGATTTACGAATAAAATTTAAGGTTCTTTAGGTTATATATATATATTCTACATCCATTAAAATTAGTATCTGAATAAGAAGTTAAATTAAAATCATAATTTTTTAGAAAAAGAAGAGAAAGATACATTGTTCCTTTTAAATATCTTAAAATTCTTTTAGAACCATTTAAATAATATTATTTCAGATTTGATTGAAATCTTGAATAAATACATACTAAAAAAATAATTTCTAACCTTCTTGTAGTAAGATATAAAAAAAATTACAATGATTCCTCTATAAAACTTTTTTTTCAATAGGTTTTATAGTTTCATCCGAATCAAGTTTGACATTGGAGTTCATTAGAGTTGAGTTAGTCTTACTATTTTCAAATTCAAACATTTTAAGTAAATCTAGTATGAATTTTCTTTGGTTTAAAACATTTTCAAAAATCCTTTTAATAGACTTTAAATCATTTAAAATAGTTTAACTCACCCATAATACTCATTTCAAATTACTTTTTCAAAAGTTATGAAAAATCATTGCACAATTTTTTATTTGTTTATCCAAAAACAACATCATCAAAATATATTTATACTAGAAACATATTTGAGGATTAAGTATTCTTAAACAATGTAGGTCCTTCCATTCCTACTATAAAACCATTTGATAAAAGAAAAGAGTTCAAACTTTCATACCATTCCCTTGTATCTTGTTAAAGTATATATAGATATTTAGTAAGTTTAGAAATTGAATTTTGAAAGTGAGTGTATTAAAAAACAAGAGGTTATTCTACATAAACTTACTCCATTAAAAATCCATTTAGGAAAGAAGATTCAACATCTATCTGATATAAGTTAAAATTCATATAGGATGAATAGTCTAGAAGTATTCATATAAGATGCATAATATATTACTTCTTCTTGATTATATCCTTTGGAAACTAATCTATATTTATTTCTAGTTATTACACCATGATCATCTTTCTTGTTTCAAAAAAAATATTTTGTTCTAATTATATGATAGTTTGAGGGTCTTTCAGCTATTTTCCAAACTTTTTTTTCTTTCGAATCGATTTAATTTTTCTTAAATAGATATGAAAAAACTTTCATCTGATGAAGCTTCTTCTAAAGATTTAGATTCTAGCTGGGACAGAAAGGTATAGAATTATAATAGGTTTACTATATTTTTTATAGTTCTGACACCTTCATCTAAGCATCCTATAATTGTTTTTAAAGGTTGATCTTTAAGGTTTCTAGGTATTCTAGGAATAACAATTTCAGGTTCACTAGTATCTACCCTTACTGGATTTTGTTTAAACTAATCAAGTTCTAAATCATCATCCTTTTTTTGTTAAATAGGGGTTTATGTTTCATATCCTTGAGTGAATCACCATTACCATTAGATTGAACTGTTTGGTGATCAAAAGGATCAATTTCATCAAACTTCACAAGAGTTGATTTTTAAACAATCCTTGGCCGTTTGTTAAAAACTCTATAGGATTTGTAAGTATTAGAGTAACATAGAAAGATACCTTCATCAGCCTTTGGATCAAACTTTCCAAGATTATCCTTGTTGTTCAAGATATAAAACTTGTATCCAAACACTTTGAAGTATCATACCTTTGGTTTTATATTATTACATAAATCATAAGGTTTTTTTAATATTAGTCTTATTATAACTATTATAATGACATAATATGTTGTGTTTATAGCCTTATCTTAGAAATGAGTGGGCAAGTTATATTCAAATAACTTTGTCTTAACATTTTTTTGCAAGGTACTATTCCTCCTTTCTGTAACACCATTCTGTTGAGGTATCATGGGGGGATAAAATGTAAGTTTAATTACTTTATTAGAGAATTATGAATTAAAATCATGATTCAAAAGTTCACCTCCATGATCACTTCATAATGATATGGTTTTGACATCTTTTTGTAACACACCAAGATTTTGAGGATTATTTTTTTCTCGAATTAATCTATATTCTCAATATTTTTCATTTCACATGACATTACAAATAATTATATATATATATATATATATATTAAAACACTAATTAAAACATTCATTTCACATGAAATACCAGCTTGTTTTGCACTACATGCAATACCAACTTAGCTTGCGCTCCAAGCAACACTGACTTGGTGTACGATGCATGCAACACTAAATTTCTATGAAACATATTTTTATATTTTTATATTTAATTAAATGATATAATTATAAAATCACCATTAAAAATAGTTATAGAATATTAATAACTATTTTAAAAATATTTCTTATAATTTTTTTATATAAATAAAACATATTGATAAGGAAAGATGATATTTTTGTTAAAGTCCTTTTATGTTAAAAATACTATAATCTTGAATGGACTGATTTTTAATAATAAAATTAATTTTAGATACATGTAGAAATTTAATTTGATAAAATAAACTTCATTTTTAATTCATAACTTCTAAATTATCCTAGGTTTATTTTTTTGGGATTTTTCTGAGAAACTTCAAATCTAATGAATAATGAAAAATACTGCTTTTTAGTTAAAAACTACCTTTTGTATAATTAATTATTATTGATAAATGATATTATAAATATATTTTATGGTAAAATTAGATATATTATACACCTATTAATAAAATTTAATTCATTATAATCAATTTCACTTTGAAACTAAATATAAAATCTTAACAAACTTTTGTACTTTTTCCTACTTTAAAACCCCGTAATTTTGTCCCATCTACAGGATTAACACTAATCTTAATTTTTATTCTTCTTTGATTTAAATTTAAATAATACAATATAAAATTTTTATTTATTATAATATTTAGATTCTAATTAGACCATGTTAATTTTTGAAAAAAATGGTTAGTAAATGTGATTAAAATTAATCACAGTAGTTAAGGCCAAATTAAGCTTAATTAAGGACTAAACCTTAAAATTAAGGGCCCAAATGACCTAGTCACTTTTCCAAAACTCATTTTATATCCATATTTCTTCCATAAACCTTACATTATTTATTTTTTTTGGTTTGGTATGACTTTTGTTTAGGTAAGAACATGTGCACACTTAATTTTTGTCTAAATATTCCATGTGAGTCCTTTTCCTTCCCAATAAAAGGCCACCACCTCTACCCATTCCTCACACCTCTCAAAACTTTTAAGTTCTTCCACTATCTTACCATGTAGACTCCCAAAAATACTCCCTTATACCTTTAATATTCCCTTTAGTCATAAATCTTCCCAAGGAAACCTTTTGGCACAAACTAAAAGGAATTACCCAATTTAGAGGTAATATCTTCTCTCAAGCTCCTTCCATTTATTTTCCTTCTTCACCAAATTAAACTTTCTATATTCAATTATTGTGTGAAAAAATATTATCCTACATATACTAGGATGTTTTTTTGAGGTGGTTATTACCTACAATTACACACACCTCCATATAATGGATATTGAACATACTTTTTCTATTCACGGTGAACTACTGCCTCGCGAAACGATGATTGTTCATTTCTTCTTTACCACCAATCACAGTGTCCATTATGATAGAAAATTTGTTTATATATGTAATATATTATATTTAATATGTATTTAATATTCTTTATCCCTTTTAAAACACACATATATTTACTTTTCATTTGGTGTTAATATGATAATCTCGTCTGAGGAAGTGTGGACTACCGCTACCTCAAAGCGATGTGATTCATTCACACACCACATGTAATGTATTAAGGACGTGTTTAATGAAATAATATGATACATATAATAAAGTAATTATAATTTAATAATGATATATATACATATATATATACACACATATTTCATTTACATACTTTCTTTCAGTACGATAATAAAAACGGAAACAACGTTCATGTGTACGTACGACGTACCATCTCCTTGAATGGTGTATTACATTTCATAATAATATATTCTATATATTATTATAATAAACATATAATGTATATACCTGATATTTATAAAATTTTCTACATTCTTGAATCATGATATAAGTATAAGGACCAAAGATATAAAAAATTAAGACACATGCGAAGAACAAAGTGAATTTTACCCAAAGTGAAACCTTAACATAGGTTTGTTAACAAGAGGGTAATATAAGTTCATAATAAAACCATATATGGTTATATATATAATAATATTATTCTATAAAATATTTATAATAAACATATATTTATTATACATGAATATTGTATGAGTATGGAGAGAGTCAAGACACAAGGTAACAAGATTTCATCTCACTTTTAATGTATGTGAGATACGCACTATGTTCACCACTATTTCCTTTTGTGTGGTGTATGTAATACCTATGATTTTATTCTATGTATATTTTAATTAAAGTTATGGTTATTCTCAATCCCATTTTATTATTATTATTTCATGGGGTTTAAGTTTTAAAACTTACCAAATCGGTAAAAATGTTTTGTCTCGATTTTCCTTCTTTGAGGCTCATGTTTTATTATGAACCTAAACTCTTTTTTGAGGTGAATATACTTACATTTTATATTCCATATCATGAATATAAATATTTTCATGATATTATATTCTTCATGTAATTTCATTTCCTTACATGTAGAGCATGATCCTGAGATACCAAGTTATAAGAGTTCATTGAGACAATCTCATTGTTTTTTTCGAGATTGTTTATGTTTATGCTTACTTTGATGAAATATTATTATCCATAACTCAATAATATTCATGAGTTTCATTATAATATTTTTTTCATCATATACTAATGTATTGGTACCATTTTATACTCTTTGGTACATAAGACAATTAAGAAAGTGTTTTTAGGAAATCCCAACTTTACCCACTCTTTATTTGGAAATATATGCTTTCTAAAAAGAGATTCCAAGAATATTCTACCATTACCCTATAATAT
The DNA here is from genome assembly GCA_963277665.1 of Viscum album. NCBI lineage: Eukaryota > Viridiplantae > Streptophyta > Magnoliopsida > Santalales > Viscaceae > Viscum > Viscum album. The sequence goes on from OY728125.1 coordinate 149,125,438, forward strand.
CTAAAAGAAATTTTTACCCTTTTTCTCTTTTAACAATATCTTCAATGTAATATTCTTTTATCTTTCTGAATAATTCATTTTTATCCTTTTTACCTTGCACAAGTAATTTTCTTTTGACCTCGTATGAAATGTATGGATTTACCTGCCATCATTTCTACGAATCTTTCTTTTCTTTTTTGAAAGGTTAATATTTAATAAAATGTTTTTAGAAGTATTTTTTAATATTTTTTTTAAAATGTTTTCAAACTTCTTTTATCAGTTTTTAAGATTTTTTTTCAAAATTATTTCAAATTTCTTTTACAAGTTTTCAAGGATTTTTTTTTCAAAATGTATTCAAGACTTATTTAAAAAATTTTAACATTTTTTCAAAGAAATTGTTTTCAAAACGTTTTCAATATTTATTTATATGTTTTCAAAGTGTTTTCAAAGAAATGGGTTTCAATTTTTTTTTTCAAACTTTATTTATATGTTTTCAAAGTGTTTTTGAAGGAAAAGGTTTTTAAAATGCTTTGAAGATTATTTTATAAGTTTTCAAGGAAAAAGGATTTCAAAAAAATTTCACAAGTTTTCATTTTATTTTCTAGGAAAATTATTTTCAAATGGTTTTATGTATTAAAAAGACCTTTTCAAACAAGAAAGGATATTTTCCTCAAGAAACATTTCTAAAGGATATTTGAAAATTATTTTCCATCTAATATGAAATATATTTAAGTTAATCATTAATTTATAGGAAATTATCTTAAGGATACATTCATATACTTTCTATGAATTAGTTATTATTAATGTCATGGTCTTTATGAAATCATTTTCTCTTTCACAAGTTATATGTTTATGAATACCCATTATTTTCATGGGTTATGATGAAATGATTATGAAACCATTATATTTAAAGAGGTTATTATATGTTTAAATGTTTATGATACCCATTTCATTTCATGGGTTATGATATGTTTATTTATGATCTTGTGGAACATGTATGTATGATTTAATTTATGATGGGTGAGACCTATATCTACCTCCAATGCATTGGGTAAAGTTTTATATCTCATGAGATATATGAGGAGTGAACTCATGCTACTAAGATGGTCTTGGGAGTGAAACTTGACTATTAATATTGAAATGGGAGTGAACTATGACTACTAAGATGGAATGAGGTGTGAACTCATGCTACTAAGATGGCCATGAGAGTAAACCATGAATACTAAGATGGTCTTTTAAGTGATTCCTTGGATACTATGGAAATCATTATATGATTATGTGTTTTCCACAATTACATGTCTTATTTATATCTTATGCTTCCATGGATTATGCTCTTTATTTATGATGATTGATGACTTATGAACTGCCAATATTTATTCCATGATTTCAGTTATGATATTTGATATGTAGGGTATGATCTTCTATTTACATGATCACGTTATTATACCATTATACTCATCTTTATTCTTACATTTATCCCTTGTTTACCCTTACTAAGCATTTTAGCTCACCCATTTTATGTTCTCTTTCCCCCGGGTTTTGATGATATGTAATATGTTTAATATGTCTAAAAAGAGTTCTAGTCAAGAATAACCTAGTGGGAGATAATTCAGCTTATATATGTACCGGTGTTTATATTTACATGTTTCCAAAGGCACTATACCAACTATGGTCTTTGGGTGTCTGTTTGTATAATGATTAAGTATGTCAAAAAAGTTATGTAATGTCAATGTTTGTAAAGAGAGGGTTTCTATAGTTGGTATCAGAGTAAAGGTATAGTTAAACTTTAGAAACTAGGATAAGAAAACCTTAGTGAGGTCCCTAGGTATATTTATAAGGATATATCTAGGGATATATCTACGGATAAGTATAAGGATGAATTAAGATTTAGAAAAATGTCCGTGAATTTTGGTAAAGGATAGAGTGAGTGGTTTCCAAGAAATAAATCACTGTTTGGATAATACAAGTTGATGTGGCTACGGAATAGATTTACCTTGGGGTAACAACTCTGACAATATGTTCAGGGCTTGACTTAGGGTAATTTGGTTCATGACAATGGGCCTTGTTACACATCTGGTTTGACACTCCCAAGGGATATACTTTGGTAATTAAAAAACTCTTCATGAACCATCATAAAGGATTTATATATAAGTTACATATGAATAACCTTGGATAAACCCAAGGTGTCATATATTATGGAAGGTGACATGATTTAGACATCTTATAAGTAATTATTTTCATGAAAATGTGGTTTTATGATATGATACGTAATGCTCACACTATGCTTCTGGTTTTATTCAATGGAGGGAACTAGAAGGAACTTGTTTAATGATGAATGTGATGGAAAATTTTCTGATGAGAAGTCAAGTGGGATGATCACTAGAGTGAAATATGTCGTGATCATTCCTAATTAGTTTTCATGGAACATGATTAATAATGTTTACCTTAACCAACTCTCAGACTCACCAAGGAAGATAGAGAAGGAGTTAGCTAAGAGTTTGGGTAATGGAGCCCATGGATGAAATAAAATTTGGTTTCCATTGTGTCAAGAAAGTGGAAAGAATCACCTTAGTGAATGTCTTAGAGGAATAAGAATATTTTTTTACTATGGAAAAGAAGGACATAAAGAAAATGACTTTAAGGAAAAAAAATGAAGAATTATATTAATGAAATGAATGGAAATTATTTACTCCCTAAGTCATCATTGTAAGTTAAGTGTTTTAAGTGTAGATAAACTAGTCATTATGCCACCCAATGTCCCAAGAGGAATATTCCTAAAGAGAACCAGCAAGGTGGTGTGAGTAATGGTTACATTGTGGATGATGATGAGACTATATATGAAATGTGAAAGAAAAGGGGTATTATTGTTAATGAATTAAGGATTAAGTAATTGAAGTATTTATGTATTTGTATTTAAATGTCATGAATGATGAAATAAACAAGGATTTTTCTACTTATGTTTTTTCCGCTCTGTATTTATAAGTTTATGTTGTATTGGTGAAGTGATTTAATGACAAGGTGATATTTTTACTAAGGGAAAGTAACCATTAATATGTTCTTTATGTTAAGATAATGTTATATGGATAAAGATACGTGGGATATGGATAAGTAAATTGGACATTATGGATTTCCTTTGAACTAAGTAAAGACTTGTTTACAGGTGGTTTATACTACCACTAATGAAGTTTACACCATTTTTTTTATTTAAGGAGTAAATAAAATTTACTTTGGAATGAGGAAGCATGCATGTTTTCTAAAAAGATTTATGGTAATTTAGGTTGTTACCATGTTTCAAGGGAATATACAATAAGGGTATTCACATTCTTGGAATGTAACAACCAATATATACATTGTGTTATACATGAGAAACAATGTTAAGCTAATTTAGTTACTATCATTATAATGTTTTGGATTTTCATCTTTCTGAAGGGTTATAAGGTTAACCATTAATGAAAATTTAAAGTTAAAATTCGTAGGAAGTATTTGTGAATTGAGTTTTTGTTGAAAACCTTAGTTAAAAGACTAATCATTGATTAAAATTATTTCAAGGATTTCCATCTTATATAATTTATTAGTGTGGTTTAAAAAAGGACATCATGTATATCGGGTGACAACCAATCAAGTCCAGTAAGGCGATGGGTCTTGAACCCATGACCAAAGGATGATAAGGGCTTCACGCCTACCACTGGAATACATGATGTCCTGGTTAATGTGTATTTATTTGTAATTAATAAATATTTATAATGAACTATTAGTGTTACCTTTTATTTTTATAGATTAATATATATTGTTTTTTAGACAAATAGTTAGACTATTTATTCTTTATGGGCCTGAAGATATGTTAAAAGCGTATTTTAGTGCTTTATTCATCAAAGTTTATTTCTATACATTCATTACACGAGGTAATGTATGTATTAGAAAATTTTAAAAGCATAAAACAAGAATGAAATCTTGTTCAAATAAATTTATCAAGAATTACTCAACATTCTAAAAGTGATCAAAAATAATTATTAACCTAATACCTTAATTTTTGTTGAGTTAATGGAATTTTAAATCATCACAGATTTATGAATTTGAGGCCCTCAAATTTCCTTTGACCATTAACTTGTTTGTGATTTATAACCTCAATCACTCCCTATAAATATTTATTATTTTTCTCCATATCTAATCTTTACTCACAACCTATGTTCTCCTATGTGGAAACCCAGTTATATGTTACTTTGGGTAATCATTATGGTTCAAAATTTTTGTTTTTAAGGGAAGTGTTAGTATCCATTTTTAGGATGTGGTTTTTTATGAATGAAACTTTTATGTATTAAAACTTTTATAACCAAGATGAATTCTAAGGGTGAAATTCATTTAATGGGGGTAGAATGCAACACCCCAAGATTTTGAGGATTAATTTTTTGAATTAATTTATCTTTTCTATATTTTTTATTTCACATGATACTAGAAATAGTTATATATATATATATATATTAAAACACTAAGTCAAAAATTAATTTCACATGAAATACCAACTTATCTTTCACTACACGCAATACCAACTTGGCTTGCACTCCAAGCAACGTCGACTTGGCGTATGATGCACACAAAACTGAATTTATATGGAACATATTTATATATGTATAATTAATTAAATGATATAATTATAATCTCCCCATTAAAAATAGTTATATTAATATTAATAAATACTTTCCAAATATATTTTATAATTGTTTTATATAAATAAAACATGTTGATAATGAAAGATGATATTTTTGGCAAATTCCTTTTATGTTAAAACTACTATTTTCTTGAATGGACCAATTTTTAATAATAAAAAAATTTAGACAGAAATAGAAATTTAATTTTATAAAATAAACTCAAATTTTGATTTCAGAACATCGAAATTAGCCTAGGGTGGGTTTTTTGGGATTTTTATGAGAAACTTCATTTTTTGATGAATAGTGAGAAATATTGTTTTTAGTTAAAAATGACCTTTGTATAATTAATTATTAATTCTAAATGATATTATAAATATTTTTTAATGTCAAATTAGATTAATAATACATCTATTAATACAATTTAACTCATTATAATAAATTTCACTTTGAAACTGAATATAAAATCTAAACAAACATTTTAACTTTTTTATACTTTAAAACCCCATTATTTCGTCCCGTCTATGGGATTAGAACTAATATTAATTTTTCCACTTCTATGATTTAAATTTAAAAAATATGACATAAGCCATTGTATTCATTCCAATATTTAGAGTATAATAAGACCATGTTAATTTTTATCCAATATTATTAGTAAAAGTGATTAAAATTAATCACTGTAGTTAAGGCCAAAATTAGGGACCTAATCTTAAAATTAAGGGCCCAAATGACCTATAAAATTTTACCACACCCCCTTTATGTCCATATTTCATCCATAAACCTTCCTGTTTTGAGTTTGGTTGGTTTGGTATGACTTTTTTGAGGTAAGAACATGTGCACACCTAATTTTTTTCTAAAAATTCCATGTGAGTCCTTTTCCTTCCCTATAAAAGGTCACCACCTCTACCCATTCCTCAAACCTCTCAAACCTTTTAAGTTCATCCATGATCTTCCCAAGTGGCCTCCCAAAAATCCTTCCTTCATCCTTGAATCCTCTCTTTTGGAAGAAATCTTCCCAAGGAAGCCTTTTGGCACAAAGCAAAAGGAGTTACCTTATTTAGAGGCAAGGTCTTCTCTCAAGATCCTTCCATTTATTTTCCATATTCACACTCTTAAACTATATTTGATCTATTATAATGTGAAAAAAATTATCCTACATATAATAGGATGTTTTTATGAAATGGTTCTTACCTAAAATTACACACACATTAATCTAATAGATGTTGAACAGACTATTTCTGTGTACAGTGAACTACTGCCTCATGAAATGATGATTGTTCATTTATCCTTTACCACCAATCATAGTGTCCATCATGATTGAAAATTTGTTTATATATGTAATATATTATATTTAATATGTATTTAATATTATTTATTCATTTTACAATACACATCTCTTTACTTTTCATTTGGTGTTAATATGATAATCTTGTTTGAGGAAGTGTGGACTACTGTCCCCTCAAAGTGATGTGATTAGTTCACACACCACATAGAATGTATTAAGGATGAGTGTGATGAACTAATATGATATATATAATATATTTATGATATTTTAATAATGATATATATATACATAGATACATACATATATACACATATTTCATTTACATACTTTCATTCGATACGAAAATAAAAACAGAAACATCGTTCATGCGTACGTATGACTTACCATCTCCATGAACGATGTATTCCATTTCATATTCCCACATTATATAGATGATTATAAAAAATATATACTGTATATAACTGATATTTATATCATTTTTTACATTCTTTAAACATGATATAAGTAGAAGGACCAAAGATGTAACAAATTAAGACACATGCGAAGAACAAGGTAAATTTTACCCGATGTGAAACCTTAACATAAGTTCATTAACAAGTGGGTAATATAAGGTAGTAATAAATAAATATATTGTTATATATATAATAATATACTTATTTAAAATATTTATAATAAAAATATATTTATTATATATGAATCTTGTATGAGTACAAAGAGAATCAAGTCACGAGGTAAGAGAATTGCTTCTCACTTTTAATTTCTATGAGATACAAGATATGTTTTCCACTCTTTAATTTTGTGTGGTGTATATATTACCTGTGATTTTATTCTATTTATATTTTAATTAAATTTATGGGTTTTAATAGGAACATTTTATGATACTTATTTCATGGTGTATAAGTTTCAAAAGTTACCAAATCAGTAAAAATGTTTTGTCTCAATTTTCCTTCTTTGAGGCTCATGTTTTATCATGAACCTAAACTCTATTTTGAGGTGAATATAATTAAATTTTACATTAAATATAATTAATATCAATATTTTTATGATATTATATGATTCATTTAATTTCATTTCCTTACATGTAGATCACGATCCCAAGATACCAAGTTACAAGATTTTATTGAGACAATCTCATTATTTTTCTAGATTGTTTATATTTATGATTAATTTAATGAAATATTATTATACATATCTAAATAATATCAATGATTTTCCTTCTCCTATATTATTTCATTATATACTCATGTATTGGTACCATTTTCTACTATTTGGTACATAAGATATTTAAGAAAGTGTTTTTAGGAAAGCCCGACTTTACCCTCTCTTCGGTCAGAAATCTATGTTTTCTAACAAGTGTTTCCAAGAATATTATAAAATTACCCTATAATATCTAAAATAAATTTTTAACCTTTTTTATTTCACCAATATATTTATGGAAAAACTATTGTCTCTTTCTAAACAAGGAACTTTTCTATCCTTTTTACTGTGCTAAAAGAATGTTCTTTTGACCTCGTATGACATGTACAGATTTACCTGTCATCATTTCTCTGAATATCCCTTTTCATTTTTTAAAAGGTTAATATTTAAGATTTTTTTTAAAATTATTTTTCAAGAAAAATTGTTTTCAAACTTCTTAGATCAGTTTTCAAGAAAAATTGTTTTCAAAATGTTTTAAAGCCTTATTTAAAAGTTTTCAAATTATTTTCAAATAAATTGTTTTAAAACATTTTCAATATTTCTTTATATGTTTTAAATGTTTTTTTCAAAGAAATTATTTTCAAATTTTTTTCAATATTCCTTTATATTTTTTCAAAGTGTTTTCAAATAAATGGGTTTTAAAACGTTTTCAAGATTTCTTTATATTTTTTCAATGTTTTTTCAAAGAAAAAGGTTTTTAAATTTTTTTGAATATTATTTTATAATTTTTAAAGGAAAATGGGTCTCAAAATGTTTTTATATGTTTTCAAGGTATTTTCTAACAAAAATATTTCCAAATGGTTTTTTGTTTTAAAAAGACCTTTTTAAACAAGAAAGAATACTTTTCTCAAGAATCATTTATAAAGGATATTTCAAAATTATTTTCCATATAAGATTACATCTATTTATGTTACTAATTATTTTCTAAGAAATTATCTTAAGGTTCCATTAATATCCTTTCTATGAATGAGTTATTCTTAATGTCATAGTCTTTATGAAATTCATTTCTCTTTTATGGGTTATATGTGTATGAAACCCTCTTCTTTTCATAGGATATGATAAAATAATTATGAAACCTATCTCTTCCCACAAGTTATGATATGTTTACATGTTTATGATACCAATTTCATTTCATTGGTTATGATATGTTTATATATGATATTATGAAACATGTATTTATTATTTCATTATGTGACTGGTGAGACATATATCTCCCTCCAATGCATTGGGTAAAGTTTTATATCTCATGAGATAGACTAGGATGGTATGAGGTGTGAACTCATACTACTAATATGGTCTTGGGAGTGAACCTTGACTACTGAGATGGTCATGAGAGTAAACCATGACTACTAAGATGGAATGAGGAGTGAACTAATGCTACTAAGATGGCCATGGGAGTGAACTATGACTAATAATATGATCTTGGTAGTGATTTCTTGGCTAATATGGAAATCATTATATGCTTACGTGTTTTCCACAATTCCATATCTTATTCTTATCTTATACTTTCCTGTATTATGCTCTTTATTTCATATGATTCATGTCTTATGAAATTACAATATTTATGACATGATTTCGGTTATGATATTTTATATGCATTGTATGATCTTATATTTATAGGATCACATTCTCATACCCTTATACTCATGTTTATGCTTACATGCCTCCCTTGTTTACCCTTACTGAGCATTTGAGATCACCCCTTTTATGTTTCCATTCCCCTAGGTTATGATGATATGTACTACATTTGATATTTCTAAGAAGGGTTCTAGTCACGAAGAACCTAGTGAGAGATTATGTAGCTCACATATGTACTAGTGTTTATGTTTTCACGTTTTCAAAGACTATACCAACTATGATCTTTTAGAGTCTCTCTGTATAATGTTTAAGTATTCCGAAAAAGTTATGTCATTTAAATGTTTGTAAAGTGAGGGTCACTATAATTTTTGATTTTGTAAAAGTTTATAGAAATTAAAAAAAGCAAATAATTTCTCCCTCTTAAATTTTAAAAATTTAACCTATGAAAATATAGAAAAATCATTAAATAACACATAAAAAATGATTTAACAACAATAATTTCAATTCTAGAAGGCCCAAATAGATCCATATGGATATGTTCTAGAGTTATAGATCTAGAAACCTATTTAATTTATTTAAAATATAACTTTTTTCCTTTCCCATTTAGCATGCATCACAAAGATTATTTTTGTCCAATCTAAGGTTAGGAAAGTTAGAAATTAAATTTTTATTACACAAATTTTTCAAGGAGTGACCATTACAATGTGAAAGACATTTATTCCAAATCCATGATTCATCAATTTCAGTATTTAAACTATTTAAATGTTTTTATACACAAATAATTTAGATATAATGTCTAAACATTTTATTTTCTAGGAGATTTTAACTTAAGAAACATATCTTTGAAAACTAAAAAGGAATTTCTAGAAAAGTTAATAGAGTAACCAACATTAAAAATGTGGGAAATAGTTATCAGGTTATGCTTTAGGAATTCAATGTAAAGTACTTTATTGATGAGAGTTGACTATGGATTTACAATAGATCTAATTCCAACTATATCTCCTTTTTTATTGTCTCCAAAAGTGACATATCCTCCATCTATTTTGGATATTGAGTGAAATTTTTTGTAATATCCACTCATATTCCATGAACAAAACTGTATATAACCCATTTTTCATTATTTTTCATGTGGCTAGTTTCCTTAAATAAAAAATCAAACAACATAATTATTTGGTACCCAAACTCTTTTGGGTATGAAAATGTTATATATAAGAGACTTGGGAATCCATAGTTGTTATTGTTTTTTATAGAAATTTACAACATATTTTGAAAAATATTTTTGAATAAAATCATTTTTGATTCCCTATAATCCAGGATTTTTCAAATAAAAAATGTTAGCATAATTTCCTACTTCAAAATAATGAAAACAGGTCAATTTTGATTTTTTGGAAGTAGGGAAAATAGTTTTTGTAGAATTTGGTCATTTCACCCTGACTTCCTATTAAAAAATTATATTTCTTAAGTTGATTATAACCAATAACTTTTTTGAGATAGTATTATCCTTAGGTAAGGACACTTGAAATATATTTAAAATCTTGAACTTCCTTATGCAGGTCCTCTATTATTTTAGCTTGTTCATTATTCATGGTAGTAGATTTTTTCAACTGATTTTTCAAATCTAAAATCTATTTTTTAGTTATTCCTCTTCACTATAAATTTTATTATGACAATTTATAAGGGATTTATTTTTCCTTTTTAGGATTTCATACTTCGTTTTGAACATGGTACAATATTCATTAATTTTTTCATATGAGCAGTTTTCATTTTCTAATTTATTTTTACGGTCAAGAGAATAGTTAGAATGTACCACATTAAAATTATACCTAAAGCATAATTTTGCTGTATAACTAACAGATTCAGATTTTAATTCAGATTATGTGCATTCTATAGAATCTTCAGAAGCACTCTAGGTGGCCTTCATATCTTTATTTTATTTATTATAACCATCCTTCTTGGAGTATCTATACTTTTTATTCTTATCATCTTTAATTTTTGGATAGTCAGACTTGATATTTCCTAATTTATTACACTCATAGAATCTCAACTATTTAGATTTGTTTCCATGTTTCCTATGATTTTTGAAGGGTCTTATTAAGTCTCTTCTCTAATTTTATAACTTTTTAAACTTTAGAGAAATTTTATAAATCTCGTCATTTGATCAATAATTTCTTTGGGAATATTTTTCTTTAGATGCTTTAGAGGTATGAACACTTTATTATTCCTTTCATCTATGTAAGTAGAAACCTTCAAGGAAGAAATTTATTTCTTAATCATCCTTAAATCCTGTATCCGTTTCAGATTCATACACCATGAGAGTTCCGATGAGATATTCTATTTTGAAGTTCTTGAATTTTTTAGTTTTTCTAATAGTAGCTAAGATTCCACTCTATATGGGTGATAGAACTCTGAAAACTTTCAGTGCTTGTTCAGGTTTAGTAATAGATTCTCCTAGAGAAACAATTTTATTCATAGTCTTAGAGATTCTTAAATTTATTTGAGTAATGATCTCCCCTTCATACATTGTGAATATGTTGAACTTAATCTTAGTTGTATCATATCTAGGAGATTTAATATTGTAAGTACCATCACATGAAACAACTATAGTGGTCCATATTTCTTGTGTTGTTTGAAATTGTGAAACTCTATTGAACTCATGTTGTCCTAATACATAGATTATTATAGGTTCCAGGCGTAGTGAAAGCGCGTTGGTGGGTTAGACCAACTTTAATTTTAACGTTAAACAACGTTCAATCCGAGATCCGTCATGATATAAAATGCCGAATCTTCAGAATTGAATGAGGAACAAAAAACTTAAGAGGGAATCCTAGAACCATAGAAATAGGATCATCATATGTTGGTTATAATTAATTTAATTAATTCACAAGAATTACCTCGGTGAAATTCTTTCTTCATTGATGTCTCCGGTCACGATCATGTGATCCATCGTTGCATTGTAGAATCCAATTGTAGGATTCCTCTAGCGGTGATCCACACGTGTGCCACATATCTACAGACATCGCCGAAGGGATCTCCGGGTGCTAGCGCGGAAGAACCTTCGCTTGCGATGTCCGCCTTCGATCGCCTTGGTCTCTCAGTCTTGAGAGAGTTCTTGGAGAAAGGAGTTCTTTCATCCTTGAAAGAATTATCCAGAATTGTTGTGCACAATGATTGATTGAAAAGTGTTGGGGTTGTGAGGATATTTATAATCAGGTTTGAGGTTTACAGAGTTATGAAAATAAATAATCGCGTTACGCATTTTATTTATTTCATTAACTCTTATTGAAACCCCCATATCGAATTATTAATTCCTTGACATGCACCCATGCTGATTATAATTAATATCATTTAATAAAAAATGTTATATCCTCAAAATCTTGACTGGAAAACTACACGACTTGTAATCATGAATACACGGCATGTACTCGTTTTACACAAAACTACATGACGTTTATATTTAATATACACGGAGTGTACTTTTATTTTTCCATTTTTCTTTATCTCCTCCTCCGCATTTATTAGACCTTGAGTAATGGCTATTTATTTCTTAAATAAATGCAACTGAATTACTCGCTAATAAATATATTATTTCACCCAAAATATATTCTCTCTAATAACTAGTGTCGAAATAAATGCGATCAGGAATCCTTAAATAATTATTAAACCATATTTGGGAATAATCTTTATTTAACTTGTTAAATTAATATTTAAATGAGATACATGGACACACTTAGTGTGTGACCCTCTAGGAATCGTTCTCAGTGGAATTAGGCGGAGCCTGCCTAAAGTCCAAGGTTAGCATCTAGCAACATGCCAAGGCACCCATAGAGAAAGAAGTTAATGCTGCAATGACGTGTCACCTCCTACGAACATTTACCGTGTAATATAATCCCTTTGTCTCGATATCTCCAATCAAGTGGGTTGCATGCTAGTTCCATCAACCCATGTGCTCGATTATTCTTTCTTTGACTTTTCGGAATTGAACCCGCCCATACCTTACCATGGCCATGGATTTATTCAGCCTATATCAATTCCATCAAAGGGCCTAAGATATCTACTTCTATTGTGGAACAGAAGCGAAAAATCCTTTCTCACATTATCTATTAAAGCAGTATTACTCATGATGCACCCAACATATCCTACCTCATTGCGAACAGTGTGTCGTCACAGTTTTCGTAAATACATCTAAGTGTGCGAGTAGTAATACCAATTAATAATAATCTTAAAGACTAAGGATCAATACACATGTCCGCAGATAGGAACATCCAATGACATAATGAAATGTGGATTTCCTACTGGCGAGTCTCGTTCTCATAATATCCTCCTAGATATTACCAAGGGCGCACACCATGAGATAGTGCCTCAAAGTTTTACGAGTCCTCACCCCTAATGGACTGTATTATTTGTGTCCCTCAAATAATGTCATCCGGCCATAGAACATATATTCAAGAACAGTGTTATAGCACTTCCGGGTTCTCATCATAGTAGGGATCCGCTATGACCCTTTAATGCAACAGCTATCCTTAGGACATTATCACATGCATTGTCAAGCAGAAGAACAATAAAGATGTGATAAGGCTTTTATTGATGAATAAAGTACAAATTAGTTGGTTCTAGGCCACCAAATCCAACAGACTCCCACTTGGACTAGAGCCAACTGCTAATAACCTTTAACCCGCTAGCTCTCACATGATATTCATGCTTCTACTGAGATAGGACTTTAGTCATGGGGTCCTTCACACTCTCTTCTGTGGACACTCTGCTCATTGCAACTTCACCCCTTTGATAGAAATCCCTCAAGAGGTGATACTTCCAGGGTGTGTTCTTTGTTTGTTGATGTGACCTTGGTTCTTTTGCAAGAGCCACCGCTATAGTATTACCACAACACAATGTAATGGTATATTTACTTCTAGGCACCATATCAAGATCCTAGACAAAGTTCCGAATCCAGATGGATTCCTTGGCTACATCAGAAGCCGCTATATATTCAGACTCCACTGTAGAATCAGCGACAACTGGCTGCTTTGAAATCTTCCAGCTCACAGCTCCTCCATTGAGATAGAAAACATATCCAGATTGCGACTTCAGATCATTTTGATCTGTCTGAAAACTAGCATCAGTATACCCTCTGATGACAAGCTCCTCGTCTCCTCCATATACCAGGAACATATCCATAGTTCTGCTCAGATACTTAAGGATAGTCTTAACAACAGTCCAATGTTATTCTTCTGTATCTCCTTGATATCTGCCTACCATGCTCAGTGCATAGGAAACATCAAGCCTGGTACATAACCTGGCATACATGATGGATCCTATAGCTGAAACGTATGGGATCTTAATCATTCTATATTTCTCTTTTTGTGTCTGAGGACACATTTTCTTAGAAAGATGTAGGCCATGTGACACTGTAACCAATCCCCTCTTGGATTGTTCCATACTAAATCTCTTTAGTATCTAGTCAATGTATGTACTCTGACTTAGTCCAAGCAGCCTCTTCGATCTATCACGAATGATCTTGATCCCTATAATGTCGGCTGCTTCACCCAAGTCCTTCATGGAGAAACACTTGTTCAACCAGTCCTTAACTGACTATAAGACTGGTACATCATTTCCAATAAGAAATTTGTCATCAGCATATACTGCTAGGATAACGATCACATTCCCATTAAACTATTTATAAACACATGGATCACATTCATTTTTAATAAACCCAAATTCCTTTATGGCTTCATCAAAGAAAATTTTCCATGACCTAGATGCTTGGTTTAATCCATAAATAGATTTCTGCAACTTGAAAACCTGTTTGTCTTAACCTGGTGTCACAAACCCTTCTGGTTGTGTCATATAGACATCTTCCTGAAGGTTCCTGTTAAGGAATGCTATTTTGACATCCATCTACCAAACCTCTTAGTCATGGTAAGCTGTTATGGAAAGTATGATTCTTATGGATTTAAACATGGAAACTGGCGAGAAGGTTTCATCATAGTCAATTATTTGACGCTGTTTGAACCCTTTAGCCACTAGCCTTACTTTATAGGTGCTAACTTGACCTTCCATGTCCAGCTTTCTCTTGAATACCCATTTGGATCCAAAAGGCTTTATATCAACTGGCTCATCGACCAGAACCCAGACTTGGTTCTGATACATTGAATCCATCTCGGAATTCATAGCTTCTAGTCATCTTGCAGCTTTGGAGCTTTCTACTTCTTCCTTGTAGGTGAGAGGTTCATAATTGTCCAAAAATAATGATTCACCATCCTTGGTGACTAGGAAACCAAATCTCTCTGGTTCCCTTACTTCTCTTGAGCTCCTACGCAGTACTTGTGTTTCTGGAACCTCTTCTATAGGTACCTATGGAACTTTTTCCTGTACCAACTCCTGTGTATCTTGTTCATCAAATTCGGTAAAGTCAATCTTGCTCCCACTTTCCTTCTTGAGGATGTGCTCCCTCTCAAGAAAGATGGCTTGTCTGGCGACAATCACTTTCTTGTCTGAAGGGTTATGTAGGTAATATCCTTTTGTTTCCTTGGGATATCCTCTAAAGATACAGCTTGTGCCCTGGGGTGCTAGTTTATTTCCTGAGGAGGCCTTAAAAAATGTCTCGCATCCCCATACATGTGTATGTGACAAAATGGGTTTCTTTCCATTCCATAGCTCAGAGGGAATTACATTTTCCGTCTTAGTTGGTACTCGGTTTAATGTGTATGATGCAGTTTGTAATGCATTTCCCCAAAAGGATAATGGAAGATCCGTATGACTCATCATCGAACTCACCATGTCCAACAAGGTGCAGTTCCTCCTTTCACTAACACCATTCCACTGTGGTGTATAAGTAGGAGTGAGATGAGATAGAATCCCAGACTCCCGTAGAAGATCGATGAACTCTTGGTTCAGATATTCTCCACCTCGATTTGATCAAAGATTCTTTATCTTCTTACCAAGCTGATTCTCTACTTCATTCTTGAATTCCATAAATTTCTCTAAGGCCTCTGACTTATACCTCATTAAGTAGACATATCCATATCTACTCAAATCATCATTAAAAGTAATGAAGTAAGAATATCCACCTCTATCTTCTACGGGAAATGGTCCACACAAATTTGTGTGTACCAATCCTAGAAGCTCTGTGGCCCTTTCACCCTGTCCACCAAAAGGCAACTTGATCATTTTTCCTTGTAAACAAGCGTGACATCTTTCAAGTGGTTTTAGCTCAGTAGATTCTAAATAGCCATCTTGGTAGAGCTTTGTCAAGCGCTTCTCGTTTACATGACCATGACAGTGATGCCACAACTGGGTGATGTATGAGTCAGGTGAGTTTGTTTCATTATCGATTTCCAACACTTGGTTTTCGTAATTTAATACATACAAACCATTATTTAAATGTTCCATACCATAACATATTTTGTTCTTATAAAAGAGAAAACCCTTATTTCCAAACATGAAAATAAATCCATCCATATCCAAAAAAGATACAAAAATTATGTTTTTGGTAACACTAGGCACATAATAACAGTTATCTGAAACCAAAATAATCCCAGTCGGCAATGAGAGGTGGTAATTTCCAATAGCCAACGCAGCCATCCTTGCACTATTGGCAGCTCGAAGATCCACCTCTCCTCTAGAGATATTTCTAAATCTACTTAGTTCCTGCATTTGAATACATATGTGAGCCCCATAAGCTGTATCTAATACCCAATGTGTAGAAATAGAAATATTGCACTCGATAATGAATTCACCTTTAGCGTCCCCACGCTTCTGGGTACAGTTTCTATTCTAGTGGCCTTGCTTTCCACATGAAAAACACACCGCCTCCCATTCCTTTCCCTTCCTCTAGATCTTCCCCTTATTGGAGGGACAATGCTTAGGGGATTCAGACCGTTTATAAGTCTTTGGTCCCTTTTCCTTGTCCTTCCTTTTCTTGTTCACCATAAATACTACGGGTTTTTCATGCCCCATGTCCTTGTCTACCTGGAGAATCAAGTTCAAAAGCTCTGATAGACTCTTATCATTTCCACTCATGTTATAGTTGACAATGAATCTAGAGAAGGTCTTGGGAAGTGATGATAGGATGAGATCTGTACGCAACTCATCCGATAATTTAATCCCTAAGATGTCCAGGAATTAAATGTAGCCAATAAGCTTGAATACATGAGGCCTAGCTGGTATAGACTCTCCAAGATTAGTTGTAAACAAAGAATTGGAGATCTCATACCTCTCCTATCTCACCTTCTCTTGGTAGAGATTTTTAAGGTGAGACATCATGCTATACACTTCCATGTTTTCATGTTGCTTCAAGAGCTCATTGGACATGGCCGGCAACATGAAACACTAGACATTTGTGGCATCATCCATGTGTTTCATATAGAGAGATAATTCCTCATCACTGGCCTCTTTCCCAGGCGCAACTGGAATAGGCTCTTCCAGCACATACAATTTCCTTTCGTGGCGAAGAATGGCGCGTAAACGCCTCTGCCACTCTTGGAAATTGGTGCCGGTGAGAAGGTTTTCCTTCTCGAGTATGGTTTGCAATGATATGTTTGAAGTCATTTTCTTTTCATTTCTACAAATTAATATGAGAAAAGGTTTAGTACTTTATTAAAAAATTGAGACAAATAAATAAATTAATACTTATTCATCTCCCACTATTTTATTGAAATCCAATAGCCCTCACCATTGACTTCGGAATATTCCGTTGCCTGAATATTCTAGTGGCAAGGATCCATATTGACCTTCGCATTACCCCAACTAGGGTTGGTCAAACAACTTGAAGGGTTTTAGGTAGGAATTCCAAATGCCAACTGCATTAACTCTCAACTCCTTGATCTGTTGAGTGGACTCCCCAATCATAAAATCCTTTTATTTTGGATTTCCTCAACCTCTGCCTCTTGGTCACACCAAGTCCTGCTGTGACAGTCAACCCTTTATGCGAACCAAGTCAAGTCAACCCAAAACCTTGAATTAGAATTCCCCGATAATTGAAAGCACCCCAACTAGGGTTGGTCAAGTACTTTGAACTATGGTTCGATTCTAACCAAGATTATGGAAGGCTATACCGAGTTAATATTTCTTTTGAGGGATTTTATCCTTATATGTAAATTTCCAATTTATTATCTTTTATTACATGCTTGTTAATATTACCTGAGATATACTTAAGTTATTAACCATGTCTAAGATAATATTTACGTATAAGTCAGTTTTATTTTAGTTCCATCTTGCATGATCATTTAATTTATTAATTGTGTGATCGTGACAACACACCCACAATAAATAAACCATGCAACTGATAGAAATAAAATAAATGGTATGATCATGATCTTTTTCTATTGGTTAGTTTATTTATCAGTTGATAAACTGACCCAAGACCTAGGGGAGAAACACCTTGAACCTTTTCGGGTTCGTGTTTATAGCTTTCCACCTATCCACCTTTGTATCTCCTTGGATTGGTTTCACCTTGGCTCATGAATTGAGCTGCCTCCACTAGCTTGAGAGCTCCATCCATTACATATGCATTTATCTCACATGCAGGTGAGGGGTAAAAGGGGTTCTTATATAAAAGAATCCTTGGGCGCGCAAGCCCTACATATTTATGAGGAGAAGGCTCGCAATCCAACAAATTTAATTTAAATAAATAAATTAAAAGAAACCATTAAAATACAAAGGTCTCGGTCTAGTTCATGATCATCTATACATGCAACGATATTTACACATAAATAAAACTAGCATTCAATTCTTTAAACATTATTGTTTAAAATAAATCACGATCAAATCAATTAATTATCTTAATTAATAATTCCTTTTATCTTAAACCATTTTCTGAACTTCCTTGAGATTCTCATCCATCATAATTTTAAACAGTTAAATTCATTTAAAATTATCCTTGTACATAACTTGTACCTTGGAGGAAACCTGGTGAATTCTCGTTCATTACGCAGATGTTAAATTAAACACATATATATAAAACACCTATCACGTGTTGTGCCTCAGCTTTACTCTTACACCATGATACACGTCTCAAGGATTTGTATAATATAATAATAAATTTTAATAAATCTGCGTAATTTGGGTGAGTACACGGTGTGTAGTTCTGACTACACAGTGTGTACTTTTCTTCACCATCCATCTGAAGTACACACCCGGGGACAGGGCGTGTTAATGTACTTCGGAAATTTTTGGAGTACACGGCGTGTTCTGTGGGACACACGCCGTGTAGTTTCCACATTACACAGTTTCCAGCCGGGCAAGCCGTGTATGGGGTAAACGGTCTAACCCGAACCCGAAGGGACTACACACCATGTTCTGTTGGACCACACGACGTGTAATCTGGAAACCGTGTGCCACTTTTTCCTGGTCAACACATGGTGTCATAAATGACATAGGTATACTTCAATACACGACCCGATTTGGAGGATCAGTCAATGCATTGAACCTAGACTACACGACATGTACTTTTGAATACACGCCGTGTATTCTGGTGTTGTACGGCCAGAAACATTTGGCTCATCCGGATGAGTTCCTCTATTTTATTTTAATCAAAATTAAAAGAAAAATTCATTTCTGTGAGGTGAACGAGAAACGAGGGAGGAGGAACAGATCTCAAGATTCATATTTCCAGAACGATTAAACTTGAATTGAAACAACTAAATTATTAAATGCGTAAAACATCAACGAAAAACTAAATAATTATAATCAACGATATGACCCCTCTGATACCACTTGTAGGTTCCGGGCACAGTGGAATCGCGTTGGTGGGTTAGCCCAACTTTAATTTTAACGTTAAACAACGTTCAATCTGAGATCCGTCATGATATAAAATGCCAAATCTTTGGAATTGAACGAGGAATGAAAAACATAAGAGGGAGTCCTAGAACCATAGAAATATGATCATCATATGTTGGTTATAATTAATTTAATTAATTCACAAGAATTACCTCGGTGGAATTCTTTCTTCGTTGATGTCTTCGATCACAATCCTGTGATCCGTCGTTGCGTCATAGAATCCAAGTGTAGGATTCCTCTAGAGGTGATCCACACGTGTGCCACATATCTCCAGACATCGCCGAAGGGATCTCCAGGTGCTAGCGAGGAAGAACCTTCGCTTGCGATGTCCGCCTTCGATCGCCTTGGTCTCTCGGTCTTGAGAGCATTCTTGGAGGAAGGAGTTCTTTCAAACTTGAAATAATTCTCCAGAATTGTTGTGCAGAAGGATTGATTGAAAAGTGTTGGGGTTGTGAGGATATTTGTAATCAGGTTTGAGCTTTACAGAGTTATGACAATAAATAAATGCGTTACACATTTTATTTATTTCATTAACTCTTATTGAAACCCCCCATGTCTAATTATTAATTCCTTGACATGCGCCCACGCTGATTATAATTAATATCATTTAATAAACAATATTATATCCTCAAAATCCTAATTGGAAAACTACATGGTGTGTAATCATTAATACACGGTGTGTACTCGTTTTCCACCAAACTACACGGAGTGTATATTTAATATACACGACGTGTAAATTTATTTTTCCATTTTTCTTTATCTCCTCCTCCACATTTATTAGACCTTGAGTAATGGCTATTTATTTCTCAAATAAATGTAACTGCATTAATCGCTAATAAATATATTATTTCACCCACAATATATTCTCTCGAATAACTTGTGTCTAAATAAATGTGATCACACATACTTAAATAATTATTAAACCACAACCGGGAATAATATTTATTTAACTTATTAAATTATTTTTTAATTGAGATACATGGACACACTTATTGTGTGACCCTCTAGGCCTCTTTCTCAGTGGAATTAGGCGGAGCCTGCCTAAAGTCCAAGGTTAGCGTCTAGCAACACGCCAAGGAACCCATAGATAAAGAAGTTAATGTCGTAATGACGTGTCACCTCCTATGAACGTTTACCATGTAATATAATCCCTTTGTCACGATATCTCCAATCAAGAGGGTTTCATGCTATTGCCATCAACCCATGTACTCAATTATTATTTCTTTGAATTTCCAGAATTGAACCCGTCCATACCTTACCATGGACATTGATTTATTTAGGCTACATCAATTCCATCAAAGGGCCTGAGATATCTACTTCTATTGTGGAATAGAAGTGAAAAATCCTTTCTCGCATTATCTATTAATGCGGTATTACTCGTGAAACACCCAACGTATCCTACCTCGCTGCAAACAGTGTGTCGTCACAGTTTTCGTCAATACATCTAAGTGCGCGAGTAATAATACCCCTTAATAATAATCTTAAAGTCTAAGGACCAATACACATGTCTGCAGATAGGAACATTCAATGACACTATGAAATGTGGATTTCCTACTGGCAGGCCTCGTTCTCATAATATCCTCCTGGATATTACCAAGGGCGCACACCATGAGATGGTGCCTCAAAGTTTTATCAGTCCTCACCCCAAATGGCCTGTATTATTTGTGTCCCTAAAATAATGTCATCCATCCATAGAACATATATTCAAGAACAATGTTGTAGCACTTCTGGGTTCTCATCATATCAGGGATCTGCTATGACCCTTTAATGCAACAGCTATCCTAAGGACATTATCACATGCATTGTCACATAGAAGAACGATCAAGATGTGATAAGGATTTTATTGATGAATAAAGTATAAAGTAGTTGGTTCTAAGCCACCAACTCCAACAATTATGGAATTAATAGCTTTAGTGTTCATATAATAATTACCTTCATCTATAATATCCCATGTTTCAGGTTCTGTCTTAAGAATTTTATACAGCTTTACTACTTTGAGATAAACTTTCAAGACAATATACCTCAATAAATGGTCATGTGAGCTTTCCAAAACCATAATTTTTACTATTGAAATACAAAGATCTGTCCGTTAACATAACTTATCAGTTATTGGCCATGGAATCCATTTGAAAATATATATTTGGACTACAACCTTTAATAGTTGTGAAATGAATATTCACAAGATTTGATACAAATTTTTGTCATAGATAATGGATTTCTAAACAATCAAGAGGGAGGTGAATAGAGTTTTTTTTAAAAAAATCTTGAAGGAAAAACTCCCTCTTCAGGTATGATTGTCCTAGTGTATTTTCCTTAATAAAAATAGGTAGTAAAAATTAAAACATAAAGAAACGTGATTTAAAACAGAATATTTATATTGGATTAGGGAATAGAAAACCCCTAGTCCACTTCACAAACACTATACTCCTTGAGTTTGTTGATTTTCACTATAAAAACCCTATTACCGGGGGCTCCTTGCTAAGTACAACTACCTGTAACATAAAAAAAAGGTCCAATATCTTTCAAATAGTCACTAAATTTACAATTCCTATCCATAGTCTCAATATAAACTCTTACAATGAATGTAAAAAAATATAATAAAAAAGAATTTTTATGATACGGTTTTTTCACAGAGTTGCGAGTAGTAACTGACAGTAGTCGAAGATTCGTCTATATAATTTGATAGTATTCAAGGTATAGAATGAGATGATATTTAGTGAAACTAATATAAATAATTAGAATATAAAAAACAATTAGGATTGTTTTTTTCTATGTAAATTCATTCATATTATTCTTAGTATGTGCATTATGTATATGTGACTATCTATCTAATATTTTTTATACAATGACTAAATGATCCTTTAATATATCATTTTGAACTTGAGAACGAGATAATCTCTAATGGTCAATCGATCCATGCAGTGATATTGACAATACATGCTATTAAGGATATGCACCCAATATTTCCATATATAGAAATTAATTTTATGACAATGATGTCAGAAATCTTATCATTCTTCGGATCTTTCCATTCGTAGAAAAGTGAGATACTATGCAAATCGAATTTTACTTAAATGGATAATCCGTATTCAAATACACTTAAAAAGTATGAAATGAATTATCAAGAGATTAACAAGGTAATGATGACATACAGTTAAGGATTCATAAGATATTCAACTGGAAGCACTGTTCACCATAAGATAACTTTCATAAGATGACACAACTATTCTTCATAAGATAAAATGACTTCAATACTGTATAAGATAAGTATTCAACATAAGATAAATATGTTACTATGATGAAAAAATTATCTTACTCACATTATTATGGATTTATTAAGATAATATTTTATGAATAACCTCTTTGTAATATACTATCTTCTCAAATTTTCATTTTGAATAAAACATATGTCTTGAAAAACTCATTCATTATCTTTGTAAGATAAATTATTACATAGAAGAATAATGTTTAAGCACTTTCTAATTCTAGGAAAATTGATGATATGATTCAATTCTAATAAAATAATATAATATTTTTGAAGATAAAATACTTTACTCATAATAAGATAAAAACTTAAATAAAAAATGTAAGATAAATTCTCTTTGACAAATAAAATCTAAAACACTTAGGATAGAAATTTTAGAAAAAAATTAGGGATTTTTTGAATCATCAAAACACATAAAATTTAGATATGTTGGAACAACATAATCTATCAAAAAATTCCTGTTCTGACTGGGGCTGACCAAGTGAGAGAGGAACATGCCTCAGGACAGGCTCATATATCTGTCAAAAAAGATCGGCGACATACTTCAAAGGATAAGGATTGGGACAATATCCTTATTCTGGATGAGGCTCACCAAGTGTGAACGGAACATGACTCAGGGTAAGCTCATGTTCATTTTAGTGAATATACCTAGCATATTCTAGTAGATCACAGAAGCCAGGATCATATCCCTACTTCCACTGATGAATAACTGCACCAACATCATTCCGAGGCCATACAGAAGGAGGCTCATATCCCTTATTCCATTTTTGAGGCCCATTAGCATATTATGATGGGGAATGCATATTAATATGAGGCTCATAATACCATTCCAACCAGGGATCCCCAAGTGAGAGCCGAACATGCCTTGGGATAGTCTCATATTCCTTTTAAAAAAGACCGATGACATACTCAAAGGCTCAGGATCAGGATCATATCCCCATTCTAACTGAGTCTCACCAAGTAAAAGTGGAACATGCCTCGAGGTAGGATCATATTCCTATTGGTGAATCTCATTGGAATATTCCAATAGCTTCTCAACAATAGGATAATACTCCCATAGTACTAGATTATTATCAACATATTCCACCAACTATCATATAATATAATCATATCCCTATACATTTCCAAAAGGAAAGTCATCATATTCCAACCAAAATGTAGAACAAGGCTCATATCCCTAACCTTCTCAATGCCAGTGTCCTTGAGGTTGTTCGAGACATATTATCATCATCCCAAGGTCCACTGAATATTAAATAAAAGAATAAGGTGATCATTACCATGATATTTCTCCTTGTTGTAGTGTGGAGATGGGTCACGAGGACTCTACTCCTAAGATCCGACATGATCAAACTCTCCATAGTGATATCTCCCATGGATAAGTAAATCCTCAAACACCTCTGTATATATTGGTTCTAAAAAATGAGACACCTTTGTATAGAGTGGTGATCAGAACATCCAGGTTAACCATATATAGTTCCCCATAAACTTCCAAAAACACTTCACTATAGTTAGTAGGAGACCCTGAGAATCATATTCTATAGTATGGCCAGATGGAGGCATGTAAGTCTGATGAGGAGGAGGACAACATTGACTTATGGAGAGACTTAGCTGGAAACAACCTCCCCACCATGTTTTGAACCCTTACCACTTATGACTATGAGATCCTAAATCAGATAGATAAGGAGTTCATGCCTTATCTATACCAAAATATGTAGGCTACTCATGAGATAATTAAGGATAGACACCCCCCTTATCTAGGATATGAGTATCTCCTTTTTGACCATCAATAAAATCTATTGTTAGATGGATATGGTCACATTTTCTGTATCCTAGAACCCAAGAATTGATCATCATAAAAACCTACATAATATTCGTCTATGCATTAGAAAAAATCTCCACCAAATAATTTTCAGAGAATCTTCAGACATACAAATCTGAGGATGGGAAAATATGGAGCATTTCACTTCACTATTTCCCCAAAACAAAAAAAATAACCAAATACAGTGTCCTGTAATGTCATAACCTTTGAGAAACTATAGGATCAGGTAATGTGTGATCCAGTTGGTCATTACAATTTAATTCCCCCACTTCAACACTACCAATACATCAAAAAATAGAGGGAGAGGATAACCAATAGGTCTTTGAACCGGGCCCCTAAAAAACATAGGAATTCATATCATACATTGAAGTCAAAGTTGTGATCAACCCAAAAACTTCCTGTAGAAACTAGCTCCCATCACAGGATTACGTTTCACCCAGTTCATACATGATCACAACTGCACCATATCAAATAGGTCACAACAGTAGTTGCCATAACAGCTGACTAAGAGAAACCCAACCCATCAGGCTGGGGGAATATCTACCACTACCTCCACCCCTCAGATCTTTTTTTTAAAGATGGTTGTGTTCTAGACAAATTCCAGAACACTAAATTTTATTCAAAAAAGAATAAAGGAGAACAAGGGGAATTACCTGAGATGATAAGTAGGTATTTTTATGGTGTCTCTAATATAACAAGGAAGAAAATATGTAGGAAGGTCATTCCTCCAAGTGACTTCATGAGGAACTCCCATATTGGCAAGACCATAGGCAATCCTGTTCGCTTCACAGTAGGTGCGAGTGATAATGAAATTGAGATTCTTGAGTGATTTAATACAATCAATCCATCGGGAGGTGAGAGTATAAGTAAGATGGGCAACACCATTCTAAATGGCTTGCACTATGGTTGTAGAGTTTCTCTCAATCCAAATGTTATTCCAGTTTTGCATTTTGGAAAAGGAAATGGCGTAAATAACACCAAATATTTCAGCCTCCAAAGTAGAAGAGAGATGACATATTCCATAGAAACATCCTAGGATCTGATCAAGTTGGTCTCGAAAGACTCCACCATAGCCTGAGGGTCCTGGGTTTCCTTTTGAAGCTCCGTCCACATTGACTTTGATCCAGCCAGTAGGAGGAGCTTTCTAGAAAACTTCAATAGTGTATTTGGTCTTCGGTAGCTTCCACGAACTCCAATGCGGCAAAGGATCTCAAGATACTTAACAAAGTTATCGTAGTGGTCCTTTTGAATTAAGGTAGCCTCTCTAATAGAAATAATAATCCTCATTTTACCTGAATTTAATATGAATGATTTTTTGTTAGAGATAAAATCATTTCTGCTATACCCAAGGATGGGAAGGAGCTCCGCAACAGTTGTGAGGAAGAGGTTTCTTATTTGCGGGGTCCTTGGAAAGTCAACCGTCCTTTTTAGCTGGGAGGAAATAAAGTTATCCAAAATCCATCTACACTCAAAGAGATCAAAAATGTAATGCCAAAGCACAGAATCAATTTCACAAGATAGGAAAACATGGTTAATGTCCTCATAATGTTGATTGAACATTCTACATTTAGAACAAATATTAATACCATAATATTGAAAACATACATCAGTGGGAATGTTTTGGTGCACAATCCTCCAAATAAGAGTAAGAACTTAAAATCAACCCAATCCCACCGGGATGGGGGAATTTATATCTTAATTTCCATCACCATGTTTATCATCCACTGATTGGGTCCTAGGGAAGTCAATGGAGGTTCTAGATAAAACCCCTCCCATTAGACTGGGGGCTTTTATTTCTCAATTTCCATCCTGGGAATCATCAAATCCTTGTCTGGAATCATTAATGCCTCAGAAATAGGATCAAACAATGCCAATTGTAGCCTCAGATAGGCCCCATCCCATAGGGATGAGGGAATTTTCATCATTATAATCATCTTAAAGGGAATATATCTTATCTAGGTTAGAGGGTAAATATTGATGGTTGACATCCCACTTATTCCTCCCACCGTAGGACAACCTCAACTATTTCATGCCTATTCAGAAATCATGACCAAAAACTCCCCCAAGGTCACTACTCACAGGTAGATACGAGAGGAATGTATGATGAAGTAAATCAAACCTCACCAGGGTCATAATCCAAAAAGGTCAAATGTGGCCAAGGGTTTAGGAAACAACCCTAATGCAGACAGTGTAGAATAATCCTATTATGTTGAGAGTAATGGGACAAATACCATTTCCTGATACACCTCCTTACATTTTATAACCATTAATATAAAAAATAATACAGATTAAGATGCATATTTAGAGGGATACAATGTAGAAAATATACCCTAAGAGGAGGAACTAGATTCACCCATTGAGGCTACACGTACTTGAAACCATAGGAGGATCCAAAACATGGAACATCTAAATATCGAGTTACCACCTATATGGATGAACACTCCAAGGGATAAAGTTAAAGGTGTCTCTACATTACAATCATCACCCAAAATAACTAGAATTCCTTTCACAGAGGAATGAATGTCATGATATGAGAATGAGATAAAAAATCTTAGACAACTCAATGAGGAGATACTCAGTGGAAACACTCCCACTAGGTATCTTCTTTAGAGAGAGGTGAATATTCATCCTCCCACATATTAATAAATACATGATATCAACATATGAGTGTTATATTGGATCATAATATAAGTAGTTAGTCTATATACATGAGGAAGTAAAGACTGATCATGAATTACCTCCATTACAGTGATAGAATCTCCCTCACCAGGGTGATCATTTAATCTTAGCATGAATTGAAAATAAGTTGGAAATGGAAATGGGGCCAATTCATCAAACACTACCCACTTCTTATAGATGAGAGGAAGCTTAAACAATGGTACCTCCAAAACTTTTTAATTCTATTGAGTCTCTAGCTACTCGAATGGAAGCCATGGAAGGGATAAATTCACCTGTGTAGCCTAAGAAAAATCCATATCTTGAATGGGTGGATGAAAATTTACCCCCACCAAATTTTGGAAATCATACTTTCTTGACCCTTGAAAACATGATAGACCTTGAAAAGTATCTAACACACTTCATGTCCTAATGCGGTCTAATGATGGCCCCCATGGATCAATAGGAGATTACCAAGATAACGTGTTTTGTGTAGAATATTATAGGGACAACCTTTTTTGATACAACAGTCTTCTAGAAGGATTAGTTGCATGATGGGAAGACCTTCATCATCAATTCCTTTACGATTTTTGTTCAAAAATGAGGAAAATGATAATTTTTAACCTGATGAGCTGTAGTAAGTGTTAAAATGAGTGGTTGTATGACTTCATAGCTATATAGAAGGGTTTAACCTATTCACTTAGAATCCATATCTTGTAGGGGAAACTACTGGAGATCTATGCTGAAAATATTTAGGATAAACTGCAGACACCTCTAATTTCAATGAAATATCCAGGTAGGTTCCATCAGTTTGAAAAAATGGAAAAACATTTGGAATATTCCATTCAACAGATCCAAGCTATGTCTCTACTCAGGTCCTTGACACAAGGAAAAAAGGATCAGTAATGTAGAGATTACTATTATTACCCTACAACCAATAGTAGTTCCCATTTAAGTACCATGGTAGGTCTTGAACTGCCCAACACCTCCTATTGAATGAAAACAACAACAAAATCACCTTAGTACAAAAGTAAAAAGAGATCAAGGTTGGATGATATTTGAGTAATGAATGAATAAATTATACACCTTATAAAATGAACAAGTACTCAATTATTTCCTTACATCCATGGAAAATAATATACTCAAGTTAACACAATCCATAAATCCCAATGAGGTTAACCTGAATGATCATCCTGACTACTTCCATTTCCATAGAAGGTTGGGTCACAATATCCATTATTGCTTCATATTCAAAGAAATACTCCAAAGCATGGTGGATTTTGGATAGGTGATGCTGGATAATTTCCTGGTATAGGTGACCTGCATAACCATCTTTTGGTCAGAAGAAAAATATGATTGGAAAAAATTTATATCTAGGTTTGGACATAAATTAAACAACTAAATGACTCAAAAGAAAGTTGACCAAGATCATTCCACCCTAATAGAAAAGCTTCGTATACTCATAACAGTTCCATAACCTATGGATTTCTCATCAAATATTCCTCCCAAAGGTGAAAACAACCATCACACATAGGAAAAAATAGAATAGGAAGAGTAATATTCAACTCTGATGTTACTCTAACATTTGAAGATTTCTTCCCTGCAAGATCTGATGTACGGTCACCACCCCACAAAATAGAACCCTCATAAAAAGAATATATAATCTTTGGTTATGTTAATTTGATACACTTGGAAGATCCCTTCTCTGATAATGAATACACCTATGAGTATGATTTCCCCATACCTGACCGTGTAACTGAAGGCCAAAGGTGCAGAAGATGGGGATATAGAGGACAACATGGGCATTTTCGGACCCAATATTTTGGTCTTGTTCCCACATAGGACATATATGATGCTGATATATATGGGAAAGCACTCCAACAAGCCCAAAAAAGACATAAAAGTGTCATAGAACCCTCTTGAAGTCATCCCTACCCAATAATATTACATGAACTCCTAACAAGGGTGTAATTATCAGATCATCCTAGGAGGGATAACTCGACCTACAACACTAATAACAGATGCTCCCTTGACCTCTTTACAAGCACTAGGACTATCTACCTCAAAGGCATCATTTCCAGAAATTCATAATCAGGAGAAAAACCACCTCATGAAGTGATGATATTTGGAAAAAAGCATGACATCGTGAAATAGAAAGCGATTTTCCCATAAAATCTCTCTATAACACCCTAATATTTTGTGAAGTATTTTTTCGAATTAATTCAATCTTTTATGATATTATTAAGTTCACAAAACAATATATAGATTTTGTTATATGAAAGAACTAATAATGTATTTCAAGATACACTAAGTTAAGATTTCATTATACGCTACACCAAGATAATCTTACACTACACGCAAAACTGACTTGTCTTGTGTTACACATTACAATGTGTTTCTACAAAACAACATTTTATTATTATAATCATTTAAACGATATAGTTATTACATAGTTATTAAACATAGTAATATGAATATTAATAAATAATTTTTACATATTATTTATAAATGTTTTATATAAATAAAACATATTGATAATAAAAAATATAATTTTTAGTAAAGTCTTTATATGTTTGAAAATACTATTTTCTCAAATGAACTACTTTTTACGTCCTTATGTGAATAATAATAAAATTATTTTTTTGAAAATTTCATAAATTTAATTTGATAAAATAATTTTTTTAAATTAATAATATCAAAATTATCTTAGGGTGAATTTTTATTATTTTTATGAAAAACTTCATTTTTGGATGAATAGTTAAAAATACTGAATTTTTATTCAAAACTTCTTTTTCATCTAATTTTTTCATTATATTAAATTATATTTTAATTTGTTCTTAAGGTGTAATTAGATCAATTGTATATCAATTAATACAATTTAGGTCATTTTAACTAATTTCACATTGAAATTGGATATAAAAACATTTCAAACTTTTAAACATTTTTGCATAAAAAACCCACTGTTGCGCCACATCTCTGGGATTAAATTTAAATTAACTTCTACTAATTATGTGATTAAAATTTAGAAAAATGGATTCCATATTTTTAGTAATAATAATTTATATTTTATAATAATTTCAACTTATTTTTTTTAAAAAAATATTAGTGAAAGCAATTAAAATTAATTACAGTGATT
Organism: Viscum album; assembly: GCA_963277665.1. Classification (NCBI taxonomy): domain Eukaryota; kingdom Viridiplantae; phylum Streptophyta; class Magnoliopsida; order Santalales; family Viscaceae; genus Viscum; species Viscum album. The sequence goes on from OY728125.1 coordinate 149,155,768, forward strand.
AAGGTAAAAACAAGATTATTTTGGTGTAAAACTTTGATTTAAGGGGACAAATAAACTAGAAAAATGTCCAAAATCTATTTTATGGACATATATAGACCAATTTTACTCTTTTATGAAAACATTTACAATTATTTTAGGGACATTATGTAAGGGAGACCTCTCAATAGTGTTTACCTTTTTATATTTACAAGAACACCACTCCCCCTCCACTATAAAAGGGAACTGACACCCCTTAATAATTAACACCTCTCAAGAACTTTATCCCATACAAACCATTCCCAAATGATCTACCAACTCCAATTACTTCGTACTATTATCCTCCCTTAGGGTATAAATCCATCCAAGTTATCCCTTTGGTACAAACAAAAAGGAGTTACTCAAAGAATAGGTAACATCCTTCAACAAGCACTTTGTATTTATTTCTTTATACACCCCTAAATTATTATTATTAAATAATTATATAAAAACATTAGTATTATAAATATAATAACATGATTTTATGTTAAGAGTTTTACCTAAACTCAAACATAATTCCCTCAAATGGGATACACAATTATCATTTGTGTGTATGGTAGACTACTGTCGCATGATCCAATGTCATTTGTTCTTCCATTACCACAAGTCAAGGTCATAAATAATGATAGAATTTATTTTTTTATATTATATTTGTGATATTAATTATGTATTTATATTTATATAATTATTATATAACACATACCTTCATGCTTTACATTTTATGGGAATACGATAACCTCATTTGTGGACGTGTGGACTACCTTCTCCTCAAAGCGATGTGATTCATTCACACTTTACATGGAATGTATTAAGGATGAGTATATTAAATATATAGGACATATAAGAAATAATAATTATATTTTAATGATAATATATATATATATATACATACATATATATCATTTACTTTCTTTCAATATGATAGTAAAACAGAAACATCGTTCATGCGTACGTACGACCTACTATATCTATGAATGATATATTCCATTTCATATATATATTTTATAGATTATTATAAATATATATATACTGAATATATATTATATTTAAATAATTTTTTATATTATTTAAATAATTAAATAATTATCTATGTAATAGGATCAATAATAACAAGTCAAAACATATATGAAAAACAAAGTAGATATTATATGAAACACAAAATTAACATGAAATTATTAATAAATGGGTAATATAAAGTCATAATAAAATACTATATGGTATTATATATAAGAATATGGTTATATTTTATATGTATAATAAACTTATACATAATATATAGGAGGCTTGAACATGTACTAATAAAGTCAATACTTATGGTAAGGGTTTTCTCGTCTCACTTTTATTTATGTGAGATAGATGCTATATTCACCATTTATTCTTGTTGAGTAGTGTATATAACACTATATGAAATGTTATATCATGAATTTAATTTATTTCATGATATTACATGTTTCAATTTATGTTATTTTTTCATGGATCTCATGATTCAAAAGTTGTTCAAGTAGTAAGAGGATTTCTAGTCTCACTTTTATTTCTACAAGATTTATGCGTTATTCACCACTCATTTATTATATTTGGTTCATAAAAAAGACCATGAATGTATTATATGATTATTATAATTACATTTATGGGTATTTAAATATCTATTTTATGATATTTATTTAATGGGGGTTATGGTTCAAAATTTACCAAATCAGAAAAGAAATTTTTGTCTCAATTTTTCTTCTTTAAGACACATGCTATGTTATGCACCTATATTTTTATATGAGGTTTATATAATGAACTTTGAAATTTTATTTCAAGAATATACTTATTTTAATGATATTTTAAACTTAATTTAATTTTATTCTTTTATATTATTATGATTAAAAGTTACCAAAGTGGTAATGGTTTATTGATACAATCTCATCATTTATCAAGATTCTTTATTATTATGACTCAATTGATTAAATATTATGATCCATATATTAATAAATCTTATTAATTTTCTTATACTATGGTTATACACTATATATCCAGGTGTTGGTACTATTTTTCTACTCTTTGGTACTTAAGATAATTAAAATGTTTTTTAAGAAAATTCGTCTGTATTTCTCTATTCGGTCAGATATTTTTATTATTCACAAAACCTTGTTTTATAAAAATATTTTCAAAAATGTTTTACTATTATGTGTAAAATAAAATTTTATCCATGTTTTTCTTTTTTAATAAATTTTTAAAGGAATCTCCTTATCCTTTTCTGATCAAGGTACTTTTATAAACTTTTTACGATGCAGAAGGAATATTTGGTATGTACAAATTTACTAACTGTTATTTCCTTGAAGCTTCCATTGAAATTTTACAATTTTATTTTTAAATGAATTTTTTTTTCCTAATATCCTTTAAATTTTTTATTTTAAGGTGGTTTTTATAGATTTTTTTTTTCAATTTTTGTATATTTTAATAAGCGTTTAAAATGGTTTTCAAGGCTTCATTTATATGTTTTCAATGTTATTTTAAAAGGAATATGTTTCAAAATGTTTATGTTTTAAAAAGTGTTTTTTAAATAGGAAATGATATTTTCTTTAATAATTTTTTAAATTTTTTTTTCATGATTCCTTTATATGTTTCAAGTGGGTTTTCAAGGAAAATGGTTTTTAAAATGATTTGTGTTTTAAAAAGTGATTTTCAAAGAAAAGTTATTTTCCTTAAGAAATGATTCATGTGATATTTCAAAATTCTTCCCCATATAATTTGAAATATTTTTATATAATTTATTAATTACTAGGGATATGATCCAAGGAAACCATTAGTATTATTTCTTTAAATGGTTTAAGTTTAGATGATAAGTTGTTTATGGAACTCATTTCTCTTCCACGTGTTATACCATGATAAAATGATTATGAAACCCACTTACTTTAATGGGATATTATATAATGAAATGATTATGAAACCTATATCTTTTCCATAATTTATTATATAATGAAATGTGTATAATACCCATTTAATTTCACGGGTTATGATATTATGTTTATGAAGCCCATATCTTTTTATGGGTTATGATATGATGAATGCTTTGTTATCTTGTGGAACTTGAATGTATGATTTAATTATGTGATGGGTGAGATCTATATCCCCATATAATGAATTGAGAAGTAATAAATGTTTAATGAGATCAAAGGGTGAGAAGGTAGAAGCCCAATCTTTATAAAATAGGATACACAGGTTGTAGCCTAATCCTAAAAATAAGAGGGTACGCGAGTTGTAACCCAAGCCTGAAAACAAGAGGGTACATGGGTTGTAGCCCAAGGCAAAAAAAAGAGAGGGTGCATGATTTTTAGCCGAATACAAAAAACAATAGAGTATATGGGTTGTATCCAAATCTTGAAAATGAGAGGGTACACGAGTTATAGACCAAGATCGAAAACAAGAGGGTACACGAGTTGTAGCCTATGACCGAAAACAAGAGGGTATACAGGTTATAGCCCAAGCCCAAAAAAGGAGTGTACATAGGTTGTATCCCAATCCTAAAAAAAAGAGGGTATATGGGTCATTTGCTTAAGCCCAAAGTATGTACAGAGATGATTATTCAAAACCTAACATGTTATGAAAGTCTTGGTAGGTAGACATGACATATGGTTTTCTATGCTTATATGTATGCCACAATTCAACATCTTATGCTTATGTTATGATCTTATGTATTATTCTATCTATTCCATTATGATTCATGTCTTATAAACTACCAATATTTATTCCATGACTCTTGATTATGATCTTTGATATGAAGGGTATAATCTTATAATGTTAAGATCATGTTCTCATACACTTATCCTCATGTTATTCTTACATTTATCAATTGTTTACCCTTAATAAGAATCTAAGATAACCCCTTTATTATGATTCCTTTCCCTAGGTTATTAGGAATGGTTTTAAGTAAGAGTACTAAAGGGGAAAATCTTTAAGGTAAATGTTGAATATCTTTCACAATGTAATAAGATTATGTTTCCATGTTTCCAAAGACACTAAACTATTATGATCCCCAACCATGTATTTTTTTAATGTGTTGAATATTCATCTAAAATGATGTAATATACATTTATGTTAATCACGTTTCACTATATTTGGTATCAAAGGAAAGGTTTATTCAACTTTTGGAAACTTGGATAAAAAACCTTAGTGATATCCCTAGGGATATTTTTAAGGATATGTCTAGGGATGTCTCTAAGGATAATCCAAAGGTGCAATATATTTAAAAGTAGGTTTTATGGTTTATAAATACTATAAGTAATCTTTCATGATTATGTGGTTTTCTTCTATGATAATTATTTCTCACCATATGTTTTTTGATTTTATTCAATGGTAGTAACTTGAAGAAACTAGGTTAACATTGAATGTTTCAGATGTTGAAAGTATGAGCATAATGAAAATAGATTTTCTTTATAGAAATATCATGAAGAGAATTTAGAAGGTGGTATGAGTATTGGTTATACTATTGAAGATAAAGAGACCAAAAATTACTTATGAAGTGTATGGGATGCTCTAATAGTATTGTTTACATTAAAAATAAGAGATATGATTAGATTGAGGTTGAGGAACCTTATGAAATGATTCATATTTCATATTATATGAAAGGGGTATTAAGGAATAATATGATGATGATGAGTAATGGTTTAATAGTGAAATTGGATGATTTAAGTGTATGTGTTTTGGAATTCAATTATTATGTTATACAAATCATGAAATATATAATTATTTTCATTATAAGTTTTTCATTAAGGATTTAAAAGGATATGTTGAATGGTGACAGTGAATTTGAAATGTTTTTAATGGAAAAATGATATTTTGATTAAGGAAAGGTAATCCTTAATGTTTTTCTAATGTTGAGATAATGATTTTTGGATAAAAATATGATTGATATAGATAAATAAAATTTGATAGTACTGATTACCAAGGAGCTGATTATTGAGTTTTTGATAAAGTGGTCTATGTTATGGATGAAGTTTACAACTTTTTAGATTTAAGTAATATATCTAGTAAACTTTGGAATAAGGAAAAATGAATGTTTTCAATAAGGATTTATGGTAATTAAGGTTATTACCATATTTTAATATAATACATAATGAAGGTGTTCACATGTTTTTTATTTGTCAAATAAGAGCTACTTTATGATATATTGGGGATCAATGTTAAGTTTATTTTAAATATAGTGACCTTATTTCTAATTTTTTTGACTCTAATCTCCATGAAGGATTATAAGGCTAACCATTTATGGAATCTTTTATATTAAAATTAGGAGGATGTTTTAGAGAATAAAGTATTGTCTTTCCATATGAGGATTTGTGGATATTTGATAACCTATGCTATCCTTTTTATTGGGATGATAACTAAAGACATATGAAATGACTTATCATTCTACATATAGATCTTATGATCCGTTAGTGCTTTAGGCATAAACAATTAACCTCCATTTTTGCAGTAAGAGATGATATGAAAATTTATCAAGGAACTAAAAATGTTGAGGTTGTACTAAAGTCATGTAATTATATATTTTAATGAAAATTATACAACTTTAGGAAAAATGGTCTTCAAATAAAATTTTGTCTTGTTATCATCATTCTTGATGATATCAATGACCCATTTCAAGCCTCTTTGGGTTATGGAATTTTGATTGTTAAATTTCACCTGACTATGTTCTCTATCACTCTCCATCTGAAAATGATAGTTATATTTCTCTCCCATATCCATGTTTTCATTTCCCACCTATATTCTCAAATTTGGAAACCAATTTATGAGTTACATTAGGTAACCATTATGTTTATGACGTGCTTTTTTAAAGGAAGTTTTAGTATTCATTTTCATGATATGGGTTTCTATAAAAGGAACCTTCATGTACTAATCCTTTTATAAATAAGAATATTTTTTAGGGAAAAATTCATTTTAAGGGGGGTAGAATGTAACACCCTGATATTTTGTTATTTTTTTTGAATTAATTTAATCTTTTCTGATATTATCAATTTCACACAACACTGAATATAGATTGTGTTATTTGAAATCACTATGTTTGGATTAATTTTTATGCTACACAAAGTTAAGGTTTTTTATATGCTACACTAAGATAAGATTGTGCTACATGCAACACTAACTTGGATTCCGTTACATGCAATGATATATTTCTATAAAACAATATTTTATTATTATAATTAATTAAATGAGAGTTATAATATAGCCATTAAACTTAGTAATATGAATATTAATAACTAATTTTTAAATATTATTTGTAATGTTTTTATATAAATAAAAAATATTTATAATAAAATATATAATTTTCGATAGAGTCTTTATATGTTTGAAAATACTATCTTCTTAAAAGAACAACTTTTTATGTACTTTTGTGAGCAATAATAAAATTAATTTTAGTCAGTTTTAAAAATTGAATTTGAGAAAATAAACTTCATTTTCTAATTTATATTTTCAGAATTATTTTACGGTAAATTTTGGTTATTTTTCTGAAAAACATCATTTTTGGATGAATATTGAAAAATATGGAATTTTAATTCAAAACTTCTTTTTTGTCTATTTTTTTATATTGTTAAATTAAATTTTAATTTGGGTTTAAAGTGTAAATATATAAATTTTAAATCAATTAATACAATTTATGTCATTGATACAAATTTCACATTGAAATTGGATATACAAACATTTAAAACATTAAAACATTTTCGTTTAAAAAAACCACTATTTTAACACGTCAGTGAGATTATTTTTAAACTAATTTCTGAAAATTATGTTATTAGAATTTGGAAATATGGATTCAATATTTTTAATTAGAATAATTTATAATTTCAAATAAATTTAACCAAGTTTTTGACCACAAATATTAGTGAAGGTAATTAAAATTAATTATAGTGATTAAGGTAAAAACAATGTTACTTAGTGGATAAATGTTAATTTCAGGGACCAAATAGCCTAGAAACTTACAAAAAATTCATTGGATGGAAATATTTATTCAAATTACCCTATTTTATCAAAAATTAGAAATTATTGGAGGCACATGATGTATGAGCGACCTCTCAATAGTGTTTTCCTTTTTATACTTACAAGAATTCCACCCATCCTTCACTATAAAAGGGTACCCAACCCCTCACCTATTCATACCTATAAAGAAATTTGGCTCATCCAACCCTACTAAAATGATATCCAAACTTACCTCTCTTCATCCTATAATACTTTCTTTGGGAATAAATCCAACCAAGGATGCCCTTTGGAGTAAACCAAAAGGAAGTACTCAAAGAAGAGGTAACATCCTTCAACAAGCACTTTGTTTGTATTTATTTCTCCAAACCATCAAATATTATTATTAAACTATTATATAATAATCTTTATATAATAAATATTATAATATTTTGTTCTGTTAATGGTTATATCTATACTCACACACACTTATATCAATTGAGATACACAATCGTCATTTGTGTGTACGGTGGACTACCACCTCGTGATTTGATGTCATTTGTTTTTCCATTACCACCGCTCAAGGTTGGAAATAATTATTTAATTTATGTTTTTATATTATATATGTAATATTTATTATGTATTTATACTTATTTAATTATTATATAACATATACCTTTAGGATTTATATTGTGTGGGAATATGATAACTTCGTTTGTGGATGCGTGGACTACCTCATCCATAAAGCGATGTGATTCATTCATACTTTACATGAAATGTATTAAGGTTGGTTTTATTAAAAATAAATGATATATATGACATAATAATGATACTATAATGACATATATATATATATACATATTTAATTTACATTCTTTCTTTTAATATGATAACAAAATGGAAACAATGTTCATGCGTATGTACGACCTACCGTTTCTATGAACGGTGTATTCCATTTCATATTTCTATATTTTATAGATTGTTATAAATATTTATATACTGAATATATATGAGATTTAAATAATTTTATACATTCTTGAAATAATTAAATAATTATCTAAGTAAGAGTATCAGGAATAATAAATCAAAACATATATAAAAAACAAAGCAGATATTACCTGAAACACAACATTAACATGAAATTGTTAATAAATAGGTAATTTAAAGTAATAATAAAATAATATATTCTATGATATATAATAATATAGTCATGTGGTATATTTATAATAAAATTATACTTATTATTTATGAGGTTTGAACATGTATGAATAAATTCAAGACTTTAGGTAAGAGTTTTCTCATCTAACTTTTATTTTTACGAGATACTTTCTACATTAACCACTTATTCTTATTGAGTGGTGTATATACTGAAATATGAAATTTTATATCATGAATTTAATTTATTTCATGATATTATGTGTTTAAATTTATTTTATTCTTCCATGTATCTCATTATTCAAAAGTTTCTCAAGTAGTAATGGAATTTCTAGTCTCAGTTTTATTTTTGTGAGACTTATGCCATATTCACCACTCATTTCTACCATGTGGTGTATATACTGACCATGAATGTATTATATTATTATTATAATTAAGTTTATGGGTATTTACATATCCATTTTATGATCTTTATTTCATGGGGTTTACGATTCCAAAGTTACAAAATCGGTAAAGTGATTTTTGTCTCAATTTTCCTTCTTTGAGCCACATGCCACGTTATGCAACTATATTTTATATGAGGTGTATATAATTCCATTTGAAATGTTTTTTTCATGAATATAATTATTTTCATGATATTTTAAGCTTCATTTAATGTTATTAATTTTATTTTATAATGATTCAAACTTATCAAAGTGGTAAAAATTTATTGCTATAATCTCATCATTTATTGAGATTGTTTTTGATTATGCATCCATTGATGAAATATTATGATCCATATCTCAAGAACTCTAATGATTTTTTTATCCTAGGTTTATCCATTACATATCCATTTATTGGTACCACTTTAATACTCTTTATTTCTTAAGATATTTAATAAAGTTTTTTTATGAAAATAAAACATTATTTATCTCTTCAGTAAAAAAATTGTTTTATTCACAAAGCCATGTTTTATAAAAAAAAATTCATTTTTTTACTATGATTTGTAAAATAATTTTTAACAATGTTATAAATCTTTAATAAAAAAATGTTTTAAAAGTGATCTCATTTTTGTTTTACGATAATGACACCTTTCTAAAAATTTTATGGTGCAAAAGGAATGTTTGACATCTATGAATTTACCTTCCATAATTTCCTTGAAGCTTATTTTGAAAATTTAGAAGGGTATTTTTAAAAGAAATTTTTTTTCCTAATATTATATAAATAATTTGTTTTAAAGTGGGTTTCAAAGAAAAATGTATTTTTTTTATTTTTTTAAAAATTGTTTAAAATCTTTTCAAAGTTTCTTTTATATGTTTTAAAGGTTATTTTGAAAGGAAAATGTTTTCAAAATGTTTGTGTTTTAAAATGAGTTTCTCAAAGAAGAAACATTATTTTACTCAATAAATTATTTAAATTATTTTTTCATGATTCATTTTAAAATTTTTATGTGGGTTTTCAAGGAAAAGTGTTTTGAAAATGATTTATGTTTTAAAAAGTGATTTTCAAATAAAGGTTATTTTACTTAAGAAATGCTTCATGTGATATTTTAATATCCTTCCCCATATAAGTTGAAATAATTTTATATATTTTATTATTTACTAATGATATTATCTATGTACACAATTATTATTATTCATTTGAATGGTTTATATTAAGATGACAAGTTTTTTATGAAACCCATTTCTCTTCCACAAGTTATACCATGATAAAATGATTCTGAAACCCGCTTTCTTTCATGATTTATTATATGATGAAATTATTATGAAAACTATCTCCTTTTCACAACTTATTATATTATCAAATTTTTATAATACACATTTCATTTCATGGGTTATGATTTGATATTTATAAAACCCATCTATTTTTATGCATCATGATATGATAAATGTTTTGTTATCTTGCGGCACATGCATGTATGATTTCATTATGTGATGGGTGGTACATATATATCCATACAAACCATTGGGTAATTAATTTTTTTTGAGTTAAAAGGGTACATGGGTTGAAGCCTAATCTTGAAAACAATAGGGTACACATGTTGTAGACCAAGTCCAAAAACAAGAGGTTAGATAGGTTGTAGCCCAAGAAAAAAATAGAGGGTACACAAGTTGTATCCAAAGCCCAAAAAAATAGGGTACATGGGTTATAGCACAAGCCCAGGGATAAGAAGTTATATGGGTTATAGCCCAATACAAAAAATAGTAGGGTACACAGGTTGTATCCCAATCCTAAAAACAAGCGGGTACACAGGTTGTAGCCCAAGCTCAAAAATAAGAGGGTACATAGGTTGTAGAACAAGACTGAAAATAAGAGGTTACACAGGTTGTTATCCCTTGCCTGAAGTAGGTATATAGGTAATTATCCCAAGCCTAACATATTATGAAGGTATTGGTAGGTAGCCTTGACATAGGTATTTATATACTTATGTGTATTCCAAAATTCCATGTCTTATGATTATGTTTTGATACAATGAATTATTCTATTGATTTTATTATGATCCGTGTCTTATGAAATACCAATATTTATTCCATGACTCTTGATTATGATATTTTATATACAGTGTATGATCTTATAATGTTAAGATCATGTTCTCATACTCTTATGCTCATGTTATTCTTAAATATGTCCCTTATTTACCCTTACTGAGTATCTGAGCTCACCCATTTATTATGTTTCCTTTCTCTAGTTTATAAAGAAAGGTTTTAATTAGTAGTACTAAAGTGGAAGATATTAAAGGGAGATATTTAAGATCTTTCACTAACTCATAAGATTATGTTTCTATGTTTCCAAAGACACTAAAATTTTATGGTCCTCGAGCATGTATTTTTGTAATGTGTAGTTAGTCATATAAAATGATATATTATACATGTATGTTAATCATGAGTTACTATAATAAAAATATTGTATTTAATCCATATTTCAAAATAACTTAGGTAGGAACTCGTTAAAGCCCTCTAGAGCCCATAATAATTTAAGATAGAAGTCACTGCAACGGAGGTTTATCGAGTGGAAACCATGCCATATGAATTCCATATCACCATCTCATTGACATAGAAGGATCAGGATGAGGTAATATAGGGACACATTAGACCCCAATATTTTTTGGGTAGACTTTGTAATGTCAACATCCAAAGGGGTGTCATTGAAAATGGTTTTGAGATCAAACTCATCTCTATGAGAACCCTCTAATGTTTGGTATATAGTGAATGTAACTTATCTTCCAAAAATATAACCATTCAAGGGTATGATAAACATAAAAAAATACCTTTTGGGAAGATAAAACTCAAAACTCAATTTGTGGGTCACACATCTAACACTGAGTTCTTGGTTATCTAGAAAGAAACCACATATAATATTCTACTTGGAATCATGTGACTCTAAATCTATGTGGTGGTACCTTCAACATTCCATCTGTGTTTGAAATACCCCATTTATAGAAAGTTTGGAATAATACATGGTGACAATGCCCCCTTTAAGAATTGAAAATCCAAAAATGATAACACATGTTTCTATAAAAGGGAAGGAAAACAACCAATAGTGGATGTTAATATATAGTTTGTAGCTCCCAAAAACTTGGAGAATGGCCTTAAAAATCCCTAGAGTATGCTTGAGAGAGATTATGTTATATCCATAAAACTAGTTGAGGTAATAGACCTAAACCCAGATGTCCAAGCCCCTTATGTCCCCCGAGACAGTGTAAAAAACAACTTTTGAATCTCTCTACAATGACATTGATATAGGAGATGATAATGTATCTTAAAATGCCTTCCATTTTCATGATAATGATAGAGATTCCCTCAAATTTACTTCTTCGTCTGGAAATTCCTCTGCAGACTCATATGTGGAAGAAGAAGAGGATAACCTCAGAAAAACCCCTCCTACATTTGAGGAAGGTGTTACCACCACCATTGAGGAGATTTGGTAGGTAAATATGGGAAAATGAGAAGACCCATGGCTTATACTAATTAGTTCCACCATACCTCTAAAAAAAGGGATATATATTTAATTTCTTAAAAAACATAGACTTGTGTTCACTTGGAACTATATAGAAATTCCCGAACTAAATCTTGATATGGTTACACAACATCTCATCTTACCTGATGAACATCGAGGTTTGAAGAGGAAAGCTAGAAGGATGAATCCCTCTCATGTAACTAATGTAGAATTGGAAGTTGAAAAATTGATCAAATACAATTTTGTTTGAGAAATTCAATAATCAAGATGGATTTACAACATCATCCCTATAAAGAAAAATAATGGGAATATTAGGGTCTACATTTATTTCAGAGACCTTAATTGACCCGTCCCAAAGGATTATTTTCCATTTCCAATCATATAACTCTTGATCAATGCAACCACTAGATTCCAAGGCCTTTTCTTTATGGATGGGTACTTGAAGTCATTCCCCTTAGATTAAATAATGATGGAACTACTTTTCAACATGTCATTAATTATATCATAAATTCATTCTTGGGATGAATATTTTAATATTATATTGATGACCTAGTGGTCTGATCTTGATGGTTATTTGATCACTTCATATATCTTCAAACAGTCTTCAACAAGTTTTGGCAGCATAGTCTAAAGATGAATATGCTCAAATGCACTTTTGGGGTAACATTAGGGAAGTTCCTTGGATTTTTGGTATGCCACCATGGCATTAAGGTTGTTGATAGTGGTTTCTCATGAACCACTATTCAATTAAATTATTATTCTCTTAATAGTGTAGCATAGTGCACAACCTAGGATTGATCACACAGAGACCACTTACACACATATATTTTTTTTATTATCACTATTATAAATCTAACTAATACAATAATATAAAACTTATATAAAAATAGGGGGTTTTGAAATACACGAAATATAAATAACTAATATAATAATGTAATGAAAACACAAAATGAAGTTAGGTATAAATAATGAAGTAAAACATTCTTAGGAGTTCATAGTGATTGAAATCATTGTTTAAAATTGTTCTCAATATTCAACTCAATGAGGTGATCAAGACCTGTCACAATTAAAATAAAACTGTTAAAATCTAGAAATAGGTCATTTTTACAATTAATCTCAAAGTATTATAAAAACCTAAAAAAGTCATAATTACCCATTAAATAACATTATTATGGGATTATAATAATTAAATTATAGTATAAAATATATAAAAATATGAGTTTCTTCACTCCACCACACTTAACCATTGAACTCCCAGACAATCATCATTTATCCAAATCAAAATCCACACAACAATAAAAAATAAGAAAATATCAATAATCTTATCCAAAATTAAATCTCATCATATATCCTCTATGAAAAACTATTCCCTATCATTTTAATTCCTGAAAATAAATTTTTTCATCCACATAAATCCATCCATGGTCCAATCACAACCATCCTCACATTTAATTGTATGTCACTCTTCACTTAAGATAAATTGAATCTAGAGTTTTGCTAATACTTAGAAAATGCATGTATCGCGATAGGCTTATGAAAATTCTTATCTGTAAATAGTGTGAAACATGAAAATTAATTCAATCATGAAAAATTTTCAAGTTTAATTCTATGGATTAGGTTTGGTGGGTAAAATAATTTCAAAATGATACCCGAAAAGAGGAGGTTTGACTCTTGATTACAATGCATGAAAAATGAAGTGAAAAAATAGGATTAACCTCACTCAATACCCCATGATAATTTAAAACTAAACACAACACCCTTTTTTATGAAATGGTACATGATCCAATCAATGATTAAAATAAATGAAATTATCCATTATATCCCTCTTTTTCTCATTTAATTTTTATTTTTTAAAGCTCCAAAAAGGAACAACTTTATATATATATATTTTTTTTCATGGAGGATGAGATAATAATTAAATAAAATTAATAAATGATAATTCATTACCATTATTTTTAAGAGGTAAATGAGTCATTATAGAAGTTACAATGATAAATTCAAGCTGATCTCTATTTTTTTATTTTCTATTTAATTTAATTTATTTTCTTTTTTGGAAGGAGAACCAGATGAAATAAATAAATCAAAATTAAATGATGAATTAGACCCAATTTTCTCATTATCCAATGAAAAAATGTTTAAAATCACCTCACATCACCCACAAATAAAAAAATCCCAAATAATGTACACCAAAAGACCTTCCCCCATACTCAAGCTTAAAATATCGATGCAAATATACCAAGAGTGTGGGTAGGTAATGAAAAATAATCTTTTAATGTGGCTTAAACCTATAAAGAAATTTATGTGATATAAGGTATAATGAAGGATAGATATAAGGTTAGGTATTAGGTAAATATGTGGATAGAAAATAAGTTCCTCAATCATCATAAAAACATTCCATGAAGTCCAAATCTTCAAAAGAGGAAAATCACAAGTTCTGGTTATCATAAAAAAATCCAAGCTTCTCTCAAGAACATGTGGGTATTAGGAATAATATGTCAAGTAGTTTATAATACCTCAAAATATTTTAAAAATATTTTGAGTTAGTGTTTCATGGGAATGGATTTCGAAAATCAATCAAACTCATAAAAATGATTGAAAATGCAATTAAAGAAAAAATTTTCCACATCAAAAATCATTAAAAATTAGTTTTTTCAAAACTAATTTCAATCATCTCGAATTGAATTAAAGTGTGAAAATTGATAAAAATATTCTTTTTAGCTCAATTTTTATTAAAATTTAAAAAACAAAAATAAAAATTACACAAAAAAATAAAGTTTACACTCCCCCCACACTTAAAATTAACTAACCCTCATTTCAGCTCAAAAAAATAAAAAAAGGTAGAAAAAAAGAGAAGGAATGACAAAAATAGACATTATTTTTTAGTGGAATCATTTAGTTAAGATTTTAGTTTCTACCACTTATTCCTATAAATCATAAAATAATGAAACAAATATGAAAAATAAATAAAAATCAAGTGGAAGGGAAAAGAGAATAGAACATGGTTTGGACCCCCTTGTGGGTGCTAGGTTTTTACTGCCCCTATCCAGGTAGTTGTAGTGAATTAACCTCAATTATAAGGTTTATGTGGTTTCTTACTCATTATCCACCACATCTTCTTTCTTCCAGTGCTCTTTAACTTATAATGGCCATGGAGGAATCCATGTATATAGTACAACTGCTCCCCCTTTTTCAGTGAAGTACATATTGGATATTGGGGGATGGAGGAAGAATAAGTCCTCTTTTTTTACTACCACTACTTGTGTGGCCTCCTCAACTTCAATATCCTGGGATTTCGAATGTGATTCTATTTCAAAAAATTCAGAAATGGGTAATTCAAAAATTAATTCCTCTTGAATATGATTAAAATATGAATAATCAATAAATAAAGCTTCCCCTTCAAGAAAACCATCTTGAAAAATGATATCTTAAAGAAAGGACACTGGGGGGGGGGGTGAGTTCTACAAACTACTGCACTTGAAAGTTCCAATGTTCTTTGAAATCATGTTTCACTCCCATAGTTGCATTAGCAGATATGAAAACATCAAGAATCTCTTCATGAAATTTCTAAGGTTAGATGATTAGATCTTTAATATGAACAGTCAAGTCTTCTTGGGTTCTTAAACATAAAATTTATGTGGAACAATCTTTATCTCCTTTGGTTAAATTTCCTTTTAGTGTTGTTGTTCTGACCATTGGAAATTGGATTATTGAATGAATGAAGAAATTTTGTTCAATTGATTTATCTTCTCCTCCATTCCTCTAAGGTTGAATTTACCTTGTTTCTTAAAAAATTAACCCACACTAAAATAATAATAACTAGTCTAAGAATATAAAAAATAACTAAATAAATCCTTCTCAACCTAAAGAATAAAGATATGCAATGAAGCACCTTTTTTGTTTTTGTTTTATTTTTTTATAAAAATATTCTGAAAATGAACTCAACCACCCTAGAAATGGTGCTGAATTGTTAATAGATATTTATTATGAAGAACTATTCAATTAAATTCCTATTCACCCAAGAGTGAAACATATTTCTCACCCTATGGTCGATCACATGGAGGTCGTTTACGCACAATTGTTTTTTCTATTGTCACTATTATAAATTAAAATAATAAAATAATATGAAACTAATATAAAAATTGGGGGGGGGGGGGGGTTTAAATATATGAAAAATAAATAAATAATATAATAATGTAATGAAAACACAAAATGATGTTATATATAAATAATTAAGACAAATTTACTTAGGATGTCATGGTGATTGAAATCATTATTCGAAGTGCTTCCTAATATTCAACTCAATGAGGTGATCAAGAAATTTCATAACTCACCTTATCATTTGAATTTTCATCACCCCATGATGAGACCTATTCATACAAGGTAATTCTATTCCTTAATTTAGATATGATACATATTTTTTGACCATCACTACCCAATCCATACGCCATTGTATGCTGGAATTAGATAATGAAGGTAAGGTGGTTAGGAAATGAGAAGAAGAACTTGCGCGATAGAGAAAATAGTGTGAACTCTCACCATAATAAATTTCTCCATCATCAAAATTCCTGGAATTGAATAAGGAGATAGAAAATTGAAACCCAATAAACTCAATCAATCCATCATTCCCTCCCTCAAAAAAACACTAAGGTTAGTTCTCTATTTTTAAGGAGATGATAAGGGAAAACGATTGGAGAAACACATAAAAAAAATGAAGGAAAATTGGTATGAATAAAAAGACTGGTATATTAGAATTATACTACCATTAAATAAATAAAAGTATAATAAAATTACTGAAAAGGGACAAAAAATGATACGCTCAAGATTACAACCCTTTGAAATGGAGAAGGGATGCATTTTTATAGGAAGAGGGGAAATGAAATTTCTCTCCAAAATATTCCTATGAAATATGGCACATGTTATCCCAATTAAATAGTTAAATTGGAAAAAAATTTATTATTGAATGTTATTCCATTTTTTCTCCCATGTGAACCCTCAAAATTTCTGCTTGATTAGACACATGATGATTTAGTTATTTTTGATTTACTCTAAGAAATTAATTTTGTCTAGGTGAATTTTTATATTCCCAGAAAACAAGTTCTCATGCCATAATGATATTGAATAAAGTAGAATCTTATGTGGTCTCCATTTTGAAAGTTATTTATTAATTACTTTTACAGATTCATGTAGAGTTTTAGCTTCATTTTAATCACCCTCTTAGAGATAGTAACATGTTTAAATGTGTTCAGATATGTGCTCAAATTTTGAGGCCTGACTTGTGAGCTAATTTTTAGCCTCTAAATGATTGATTAATATTTTAATTTAGAAGAATAAAATTCATCCCAATACTTGATTAATCTTTAAAAAAGTAATTTTACAATTTCAATCAGTAGAGAAAATGTTATGTATGAAATACATAATAAAAATAAAATATTTAAAATCTAAAAATGGGATATTATTAAAATTAAGCACAAAATATGAAAAAAACCTAAAAATATGAAAATATACTATTAAATAACACTATTTTTGGATTATAAACATTAAATTGTAGTATAAAATGTATTAAAATATTAGCTTCATTAGAGGTTGACCCTAAAAGACAAGCACAATCCAAGAAATGTTACCCCCTCAAAATCTCAAAGAACCAAGGGGACTCCAAGGAAACCTCACCTATATTTGACATTTCATAGTTAAAATGGCTTAAAAATATCTCTCCTTCACTAGGATAATGAATAAATAAATCTTATATTGATGGGATGAGGACTGGATAAATTCTTTGAGAGTCTCAAGTAGTACCCGCTACACCCATCGGTCCTAATACTTATGGTGGAAGGAAAACCAATAATCTTATACATAACTACCATGGAATGATCACTTGGTGTTGTCATCACATAGAAAAATGATGTGGGGAATGATGAAAATCTATTATACCTTATCCAAAAAGTTCTATAAACAGAGACTCAATATTCTGATATCAAGAAGAACTACCTTAAACTCATATTTGCAGTGAAAAATCCGAGGAATTACTTGTAGCACCATGTTGTCCACCTAGTCTCTTGTATTGATCCTTTCATATGAATACTTGTATATCCCATACTGTCTGGTCATTTTTTCTGATGGGTGGTCATTCTGAAACAATACGACATTCAGTTTGTGTCATAAAAGTCAGTGAAAGGGCAGGCCCAGACTGATTTCCTTTAGAAACATCCCACCCCAGAAAGCATTCTAGTGGACACCAAGCTTCCAGATAAAGATGTTTTCTATGACTATGACACTAATCAGACTTTAGGGATGTATTTTTATAGATCCTTCTGAATTATTATTGGTAAGATACTCAAAAAACCCAAAACTCAATTAGGTAAAATTAAGATTGTATTTGTTTCCCTAGACAAAGAAAATTTTCCCTACTATTTCTCACTATCTGAAGGCTACATGAATAATGAGGATGAATAACAAGACCTCATCATTGGATTAGAACTATAAATCTAAAAATATTCTACCTGAACATCAAAGGGGATTTGGAACTAGTGATAAAGAAGATTAATGAAGAGTATTCCATCAAAAAGGAAGAATTGAGACCTCTCACTAAATATGTTAGTGAACTAATGTAGAGTTCCCTTTTGAACCAACATTTCATCCTGTTACTCTATTATAGAATGCCTATGCTAATGCAACCATAGTCTGGGATGGCCCTAATGAGGAGGAATAACTCTTTTGCATCACACACCAAAGAATGGTCTCATCGATCATATTATATGACATGAAATAAATAAATCTGGTAAAAACTACCCAGGTCACGATGAATCGATATCCAACCTTGGATGTATGAATCCCATAATTGTTTATATTGAAAATGGGATCCTCCTGATAGACCGAGCCAAAATGGAACAGATTCAGCACCAAGCAGTGAACTTTACCCTACGGTATGGTACAAATGAGAAGAAATGCCTCTATAAATGATAATTCAATGAAATTATCCTTAGATGCATAATAGAAAGATATATTTATTCAATTATGGAATAAGTCTATAAAATAACTTGTGACACTCATTAGTCTAGGACCATTCTCTCCCACCAAACTAGGAGACTGAGTTACTGTTGGAAAATCGTGATACAAGACTAGGTGGAATTAACTAGGAAATGTCATGTGTTCTAGATTAATAAAAATTTCATCCACCAAACCCTAGAGTTGGTACATATAGATAAATATTTTGGGCTATTTTCTATATAGGTAATGGATGTTGTATGTCCATATCCTCCAACAAAAACAAAGCAATTTAAGTACATCCTTACCATTACTGACTTCTTTTAAAAGTGGGATATGGAAATACCTTTCAAGGGAGTCGGGTCAAAGAATATCATCAGCTTCATGAAGTCCCATATTATCACTAGGTTCAGAGTCTCTCACATGATATTGATTGAAAATGGTACCAAATTGTTTTCTACATAGTTAAAGAAATTGTACTAGGAGTACAAAATCAAGAGCAATCAATCATCCTACTACCATACAGTAGAAAACAGATAGATAAAGGCCTTCAAAAAGACTCTATCAAATATAATACATTGAACCGGGACAAGAAGTACTGGCTAGAAAAGCTCATCCATGCCCTATTTCCTTATCATACCACCACACATACTACTACATAAGAAACCCCATACTCATTGGTGTATAAATATGAGGTAGTGTTACCCATACATGTCTAGTTTCCCTCACTTTGAATATACATTTAAGGGAAACTCTCAGATGATGAGAAATCAGAAAAGTTGTTGGATGAGTTGGAGTGGCTCAATGAGAATAGGTTGTAGACATTAAACCACCTTGAAATCTATTAGAATTGGATCACATGAGTCTTTAATAAAAAGGTTCACCTCTACTCATTCCTTAAATTAGAACTGGTATTGACTCTTATAACCCCAATGATACTAGGTAAGAAACCCCCAAAGATGGAAACCAAATGGGAAGGACCTTATATCATGTATAAGGTCTATCATTGTGGAGATTAATCACTAGCCATAATGGATGGGGAGTGTGTCACACCCCAACTAATGAATGGTTTCTTAATAAATACTTTACATAGCCACCATCAAATCCTAACACCTCCTGACCATATGACGTTAAACTATACATAACATGTCCTGATTACATGATGTTAAAATTGACAAATTTTTCCTTACCATATGAAATAAAACATTATGAATCCCTAATATTCCTCTTATTTCACAATTCATGGCCCATGTATTTTCCACATGAAATTAAACTGCATGGTCCTATATGGACTATGTGTGTCTTGATTCTTATCAATGTAGAATACATAGTGATGCTTGGATCTACCATCCTGGGTCTAGCTACAATAATCAAAGGGAATTATACCCCCCTGTACATATGTGTCAGAACTATATAGAGAGTTTCCCATTCAATAAATACATGTGGCTTGATTCCCGCCATTATGAGATATGTAGTAAAACCCAGACCTCTGGTCTTGGATCCAATCACAATACTTCCTTTCACATTGTGGAGTCCATGTCTTTGCTGCATTAAATCACATGGCCCTATAATAACTACATGTGGCTTGATTACTATCATTAAAGGATATGTAGTGATTCCCAGATCTCTAATATTGGGTCGATCTATAAAGATCAATGGAAAAAATCCTGCCTCTACATATGGGTGAGACCTACATAGAGAGTTTCCCATTCAATAACTATTCATGGATTGATTCCTCCAATTGTAGGATATGTAGTGACACCCAGATCTTGAGTCTTGGGCCATGCCATGATACCCCTTTTCATTTTGGGGAGCCTATATCCTTTCCAGAAGATGTTAAACTGCATGATTTCTCAAGAACTACATATGTATTGATTCCTATAATCACAAGATACACAGTGACACTCAAATCCTCAATCCTGGGTCCAGCTATAACAATTAAGGGTAGTAATTCCCCACTCTATATATGGGTCAGATCTGTGTAGAGAGTTTCCCATTCAATAACTACGTGTGTCTTGATTCTTGTCATCATAGGGTATGTAGTGACACTTGGGTATATGATTCTTAGGTCTAGTAGCAATAAAATAGAAATTTACATCCATATCTGCATACAATTTAGACATGCACAGGGTATTTAAATACAATAACTACATGTGGCTTGATTAATAACATCATAGGATATGTAGCGATGCCCATATCTCTAATCCTAGGTTCATCCGAAACAAATAAATCATAAAAACACACCCCTAAATGCATACCATACATACCAATGTAGTGAATTCCCTAGACACATGACATTAAAATACATGATAGAAGCACTATATACCTCTTTTCAAAGTGGGATGATTCATACAAGCTCATATTTCCTACGCATGATTCAGATCTATGTATGGATTTCTTGGACACATGATAAATTTGTGCAAGAATGGATCTAGTATACGACTACTCACCAATAATACTATACATAGATAAAATATTATCCCTTCATCTTAATGATCCTAACTAGTGAAAAGTGTCCCCAACGATATCTCACAATTTTTTTTACAACATTTCCCACATCCTTACCGCTTGATATTAAACTACAAGGAAAGGAAGACATCCTTACCCTATAACATTAACCTATAAGGAAAACTTCCTAGTCATATGACATTAAAACTGCATGAAAAATATGTCCTCAATAAATGATGTTAAAATTTTCATGCCATTAACCATTATCATACCCCATCAAAGGATTAGAAGAGATCAACCCCAATAAACCAGGGTATGGGGTGATTTCATCACATTTTAATCCCCTCATCCCATAAATCAAACTTCATGTCTTGAGCACCTAGGGTTTGTGAAAACCTTTCAGGGCCCTTAGAAGGTAAAATAGATCTCTATGTTTGACCTTGGTATTGATGTATAAGGGATTATACCTACAAACCATAGACATCTTAGCCTTATATGAAGGGTTTTCTAATTCTTGTGAGCCTAACATCACTGCAAAAGAACTCAAAACCTTATAGTGTTTTGGTATATCACCAACATAATTTTACCATATCATTACTCATGACTTGAGAATCTCAATCAATGATTTATGGCATTTTCATCTACCACTCATAAATATGTTGGAGTACTCTTAACCCTGGGTTTCATAATTTGGTTCTTCTGTAATATTCTCCTCATACCAGGTCCATTTCCATCAAAACCTTAAACTTCCAGCACTTTCGTCAAATCTATACGAACTTAAATTCTATAATTTGATGGTCCAAACCAAAATAACTTAAAATACTAGAAAAATAGACACAAAACATAAAAAATTGAAAACTCAAAAATGGAGGCTTGATTAAGAGTTGAGTCTTCACTCTCTAAACTCTTCATATATCGAGTTTAAACAAAACTTAGGGTGTAAATGAAAGAGGCATAAATCTCATGGGGACCACTTTGCGGCCCTAGTAAAATTTGAACCATGCTCGCTAGAACCATTAGTTCATGAAATCGTTAAATTAATGGGTTATCAAATATTCTTTCCACGATGATGTGTAAACTATGTGGTGACACAACTTTTAGGGTGATCAAACCCTTATTGAATCTTATATTTTCCATAAACCAAATTTCAGGAATTGAGAACCTTGGGTCACTACAAACCTTTTACGACCCTTGGAAAAAGATACTCGACTTCAAGGGACCCTTTATTTGACTATGCATGTATGCTTATGAATCCTTCATATGAACCTATGATCATCAACCATATTCATTATTTCCTTGAAAAAAGGTATTTACAATCATTGTGAGCCCTGATAACACCATGAAAGAACTCAACACCATAGAGTGTTTTGATCCAATCTCAACATGATTGTCCCATACCATCCTCATGACCCGACCAATTTAAAACATGATTTAAAATCCTCCTAAGTAGAATATTCTAGTATATTTGACATACTCAATGTTATGTCAATTTTTTTATACCCTTTCTCAAAGCTGGAATGTGATACTGCATTCCTAAACATTTTGATGGACCACACCACATGACTTGAAACCATATGGGCTAGGGACCGAGCTTCACAATTAAGAGATAAACTTACCTAGGGTTCCATAATCCTTCTTAGATAACATTCACTTCATACCCAACTTCATCATTAGGATGTTTGAGTCTTCATAAGACGTT
The DNA here is from genome assembly GCA_963277665.1 of Viscum album. Lineage (NCBI taxonomy): Eukaryota > Viridiplantae > Streptophyta > Magnoliopsida > Santalales > Viscaceae > Viscum > Viscum album. Next base: position 149,178,932 of record OY728125.1, read on the forward strand.
CATGGCCCTCAGAAAAGAATTGAGACACCTCTGTTTTAATATTCTATCGACGTATAAGGTATTTAAGATACCAAATAGAGGCATCCCCTCCTTGTAGGAATGGAACTCTGATCCTTGTGAGACTTGGTAACACCATGGTAGAAATTGAAACCTTAGGGTGTTCTGGGTCATCCCCAACATGTATTCCACATTATATATTCCTATAATCAAAATTTTGGGGTTTGAATTACATCACCTATATTCCAAATATCCTGGTGGACCTAGCATCCCTAGTATTTCTCCCTCATCCAATGCTAACCCCATAAATCTCCCATATCCCTTAGAGAAGAGTAGGGACACCACTGTTTGAAAATGCGATTGATGCATAAGGTATTTAGACTACCAATTAGAGGAATATCATCCGTACTAGAATGGAGATCTAATCCTCATGATACCCCAACAACACCACGATGGAACTCAGCACCCTAGAGTGTTTTTGGTCATCTCTGGAATGTAACCCATATTCTATATTCACTAATCAAGTCTTGGAAGCAAGAATTTAAACTGAACAATATTTGAAGTCCTGGTATCAAGACTTTAAATTGCACAACATATTTACATCCTTACCACATGATGTTAAAATGAATAGTAAATTTCCTTACCACATGACATTAAAATGAATGGGGAATGCTACTTTGAAAATGGTATATTACCAGCAATATAAGGTTTGAGTTAAAAGACCCTAAACAACTAGTGAAAGAAGGTACGAGATAAAAGAACCTAAAATAAAACATGATAATAATTTAGTTTTCAAGACTAGAAAAAGGAACAAAACCTGTCAGGTCAAAAACCTATGAAGAGGTAGGAAGTATGAAATGGTATATTTTTAAAGGCTCACTCCCATAAAGTTCATCAAACTTATCTAAGATGTCTCAACAGCACAGGGGAATGTAGGATCCACACATTCTATCATATAATTTAGGTGAACCATCACTACATTAGCTTATTTATTTGAAGGTTTTTAGGAACTGTGACATGATATGGTAACCATATATATAAAATAAATACTCATATGTTAGACAAGTGAAAATACCATAAAAATAAAATCATAACTATGGTAGCATCATTTGAATCACATGATTCATAAGGGGGTTCACGATTGCATGAACTAATACAGTTCTTGAGAACCACCCCATGAAGATCTCACAGACCACATAAACCCACATGACATCTCATGACCACATGACTAGTTACAAGACTCACAATCATGAAACCATGACATGGTTATGTGATCCATATAATATTTTAGCGGTCATACGACTAAAATATAATATCATGTGAAACCTAAAAAGACAACCATATAGTCGTGTGGACAAGGTTCAAGCAATTTTGAAGATAGATTCATGGTTTATTTGAATAAGTGTCGAGAAGAAGTAGATCTCATGAAATAATTCTCAAAAAATGGTCTTATGAATAGATGTCATGGACAGTTATTATGAAAGGTCTTGTGAAGGTGTCATATGAAAATTATTGATTGTAAGAGATCTGGAGAGTTGAAGTAGCTAGTGAATAAGACTCTCTCTATTCCACAATTTATAAGGAACTCTAGGAAAAACCAATAGTCTCCTAGGAGACCAAACATCTCCCAAGACACTGATTGGTGGCATTCCAAAATGCTTAGGCGGGCATTTACTTTCCTCATAATCAATACCTTGTCCCTATGGATGTCGCTCCTAAGGGGGGGGGGAATCTGTTGATGCCCGCTAAATTTGTATCATAAAATCTACATGGGAAGAAATACCTGAAGTATAGATATTAGTTTCTCCACAAATAAGATTAAGATACGGTATCCAAGACTCACAAATAATGTAAAACTATATAGAAAATGAGATCACATAACGTTCGAAAGGTTATATGAATGGTTCACTCACAGCACATGACCTACTTCAGATCATGTGGAGCCCCCTTAGACAATCCTCTTGTTCTTATAAAGGCATCCCAGACATTCACTAATCATGCAATGACTTCCAAGTGATATCCTCCATGGAATACTTCTTCTTAATTAGCGAACACCAGATAATCATCTAAACCCCTTTAAAAATAGAAGTTAAGAATATGAAGAAGATAAAGGCCTTATATGATCATAAATATTCATGAAATATGCACATACAGTTCTCAAGACACCGCATAAGCCTTGGAGACATGTCCACATTATTGCACAAGATCTCACTGGCTTGTCACCATCATCATATGAAGGGTCTCAGACATGTCCATTCAATGCTGCATTACCAATACCATATCCAAATAAAAATTGAAGGGTTGTCCAGGAAAATAATATCACATCACAACAAGACCCCTTTCTAGTCACATGACACTTCACATATGAGGAGGGTGACAATCATTGAAAAAAAATCATACAAACTCACAAGATCCCCATTCCTTGTAAAATAAAGAAGGAAATAAAAGGGGAAATAACTTAAGCTTATTGAAGAACAAGATACACTATAATTCACATGAAAATGGGTTATATACCCTAGGTGATCACCATTGATCATGAGAGGCCCCCTCGAAAAGCCAGTGTGATCCCAAAATACCCCTTGACATGCCAAAATGATCTTTTGAAGGCCCCCTGATAAAACACCTTTGTTTCACATAAAACCCCAAAAAAGTCATCTAAGATCATTAGGAAGTCTTTAAAAAGGTTTCCTGATCTCTAAACGTCCCCTAGACATGTCAGTGTGGCCTTATAGAAGTCCCTTGACATGCTCTCTTGGTTTAAAGGAATCCGTTTGATCATCCTGGGCCCAATTAAAATAGAAAAGGTGGAACATTATTACAGTCATTGAAAATCATGCAATTCCCCTGTATAGCCTATAGTGGGATCTTGTAGAGCCTATGAAACCAAATCCCTCCAACGACTATATCCCAAATCTACAAGATTCACTCTGTGAAAGGAAATGTATAACCTGAGTGGAGAGACCTATAAAACCCTCCCTGATTGCATAAAAAATCATCTAACATCCTTGATTGATCAGAAACAAAAGTGAAAGAGTGGACATCTTATAGCGACCAATCACATTATCACAATGGTCTTTTATTAGGTAAAATATAGGGAACAACCTAAGGGAAAACGAGCCATGAATCAACACTTCAAATGGTCACTTGAGATCACATGAAGGACTTCTAGTGTATCAGTCAGATTTTGTGAAGGAGGTATCTCATGTTAGTTGGGTCATGAAAAACATAAAATGAGCTAACACTAAGAAAATATAAGGTTTATATGCAATAAAGGCTGGAATAAAGGCAAAAAAGAAAGGAGACTTATGTGAAGAACACATACGTTGATCCTCTTGCACTTTCCACGACTCACCCAGATCATGACACAACATTGATATATATCACCCAAATCATGAGACACTCCCTCAACATGATACATAGATCATGCGACGTCCTTTGGGAATGATAAGAAAGTCACATGACACCCTCTGGGCATTCTAACCAAGTCTCACAAAATCCCTTCAGGGTTGCAAGCCAAACCTTGTGACATATTCTATATATGTTTCCCCAAATCATGCGGTGACATCAGGACATGTTAGATAGGTTTCATGATGGAACCATGAAATTTAAACCGACTTTTTCATTGAAACCCATACATGTCAACTGACTTTCAAAATGAAACCAGGGAAATTTATCATTGTTCATGAGATTTCATTTAGATAAGTCGGAAATGTCATGCGATACCCTCCAGACATGTTAGCCTGGATCATGTGATGTCCTTCAGAGAAGTCATCCAGGTTATGTAGCACCATTTTTATGTGTGAGCCTTGATCATGCAATGGTATCCAAACATTCCATTTAGATTATGAAAAATCCTCCAGAAAATTCAATTGGATCATGCGATTGTCTTCAAGCATGTCTTTTAGGAAATAAGGGCATGTCCAGACATCCTCAGACATGTCAGGAAAACAATCAGGCCATGTGAAGTAGATATACCTGGATATGATAACCTTTTCTAGTGGATCTAAAAGGGAAACCTCAATGTGTAATACCCATTCAATTAAACTAACATAACTCTAATTTTTTCAATAACCATGATATGTAGGATGCCTTCTTAAGGCCTGAGCTCAAATGGGCATCCACTTCAGTGTAAGTCCCCCTATGTGGTTGACATTAAAACCATCAAGACCCGATATATCCCATGAGATGATCATTATTCCTCATCCATCAGAGGACATAGAAGTCAAATAAACTATGAGAACTTTGATTCCTACTATAACTAGGATACATAGGATGCCTTCCCAAGGATTGAGATCTATATTAAATAACTAAAGGGTTGTCCCAGAACATTAGGCCTACATCTATATGTAGTGAGACTAATTACCTTTTCCCCTTGTTTCCTATACAAATAATGGATCATGTCATATTAGGTACTTATAATGTTCATATCACTCATATCATGAGTCTCCACTAATTAGGTAAACCTCAGAGAATATTCCTCGATGAGTGGCATGATATGACTACCCCCATATAAGGGTATCCACCTTGGGGTAAGCCCCAAGGGCATGATCCAAATACAATGAATCTAATTACTACCATAACTAGGATACATAGGACACATCCTTGAGGTTCAAGATCAATACCTATTGCCTAATTTCCCTCTAATATTTCCTTTCCAAATGAAGTTAAAATGAACGGGTTTAATAAACTACCTGGGTTTTGATTCTTGTTATAAATAGGATATGTAGGATGCCTCATAATGGATCAATCCCATCATTGAGATATTAATTTATAACTTGGATAAAAATAAACTCTAGAGTGAATGGTAGTATGGGTTCAACATATAATAATATACCGATTAATGGGAAATTTATGAAGAAACGTGGATATATAAAAATGGAGTCATTAATAGACACACCTCACACATATATGGATTCAAAACTTGATCATTTTTAGGGTAATTGATTCCATATAAGGATTATAAAGATACTCATGAACATATCTCAAATCTATAAGAGAGTCTTGGGGTAAGAAAAAATTTCCCCAAAAGGGTGTGATGAGCCCGACCTCCCATCCTCTAGACCAATGTGAGTTCCGAAGTGCCATTGGTTTTGAGACCCCAACCAAAAACCAACCTTTGGAAAGAAGGTATATACCTAGTTATGGATGTGGGAACCATTAATAGTTTCCATTTATAACAATAATTGTGAACCTGATGAGAGTTATTGTGCAAGACATTGAACCCCCCACAATCAACCGTTAGGCCAAATCAAATGCACCATATTTTTATCTTTTCTCGATTAGTCAAAAATGGTGAACCTGATGTGAAATCATTAATATGAAATATCCTCCACAAAGATAAAATAGATATATTGTCCAATTCTCATCAAACCATTATGTTCCTACAATATTAGTTCATCATATATCTTTTCCTAATGAAAGATGCGAATTTAAGAATTAATCCATACTACATTTTATTGATTGATGAATGACTGGTCAAGATATTCTTCAACACAAGAACCTAAAGAAACTCATATCTTATGACCAATCATATACCATACTTTACTTTCACATTCATTATACAACACTTAAAGGAATATTATGAAGTACATTTACCACTAGATTACCCTTGGAATAGTTCACACTCTCTAATAGAACTATTTCCAAATTCTATGTGGATTACCTTTGTTTCTAAAGGTTTATTTTTCCAAAATAAATAAGTATATATGTAGATAATACTCTATGTATTTTTATCCATAGAGTCTAAATACCATACTAGGTATATCCTTAATGTCTAATTTTATTTTTTTATTAACAAAAAATTAAAATACTACAACTGGGTATAATAGAGGCTTACATTTTATATTCATCAATTATTATATATGATTCAAGTATTACCAAATAGTTAGTTGAGTATAAAACACTATAAAAAACATTCATCACTAAACTAGAATAATGTCTCATTGTTTTTAAATGAAACCTGAGATAAATGTTTTTTAATACTCTATAAATGTTCAACTAGAATCGTTTATATTGATAATTAAAAGTTGTGTACTTCTCACCACTGACTTTGGAATCATCGTTTCTTAGTCACTTGGATAATTCAATTTACTTATTATAATGTTTTTATTATTACTTGGTAATAGTATTTTAATACATATATGTTTTAGGAATATTGTATTGAATACCCAAAAGTATGGAAGAAACAAAATATACCATGTTGAACATACACTGAAGATGGAGAGAGAAATTGCTTCTTCAATTCAGTTTATTTTATTTAAACTTTAATTGACTTTTTTTCATGACATGCATAGAAAAAAACCTCTTGTATAATAATCAACCTCTGTTTAATGAAGGAAGTTGTGAATATTCCATTAGAGTTACATTTTTATTGTCCTTTTCACCTTGTATTCCATATTTTTCACCATGAGAACTAAAGATAAATATTTATTTCGGTTCTTATTTTCTTGTAGAACCTTACCCAAAAGGTAAAAAAGTATTTTATCCATATTTTTCATCTTACAATCTTAAAATAAACTAGAGTAAATGGGTAAAAATTTATAAGAAATAGACATATTGGAAGATAATGATTTTCCTTTGAATTTACACATATCCAATGTAATCAGCATCTTATTCATATATCACTTAACTTCCTCCTTTTATGTTTCTCAGAGATAAGACAACATGTGAAATCATACATGACCTAATGTTGTATCCATAAATCACATCAGATGTTGATGATAGAGTTATGATGTAAATATAAAATGAATCTTACATGAGTCTCCTGTAATAATATTTACACCCTCACCCCCAAAGGCATCTCAAAAGGTTGTGGGGGATCCAACACCTCAATTTTCCCATATAATAGTACTTTGTGGAAGCCCCTGTACTACACTTCGATATTCATTCTGATTTTGACATATTATTTTTCCATTATTAATCACAGTGTATCTTTGGTATTAATTAAATTTTTATATAAAAATAAAATTAAGAAGATTCGTACTTCTATCTTGATTACCGATTCGACATTTCTGATTATTTAAATCATTAAATGTCTCCCACTATTTTATTGAACTCTAGTAGACCTCACTAATTGATTCAGAATAATCTATCGCTAGATTATTCTATTGGAAAGGACCCTTGAAAACTCTCCTTATAGTTAATAATATTTAGATATGCCACTACTTGGAGAGTTTCAAGGTAAGTTATAGAATATCCATTCACATTGACTCCAAATTCCTTGATCTGTTGAGTGAAGTACCAACATATAGTAATCTTAACCATTATTACCTCAATTTTTTACCACTAAATTATCAAAAATATATCTTTATATACTCCTTTACTACCGAATTTAGTTAAATCAACCCATTAATATTATAAGAACTCCTAGGTAGTAGGAAAAATACTTAACTTTGGATGATGAGCACCCTGTACGCCTAGTTTTGTTCAAATTTGAGCAATAGAAGACATTCACAATTTAATATTTATTTTACGGGTTTCTAATATTTTCAATGAATGTAATCCATTTATATTAAATATTTTTATTCTATGTTTTCATTATCATAACTTAACATGAATTAAAAGAAAAAACATTTATCACTTCTTTATGTATTTTTCCTATTTATTATTTTTGGTGTTTCCTATAGACTTGAAAATGCATAAAATAATAAAAAATTCAAAAAGGAAATAAATCACCCAAATGGTCATGAGAAAGTAATATTGGTTAATCCATTTAAACTTAATGAATCATCCAAGACCTAGGGGTATCATACCTAAGTCAAGCCTTAACTTGTAACATAGCTCACCCCTAGTCTAGTGTATTCGCTTCTCGTCTGGGGTACCTCCACATCTTGTATTGGTCCACATCTCACATCATCACCGTAAATAGTAAAAATATACTCACACAGAGGAGAGGGGGTCTCATGAAGTAAAATATACATCCTCATATGACTGAAAACACAAAACCTTATACATATTGAATAAATAATGATCATGAATATACCATCAATAAAACTAATTAAATATAAAAAACATTACATCCAAGTAATAAATAAATAGATAAAATAAAATAAACCTAGATAAATATAGGTTCAGTCACTACTCAAGAATTGTCTATGGGTAAATTAAAAACATGATAAAAATTGAAATTCATTAAATTTAATTTTGAGGGAATTTAATAAATTAAATGATTTATTTAACTTAACACATTTTTCTTTCATTAGGCCTCTAAATTAATTTATTTTTTTACAAAAATTAAATTAATAAATTAATTTAATTTCTAGACCAAAATTAAATTATTTTTTATTGAATATTAAAAAATTTATTATTTTTTATATTCAAAAAACTATTAAATTAATCTTTGAATATTAACAATTTCCCAAGCCCCAAAACCACGCAAAACGTTGTTACTGGTCTAGCTGTAAGAACCCGGTTCTTATCTTTGAGGTACATGTTTCTTCTTTTCCTTAAGTGTTTTTGGAGAAAAATATGGAAAATGGAAAATAATGCTAAATTTTGAAACTACACGCCGTGTACTTTTCCACACACCGTGTACTTTTGGCCGTGTTGGGATAAGTACACAGGGCGTGTAGCCTGGCCGATGACAAAGGGTGTAAGAACCAACTACACGCCATGTAGTGGTCCTTTACACGCCGTGTAGTCAGTTGGCATGTTAAAAAGTAAGGTAGTGAAGTCGCCGCCAGCTAGGCGGCAGTACACACCGTGTACTTGGGAGTACATGTCGTGTACTCTTGTCGGCAGATGAACAGTGTGGCAGTGCCACCAAATGAACAGTTAAATGAAAAGAGTACACACCGTGTACTTTGAAGTACACGCCGTGTACTTTTTTTTCCGGGCTTAAAACAGGCAGTAGCTTCCTCATTTGGCAGAGGAGGCGTTTGAGCCATTTTGGAGCCAAAGGAGGAGGCCAGATCTTTGAAGAACTGCTGGGAGTTCGTCTGGAATTCGATTCCGTCTCGGACTATCCCGTTGGAACCGCATGGGTAAGGGATTCCACCTCCTTGGTTGGTTCTTACCAATTCTTCACCTAACGTAAGTTATTTACGTTTAAATGGGTTTTGTTCTTCATCAGATCTACGTCGTTCTTGGTCATTTCTAGAGTCGGCGTTCGGGTATAGCATTCGTTGGCATTTAAGGTAGGTGGCTTGGTGTTTATTTTCCAACTGTCGTGCGTTTTTGTGCGTTTTCGTGCCACGAACCCATGTTGGGGTGTCGTGTGGCTGAGGCTATTGCTATATTTAATGCCTAGAATTGCATAGGTGATTAAATTGTGATAATAAAATGCTATTTGGGATCATTTCTTGGATCCAGGACCATCCCGAGGGGTGTGTTCCTCTGTTTAGCCTTTTGGCCAGGATACCTGAGGGTATGCCTTAAATGTAGTAACTGTAGAATTTCCTTGAGAGGAATTGCTTTTTTACTGCATTTTGATATGTTGGGCATGGCCCGGTTACCTGTTTAGCCTGAGGGCGTTGTTGTGATTAGCACGAGGGCGTGACTGTTTTAGCCCGAGGGCTGTCACTATTCCGCCTGAGAGAAACCTTTCATGCCTGAGGGCTTGACTTCTGTGCATGAGGGCGATACTTCGTATGCCTGAGGGCAAGAATTCTGTTACAATTCCTGAGGGCGAAATTCTGTATAGCCTGAGGGCGTGGTTCACTATATTAGCCTAGGGCGAGATACTGGTTGGCCTGAGGGCGTGGTGCTGTTGAGCACATAACGATACTAAATTAAATAATTTAAATGAATAATAAAATGTAAATTTAATTGTTAAGTTAGTTACTATTTAGTACTGCTTACCTTATTGCATTTTACTATTGCACACTGTTGATGCATGCTTACACGCAGTTGGGAACATGCCTTTGGTGGGTGCCTACTGAGATATATTTATCACACCCTGTTTCGGTCATGCTTTTCGGCCCAACCAGATTACATTTCTGCAGGTGTGGATAGGGGAAAGAGTCCCTACACAGGTACTTGACTGTTGTTGTGGAGCAGGAGGGCATGGGACAGAGCCTAGGCTTGCGATGCCGCTGCCAGCTGTTTACTCGTTTTGTTGTACTTTGCTTTTGGTTGTATCACAGTGATGTATAACATGTTCTAGCTGTTTTCTTAAAATTTTAAACATGTAGCATCATCATTCATATGCTGTTGGTTATATTCACTGCTGTAGTTATTTCAGTTGGGTGTGTGTTTACTGCTTCCGCTTTTTTTTTGTATGTTTATTTTGGTATTCCGCTGCGCTACACTTTGACAAATGAGGGCATAATTTCCCCACTATCAGAGCTGGACCCTCGCTGCTAGTCGGCAGCCTCTGGCATTTGGGGAAATGCGCTTGAGGTCACGTGGCGAACCGGGCTCGAGGCACCCATTGCGTGGCACCCAGGACCGGGACATTACAAAGTGGTATCAAAGGATGTTTCTTTTCTTTGACTTACTATTTGGAGCCGTATTCAGGGATAGGACAGAACGGTAGTAGGTAATAAGCTGTGCCCGGGCGTAGCTAACCCGTGTACAGGGAAAAGCCACTCTACCTCGTATTTTTAATTCTTTGGATTTTTCAATTTTACGGTTGATATATTTTCACCGCTGGGTGACACACATGGATTGTATTGGTTATATTTTATCTGTGGGTTCTATTTAGTTGCAACCTGATGAGATGAGGGTATGCCATCTCATGCATCATATAGGTGCATGCTAGATATCACATTCCATGCATATTTTCCATGCCATGTAGGTGCATTAGAATTTGCATGTTGTTGTGATAGTTGTTGTGCTAGAAAAGCATGCTGTTGTGATAGCTGCGTGATAAATGCCTTCCTTGTGATATGGTATTTTAGTTGAGCTTGTTTATAGAATGGACTCCAAACTTTGGTTTTTGGGGAGTATGGGCCCCCATTGACCGGAATTTGGTGGGTAATTGACTGATTGTTGGTTATAACACATATAAGATGTCAAACTTTGATTCGTGGGGAGTATGGGCCCCCACGGGTCGGAATTTGACACTTAGGTGTTGTTTTCAGTATTTTATGGGTTCTGGAGAAGTTTCTGAGGCATACTGTCCAAAAAACCCAGAATACACGCCGTGTAGGACCTCATACACACCGTGTGTGTTCTTCTGTTCGGGAAGAAAAATGGACTTTTTGAGTACACGTCGTGTACCCTGAGTACACGCCATGTAGTCTCTTCCTGTGTCACAAACCGTGTGGGCGATGACACGAGGTAAGGAAGAGGTTGGGTAAAACACGCCATGTAGGTATGTGCATGCCGTGTAGTGTTGACCCGGAGTCTGGCCGTGTAACAAACAACACGGGTCAGTGAACTCCTTCACAGAACACGCCGTGTCAATGATTCACACGCCGTGTAGTGTGACCTGGGGACTTAGCTTTGTAACTAACAACACGGGCCGATGTCAGCTCCTTTTAAACACGCCGTGTACCTATGGGACATGCCGTGTAGTCTTGTCCGAGGACAGACCGTGTGGACTTAGCCGTGTTGCTGGGAAACGGGGTGCTGTACACGCCGTGTACGGGTGTAAAACGCCGTGTAGTGTTAAGACGAGTAGTCGGCCGTGTCACAGAGGACACATGCAGTTGGAAAATAACACCGTACACGCCGTGTAGATATTATACACGCCGTGTAGTTTTGTTGAACGGAAGCCGTGTGGCTTAGCCGTGTAGAAGGTCCCGGGCAGGGGAAAGGAAGTCAAGTACACGCCGTGTAGTCAGTGTACACGCCATGTAGTCTTGTTTTGAAAAATTTTTAATGCCTTCTTCCTCTTGTTCCTTTGTGGTTCCTTCGCTTTTCGGTCTTAATAATCTTGAATCTGAGGTGTGCTTTTGACCATGTAGTGTCATGCCGCCTAGACGATCGTGAGTTGTTCGCCAAGAGAGCGGCGACAATTATACTCCGGAGATGGTGGGCCATGGGTTACCAGTGGATCCACCAGCAGAGCCAGATGTGGCACCAGCTGTTATACCAGACACAGGTGCGGAGGCGCAGTTCCGTGAAGGTTTTATGCGGTTTATGCAGACCTTTCAGGGAGCACCGCAGGCTGCTACATCTATGGCCGAGCTGACTCGTACTTTCCAGCAGCAGCATCCGCCTAAGTTTTCAGGGGATGGCGGACTGCATATAAGGCCCCAGCCTTAAACCTTACTTAATCTTGAGTTATTACAAGATTACACATTGATGATCTTTTCGGGTTTAGAGTTTTAGAGAATTAGATCATAAAACTTGCATTACATTCCATATTTAAACAAAGTGGTTACATAAAGATAGTATTCTTTTTTCCCATCAATGGAAACATATTTAAAATAAAACATGGATTCTTTCTTGACACTTCCTTGACACTATCATCATATCATGTACCTTTCCCTTGACCTGTGAAAAACATTTCAAAAAAACATAGGATGAGCATAAAAAGCTAAGTATGGGTTATAAAAATATGGAAAGGAAACATGAGTTCATATATACATAAGAATGAAATCATACTTTACCCATAAAACATAACCACTTTAACATATCTCATCAAATCATGAATAAATCATAGAAATCATAAGACATAAAGTTAACTTGAGGCATTCATAACATTCTTACATAGGGAGTAACCCTCTTGGTTACGTTTGGAATACCCATCACAATATATTCCCTAAATCACTTCGGATAAACCTTAACGTTTCACTCCTTCACATTACCCAATGAATTGGAGAGCTATATCGGGCTCACCCACCCTTAGTTTATCACGGAACCACCCGTCTTCATAATAATTCCCAAGAACCATAACATAATCGTATCATATAAAACATTCATAAAGGAAACATAACATTTCCACATTTCAATAACAAGATATCAATACAACAAATTGATATAATAAAAACATTATGAAAACAATTTTCAATACCAAAAGAAAATAAAAGTAAAACATGGTATTTATTTTTCTTTTAAAAATAAGGTATGGCTTGTAGAGGAAGCCAAAACTCAAATAATGGTCCCGGTGGCAGAGAAGTCTTTGTCGCCACATATGTATGAGAAAAACATTCCCTTTTTTCGTTTTGTAAAATGCTTCATATAAAGAAAGATTCATTTTGGATAAACGTAAAAGTCAAAGGGGTTTATACACCGTATAAAAGAAGGTTGTGTATAAAATAAAATATGCCTCAATGAAACAAGATTGAGACGAAGTCCCATACCTCGGGTCCGACTTGACTCGGTCGTTCTTTAATCTCCTGAATAATAAACTTGAGTTAATTTCTACTTGTGTAAGAACATTTTTCAAGTTCATTATTCATTTTATATCACTTATTTCCATGTCATGAACACTATGTAATTATTTAAGTTAATAACAGTCGTTTTAACAATCATTGGTACTTGAGTCAAAAATAAACCCTTTATAATTACAAGTTGTTCATGTATCCATTATATCCAGAATTATAATCATGATGTATATATCATATATATCATATATATCCAGTATATAAATGCATTTATAATATTACATAATCATTTAGAGGTAATAAATGAAATGCACCATTCATGGAGACGGTAAGCCGTACGTACGCATGAACGCTACTTTCATTTCTATTTCGTATTTTATAGAATGGAATCGTAATGATATAAAGGTATGTTATAATTCCATTGTAATATCATATATAATATCATAACTCCATCCTTTATACGTCCCACATATGGTATTTAACGAATCAAATCACTTTGAGGGGGCGGTAGTCCGCACTTCCTTAAATGAAGATATCGCGTTTACCCATAATGGAAACCATAAAGGTATGCCCAAAATGAAAAATACAGAAGCTTAAGGAAAAAATAAACATATTATATATCATATATATATATAGTGTCATCTTAATGGCCACCTTTGAAGGTGTTAAAATAATGTTGAACAATCATCGTTTCGGGAGGCATAAATTCACCATCCACGGAAACAGTATGTTCTTTAACCATTAGATGTAGGTGTGTGTAAGTGTAGCTCGAATACTTCTTATAACAACATCCTAGTATATTTCAGAAACTGGAGTTGTTACAAAAGAAATTAATAAAAAGAGTTTAGGGGGTTGGAGAAGAAAAATAAAACAAAAGGACTCAAGTGAAGACATTACCTTAAAATCGGGTAACTCCCTTTGGTTTGAGATCAAAAGCTTCCTTGGGAAGACTTCTTCCCAATGTGAGGCTTCAAGGAGTAATAGAGGGAAGTGGAGAGACAAAATGAGCAGGGTTTGGCTGAGCCAAAGGCTTTGTATGTGTGGGTAAGGAGGTAGAGGTGGGGGCCTTTTATAAGAGGAGAGGAGGGGCACTCTTGGAAAGTAAAGAAATGTTACTTTATTTTAAAATGAGTTTCGTATTTAAGAGGTCCCACATTGATATAATTAGAGGATAAGGTAATAAGGGTTCTAAATCCACCCATCCAATAGGTTTTGGACATGCGTAGGTCATAGATTTTACATTATCTTTTCATTTTATTTAAATCCTTTATTAATGAGGTAATCGCTGCATCATCATGATGTCATAAATAATTTAATTTATTTAAAGTCTAAAAATTATAAAAAAAAATATCATGATGTAGGAAATCTTTTTATATTTCTAATGAATATTTATATTCAAAAATTTGACTTTTATAACCCCATGTAAAAATTATTTTAGTAAAACATCTCATGTTTGTGTCATTTTTACTTTTACATTAAATAAAAAGTTATTTATGTCATTTCCCAACCAAAGTGGCTCTATGGGGTCCCCAAGTTGACCCATGGATTTTAATGGTCGGCCATGACACATAAAATGAGGGTAGGACATGTTTCAAGCTCATCTCATATTATTAAAACATTATTTTTATCTTAAACTACACTAATTACCTCTAATCGCGATTAAGAACTTAAAAGTTACTATTCACCAAAAAATTATTTTAATATCATTGAACCACATTTTACTTCTTAATGACAACCATGTATGTCGGATTTTTGAAAATCAAATCACAGAAGTGGCAAAATTTCATTTAAACGAAAAATCAGTCTTTAACTACCACTTATTGGTTTCACTATTCATCAAAAATTGAAGTTTTTCAGAACAATACCAAAACTTCACCCTAATATATATTTGATATTCCGAATTCAAAAATGATGTCTATTTTAAAAAATTAAAAACATATAAGTTACATTAATTAATTTAATAATTAATTCCCGCTGTCAGAGCAAATAGCGTGTTTTTATGAAACAATAAGTATCAAAACATTGACACTAGTTTAAGTGTAATTTCAAAGTGAAATTAATTCTAATGACCACTATTGGATTAAATGGTAAAAATATATTCTAATTTCACCTTAAAACCAATTCAAAAGATAATCTAATCATATAAATAAATTAGATTAAAAAGCAGTTTTGATGTAAAATGCAGTATTTTTCACTATTCATTAGAAAAATGAACATTGTCAGAAAAATACCAAAAATTCACACAATGTAAATTTTTATGTCCCAATGATAAAGAATAAGTTTTTTTTGACAAATATAGCTTATAAAATTGTCAAAAGATAGATTTAAAAATGGTTTGCCATCAAAAGGGTGTAAAACAATCTTTTAAAAATATTAGTGTATTCCATGCTTAAGATTGCATTTATTTTAATTTTAAGCCTCTAAAACCCTATCTAATTCATTAATAGACATTGATAAAAATATCTATTATTCATTACTTACTTGGGATGTTACATCCTTCCCCCCTTTAGAAAATTGGGTCCTCGCAATTTATTTACTTATCGAATAAATGGGGGTACTTATCCCTCATTGCATTTTCAGATTCCCATGTTGCATCTTCCATCATGTGGTTTTTACACAAAATCTTTACCTGATTAATCACCTTATTCCGTAACACTTGCTCCCTGTGGTCAAGAATCTGGACCGGTTGTTCCTCATAAGATAGGTTCTCTTCCAGCTGAACTACCTCTGGACTCAAAACATGAGATGGATCTGGCATATACATTCTCAACATCAAAACATGAAAAACATTGTGTACCTGAGATAAACTCGGAGGTAAAGCCACTCGGTAAGCAACTGATCCAACACTCTCCAGAATTTCATATGGTCCAATGAACCTTGGACTCATCTTTCCTTTCTTACCAAATCGCATCACACTTTTCCATGGTGATACTTTGAGAAAAACATGATCACCTACCTCAAAAGATTGATCCTTCCTCCTATTGTCCGCATAACTCTTCTACCTGCTCTGAGCTGTTCTCATGTGTTTCTGAATCAGTTGAACTTTTTATGCCATCTCTTCTACCAATTCTGGTCCCATCAGCTTTCTTTCACCCACTTCATCCCAAAAAGCTGGAGTTCGACACTGCTTCCCATATAAAGCTTGAAATGGTGCCATCTATATACTGGAATGAAAACTATTATTATATGAAAATTCAACCAAAGAAAGATGTTGGTCCCAACTTCCCTGATAATCCATCGAACAAGCTCGTAGCATATCCTCCAAGGTCTGAATTGTTCGTTCTGACTGCCCATCTGATTGAGGATGAAAAGCTGTACTAAAATTTAATTCAGTACCCAATGACTTCTGAAGGCCTTTCCAAAAGTTAGAAGTGAACTTGGGATCACAGTCAGATACAATGGAGAGAGGAACTCCATGTAACCTGACTATCTATTTAATATACAAACGGGAAAGTTGATCTAGGGAGAAAGTATCTCGTATAGCAAGGAAATGAGCAGATTTAGTCAAACGATCAACAATAACCCAGATTGCATTATTACCTCGAGAGGTCTTCAGCAATCCCACAACGAAGTCCATGGATATATTCTCCCATTTTCACTCTGGCACTGGTAAAGGCTGAAGCATCCCTTTCAGTAACTGCCGCTTTTCTTTAACCTGTTGACAAGTCAAATACTTCATAGTAAAATCAGCAATATCTCTTTTCATTCCATCCCACCAGTAATACTCCCGCAGATCTCTGTACATCTTAGTAATTCCAAGATGAACTAAAAACGGAGAACTATGAGCTTCACATAATAACTCTATCTTCAAATGTGAATCACAAGGCACACACAATCTCTTACCAAATCTCAAAACACAATCATTATCAATGTTGAATTTAGGAAACTTACCCTTCTGAACCAGCTCTACCTTTTTCTGCAACTCACTGTCTTGCTTCTGTGCTTGCTTGATTCTATCTGATAGAGAAGATTTCACTGATACCTGAAACAAAACAGAAGAACATCCTGCACCAACAACTTCTATGCCAAAGTTCATCAAATCCTTAACCAAAGGATCACGTTCCAAACGCAACATTGCTAATGAAGCATTACTTTTTCGACTCAAAGCATCAGCCACTTTATTTTCTTTTCCCGGATGGTAATGAATTTTACAATCATAATCCTTGATTAATTCTAGCCATCTCCTTTCTCTCATGTTCAATTCTTTCTGAGTGAATATATACTTTAAACTTTTGTGATCGGTATATATTTCACACTTTACTCCATACAAATGATGCCTCCAAATTTTTAAAGAGAAAACAACAGCAGCTAATTCCAAATCATGTGTAGGGTAATTTACCTCATGAGTTTTCAACTGTCGTGAAGCATAAGCAATTACCTGATCATTCTGCATTAGGACACAACCAAGTCCTTTCAATGAAGAATCACTGTAGATAACAAACTCCCCATTCCTGGAAGGTAGTGCCAAAACTGGAGCATTCACCAATCTTCTTTTCAACTCCTGAAAACAATCATCACATTCTTTTGTCCAGATAAACTTAACACCCTTCCGAGTTAGCTTAGTCATTGGAATAGATAACCGTGAATTTTTTTTAACAAATCTTCGGTAATAGCCTGTCAAACCAAGGAAGCTACGAATCTCAGTTACATTTGTGGGTCTTGGCCATTCTTCAACAACCTTTGTTTTTTCAGGATCAACAGTTATCCCATCTTTAGAAACAATGTGACCATGGAAATAAATTTGTTGCAACCAAAACTCACACTTTCTGAATTTCCCAAACAATTTATTTTCTTTTAAGGTTTGCAAAATAACCCTTAAATGCCTTTTATGCTCCTCTTTACTTTTAGAAAACACCAAAATATCATCAATGAAAACCACCACAAACTTATCCAAGAACTCATGGAAAATTCTATTCATTAAGTCCATGAATACAACAGGTGCATTGGTTAGCCCAAAAGGCATTACTACAAATTCATAATGGCCATATCTTTTATGAAACGCAGTCTTCGGAACATCTGCTTCCTTTACCTTCAGCTGATGGTACCCCGATCTCAGGTCAATCTTTGAAAAATACTGAGCTCCCTGGAGCTGATCAAACAAATCATCGATATGAGGCAAAGGATATTTTTTCTTAACAGTGATGTTATTCAAGGCTCTATAATCAATGCAAAGTCTCATAGAACCATCTTTCTTTTTAACAAATAAAACAGGATCACTCCATGGTGATGTTCTAGGTCGAATTAAACCTTTCTCTAATAAATATTGCAATTTCTCCTTCAACTTCAATTTGAGCCATTCGATAAGGGGGTTTTGAAATTGGCTTAGCATCAGGAACTAAGTAAACAGTAAACTCAACTTCCCGATCTGGTATTATTCCAGGAAACTCATCAGGAAAAACATCAGGATACTCATTTACCACTGTCACATCATTAATATGAATAGTTCCTTTATTTTCAACGATGTGTGCAAGGTAACATTCATTTCCATATTTTACATGTTTCTCAGCCTCTTGATATGTTATCAATAGTAAGGGTTCATTCTTGTACACAAACTAAAAGTATTTCTGAAAAGAAACTTCTTTAGCTCTACAGTCAATCTTAGCATGGTAAATAGAGAGCCAATCCATACCCAGTATAACATCAAACTCTACTAGAGGTAGAACAATAAGGTTTTCAAGTAGGTTCTTTCCACATATAAGGATAATAAGATTCTTATAAATTCTTTTTGCCTCAAAATTCCCCCCAGGTGTTTTTACCAAAAGGTTAGGAGTCATTTCTTGAGATGGTATTCCCATTTTACTAGAAAAGGTTTCTGAGATGAAAGAATGTGTAGACCCCGAATCAAACAACACACTGGCATAATCTGAAAAAACAAACAAGGTACCTGATACAACTTCATTTGATGGCCCGACATCTACTGAAGTAGTTGCAAAGGATTTCACCACCCCTTTCTGCTTGTAGTCCAACTGCTTCCCATCACTCAAGCTCTTTGTTGGACACTCGTTTGCATAGTGACCCATCTCATTGCACTTAAAACATTTCACTAACTGTAAATCAAATTTGTTCTTACCATCACCATGATCTTTTTCAGTGCAATCACGAGCCTTATGTCCCATCTTACCACATCGGTAGCACTTTCCAGAATTCAGAAGACATTCCCCAGCATGCCTTTTTCCACATTTATCCCAAACTGGAAACTTAGATTTCTTACCATCAGACTTTTTTGAAGATTTCTTCCCTTTCTCCCGCCACCTCGGTCTCTTCTTCTGTTGGTTGTTATAGAACACTTGATCATCGAAAAACTCCATTTCCACCTTCTCAGCACATCAAACAAGCTTTTCATAACTTTTAAACTCAGGAGAAGCTAATGACCTTCGATATTTTGGCTTTAATCCTGAGTAAAAATGATTGATTTTACTATCAAGGTCTCGGATAAAATTTGGAGCATACCTGGCCAATCAAGTGAACCTTTCTTCATAGGTAGCCACTGAGTCTTCCTCTTCCCTAAATTCCAAGAATTGTTTTTCCCTCCTAAGTCGAACATACTTAGGAAAATACTTCTCAAGAAACATACCTTTAAATTCATCCCAGTCGAGAGCATCAATCTCATCAGCGTCCCTGATATGTTTAACCATCGACCACCACTGATCTTCTTCACCCTCCAAACGGTAAATATAAAGACTAACCTTTTGATTGTCTGAACACCCCATGACATCGAAAATCTTCTCCAATGCTTTAATCCACCCTTCAGCTAGCACAGGGTTAGATGATCCTCTGAATTATGGGGGATGTTGCCTCATGAAATGTTCCACCACTGACATGTTCCTCTGTGGTTGATCTGGCTGATCTCATGCATGGATACCACTGCCATTTATCGCTTGAGTCAACTGCGCCATTACTGCAACAAATTGTTCAGTTCCAATTCCGACCATCTCAGGATGCTGATTCGGAAGGTTATTTCCTTCTGTATGCCTTCCTAGCACTGCTTCCCGGTTTCCTCTGCGGAAAACCATTCTGAACAAACATGTCTTAGATGAAGCAACATGGTAATCTTCAAATTCTATATCATTTCAATTTGAACATAAAAAAATATTTTTGGATAATCATTTAATATAATTCTAACTCCTAAAGTTATCTAAAACGACCTTTGATACCAACTATAAGGCCCCATCCTTAAACCTTACTTAATCTTGAGTTATTACAAGATTACACATTGAGGATCTTTTCGGGTTTAGAGTTTCAGAGAATTAGATCATAAAACTGGCATTACATTCCACATTTAAACAAAGTGGTTACATAAAGATAGTATTCTTTTTTTCCCATCAATGGAAACATATTTAAAATAAAACATGGATTCTTTCTTGACACTTCCTTGACACTATCATCATATCATGTACCTTTCCCTTGACTTGTGAAAAACATTTCAAAAAAACTTGGGATGAGCATAAAAAGCTCAGTATGGGTTATAAAAATATGGAAAGGAAACATGAGTTCATATATACATAAGAATGAAATCATACTTTACCCATAAAACATAATAACTTTAACATACCTCATCAAATCATGAATAAATCATAGAAATCATAAGACATAAAGGTAACTTGAGGCATTCATAACATTCTTACATAGGGAGTAACCCTCTTGGTTACGTCTGGAATACCCATCACAGTATATTACCTAAATCTCTTCGGAGAAACCTTAACGTTTCACTCCTTCGTGTTACCCAATGAATTAGAGATCTATATCGGGCTCACCTGCCCTTAATTTATCGCGGAACCACCCGTCTTCATAATAATGCCCAAGAACCATAACATAATCATATCACATAAAACATTCATAATGGAAACATAACATTTCCACATTTCAATCACAAGATATCAATAAAACACATTGATATAATAAAAACATTATGAAAACCATTTTCAATACCAAAATAAAAGAAAAGTAAAACATGGTATTTATTTTTATTTTAAAAAGAAGGTATGGCTTGTAGAGGAAGCCGAAACTCAAATAATGGTCACGACGGCAGAGAAGTCGTTGTCGCCGCATACGTATGACGAAAAAAATTCCCTTTTGTCCTTTTGTAAAATGATTCTTATAAAGAAATATTCCTTTTGGATAAACATAAAAGTAAAAGGGGTTTATACACCGTATAAAATAAGGTTGTGCATAAAATAAAATATGCCTCAATGAAAGGAGATTGAGACGAAGTCCCATACCTCGGGTCCGACTTGACTCGGTCGTTCTTTAATCTCATGAATAATAAACTTGAGTTAATATATACTTGTTTAAGAACCTTTTTTAAGTTAATTATTCCTTTTATATCACTTATTGCCATGTCATGAACAATATGTAATTATTTAAGTTAATAACGGTCGTTTTAACGATCATTGGTACTTGAGTCAAAAATAAACCCTTTATAATTACAAGTTGTTCATGTATCCATTATATCCAGAATTATAATCATGATTTATATATCATATATATCATATATATCCAGTATATACATGCATTTATAATATTACATAATCATTTAGAGGTAAGAAATGAAATGCACCGTTCATGGAGACGGTAAGCCGTACGTACGCATGAACGCTACATTCATTTCTATTTCGTATTTTATAGAATGGAATAATAATTATATAAAGGTATATTATAATTCCAGTTTAATATCATATATAATATTATAACTCCATCCTTTATACGTCCCACATATGGTATTTAATGAATCAAATCACTTTTAGGGGGCGGTAGTCCGCACTTCCTTAAATGAAGATATCGCGTTTACCCATAATGGAAACCATAAAGGTATGCCCAAAATGAAAAATACAGAAGCTTAAGGAAAACATAAACATATTATATATCATATATAAATATAGTGTCATCTTAATGGCCACCTTTGAAGGTGTTAAAAGAATGTTGAACAATCATTGTTTCGGGAGGCATAAATTCACCATCCACGGAAACATTATGTTCTTTAACCATTAGATGTAGGTGTGTGTATGTGTAGCTAGAATACATCTTATAACAACATCATAGTATATTTTAGATACTGGAGTTGTTACAAAAGAAATGAATAAAAAGATTTTAGGGGGTTGGAGAAGAAAAATAAAACAAAAGGACTCAAGTGGAGACATTACCCTAAAATCGGGTAACTCCCTTTGGTTTGAGCTCAAAGGCTTCCTTGGGAAGACTTCTTCCCAAAGTGAGGCATCAAGGAGTAAGATAGGGAAGTGGAGAGACAAAATGAGCAGGTGTTGGACGAGCCAAAGGCTTTGTAAGTGTGGGTAAGGAGGTAGAGGTGGGGGCCTTTTATAAGAGGAGAGGAGGGGCACTCTTGGAAAGTAAAGAAATGTTACTTTATTTTAAAATGAGTTTCGGATTTAAGAGGTCCCACATTGATATAATTCTAGGATAAGGTGATAAGGGTTCTATATCCACCCATCCAATAGGTTTTGGACATGTGTAGGTCATAGATTTTACATTATCTTTTCATTTTATTTAAATCCTTTATTAATGAGGTAATCGCTGCATCATCATGATGTCATAAATAATTTAATTTATTTAAAGTCTAAAAATTATAAAAAAAATATCATGATGTATTAAATATTTTTATCTTTCTAATGAATATTTATAGTCAAAAATCGGACTTTTATAACCCCATGTAAAATTGTTTTAGTAAAACATCTCATGTTTGGGTCATTTTTACTTTTACATTAAATAAAAAGTTATTTATGTCATTTCCCAACCAAAGTGGCTCCATGGGGTCCCCAAGTTGACCCATGGATTTTCTTGGTCGGCCATGACACATCCAATGAGGGTAGGACATGTTTCAAGCTCATCTCATATTATTAAAACATTATTTTTACCTTAAACTACACTAATTACCTCTAATCGCGATTAAGAACTTAAAAGTTACTATTCACCAGAAAATTATTTTAATCTCATTGAACCAAATTTTACTTCTTAATGACAACTATGTATGTCGGATTTTTGAAAATCAAATCACAGAAGTGGAAAAATTTCATTTAAACGAAAAATCAGTTTCTTTAGCTATCACTTAGTGGTTTCACTATTCATCAAAAATTGAAGTTTTTCAGAACAATACCAAAACTTCACCCTAAGCTATATTTGATATTCCGAATTCAAAAATGATGTATATTTTAAAAAATTAAAAACATATAAGTTACATTAATTAATTTAATAATTAATTCCCACTGTCAGAGAAAATAGCGTGTTTTATGAAACAATAAGTATCAAAAGATTGACACTAGTTTAAGTCCAATTTCAAAGTGAAATTAATTCCAATGACCACTATTGGATTAAATGGTAAAAATATATTATAATTTCACCTTAAAAACAATTCAAAATATAATCTAATCATATTAATAAATTAGATTAAAAAGCAGTTTTGATATAAAATGCAGTATTTTTCACTATTCATTAAAAAAATGAACATTGTCAGAAAAATACCAAATATTCACACAAAGTAAATTTTGATGTCCCAATCATAAAGAATAAGTTTATTTTGACAAACATAGCTTATAAAATTTTCAAAATATAGATTTAAAAATGGTTTTCCATCAAAAGGCAGTAAAACAATCTTTTAAAAATATTAGTGTATTCCAAGATTAAGATTGGATTTATTTTCATTTTAAGCCTCTAAAACACTATCTAATTAATTAATAGACATAGATAAAAATATCTAGTATTCATTACTTACTTGGGATGTTACACCGCAGGCTGCGGAGTCTTGGCTAGGATCGATGCAGACTATTTTCGAGCATCTTGAGACGCCTACAGGGCGGAGGGTCAAGATCGCGGCTTACATGCTGCGTGATTCCACCAAGAGGTGGTGGGATGTTACCACCCAGTCAGAACATCACAGGGACATGGCGTGGGAGGATTTTCATATAGTCTTCTATGACTTCTTCTTTCCCGAGACGTTGAGGGCAGATAGAGCTCGAGAGTTCATGAATCTGCAGCAGGGCGCTATGTTGGTGATGGACTATTCTGCTCGTTTTATGGAGCTTCAGCGCTTTGCACCCGTGCTGGTGGGTGATGAGACGCTGAGAGCCAGACGTTTTGAGGATGGTATTTGGTATGACATCTGAGCGCTGATGAATGTTTTCAGGTTGCCTACTGTACACGTGATTGTGAATCAGGCGTTGATTACAGAGAGGAACCTGTGAGAATCTAGTGGTGTGGGCCAGGGCGGTTCAGCACCAGCTACTGGTGCTATTTCTGCTGGCAAGAGGAAGATATAGATGGACTTCTCTCAGGGCGGCAGTACCAGCCAGGCAGCTTCTTCAGGTGGCCCGATCAGGTGCTACCAGTGTGGAAGAGAGGGGCACAAGAGGCCGTAGTGTCCACGAGACCCAGTGGAGTGCCGAGCTTGCGGCAAGATGGGTCATCTGCATCGCTTTTGCAGGGCGTATGTGAGAGGGGTTCTGTGCAGACTCTGCGTGCGGGAGCAGGACCAGTGGCTTTTTACCAGTCAGGGAACTGGAATACGTCAGTGCGTGCAGGTAGAGATGGTGGTCATGGACGTGGTAGCCAGACAGTAGGATCTCAGAGGCAACAGGGCGAGACGGCTCAGGGTAGCCAGGCTGTGTCGCAGGGCCACGACACTGGACATGCATATGCAGTGCAACAGACCCAGCATGAGTAGGATTCCGGACCTTCGACAGTCAGAGGTACTATTCTAGTAGCTTCTGTCTTGTCTTCAGTACTTTTTGATATGGGTGCTACACATAGTTTTATATCAGTACCCGTTGTGGAGAGCCTTGGGCTCGGTGTTTCTACTTCTTCTGCTATCTTGACGCTAGACACTCCATTGGGAACTAGGACGGTTGGAGTGCGTCAGTGCAAGGAGTTCCCCCTTGAGGTTGGTGGGTGTCACTTCCTTTGGGACCTCTATGTCCTGGAGAAGACGAGCTATGACGTCATTCTCGGGATGGACTGGTCGGTTCCCTTCCGAGCTTTTGTAGACTGCTATCATTGCAGGGTGCGTTTCACGTCACCAGAGGGTGGCGAGTTTCTATACAAGGACGAATGGGATGTTCAGGCGAGTCGAGCTGGACCAGAGCATCATGGGAGAGGTGAAGTCACATCCCAGATTACGAGCTTATATCTGGATGACCAGGGGACTTTTCAGACGGATTTCCCTCCAGTTGTCGATTGTTTCAGGGATGTCTTCCTAGATGAATTTTCAGGTCTACCTCCGGTGCGTGAGGTGGATTTCTCTATCGAGCTAGTGCCAGGAGCAGCACCGGTGTCCATTCCTCTTTATAGGATGACCATGCCTGAGTTGCAGGAGCTCAAGAGGCAGTTAGAGGAGCTACAGGCGAAGGGTTTTATCTGACCCAGTACTTCTCCTTGGGGTTCTCCGGTCCTTTTTACGATGAAGGCGGATGGTACCCTTAGGCTTTGCGTGGATTATCGGAAGCTGAACCAGTTGACAGTTAAGAACCGATATCCCTTGCTGAGGATAGATGATCTGTTTGATCAGCTTCGTGGAGCACGAGTGTTCTTCAAGATTGACTTGAGATCCGGATATCATCAGTTACACGTTAGACCATCTGATATACCTCTCACAGCTTTCAGGTGTAGGTATGGTCTATATGAGTATACGGTTATGCCATTCGGACTGACGAACACGCCAGCAGTTTTCATGGCTCTGATGAATCATGTGTTCCATCCGTATCTTGATTTGTTTGTGGTAGTATTCGTGGACGACATCTTGGTGTACTCTCAAACTCGACACGACCATGCCACCCATCTTGGGATCGTATTGAGTACACTGAGAGAGCATAGATTATATGCTAAGCTCTCAAAGTGCCACTTTTGGATGGACCAGATTCACTTCCTGGGTCACATTATCTCAAAGGCCGGAGTTGCAGTAGACCCAGAGAAGGTGAGAGAAGTAGTTTCCTAGGAGCATCCCAAGAACGTGTTTGAGATACAAAGTTTCTTAGGGATGTATGGTTACTACAGATGTTTTATACAGGGCTTCTCCCGCTTAGCAGCACCGTTGACAGGTCTGACTAATAAGGGTGTGAAGTTCGTTTGGTCAGAAGCTTGTGAGACAGCTTTTCAGGACCTGAAGGGAAGGCTGACATCAGCACCGATCCTGATACTCCCAGAGCAGGGGAAGAGCTATACAGTTTACTGTGATGCGTCAGGGATTGGGTTGGGAGCCGTTTTGATCCAGGGCGACCGAGTTGTTGCGTATGGGTCTTGGCAGTTGAGGCCACATGAGAGGAATTACCCGACACACGATCTCGAGTTGGTTGCAGTTGTGCATGCGTTGTGCTGTTGGAGACATTATCTGTTGGGAGAGCATTTTGTGGTTTTCACCGACCACAAAAGCCTCAAGTATATCTTTACTCAGCGTGACCTGAATCTGAGGCAGAGAAGGTGGGTCGAGTACCTACAGTCCTTTGATTTTGAGCTTGCCTATACACCTGTTAAAGGTAATGCAATAGCCGATGCACTAAGCTGGAAGACTCGGATACATGCAGTGCAGGAGGCCAGTGGTGAGTGGCAGCTTATGGATTTGTTCTCTGAGATGCATATGGAGGTGAATGACAATCAAGGGCATACTTATCTTTCCTCGTTATCTATGACTTCTACCCTCCTGGATAGAGTGAGGATGAGGAAGCTATCTGATTCAGAAGGCCTAGTTCTACAGGAATCAGTGGAAAGTGAGGACCCTCCTTCCGGTTGGGCGATAGGCGATGACGAGGTTTTGCATTTCCATGGACGTGTATGGGTTCCAGGGGATATACGCGAGGATCTGATGCGGGAGTTTCATGATTCAGCTTGGGCAGTTCATCCCAGGGTTACCAAGATGTACCGAGACTTGAGACGTCAGTACTGGTGGCCGGGTATGAAGAGAGAGATAGATGGTTTTGTTACGAGGTGTTCCACCTGTCAGCAGGTAAAGGCAGAGCATCAGAGACCAGGTGGGCTGTTACAGCAGTTGCCCATTCTGGAGTGGAAATGGGATGATGTCACGATGGATTTCCTGATGGGATTTCCAAGGTCACCTCGTGGCAATGATGCCATGTGGGTTGTTGTGGACAGACTCACAAAGGTAGCTCATTTCTTGCCGATCAAGGAGACCTTTGGTGTGGACGAGATCGGAAGGCTGTATATCTGAGAGATCATACGTCTTCATGGGGTCCCTCGTTCTATCGTTTCAGATAGGGACGCCCGCTTCACGTCTCATTTCTGGCAGAGTTTTCAGAGGGCACTAGGTACACAGGTGCTTCTGAGCACAACATACCACCCTCAGACAGATGGCTAGTCAGAGCGGACGATACAGGTGCTAGAGGACATGCTGCGCGCATGCGTCCTAGACTTTGGTGGCTCTTGGGAGAAGCATATACCCTTAGTCGAGTTTGCCTATAACAATAGTTTTCAGGAAACTATTGACATGGAACAATACGAGGCTTTATATGGTAGGCCATGCCGATCACCTTTGTGCTGGTTAGAGGCAGTTGAGGCAGCTTTACTGGGACCACATCTCGTGCAAGAGACATCTGAGAAGGTCCAGTTAATTCAGAAGCGGATGGCTACCACACAGTCTCGTTAGAAGTCTTATGCTGATCGCCGCAGACGAACTTTGGAGTTCATGGTTAGGGATCAGGTTTTCTTGCGTGTTTCGCCGAGGCTGGGACACAAACGGATCAGGAGACAGGGTAAGCTTTCGCCGAGGTATGTGGGACCATTTGAGATTCTGGAGAGAGTCGGGCTGGTTGCCTATCGGTTGCAGTTACCGCAGCGGTACTGAGCCATGCACGACGTCTTCCACGTGTCTCAGTTGTGTCACTACCATTCAGACCCGTCTCACACCTTTCAGCCAGGGGTGGTAGAGCTTCATTATGATGCGTCCTTTGAGGAGCATCCGATCCGTATCGTTGATAGGAGCACGAAGGTTCTCCGAGGCTGGTCAGTTCCTCTCATACGGGTGCTATGGCAGCATGGCCGAGTGTAGGACGAGACCTGGGAGCGGGAGGCCAACGTACGTGCTCAGTGGCCAGAGTTGTTCTGAGATTTATCTTCGCCACCCCTAGAAAGGGAAATTCGGGGACGAATTGCTATAAGGGGGGAAGTTTTTAAGAACCCGGTTCTTATCTTTGAGGTACGAGTTTCTTCTTTTCCTTTTCCTTAAGTGTTTTTGGAGAAAAATATGGAAAATGGAAAAGAATGCTAAATATTGAAACTACACGCCGTGTACTTTTTTCCGTGTTGGGATAAGTAAACAGGGCGTGTAGCCTGGCCGGTGACAAAGGGTGTAAGAACAGACTACATGCTGTGTAGTGGTCCTTTACACGTCGTGTAGTTAGTCGACATGTTAAAAAGTAAGGCAGTGAAGTCGCTGCCAGCTGGGCGGCAGTACACACCGTGTACTTGGGAGTACATGCCGTGTACTCTTGTCGGCAGATGAACAGTGTGGCGGTACCGCCAAATGAACAGTTAAATTAAAGGGGTACACACCGTTTAATTTTAAGTACACTCCGTGTACTTTGTTTTCCGGGCTTAAAACATGCATTAGCCTCCTCATTTGGAAGAGGAGGTGTTTTAGCCATTTTGGAGCCAAAGGAGGAGGCCAGATCTTTGAAGAACCTCCAGAAGTTCGTCTGGAATTCGATTCAGTCTTGGACGATCCTGTTGGAACCGCACGGGTAAGGGTTTCAACCTCCTTGGCTGGTTCTTGCCAATTCTTCACCTAACGTAAGTTATTTACATTTGAATGGTTTTTGTTCTTCGTCAGATCTACGTCGTTCTTGGGCTTTTCTGGAGTCGGCGTTCGGGTATAGCATTCGTTGGCGTTTAAGGTAGGTGGCTTGGTGTTTATTTTCTAACTGTCGTGCGTTTTTGTGCGTTTTCGTGCCACGAACCCATGTTGGGGTGTCATGTGGCTGAGGCCGTTGCTATATTTAATGCCTATAATTGCATAGGTGATTAAATTGTGATAATAAAATGCTGTTTGGGATCGTTGCTTGGATCCAGGACCATCCCGAGGGGTGTGTTCCTCTGTTTATTCGTTTGGACAGGATACCCGAGGGTATGCCTTAAATGTAGTAAATGTACAATTTCCTTGAGAGGAATTGCTTGTTTTCTGCATTTTGATATGTTGGGCATGGCCCGGTTACCTGTTTAGCTTGAGGGAATTGTTGTGATTAGCTTGAGGGCGTGACTATTTTAGCCCGAGGGCTATCGTTATTCTGCCTGAGGGCAACCTTTCGTGCATGATGGCTTGACTTATGTGCCTGAGGGAGACACTTCGTATGCGTGAGGGTGAGAATTCTGTTACATGGCCTGAGGGAGGGATTCTGTATATCCTGAGGGCGTGGTTCACTATATTAGCCTGAGGGAGAGATACTAGTTGTCCTGAGGGCGTGGTGCTGTTGAGCACAGAACGATACTGAATTAAATAATTTAAATGAATAATAAAATGGCAATTTAATTGTTAAGTTAGTTACTGTTTAGTACTTCTTACCTTATTACATTTTACTATTGCACACTATTGATGCATGCTTACACGCAGTTGGGCACGTGCCTTTGGTGGGTGCCTACTGAGATATATTTCTCACACCCTGTTTGGGTCATGCTTTACAGCCCAAATAGATTACGTTTATGCAGGTGTGGATAGGGGCAATAGTCCTTACACAGGTACTTGACTGTTGCTGTGGAGTAGGAGGGCATGGGACTGAGCCTAGGCTCGCGATGCCGCTGTCAGCTGTTTACTCGTTTTTTTGTACTTTGCTTTTGGTTGTATCACAATGTTGTATAACATGTTCTGGCTGTTTTATTAGAATTTGAAACATGTAGCATCATCATTCATATGCTATTGGTTATATTCACTGCTGTAGTTATTTCAGTTGGGTGTGTGTTTACTGCTTCCGTTGTTTGTTGTATGTTTATTTTGGTATTCCGCTACGCTACACTTTGACAAATGAGAACATAGTTTCCCCACTATCAGACCTGGGCCCTCGTTGCTAGTCGATAGCCTCTAGCGTTTGGGGAAATGCGCTTGAGGTCACGTGGCGAACCGGGCTCGGGGCACCCGTTGCGTGGCACCCGGGACCGGGACGTTACACTAGCTGACCCCACAAAGTCCCGTTTTGAGCATGAAAAAACCCATGTTGGGCTATTATGGTCCTGGAAGACCTACCCAAGCTTACTGTAAAACAATTTAGGTTAGTCAGGACTCCTGTATGAGCCCGATTTGGGTTGTGGAACCACAATTGGGAGGAGGGGGCTGCCTGAGGGGGCTCATCCTGAAGTGACATGGCACTAGGGTATCAGGCATCCATGACTTATTCATGGAGACAATCTCAGTCGAATGAGGGGGGACAATGGATGTATTGTGGTAGGGGTAGTGGAGGTAGTGGGGGATGGTGAATGTGGTGTCATTCATGGGTCGACTAGGGAAGTAACCAATACGACTCAAATGGGAATGGGGAGGTGGCATGATGGCTAGACTAAGGTGGGATGATGAACTCATGGTGGTGGTGGTTGGTTCCAGGTGACGACCATGGGGTTGGTAGGGTAGTGATGTAAGCTATACACTAGAGGGAGCCTGCTTCCCATGGATAAGTCTTCTATAAGAAGACTCACAAGAAATATTTAATAATAAAAACATATTTTATAATTTTTATTTTCTGTGGACTACCAGCTTCCCACCCCTAAGAATAATTTTTTATATAATTATAATAAAAAATATAAAATGATTTTATATCCACACATTTTCTTTTCATACCTTTTCAAAATTAAAAAAGGCTATAAATTTTAGCCTTTGTTTTTTTTTGAAAAATTCAATAACAGATGTGGAAAATTGGGTCTCTGGCCAGAGAAGTTCCTGTCACCAGAATCTGAATGGATCTTGTCCATAATTTTAGGGTGTCCAGAATCATTACCGAATGTAGAACTTGGGATATTGAAATTTTTGTTCTAAAAAATTTATACTTATAAAATGTATCACAAATGTACTTAATTAATTTTTTTTGGATATCCATAACTTGTCCTTCCAAAATCAAATCGACGTGTGGGTGGTTCTATTGGGACCGAATTAAACCCATATAATTAAATTTAAGATAAATTTAATTCTATTTTTTTAAAATGTCCACATGATAACTATGATACCAATTATTATTATAAGGGTTTTCAACAGAAGCCGGTGGACTATAAATGTAAAATATTTCATCAACAAAGTGATGCAACTCTATCATTTCTGGTGATCCAAGCCCTATTAGAGGTCTGAGTATCGCACATGAATTTATTAAGCATAAAATTAAAATAGAATGAATACATTATTTAGATCGAAGTGAAATAAAAAATAACACATTGATAATGATTGATGATTTAAGGATACGAGGCTGAATATTTTTATATCATCCACAAATCCTTCATGAACATACATAAATTATGATCATCAAATTCTGGGATTCAGTGTAGATCTCTAATAATTCATTCGATATCACAATGATCATGCTGACTCTGTTCCTTCGATACATGAAGATAGTGTTGGATTGGTTTCTCAGACGGTGTATTCATTTCTATAGGATGTGGGAGGAGAGACATGATATCAATTCCACTGGAATGAATAGTCTATGGAATGAGAGAGCATATCTACTAATATAGTGGATGCTCTGAAAAGGGTTCCCCTGCCCCTAGAAATAAAACACCTACTAAATAAGAAGTAAATGACACATTATGATTAACTAAGTGTTTCATAATGTCATTTATATTTTTATCACATACTTGTTATATCTAATAAATATATTACATGATAAACCATTAACTTGAAGAAAAATTCTCAAAATATTAAGCAAACCTTAAATATTCAAATAATATTTGTTCGTATAATATTTTTCATGTATTTACTTAAATACTTGTAAATACTTTTAATAAATAAATTTAACCCAATTATCCATACTTGAATAATAATGAATCTATTCATTTGTTGGTGATCGATAATACTTGGACAACTCTCGAACCTTGTAGTAGGTCCCACCATGTTCTATACACCTATTCACTAGAATCTGGATCTATTGAATACGCTATTTTCTATGACTTTCTAGAACCTTATCTCGATAGTAATGAATACTATTCAAAGATCAATAATGGATTCCAGCAACCAATCAAGGCCCCTAAATATATAATGAATAGTCATAATAATGAGAACCATTCTATGGACACACACTATGTAATAAAATCTATTTTTTATCTTGGTATCTCATAAAAAAGGATACACAAATTGTGGCATCAACCACTCTTAATTTATTATTTTTTTAACCTTATTGGGAAGACTTACCTTCTTCAACCATGGCCATGGATTTAGTGAAGGTACTACCATCCCGATCAACTAGGTTTGAGATATCACTTCCTCAATTAGAAATAAAAAAATTCTATATTGATCATTAAATAAAGTTCATACCACCAATGACACACCCAATACATGATACCTCTCCATGAATTCAATGTCATAGTTTTTTAATTTCATGAATTTATGAAATCAAATTACACACATTGATAATGATATAATGTCAAGATTCTAATACACATGTTAATAGATATGAATAAACAACCCAACTTAAAACATGTTGTGTTCCTATTGGAAGGTTTGTCCTCATGATCTCACCTAATATAGATCATTAAGTGTGAATTTCATGAGCAGAAGTCTCAATAGTCATGACCCCAACACATGATTTTCAGAAATCAACTATTTCCATTCAGTAGGATATATTTTAATAAATATATTTAAGATTAATTTCATAGTATCTTTAGGTCTCATTATATCATGGGAACTGCTATAACCTTTTTATACGACAAATAATATGTGGACATTACCTTTTAAATAGTTGAAATGGAAATATAAACACTATTATGTCAAAAGAAAATCATGCATAACTATTTATGTACATGATATGGTAATCTAAAACGACAATTTAGGTTTTTTATATGGAACCCACTAATACAACACATGAACATATAACATGAGTAATAACATGGAAATGTGGATACAACATTAACATGAGACATTTATGAAAATATCACCAAAGCTCATCACTAAGGTGTTTTAAAGAATATTATCATGGATTTTGAACAATTTATCATAAAAAATTACCAATACATTATACTGAGGTTTCATGAACATTTTATCTCTAGAGATTACTTCTTTACCCAATGCATTAAATTGATACTAGGGAACACCCTTAATATGTTTAATATTATGTGTTCCACAATGATAAAAAGTCATAAGTTTATATCATTTATAACTCACGAGTAGGGAATGTGGGTTTCAAACATGGATTTCCCCAATAAATATTTAAATAATAAATCTAAATGAATACCCTTGAATGAATATAGGGTTTTTTATTCTTGACATGAAAATATGGCATGAAAAATAAAGGGATGATTTTGACAGCATAATGAGTATACAAAAAAGGGATATTAGAATGATATTAATGACAGATAAATGAAATATCTCATTAAAAATAAATAAATATAAAATAATAGGGGATGATTATAAATAATTTTTAATATAATAAATATGGAATCAAAATCCATATACAAAAAAGTACTTGAATTGAAAAAAATGGAAGAAGAGATCCCTTACCTTGAGAGGGTGCTTCTTAAAGATAGAGAGAGAATCCTTAAAGTCCTAGGGAAACCTTGAGAGGTATTTAGAGATATATATTTAGATAAAATTCATGATCAAAGGGTTTTTAGTGGAGAGTAATGGGATAAAGGGTGTCTATTTATACTTGTGTAGGGGTGGTTTTAATGATTAAAGTATTGGTTATTTTATTATATAAGCCAAACACTTGTGGGTGAAATCAATTATAACTAATTTGATAGATTATTAATGATTGATTTAGATTTATTTGATGTTAATATAATTTAATATTCTAAATTCACCTTACAACCAACCTGTTTAATGTACCAAATCTAAAATATAATTTTTATCTCAAAAATCAAATTTTTGGTTCTAGGATGTAAAGTATAAATTTATACATTTAAAATAATATTTTTAAATTAATTTTTATACTTATTAAATTAAATTTTTATTGAATAAAATTTTTCATATTTTTTTAATCATTCCCATATCATAATGATTCCATAAAAACACGTTACTCACAAAATGGCAATTTTTACCTTCTCACCAAAAAATGAACTTTGTCAAAAAATTCTAAAAAATCAGCCTAATTTATTTCTAATGAATTGAGTAAAAAACTATATTTATTTCATCAAATTAATTCTATAATATGAAGAATTTAACTTTTAAAAAAAATCTTATTTATTTAAAATTAATTTTTTTATGACATCATAAACGTTCTGAACATTATAAAAATTACATAGGACTTAGTTAATTTATATTATCATTTTAAAAGAGTTTTATAGTATTATTTCATGAAAATAATATTTTTTAAAAATTAAAAAT
The DNA here is from genome assembly GCA_963277665.1 of Viscum album. NCBI lineage: Eukaryota > Viridiplantae > Streptophyta > Magnoliopsida > Santalales > Viscaceae > Viscum > Viscum album. The sequence goes on from OY728125.1 coordinate 149,213,600, forward strand.
TAAAAATAAAACATACATTTCATAGAATTTAAATATATTTCTAGTTTCCAAAAATTAAATTTTGGTTTCTTCCTTCGCAATCCCAATATTCACTTTATTTCATAATCATAACCAACTATAATAACAACCAAATGTCTTAATTATTAATTTTCACAATTCCCATTGGATGTATTCGAAATCATTTATAATGATGAAGGACCATATTTCTTTATAAATTCACTACTATTCTCACTTTATCATTCATTACATACAAAGGTTGTTACACATCCTTTCATAATGTCTATTTTTTTCCTAATGATTCTATTTATTTTTATATTCATTATGGTGAAAGCAACATTTATGGCGGAATTCAAGACTATGGAGTTTCTTTTAGCGAATGTACTATTTTTCTATGTGTATATCCTTTTACTATTCATAGTGTTAGTAGTACATATTAACATATGATATGTAAATAAAATAAATAGTATTTTAGTGTGCCTATAATAAAAAAATCATTAGAAAATAAGAGTTATTCAATTAATAAAATAAATGAATTTATGGGTCATTACAATTATCTAATTCATCGAAGCACTATCTTAGTACACCTTTCATATTTTCTAACATTATGTGTTTCACATCAATCATATTATATAAGAACACATTTAATCATTTAAATCCCATCATTAAGGAATGTTGATTTCATACATGAGATTCCTCATTAAATGAAATATTGTTACAAATAGGTGACTACCATTAAATGAAAATAGGGTTGAGTATTTATAACATGAAATTTTGGCATGGAAAACCACAAGATAATTTTTTCAGCATAAAGAGTATACATAAATGTTCATGGAAGGGATTAATTTAAGAGAAATGTAGTATCTCATTAATTGGGTATCACGTGGATAATAAAGGAATGACAATAAAAAAATCCATCATGACTAATTTGGAATCAAAAGGTTTATAAGAATAAAAGTTCTTGAATGGAAAATAAGAGAGAGAGAGAAACCCTTACCTTGAGAGTTTCTTTTAAAAGATTGGGAGTATCTCCTTAAGAACTTGGATAATCATTGTTAGGACATTATAGAAGGAAAATTAGAGGAAATTAATGATTTAAGGTTTTCGAGTGAAGAGGAATGAGATAATAGGTGTGTATTTATAGAAAAAAGAGATGGGATTCTTTATTATGGGTGGGTATTTATATAAAAGAGATGGGATTCTTTATTAACTTCTAAAAATAGGTTTTGGACTCTATGTTATAAAATATTAAAAACCATTGGCTCTCCCATGGTATTAAACCATGGTTTTTGATAAGGGTAAGAAGTTTTAATTATTTTAATGGGACACAGACTGAAATAATTTAAATAATAGTTATCTTGGTGGTGGAAGGGATTTTTCACAAATAATTGTTTCTTAAGCCTTAAAATATATTATAGATTTTATAAGATTCATTATAGGTTTTTAAAATTAGTATTATTACTTTAAGAAAAAAATATTTTTATGGAAAACCCAATTTTTAGTAGATAATTCCTCTATTGTATTTTTTACAAATTTTTTTGGGCTATTAGGATTTCATACCTATCGTATATTTATACAGTATTTAATTTTAACCTAAAATTTTGAAAATTATAGAAAATTATGAAAAATTCACTATTAGATAATTTTGATGCGATAATTTCAAAAATTAAATTTATTTTATCAAAATCATTTTATAAATATGATAATTTCCTCTTAAATAAAAATCCCAATTTACTGAAAAATACAAGTTTTTACGTCACCAATAACTTTCTGAACCTTATAAAAGTTACATGGGAATTACTTAAATTACATTATAATTTATATTTAAATAAATTATTTTTTATAATACTATTTCATGAAAATAATTTTTATTTCAAATTCATGAATTTATCATCAAAGAATGTTTTATTGGAATTATATATTTTCCAAATATATAATTTTTGTTTATTTATATCAAAATCTATTTTTTTCAAATTCATTTTTTAATAAATAGTATATAAAGGAACATTGAAATAGGGATTAATATAACCAATATATTATTTATAAAATGAAAATTTACATATTCATACCATTAGAGTCTAGATACATAAACCCTTATTACTCCAGCATACGACCTAAGGATAAGGTGTGTGATGGTAGAACTTTCTTGGGGTGGTTCAAAGAATATAACTTGGGTGATTATCTCTATTAACATAAAATTATCTCATAAATGGTACCACTTAAGTTTTAGTTGTTGAAGCTTATATTGGGCTTGGTCAAGGTTGAATACTATTAATGCCATCTCTTTGAGAAGAATTGATAAATGAACCTCATAAGGTATAACCCTACTAGTTAAGGCCATAACTTCTACCTTATACATCAATTAGATTTTATTACAACCCTTAATATATAATAATCTTAGTGGACACAGTATAACAACTATATTACCAATGATCATTATGCTTAATGGATTTATTCCCAAGCATTATATTATGCCTATATTTTATAATGGTTTAAAATAAAAATGAAAGTTAGTGTATGAGTTTTATATAAATAAATGACTTAATAAGTAATATATTCATTTAGAGGGAAACTTCATTTATAAAAGTCTGGGTTTTTAAATTCTCCCCCCCATTCAGTAATTTCACCATAAAATTGTATTTCTTACCCTAAAAAATGTGGTTACTTATGTTTCATTGATTCTTTAGGTTCCCATGTTTCCTCCTCAAACTTTTAGTTCCACTATAGGACTTTGACCCTGTGTATTTCCCTACTTCATAGAACTTATTCTCTATGATCTAAGATATTCACTAACTGACCATTGTAAGAAATATCATTTTCAAATGGAACAACCTCTATATTTAGTAAATGTGAGGGGTCTGGTATGTTCTTCCTTAATAATGACACATAGAACACATCACATACTTCAGATAGTTTAGGTTAGAGCACTAATTTATAGGATAAAGATCTAATATGATCAATAATATCAAATGGGATAGTGTATCTAGTATTAAGATTTACCTTCTTTCCAAAACTCATGAATTTATTCTATGGGGATATACGAAGAACACCATCTATGACCTCAAACTCTAGGTCTCATCAATGATTTTTGGCATATTTTTTCTTCCAACTTTTCATGGATTTACTATGATGTTGAATGGTTTGGACCCTTTCTATCATCTCTTAGTCACGATCAAGTACTCTCATCTTCCTTTATATAACTTTATCCTAACATGTTGGAGTTTAACACCTCTTCCCATACAGAGAACCACAAGGTTCCATTTTAATGAAAAATGGAAGCTGTTGTTTTATGAGAACTCTACCAAGAGAAGGTGGTGATCCCAACATCCTTATAAATACATTTAAAATGATCTTACCATATTCTCTAGATATTTAATTTTTCTCTTAGACAAACCATCCATATTTTGGTGATAAGTAGTGTTGAAACTTATCTTTTACTCAATTGTTATTGAAGGCTTCTATAGAACCATTAGGTAAAACTCAAATCTTGATCAGATACAATAGAGAGTGGTGTTGGATTTGATTCCCTAGAACTAACCTTTTTTTTAATTTATTTAATTTTTTCATTTTTAATGAACTTTACATATCAAATTATTATTGTTACACTTCATGGAATTTATATTTGATAATTTCCTAAGAATAAATGTCACACAGAAAGGGCATAATAATTCACAAATATGATAAGAACCTAGAGGAACCACAACCTTATTTTTGAATCATTTTCTATGGATGGATGATATTTTATGATGCTACGCACAAAAAATAGGTTATTAGGGGTGGCATCATCATTCTATAGCATCGTTAATTCTATTGGGTAATATCAAAGAATAAAATTTATAAATTTTGACAATCACTATCTAATTTTAAAATGTATCAGAGTGGTGATCAATGTCAATCCACTGAGAATAGTGTTGAAATGATTTAAATTTTTTAGGAAACTTAAATGAAGAATAAGTGACAATTTAATTGGTCTATTTCTTAGTTAATGATGAACATACCAAGAGAATGTAATTCTAGGATCATGTACTTACTTGGAAAGGTGATGTGATTTAATTTACATCCTTTCTAAATCAAATAGAATAAATCTTCCTCTTAGATAACTTACTCTCCACTTTTGACACCCCATTACTCTCTCATAAATTCTATTTAATTCAAAAGTGGGTGTTAAAAACAATGTTTAAACATAACTATACCTAACTCATGAATTTTTTGTTCCATGAGTGGGATAACTGATTTATGTTTTTTATATAGCAGACCCTCCTTCCAGAGCATTGGTTGTGCATGAGAAAGGGGATGAGATTGAGATGAAAAATAAAATAAACACACAAATCATCATAATAATAAATAATATACATACTTAAACTAAGAATAATTATACTTATTTACATTACTTGGTATATGGAAAATTTACCCCCTCATGCTATTCATGAGAGGATAAATAAAATAAAAAAGAACAAACAATAGAAACAAAACTCCACGACATAATAAAACCCTTTAGTTTCTCAATTGGTGAGATCCCAAAAAAATGTCCCATCCAATGCATAATATCCTTATATCCCTTTTATTCTTCTTAATATAATTCTATCTAACTAATTTAAAATTCTCCTTTTCCTCTACTATATTTTTTCTCTACCTTATATATTTTATCTTCATTTGAAATATTCATCATCGATGAACATCCTTGAACGAATGGTGGTTGGTTGGGATTTCTTTTTTTTTTGGAGTTATTTAAGTGAAAAGATGGTGGTGAGGATCCCATGTGTTTCCTCTATTTAGAACTCCCCTGAAGACTTTTCCATGTAGGGTGAATAGCCCGTAGATAGCCCTTATATATTAGGATTTTAAATTAATAAAATAGTACACTCTGGCATGAGGTGTGTATATGTGACACATCCCATGAAAGGTTTCATGGATACAATATACACTATGGCCACAGTGGATAATTTCCTCCAAATCATTGGTTCTTCCAATATCACACTCTCCATGGAATAGTAGTGGTGCTACACTGCTACCTCCTCCTTACTTCTCTAGGTGTGCATGACTATGGAATAGTAGTATTTTCTATGTAATAGATTCTATCTTCCATTATCATCATATAGGGAACCATAAGATAGTATCCAACCCACATTTCAATGACATTTTATTTTTTTGAGCTCCTTTGGACACTATTCCACATATCCATGGATACAACGTAGTGGGTATTGGAATGGTAGTGGAAGATAAATCCTCCTCCTATAGCCATGCCATGCTCATTATTCTTCTTTTGACTCTCCACTATAGTCACCTCAAGCATTGGAGGTGACCTATAGAAGTTTCAAGCTTTGGAAGTGGATTTTCGATTGAGAAGAAGCTTCCTTAGTGGATTGCTTGGAATTTTATGGTGGCTCGGCTTGATGATTTGATGATGAAGATATCAGAAGGTGGTTGGGGTAGTGTGTTCGATGTGGACGATTCATGAGAAGATTAGGACGATACAATTTTGGTATGTATAAACAGTTCCCATTCCGCACATGTCCTATATTGAAAGTATGGGTGTCTGGGATCCTCTATTTAATTATATTCATGGATAATTAGTGGAATCAAGTTGGATGGGTCACAATAGACTCCCAACACCACCAAACACCGTCCCATACCAAATAAACAATCATCTCTCAATCGTGTGGACCTGTTCCCCACACACTGGTGTGCTCAACTTGTATTCTTCTAACCCTACACTAACCATCATAGGGGTTTTCCCCATACACACAACCTTTTTATGGTTTATTATCTTGGACTTTGTTCCTTTCTTGGGCCTACTAAGTAGATTTATCATTCTTGGTAGCGGGAAGATCAGTTTTGGGCAATTTTTTTGGCCAACCCTCCTCTTCATTTCCCATTTTTGAAACAAAAATAAAAATTAAAATAAAAAACAAAAAACATAGTATTTTAATTCCTTTTATTTTTTTTCCAAAGTTTCCATTTAAATTACAATATACATAGGATTGAACATTATTAATTTAAATGTGTATTTAAGAAATTTAAAATAATGGAATTAAAAAATTAAAAACTTGAAATTGTATTAAAAAAATGAACTCATCAAATCCCCCACACTTAAATTATTATTTCCCTCAAGAATATATATCCACTATAAATTGAAAATAAGACCCCCATTATACTAATATTTAAAATTCAAAATCAATAAAATAAAAAGAAAATCAATGGGAGAGAGATAATTTTCAAGGGTCACATGAAGAAGGTTATTCAAACTCCTCACTAGACATAATTAATTTGGAATTCCAAAATAAATATTATGGAGCCTCTCATCTCTTCCATCAAATTCTTTTGAGTCATCATTATTAATATGAAATTTTTTGATATACCTCACCATTTTTCCTTCTATAATCACTCAAAGTAAAATTTATATGAAGGTTTCCCCATACCTTGAGTACATGAACCAAACATATGAATATGAAATTGATATACTTTCTCCACTTAGTAGATACAAATATCAATAACAATCTTGAGGACTTTAAAATATGGACAAATTATTATATGGATTAAGGGATGTCATTAAATTAATGAATAAAATCAAAGTATCAAAAAAGTAATCTTATCTATAAGTGTTAAGAGTGATAATCAAATAAGTCCAATGACATTATCCTCTTAGAAAAAGTGACAACTCCCATACTTTACAATATCAAGTGAGTCTATGATAAAAGAAAACACAACTAATAATTTAACCCTATAATTTTATCCTTTTCATTTTTAAAAAATTAATCTAGTATAATTCTCAAATCCATCACCCAAACCCAAATGATAAAAATCAATGGTCAAGTGATGGTGACTTTTGGACCTCTATAACTCAACCCACATTTTTTCTATTTTTTATTTTTTTCTTCCAATTATTTGAAAATGAGAAAAATAACAATTGTAAAATATTACATGAAACTTTTTCCTAAAACCCAATGATATAACCAAAACATTTTCTCAATAAATCATATCTATTTTCCAATGAATTCCATTTTCCCAAACACTTTAAATTTGAACATCATGATAAATATTAAAGTAAGGGTAGGATTGGATAAATCATTTTTTGATGTGGATATTCCTATCAAAGTCCATTCATGGTATTTAAGGGATAAAGGAGGATTAATCATATGCGGGTCTCAAGGATAATGGTTAAATTAAAAACACCTGAATTATTTTTAAGTGATTTTTTATAATCATGATTTTTATAAGATTAAAATAAAATTGTAGTAGGTAATATGTACCAAGTTCTCCTAATATGTTAACTAAGAAAGATTGGAAAATTTATCTTAGAAACCTCTCAGGCATAATAGAATTTTATTTAATGACAATCATTCATGGAATGAATCATTAAAAAAAAATCAATCAAGATGAACTTCTAAAAATTAAAGCATGAAATATGGAATTTAATTTTTAGAAACAAGTGAATACAACTAAAAAACATTATTTTTTGACTTCGAGTCCTTATATTTCTTTATAATCATCTAATATACCCATTTTACTCTTTCAGTTCCATAAATTTGAAAATTAATACACATATTCAAGGTTTCATAAAGATCTTAAGTGTCATTGATCAAAAGTAATCACTAATCTAAGTGTGGGCATGGATATTTTCTTATTTAAAACATTTAATTATATTTTTAAAAAATAGAAGAGAACAAAATATGATTATTGAAAATTAAATATACCACTTTTGATTTAAATAACTCATTCTATTTTATTTAGGTATAAGGTAATTGTACCTTGAATATTCATTAACCTAAAAAATATTAGATAGACAATGAATGTGAAGGCCCAATGTATGAAAGCTGAAAAAAGGGAATGCACTCCAAAAATAGCACTGAAACAAAAAAGAAATTAAATCCAAGAAAAGGTGGGTTTCCTCTTGAAAACACTTTGGTTAATGTCGTTAAGTTCTATATTACCTCTTTAATTCAAGTGATAAAAGGTAGGAAGAAGGTTACCTGGTCCATATATATAAATGTTAGAAGTTGTGACTCTTCCATGTAATTGGGACATCTTCCTTTTTTAGACACTAATGTCACTCTTCATTTGGTAAAAATATCTCACTTTCCATGGGCCTAATCCAATAACTTTTTTCCCTTCATGAATAATCAAATGGACATTCACTAACTACCCAAACTTGTTTTCCATCATTTAATTCTTCTTGGATAGCATTTTACCTATTATATATAAACTTTTCCAGTAGCTTGTTACATTTATTTACCTCTTTATTAGCTTATTATTTCATCTTTAAAACAATTATATCAAAATGTCTTCCATATATAGAAATGTCCTCAACTTCAATAAAGATATCCTCTATCAACTCTTCAACTATTTTTTCTATATTTTTAATCACCCAGTGAATATTGAAATTCACCTATTTTATACTAAATCTTAAATATAAATATCCACTTTGGAAATAAATCAATTTATTTACTACTTATAGCAAGTTTATTTCCAAAATGATTGGATTTTTCTCTCCATACATGTACATTATAAATAAATTCAATGGAAATTAGAACTTTTCTTCCTTGATGATAACATATTACAATATTCCTTAGGGATGTCTTGCTATTGTATCTGTAAGTAGTAGTATTATACTGGTTTTCTTAATCTCTCATTATCCAATGATTTTGAATGTTTCATATGAAATCATGTTTACATATTCACTTAAATCAAACAAATCACCCAAAATATTATTATAACCAATATCAATGGTAATATAAAAACAACCTAGATCACTTTGCTACTTTGGTAGGACCCTTAACACCACTACTAAATAATACCCCATCATTGGGGTAGTTCCAAATCCCTTATGATTTCTCTTATTCATCACGAAATCATTCATAAACTTTTCACAGGTGGGAATGTTCACTGTCACCTTAAGAAATAGTATGTTAATGTGATGTTTTTAAACATTTACAAAACAATTACCCTTTTATCATAAAATTTTTCATACCTTAATATATTTGGATATGGTGGAAATGGGGTTTCTTCTCAAACATACTTCTCAGCTTCCTTTTCCTTTTATTTTCTTCCATGAACTTCTTGTTGTCTTTCCACTAGCTTTTCTTCAATAAGTTTTTTAGTTTGTTTTTCAACTTTTTCATAAACATACAATGTTATCTTTACACTCCTAAAGGTGATTTATTTCATCTCAACTTTTATTGTGACTTCAGTGTACCCCGGTAAAGCTTCCCTTGGACTTTCCTTTGATAACCCATATCTTTATTACACTTTAATTTATGATTTATTAAATAAATATAAACTTAATACAACCTCAAAAGATCACGAGGACTAGTGTATTTGGGAGGTTATATACATAACATAATAAATTTATACCATAATATAAAGATATTAAGAAAAAATTTCTTAACATTTACTAAAATTACATTTCTCTTCTAAAACTGTACAGGATAACCTGGGGACATACATAAGAAAGGGGCGATATTAAAGCCCTGTAAGGGAATAAATAAAACATAACATGATGAAAGTATTACATGTTAGTAAATTGGAATATAAATGAGACATCAAATTGGTGAGAATCATAAACATGAACATCAGTGCATGATATACGATGATAACATAAAGACAACATGGGAATGTTGCAACAACATTATACATAAAATCATAAAAATAGGTTAAGGCTAACCATCAAGAAATCGTAACATGGTGGAAAAATTCCCATAATGGATTATGTTTACTCTCCAATCCCATACCTGATGTATCATGAGACCAAATGATTACCCAATTAATTAAATTACTATATGAGCGCACCCATTATAACATGTACATGCTCACGTGTTCCACATAGAAAATTCAATATAATGACATATTTTATCAAATTTATTCCAAAAATTAAGGAGTGTGGGTTAAATACATATAATTACTCAATAAATTATGTATAGGTTCATCTAGGTGAATACCCTTGAGTGAAGATGGGTATGGGTATCCACTATACAAATGTAGGGAATGGAAAATCGCTGGATAATTTCACCAACATAACAGGGGTACATAAAGGTTCATGAGAGGGATTAATGTAACGACCCGGAATTTTGAATAAATCTTGTTTCCTAATTTTGTGTGTTATTTTATTTTATTTTATTTTTATACTCAACAAAAATGTTTTATTTGATAACATGAGTATAATTAAAATGAGACCGTTGGGTTTTGATTGTTATATGACCATTGGTCAATATGACTGCTGTAAACTAAATGTTTCGATTATTGTCTCTAAATATAAGTAATCTTGGTTAATTAATATAGAAAGAAGATTCGATAGCCTCACCCAGTAGTCTTGGACCGATCAAAGCCCATCTAATAGAACTTGGGAAGGATGTAACACCACTGGGCTTTGCTCTGGACCAAACCCAAGCCGAACTTCATCGTGTGAAGCTAGAACTGAATCACCTTTGCGAGAAGTTCAAAATGATAGAAATTACTACTCGTGTGATGTTGGCCGAGCCTCCCTTGGATTATCTCACCTTAGCACACCTTACACTTAGGTCCTATGCTGGTGTGATAAAGGGCTATGTAAGGAGGCCGTAACTACCTTGTGTAATCCTTTGTTTTAAATAAAAATTGGGATTTCTTCTTTTGATGAAGTTTATAAATTTTCAAATGACCGGATAAATAGAGTATGCATATTTTTGATGAATTTTAGAAAAAGGATATTTTAAAATTTTTTATGTAAACCTTAAATAATTAAAAATGTGTAATGATATTCAAAAAATGGTCTTCTACAATTATGTCCAGTACGAAATTTAGAGTCTAATAAGATCAACTTGATTTTTGATGAATAGTAAATTATGAATAGTGATTTTATGCTTAGGATTAGTAATGTGACCAAATGGATTAGTAATCTCACTTAATGAAAGTATTAATATGATCTAGGCATTTTGATTAAGTAATTTGATTCAATAAAATGGTTAAATAATGGTTTCATAAATTATTATTCAAGTATTAGTTTTTTCGGGTGAATAGTGTTTTTTAATTAAAAATTAAATTAAAAATATATATAAAAATATTTATATAAAATGGATTTCATTTTTGAACTCAGAGCATCGATATTATGTTAAGATAATTTTTGGGGTTTTTTCTGAAAAAATGAATTTTTGGTGAATAGTGTATTTATTTAAAAATTAAATTAAAAATATTTAGAAATTTTTTTTTAGAAAATGGAGTTCATTTTTGAAATCAGAGCTTTGATATTTGGTTAATGTGAAATTTTGGGATTTTTCTGAGAAAGTTGAATTTTCAGTGAATAGTAAAAATACAGTTTTAGGGTTTCAGTATGTTTAATGACATCATAACTATGTCATGATGATGCCATGAGATATTTTAAGGGATGGTCGACTAAAGGGGATGAATTATTTTATGAGGTGTCCCAAGTGTCCAATACCATGTGAAAATACCATGGGCAAGCCCATGGGTTTTTCAAAACCACCAATGAGGTGTCCCTTGGCCATTAATGCCTTGTCCCCTCACTTTCCCTATAAATACCAAGAAACCCTCTCATCCATTCTACTCCCCACTCTCCCCCAACGAAGTTCCGGTCTCATTACCTCCAAAGGAGTCCTCCCAAGGTTCCCCCAAGCCCTCAAGGTCCCAAACTTTGAGTTTTAAGAGTTACGTTTTAAGGTAAGGGATCCGACCTCTCTCTTTCTTTTCAAGTAATCTCATTTATGTTATTTCTTTTATGATCCATGTTCTTATGTTAAAGGATGTTATTTTATATTATTATTACTGCCCTTTTAATTTTCATATAATTAGACATACCCTCTTACTCTCATTATTTCGTTTTATGATGTTTTAAGTGGCACCGTTAGGCTGCCGATTTTTTTTTTGAAGTGGTTCTTTCACCCTTATCGTTTTCCAGTTATACTTTCATGTCTTGTCTTTCAAGTTCCTTTTTATTATGTTGGGATATGATCTCTATATCTATCATAATGATCTATTATGATCATATGATTAGAGAAACCATTTGATCTCTTCAATTCAGTTTTTTGAAGTTTTAAGTGGCGCCGTTAGGCTGCCGAATTTTTAAGGGATTCTTTCACCTTTCTCATTTTTCAACGTTCTACTTTCATGTAAAGTCTTTAAAGTTCATTTTTATTATGTTGGGGTATGATATCTATATCTATCATACTGATATTTTATGTTCATATGATGATAGACCCTATTTTGATCTCGACAATTCATTTTTGTTGAAGTTTAAGTGGCGCCGTTAGGCTGCCGAATTTTTAAGGGATTCTTTCACCCTTCTCTTTTTCAAAGTTCTACATTCATGTAAAGTCTTTAATGTTCTTTTTTATTATGTTGGGGTATGTTATATATATCTATAATACTGAACACTTAAGTTCATATTATTAGATACCCTATTTGATCTGGTCAATTAATTTTTGGTTGAATCTTAAGTGACGCCGTTAGGCTGCGGGATTTTCATAAGAGAAATCTAATTTTTGTCTTCCTTCCATATTTTTCATTTCAAATGGTATTACCTTCAAATTTCATTACAATGTTCATGTATCCATCATATTCTATCCCTATACTCTTTTATGGGTCATTTATGAATGTTTGACCCATGTCCCCTCTCTTTTCAATGTTTTCTAAAACCTCGAAACATGGTTGTTATGCTGCAGAATTTCCATCTCAAAATGTCTCTCTCTTTATCTAAAGTTCTTTTATTTTATTAAGTGAATAATCAAAGATCTCCCTTCTATATGGGTATTAACATATATACCAAAATGTTGTATTTTAAATTCTGGGATTTACATACATGAGACCCACCTTCCTTTTTTGTGGTTTTTAAAGTGACACAAAGATCATGTCTTTAAAGCAGTTTTTAAAACGTTATGATTATGAAATGAAACCCATTCCTTTTATGCTATATGGGTTGTTTATGAAATTATTGATGATGATATATGTGGATCACATGATAATAAAGACATTTCAAGGGTGCGCCCTAATAGCGCTCCAATGCATTGGGTAAAAACTTAATCTCTAGAGATGACCTTTTAGACTAATACCTTGGTGAATAACCTTGGTAAATTTTTAATGACACCTTGGGGATGGACCTTGGTTAAACGAAATGATTTTCAATATTAGATGTTGTATCAAAATCTTCATGTTATGAAAAATGTTATTTTTATTATGATATATTTCATGATTTCTTTCTCATGCCTTAAAGTTCTTTTCATGACCTTATTGATGTATCTCAAGTTCACATGTAAAATGTTTCTCTTGTTTCCCTTACTGGGCCTTCTGCTCACCCTTTATTTTGATGTATGTCCCCAGGTTATGAGATGCAGTAATGAACCTAGTATTAAAATGAGGATAATCATTTAAAGTGTTTAAGAAGAATGTTTTATGTTTTCATGTTTTAAGTTCCTGGTTTCCAAGACACTAAACCTTAAAGATCCTCAGTTTTGTAAAATGAAATGAATGTTTATGTGATAAAAAGGTGGGATGCTATAATTAAGAAGGATTAAAAGGGTATATAATCAATTTTAAATCAAAATGTATGTAATATGGATGTTTTAGAACATATACCAATATGAATAAATGGAAAACAAAAGGTATAACATAAATGTGGTTCTTGAACAATGAATAGAAGAGAGGATCCCTTACCTTGAGAGGGCACTTCTAAAAGCTTGATATGATCTTCTATAGAGATTGGGGGCACCTTTTTATGGATTTAGTTAAAAAAGGGAAGATTAATTTCATGATATAAGGTTTTTTAGTGATGATAAATTGGATCTTGGGTGGGTTTTATGGGAAAATAGAGGGTAGCTCTTTATTATTTTCTAAAATTATATTTTGGAGTCTATTAAATAAATTAGTCCAAACCACAAACCGTACCACAGGTTTTCCCATGGTTTCTATGAAATAGTGGTGTATTTAATTATTTTATAAGGGTATGAAATGAAATCATTAAATTAATACCCCTGGTGATTTGGAGGTGAGTCCCATTTATAAAGAATTCATTTTAAAACCATAAAATATATTATAGGTTTTGATAGATTCCTGAAGGATTTATAAAATTAATTAAATAACCTAAAAAATAATTTATTTTAAATGGGAAACATAATTTTGTCCTAAGAAACTCTTTTTAGTATTTATTACATCAATTTTGGGATTTTATAATGTCAAAATACATACAGTATAATTATACCATTTTTAATTTTCACCCAAAAATTTGATTATCTTAGAAAAATATGAAAAATTTACCATTGGATAATTTATAAATAATTATTTAGAAAAAATATTTATTCTATCAATATTATTCTCTAAATATTAAAATTTAAACTTTTATATAAAAATTCCTCATTTATTGAGAAATGATGATTTTTTTAACAATAACAGTTTTCAAATCCTTATAACAATTATATTTGACTTCATAAAATTATATTATAATTTATATTTAATAAAAATTATTTAATATTAATATTATATTAAAATATAATTTACTTCAAATATTCTTGAATTCATTACATAGAGTTTCTTAACTGGAACTATATATTTCATAAAAATACAAATTTTGTTTCATTGTATCAAAATATAATTTTCATCAAACTTATTATTTATTAACTATAAATTAATAAAAAATAATAAAAATAATAATTATTTTATTAAAAATAATAAAAATGAAAATTTATACTTTTAGGGTCTAAATACATAACCCTTTATTACACCAGTGAATTCCCTATGGGTAAGGTGTGTGATGATGATATTTTCTTAGGGTGGTTCGATGAACATGGTTTGGGTTGTGATATCAATAAGCTGGAAATTTTCCCATAAATGGTTTCACTCGTGCTTTACTTATTGAATATAAAATTGGGCTTGGTCAAGGGAAAATAACAGTGAGACTATCTACCTTATACGCTCTGATAAATGGGCTTCATAGGGTATGATCCTACTGGTCGAGGTCATCACTTCCTTTTTCTATGTCAATTGGATTTATCATACCCCTATATATATTAATTAAATTATCACTATATAATGTATATACAATCAATGTTTATGATGATTAACGAAATCTTAATTTTTACAGATTATATAATGTTTCAAAATAACCAAAGTAGTGCAATTATTTTTTATAACTACATTACTTAGTATGGAATTTATTTATTAAAAAGGTAATTTCATTTATAAAGTTATAGTAAATTAAATTATTCCATCCCTTCATAAATTTCACCCTCAAAATTATCATTTCATACACTAAAATAGATGAGTGTACTTCTATTTAATTACCTTTTATGGATCCCATGTATCTTCCCTAAACTTGTTGTTCTACCAAAAAAATTTGACCAAGTAAGTTGTCTTTTTTTTCATAACTTTGTCTCTATGATCTAATATATTTAATAGATATCCTTATATAAAATATCATTTTATAGTGGTAATACCTATAGATTCAGTACATATGAGGGGTATGATATGTACTTCCTCAACAAGGATACATGGAACTCATCATGTAATTGAGATATGTTAGGCTGGAGTTCTAGTCAATAGGCCACCACTCTGATGTGATCAATGATCTAAAAGGGGTCAATATATCATGGAATAAGCTTTCCCTTCTTCCTAAAACTCCTTAATTTATTCCATAGAGATATATTAAGGAACACCTTATCTCTGATCTCAAAATATAGGTCTCATTGAAGATTGTCTACATAGAATTTATGTCAAATTTGTATGAATTTAATATGATGTTGAATAGTTTTAAAATTAACTATAATCTCTTAGATAATATTTGGTCCAATCAAATTTCATTATCTTACTTCATCCCATCATTTTGGAGTCCAATACCTATTCCCATATAGTTCCTCATAAGGTTCTATTTAAATTCATGAATGGAAACTGTTGTAATATGAGAACTCCACTAGGGTAAGGTGCTGATCCCAACATCATTTAAAATCCATTAAACATGATCTTAGCATGTCCTAAAGTGTTTGAATGGTCCTTTTCATACTGAATAGTTGTCCGGGGGTGATAAGAAGTGATGAAGCATAGTTATTTATCCAATAATTGTTGAAGGATTCTCCAAAACCTCGAGGTAAACCTTAGATTTCGATCAGATATAGTAGAGAGTGGAACTCTATGAAATCTTACAACTTTCATTATGTATATCATGGTTAGTTGGCCAAGAGAGAAATATTACTCGATAGCAATGAAAAGCGTTGACTTGGTCATGTGATCGACTACCACCCAGATGGAGTTATTACCTTTTTGTGTCTTAGTGATTCCTATGATCAAATCTAGGATTAGGTTTTCCCATTTACATAATGGTATATGAAATGGTTTCATCATACCCTTAGATGTCTATCATTTTTCCTTGACTTGTTTTCATACCAAGTATCGAGATAAAAATTCTAAAATCTACCTCTTACTGTTATCATAGTAATTTTTTTATTTAATTATATATATATCTTAGTGCTTCTTGGATTAATAGATCAGGATGATCTATGAGCATCATCCAAAAGCTCATTTTTTAGTTTTATATTTGATGGGAAACATATCTAGGTTCCAAACATTAGAACTCCATATTTAGAAAAGATAAACTCCAGAATATTTGTTAACTTCATCAATATCACTTGATAATATTTCCGAGACTACTTGATCCTATCAATAAAGGATGGTTGATCACTTATTTGATCAAGGTAGGTTAAAGATCCTTTTATTATTCCAATATCAATCCTCTGTATGTACAAGAATATTGGATCCATAACAATCCTTATCTTGTATATGGTTTTAAGATCCTTTCTAATCAGAGCATCCACCAATTTTCTCCCATTCCTAGGATGGTAATATATTTAATAATCATAATTCTTGATTAGAATTAACCACCATATTTGGATCATATTAAGCTCCTTTTTTGTGAATATATACTTGATAATTTTATTATCTGTATATATTTGACACTTCTCCATATAGAGATAATGTCACCAAATATTCAGAGTGAAGATCACTACATTCAATTCTAAAACAAGAGTTGGGTAGTTATACTCATGGATCTTTTTTTGGATGATGGCATATACTATCACTATTTCATCTTGCATGAGTACATAACCCAAGACTTTTTTTGGATTCATTTCTATAGATCACAAATTATTCCCCATTGGTTGGTAATTTAAACATAGGTGTAGTAATTTGAATCTTCTTCATCTCTTTAAATATTTCCTCACATTCATAATTCCAAAAAACCTCGACTCCCTTCCAAGTTAGCTTGGTCAGTGGTCTTGAAAATTTAGAATAGTTCGTAAAAAAATCATCGATAATACCTAGATAATCCAAGGAAAGTATGGATATTCATCACGTATGTTGGTCTCATTCATCCTTTTATTGACTCTATTTTTAGAGGATCCATATATATCCCTTTACTGGTGATGCAATGACCTAGTAAAGTTACTTCCTCCATACAAAACTAACATTTACTATACTTCACAAATAACTTTTATTTTAAAAAAATATTTAGTATATAATTTAAATACTCCTCATGTTCCTCTATTATTTTTTATTAGATAAGAACATAATTTATAAATACTACCATAATTTTTTTGAGGTAATCCCTAAATACTCTATTCATTAAGTTACTGAATATATTAGAGCATTAGTGAGTCCAAATGGAATCACTTTAACTCATAGTGCCTGAAAAGTTTATGAAAAGAAGTCATGGGGATATCCTCCTCCTTCACCTTTACTTGATAATATCCCAAACAAAGATCCTCCTCGGAGAAGTATTGGACTCCACATAGCTGATCAAACTAGTCAAAAATCCAGGTAATATGATAAATTTTCTTTATCGTGATATTATTGAGCTCCTGATAATCAATGAAAAGGATCATTGAACCATCCTTCTTCTTGATGAAGAGGACTAGTTCACCCCATAGTGAAGCACTTGAGTGTATAAATTATTTATAAATATTCTACTAAAATTTATTCTTTAGATCCTCAAGTTAATCAATGACCATTCTATATGGATTCTTGGATATTGGAAAAAATATAGGTTTAACATTGATTGAAAATTAAACATCTATGATCACAAGAAAACTAGACAATTCTTTACAAAACACATTATCATATTCCCTCACAATGGGAATGTCTTCAAGGATGATCTTTTCCTTGGTCTTGATAATTTGAGAAAGATACGCTTTACCATAGGGAAAAAATTTCCATGCTTTATATGATAACACAAAATGTGATTCATCCTCTTTATTTCACTTGAATATAATCAGAGGGTGATTCATGATAAAGAGGGTGATTTATTTCTCTTGGAAATTTATGTTGGATCTATATAAGCACTAGCTTAAAAATGTTTTTTCACATTGTTTTTTTTGAGTATTTATGTCAGTTATTAGCCACTATTACTAAAGGATATGTTGTAAATATTGTCTTTAACATTAGTTAAAAAAATTAATGTTTTAAATATATAATAGAAATTATTTTATATGTCGGCTATTTAATAACCAACATAATAAAGTATATACCATGCCAGTTTTTATATGATCGATGTGAAAAGGCTTTGTGATGAAGGGTTTTTATGTCAGTTAATTATTAATCAATGTAGAACATCATATACCACATGAGTTTTTATATAACCAATGTTAAAAAATACCATCCTGAAGCCTTTTTTATGTTGGTTAATAAATAACCGATGTAAAAATACTGTTTATGCTGGTTATCTTGAAACCAACATGAAAATGGATCAGGATAAAGGGTTTTTTATGACATTTATTGAATAACAGATGTAAAAGACTATATACCAAATCATTTATATTAAAAATTATGTAAAAAAATAATGGAGATTTTTAATGTTGGTTATAAAATAACCGATTTATTTAAAAAAAAATATTTCTTTCTACCCATCCTCTCTATTGCAGACCAAAATAGAAAAATACAGATACAAGAAGAAGCAAAAACAAGCATAAAATTTACATATTAAAAATTTAAACATTCCAAAATTACAATATTAACTAAAAAACCTAAATCAAACCAAAAAACAAGAAAATACACATTTACAATTACAAAATTCAAAATTCCAATATTCACTAAAAAAATCTAAAATCCAACCAAAATTGTAAAATGATTTGGCTATTCCACTTGTAAGTGCGTAAGCTCTTGTTCAATATTAGGGAGAGATTCTTCAAAAATATAAAAATTAAATGGAAATTATTTAACACGTATAACGAATAAAACAAATGAAATATTAAGGAATATTTTATAAGGAAATCTTACCTGGTTGAACTTCGTAACTTTTCTAGTAGTAATTATTTCATACATAAATCTTAACACATAATATCCACATTCTTTGATGCCTTTTTTATTATGAAAATTCTATTTAAATGAGTTTTTAAATTCAAAATAACAATTTTATGTAAAATATCCAAAATGTACTAACTTTAAATGAAAATTAACCTTTACTTATATATATATATATATATTTAATCTTGTCACTCTTCTTATTTGTGGTTTTTTGAAATAAATCCCATATGCTATTAGAAAATAATATGAATAAAATAAAATTAAAATTCATTATAAAATAAATAACTATTAATAAATTACAACTTAATTTTGAAATATGTTCATAAAATTTCTTCACACATCGCTATGGATAGAGCATATATAGTAAAGTGTCTTCTCCCTTGGACAAAAAACACCTAACATCCAATGGTTATTGATATAAAAGAATATTTAATGTTAGTGGATAGTATATTAAAAGATAAATAACACTTTTTGAGATATATGTTTCATTACTCTAAACATAAGGAAACATCCAACACTACTCAATGAAATTCTATTCATATATTTCAGCAATATAATCTTTTCTTTCTTCTTCATTCACTGTTTGATCTTTTGGTGAAATGAACCGCGGGTCCATAAATCCATATAAACCTCTCTTTTCATTTTCTTCACATATTTTATAAAGATACATAATACAAAATATACATAATTATAAATTTTTAATAAATTTAATGTAGGGAAATATTTATGTTAATACTTACATGGGAAAAACTTAAATCAAGTTGATGACCAACTTATCTCTAGTTACAATCTCCATGATTTCATTTTTCAAAATCTGCATAGTTATTGAAAACCCACATACATTAGCTTCCATTTTAATCTTGTAAAAACCCACAAACAAATTTGAATATCTTGATAATTTTTTAAAACCACTAGAATTTGTATCTGAAGTCATATCCCTTTGTCTTTGTTGTTGGCTATATAGAATTTCATTACATTTAAAGTATTCCAATAAATAAATAGATAAATATATTAACTTTCAAATGTTAGAACATATTTAATACAAAAATAAAATAAAATATAAAATATTCACATACATCTATGGTAATATGTTGGAGAATTATAAATGGCCAAACTAAAAAGTGACCGATACTTTGTCCAACTTTCCTCACCTCGTCTTTACATAATGGTACTCCAACTGATATATCTATAATATCCTGTACAGTGACCCTATGCTGCTCTATCTCTAACTGTTAATGATGAATGGTTTTTCCAATATAATATATCATCCCATATGAAATAATATGATAATAAAAATCATCAATATACAAATCATAGTAACCGGGAAGCTGTGGAGGAGGGGGTGTAGGAGTAGGATAAAAAATAGGGTCTGTAGGAGGAGGTAGAGGAGTGGGTGTAGGAGTAGGATAAAAAATGGGGTCTGAAGGTAGAGGTGGAGGAGTCAGAGCTCCTCGTGGAGGTGGAGGAGTGAGAGATACAATATGAAATTTTCTTTGAATGTCTAAAAACCTGGATTATACCGATGCTATGACCTTTTCCTATATCATCACTTTAAAAGTTTAAACTTCATCCTCCAAAGATTCTATTTTTTTGATAAAAACCCTCCATTGTAGAAGCTGAAGAATGTGGTAACACTTCTCTCACTGATACACCCACCATGTATCCTTGTACATGACCTGGGTGTTCGGGATTTCCCAATGCTACAGATAAAATATCTTTCCTCCCCTTAGCTATAAATACCCAATGTGTTCTCTTCTCCTCAGGATAATCCTAGAATAATTATTTGATAAATCATGTAGTGATTTGAAATATATAAAAAATTGAATTAAATTAAAAATATAAATAAAATAAACATCTTACTATCCTCTCAGATATGACCCTCAATTCTTACGTAAGACATTTCCCCGTTTTTTCTCATCTAATCCCTCTTCCATTTTTCATATCTTGCCAGGGGTGGAGGGGAAACCTCTGTAGATCTTGAATACTCAACTCTCATATTTTTTAAATTTTTATCCATCATTTTTCCTTATAATAAAGTATACCCTCACCGAGATAAATTATGAGGGTATTCATTTCTAGATTGGAACTCTTAATGAGATCTCCTCAATTACTATAAATTAAGAATAATAAATCATTAGGAAATCATTAATAAGATCTTTAATATACGAAAAATTCTAAAAGTTTACATTACACTTACCAAAAATTATTCTTTTCTTATACTTTCAAAAAATTATTTCCTTGTGTCTTCATCTATAAAAGGATATATATGACATGGATTTTCATGTTTCCTATGCCCAAAAATGAAATCATATATGAGGGTTGATTTGAAATCCATCCATCTTCTAGAAGAAATTGATAAACATTTCCTCACAACTCCTCCAGTGTAAAGTATATCAAATTTCATATGATAAGAAGGGGGAAAACATATTATACTATAAAAATTTCAATATTAGTAAAACAATAACAAATGAACTTACAAAAATGGTCTCCCAAAACTTAGATTATATTACTTTTTCAACACTTCTCCAATCATTAAACAAAATACTAACTTTACTTTTACCCTAAACTGATACAAAACTCTTTAATTTGTTTTTTCATTAGGACCTCTTGGAATATCATTTTCATCAAATTCTACCACTATCTTTTGGTCCTAGCCACGAGCAACTGATAATTTTGGTAAACATGTGCTGACACATTTACCAACTCTAAAACTCTTCTTTGGATCTGTGGGAGTATATGAAGGTTAGGGATCCTCAAGAAGAGCATGTTCAAGTTCCTCCCTAGAGGTATGATCAGGATGCTCATCTCCAGAAGTATTTGTTCAATCAGCTGATTGATCTGCCATTATAAATCATTTCAAAGAAACAATAAATTATCACAAAATATACAAATTCATGTATGACAATACTAATGTATATAAAAATTGAAAAATTATGAATCACAAAAGTAAAATAAAGCTTAACACATTATTATTCATAATTTTTATAGTTAACTAAAATGAAAACAATAGTAATGATATATTAAATTTCATGTAAATGAATGAAAAGAATTCCAAAATTGGTGTATAAATATTAAAATAGTTCAACCTAATAAATCATTTTTGTACAAAAAAAATAATATTTTTCAATATACTCTTATAAAATATTTTTTTTGTTATTTAACATATTATATTAAAATAAAATTTATTTCAACATATTTATTAAATACATAAGTTATGTAATGGTAAACATTGTAAAATAAAAAAAACTAAACTAATATAAACAAAAAATTTTACTTATTAGTTTAAATATGTGATTTAATAAAGGGGAAAAATAGCATATCTAACATTTTATGAAATTAGTAAATATAAATGAGAAATAAATATACGTTAGCTATAATATTAGGAATGTACTAATGGACTGTTTCCACAAATTCCTTTATCATGATTGTTCCTTATGGAAAAAACCATGTCCATGACGTGCTTATCATTATTATCTGTTAATATTTCCATGGAAGTAGGGATATCACATAAATAAAAATCTTTTTCAAGTTTATCATCACCAAAATATTGGTTTTTTACTTTTAAAACAATAGACCACTGCATATAAGATTGATCAAGAACCTATTTTTTTCATGTGTTACCATTATAAAAGAACTAGCTATTTCTTCCAATCTATCCAGATTAACAAGTGTCATTCCAAATTTATCGTGTCTGAAACTATTGTTATCGATAAATAATTTCTAGTTAAATACTATCACTTTCAATTTAATTTAATAAACCTATCATATTTATTAAATGACTTCATAATATGATCTTAATGCATAAATCTAGTTTTTATCGTTATAACTCGAAAAATGCATTCCTTCTGTGAACTCCAATACAACACTATTCATAACTACACTTATATTGTCCTAATATTTCATATGAAATGTATAGCCATTAATTTCATACCCAGACCATGTTATTACATTTAAACTTCGACCACCCACCAATTATCTTAATGTTTCAGAGGCATCCAATCTACCTAGAACAGTCTTTTTAAACCATGGAAAAAAAGTTTTGTTATGCTCATTAAAAATTCAAAATTCTTCCTTCTTTGGATGACATTGTTTAAACACATTTATATTCATTGTTATTTATGGTTGACAATAATCTATGTTATTCAATATATATAAATGTACCTTCTTTATCTGTTCACCTAACAAAGATTTTACTTTCAATCCATGAATCCCCTTTCCCCTATAATTAAATCTTTCATGGAGAGATGGAGGCAAACCAATGTGCTCCACCACAGACATGTAGCTCTTACAAAAATCCACAACCTACATAGAAATATACGTTTCAATAATGGAGGATTCAGGTCGATATGGATTCTTAACATACCCCTTCAATATCTTTATATACCTTTTTAAAGGATACATCCAATGTAGATATATAGGTCTAAAAATATTTATTTCTCAAACTAAATGAATCATTAAATGAACAATTATATAAAAAAATATGGAGGAAAATACATTTTTAAATGAAAAAGTCTATAAATTACTTTGTTTTAAAAAAAATTCAATGCATCCAAATCAATCACCTTATTATGAATTGAATTGAAACAATAACACACATTTATGATATTCTTTCCAAAACAGATGTAAAATATTCCAATCAATTAAATTGGTAGAATTTGTTGCATCATGACATAAAAATCATGTGATTTCATACCTTTCAACTTCAAATCCTTCAAAGAGAAAAAATCTTTTAACATAGGAAGAATAACCCTAAGATAGTTTGATTTCATGAAGACACTGAAAAAATATAATTTTATCCCTATTGGATAATGAATGACAAGATGAGGGAATAAATGTTCACCTTCCATTAGAAGTTGGATCAAACTCCAAACATATTCCTATTGACAGTAAGTTTAATATTTTATTCAACCCATCTTTAGTATTTCATTTAATATCTAACAATGTTCCAATCAAGCTATCACATATATTCTTCTCCACATGTATGAAATAAATGTTATTTTTCACTTCCATGATATCTCCAATATAGTATGTCAAAAAATATTAATCCTTTATTCCAAATATGTATATCATTACTAGATTTATGTGTCTTTCCAAATGCCACAACAAGGTTTTTTACCATCTCAAAATAATGATTAGTGGATAAAGGTTTTGGAGAAATATAAAATTATTGTTAGCCATTGAATGCCTCTTTAAATCTTCTATAAGTGTTATCCATAAAAAACTTTCGATGACCCATGCATACTATTTTCATCCCTGGATGGAATTGATAATATGAAGTCTTTTGTTCACAAATTGGACATGCTTTATTCCCCTTAACACTGTATCCAAAAAAAATTCCATACGCTGGGATGTCATTTATAGTGAACATAATTATTGCATGCAGTTGAAAATATTCCACTTTATAAGAATCATACACCCAAATTCCATCCTCCCATAATATTCCCAAAACATCAAACAATAGTGACAAGGAAACATCAATATTATTTTTAGGTTGCTTTGGTCCAGAGATCATTAAACTCAACATGACATATTTGTGTTTCATAGAAAATTTAGGAGATAGGTTTTAAATTAAGAATAAAACAGTACTTGAACTAGGTGTTCTACTAAAGATTCGATATGGATTCATTCCATCTATGCAAAACCCATGTCTAAGATTTATAACTTCATTTCCAATTGTAGGAAACATGTGATCAATTTTCTTTCACTGTGGTCAATTAGCTAGATGACATATTTTTTCATCACATATCTACTCATCAACATGCCATATTAACCTTTTTGCATCATGTGAATTAGAAAATAAAATTTTCAAATGATGAATTATAGGAAGATACCAAAATACCTTGGGAGGGGTCTATGTAACCTCTAAATCAGCCTGTGATTTTTATTTCAACATATACTGTGATGTCCCACATTTGGGATACTCTAACAGAAATTCATATTCCTTCCTATATATCACACAGTCATTCGGGTAGACATGTATTGTTTTGTACCCAAATCACATTGGTCATAGTATTTTATTTTCTTTATAATGTGAATCATGAAGATTATTGTTTTTATGAATAATATCTTTTAACTATTTTAGTAAATATGTAAAACTTTTATCACTCCAACCATATTTTTCCTTCAAGTTAATCAATCTTAACACCGATGATAAAACATTAAAATCTATACAACCATGATATAATGGGTTTTCAACATCACAATATAGACGATAAACTATTGGTTATTTCTTAATTTTCTCTTCTTCAATATCACGATTCATTTCTTCAATTTCATCAGAGTTACGATCTTGCAAAGCATCATCATCAGTAGATCTGAAATTCTATCCAATTTTACCTTTCCAAATCCAATATTTGTAACTCAGATTAAAAACATGACAAATTAAATTATATTTGAACTATACACTTTTCAACTTCTTCATATTGAAACATTTCACGCATAGATAGAAAAACATGTCATTTTTTGGAACATTTCATTTAAAAAATTCCAAAAAAGAATCAACACCTTTTTCATATTCATCACTCATTCAATGTGTCATAATTAAAATTCAACTCATTATTACCTATAACAAATATCAAAATTATATATATTGTTAAGATAATCCAATTTTATATTTTTATGAAATATTTCATAATTTGAATGTAACATAATTTTTTAATATAAAAAAAATAATTGTGTATTTGAAAAATATAATTATAAATTATATAGAAAAATGGAATATAAGTTTAAATATAAATTATAAATCATAAAAATATATGAATGTAAATAATTTTAAAATGAAAATATAGTTAGATAAGAAAATTTTATATTTATATGAAATATGCCATAATTTAAAAATAACACAATTTTGAAATATAAAACAAATATATGCGTATATAAAAATTATAAGGATATTGTTTTTGAGAAACAAGATAGAAAAATACTATGTAAAAATAAACCACTATCCACTAGTGTGATATATTATTAACCCATCACAATTTTTTTGTGTCAATGCAACTCATGGGAAAATTAATACATAAGAATAAAACCCTTGAAGTCATATAATAATTCTCTCACATTTTATATCACACTATAGTTTAACATACATCTATGAGATATGGTATATTAATAATATACAAGGGTTTCATCATTTTAGGGTAAGATTACTAATTTGAAAAAGAAATCCTTTATAGATAATTCTCCCAACCATAGAAATACTCTATTATCTTGAACTTTAGGGAGAAAAAATATCATAATTACTCCTATGACCATTCTGGAAAATGAGATAACTCTTTTGATTTACTTAATCCCCATAATACATTTCATTTAATTATTTTTTTAATGATATAATATATGAGAATAATTCATTCTAGCACTAGATTATTGTATGATGATGTTTATAGGTTCATGGAGTTCATTTTTTATTACTATAACATAGATTCATCCCATGGATCCTTTATCTCAAAAATAGTTTGACGAACATCACTATCTAAATAGGCCATGAATTAGTGAAGAATTCATAAAGAAAACATATATAGGTTCTATTTTTTGGAAATGTTACATTGATACATGACTTCTACCTAAGAAGTGTAGTCCTTGCAAAAAAGGTTTATATCCCCTATATGAGAAAACAATAACGACATGTCATTTGGGAGGAATTGTAGGTAGTTTCACAACATCCATCATATTGACCATCCATATGAAAAAAGGTTCTAGTGGTTTCATATTGTGTAAAAAGTTTACAAGATTTTCAACCTCACACATTCTCACCTTACAGGAAACAAAGAATATATTTGTTCCAAATATGAGGAATGCATATAATAAAAACTATAGATTTAATTAAATTCATGAAACATGGACTTATATTGAATACACAGTGTTTAATTAGAATATAAACTATGTACCACATAAATTATTACTATCTACAGATGCAATGAGATAACAAGAAGAAATTAAACAATATATTTTGATATTTTAGTAACTAAAATATCAAAATATAGAGTTTGGGAATCCAAACAAATAGAACGAATGAAATCAAGGCGTGTGAGGATTACATTATAGTTGTAAGTCGATCAGATATACACAACTTTGAAAAATATGATTAATGAATCTGATAAAATGAGGTTGGAGGCCATGGGATCGAAGAATCGATTTTAGGGTTTTCATGTGAGAGAGAACGGAGTCGTTGTCATCTGATAAAAAAACACCTTAATGAATCTAAACTGGGATTCATAGATTTTTTAAATGATTTATCACATTGGTTATTTATTAAATGACGTGATAAAGAAATTTTTATTACATTTATCATGTTAGTTATTATATAACCAACATGATAAATCAATGAACTTTTCTTTATAATGTCAGTTATTATATAACCGACATAAAATATTAGATTTATCACATTGTTTATAGAATAATTGACATTATAATGTGAGAAAATATATTTATCACATTGATTATTCTATAACCGATTTGATAAATCAAGATAATTCATTTGTCAAGTTGGTTATATTATAACCGACATGATAAATCAATATACACAACTTTTCACGTCGAATATAACTAACCGACGTGAAATTTTCGACATGATAAATACATTTTGGGATAATGTAGGAAAGACAATCCACACCCAGAATAGAATTAGATTCTTTTAAAGTGAGTACAATAAGTTTTATTGGGAAGTTCATCCCACATATTTTGAAAGGGAAGGAGTTATATACTTGGAATGCAATAGTTTCCCCATTTTCCATTTTCACTGATAACTCCACTTCCATGATTTTCAACGGTGTTTGAATAGTTTTACTAAACTTGTATGATATGAAAGAATGACTAGAACCAGAATAAAATAGTATGTCCACTATCCCTGAATGAACAACCAGTGTACCTATCACCACTTCATTTTTGGGATGCACCTCAGTGGTTAAGATGATATAAAATCTCCCTTTCTACCCTAGAGGATTTTGGCATTGATTATATACAAATACCCTTATCTTAGGGAATTGGCTTGCATAATGACCATGTTACTTATAATTGAAACACAATAATAATGATTTACGGATGATTATATCATTCTATTCTTCTATCAAATTTGTGGGTTTCTCCTATCAGCAGTTTCTAGCTACCTGCCCTTTCTTCACGCACCTAAATCATTTCCTTTTCCCCTTAAGTCAATTTTTATGGAACTTATTCCCACATAAAGAGTGGAATGCTGGACTTTACTTCCACAATTGGATTTCTCAATCAAACCACTAGAATTAAAATCAACTTCATTCATATTATCCCTATAGAAACCTTGAGATTTTATGACTTATATTTTGACTTTGAGGGCACATTAAACAATTTCTTTATAGCTGTCAAGGTCCCAAATCACCAAGGATTTTAAAAGACTTGGCTTTATCCCCCAAAACAAGTGGTCAAATTTAAAATTATGGGTAATGGAAAATCTAATGGAATATCATGCAAGTCTTATGAATTTTTCTTCATATGTCCTGATGGATTTATCATTTTTTCTTTAGGGAAAGGAAATCCCTCTACATTTTATGTTTGAGAGTGTGAGGAAAATATTTGTTGAATTTTTTTTCCATAATTCATTCCACTCCATTTCTTTTATATTTTCCTTAGGCTTAATTTTTTTATAAATTTATATCATTTATCAAATTCTAATTACACACAATAAACAAACATCACGACCTTCTCTAACTTAGAGCATTAAAGGATGAAGAATATCTTCTCAAATGAGTCGATCCATTATTCCATGATTTTGGGATTAGACGATCCATTGAAATTCGATGTCCTTTGTCACATAATGGTTTTAATTGAAAATTTATATTTCTTAGGTGGATTTAGGAATTCACCTTCATTCACGTTTCTATTAAAAACCTGAGTCAGTTGAGAAAATATAGTTATGTTTCTTTCAATTCCTTCTCTCATCAGGTTGGGAATCTCATTTGGGTAGTCATCACATTTCCCCTCACTTTGGTTATTGGTATGGTCTATCCTATTCCCAAGCATTGAATATAATAGAGGGAAAATTAGGAATTATAAATTTTAAATTATCAAACATATAAAATTAAAACCATGAAAATTAAATGGGTAATACATAAATTACAAACATTCCTTAACCTACATATTTCTAATATTTAGTCTAAGTTATCCACAATCACTTTCCTAATATAAAATCTTATGGGTATCTTGTTCCATTCATAATGGTTTGTAAAGAGATTGTGAGTTTTCCAAATAAGATTCCCTAAGAGTGTCAAACCATATATGTTGTAAGGCCCATTATTGTATATCAGGTGATGATCAAGTCTATCTCAATGCACCCTTTTGGTGGTTACTACCCATAGGTACAACTATTATAGAAAAACTCATAATTAAAGTATCTATACAGGGATGAATTTTCTTAGAAAATACTTACACTATACTTTACAAAAATTTAGGTCTATTTTACTATTCTTCGTATTATCCCTAAGGTTTGACTAAGGTTCTCTAATCCTAATCCCCAAAATAACTAGACTTTCCTCTCCTGCCAACTCTGACAACCCATATCATTGTTACACTTTAATTGATGATATATTACAGAAATATAAACTTAATAAAACACCATTAGATGACTAGGGATATTTTATTTTAGAAATTATATATATAAAATAATAACCAAATATAGGATATAACGATATTAATAAACACTTCCCTAACATTTCATAAAATTCCATTTCCCCTTTAAAACAACATAGGATATTCTAGGGACATACAAAAGAAAGAGGTGATATATAAATCCTAGTAAGGGAATAAAAAAACATAACATGATGAATGTATTACATTTTAGTCAATATTCACACCATTGAGACATAAAATGGGTGAAATCATAAATATGAACACTGAATCATGATATACGATGATAATATAATGGGAACATTGGAATGTGGTGATAACATTATACATGAAATCATAAACATATGTCAAGGATAACCACCAATACATAATAAAATGGTGGAAAAAGTCCCATAATGGATTATCATTACTCCCTAATTTCATATATAATATCTCATGAGACTGAAACATTACCCAATGGATTTGAGATCTATATGGGAACACCCATCATAACATGTACATGCTCATGTGTGCCACATAGAAAACTCAATATAAATACAAATTTCATCACATTTAATCAAATTATTATGGATTAGGGGTTAAATACATGTAATTAACCAATAATATAAGCATAAGTACATCTAGGTGAATACCCTTGAGTGGAAATGGGTATGAGTATCCACTAAATAAATGTTTGACATGGAAAATTGTAGGATAATTTCAAAATAATAACGTGGATATATAAAGGTTAATTGGAGGGATTAACGAGAGTGAAATAGGTATATTCTCACTTGAAAATAAAAATGGTAGTAATAGGGATGTGTAAAAATATCCCAATATGAATAAATGGAAAACAAAAGACATAACATAAAGTTTGTGCTTAAATAAAGAAGAGAGGATCCCTTACCCTTGAGAGGGAACTTCTAAAATCTAGAAGGGGGATTCTTGAGAACTTGGGGGGGGGTATCTTTTAATGGATATAGAGGCGTAAAGAAAGAGTAATTCCATGATACAAGGTTTTTTAGTGAATATAAAAGGTATATTTGGTGGGTTTATATAAGAAAATAGAGGGGAGTTCTTTATTATTTTCTAAACTTATGTTTTTGACTCCATATAATAAATTAATTCAAAACAAAAACAATCCCATGTTTTTTCACATGGTTTCTACCAAAGAGGGTTGTATTTCATTATTTTATAAGATTAAGATCTGAAATAATTAAATTAATACACTTGGTGATTTGTAAGTGAGTCATATTTATAAATAATTAATTTTAAAACCTTAAAATATATTATAGGTTTTGGAGGATTGATAAAGGGTTTATAAAATTTATCAACTAAACTAAAAAATACATTATTTTAAAGGGAAACAATAATTTTGTCGAAGGATACCATTTATATTATTTATTATATCACTTCTTGGATTTTATGATATCATAATACATACTGTATAATTATACCTTATTTAATTTTCACCCAAAAATTTGACTATATCAAAAAATAATGAAAAATTCATTATTGGATAATTTTGATGTTAAAGTTTCAAATTTTTTTATTCTATCAAAATAATTCTCTAAATATAATAAATTAAACTATTAAATCAAAAATCCCTAATTATTTAGAAATGCTTATTTTTTTAACAATAATAATTTTTAGAGCCTTATAATTTTTTTTGACTTAGTAAAATTATATTATTATTTATATGTCATAAATATTATTTCATAATAATATTTTATGAAAATATATTTTATTTAAAAATTATTGAATTCACTAAAAATACTATCTTTACTGAAACTATATATTTCCCAAAAATTCAATTTGTGTTTCATTAAATAAAAATCTAATTTTATCAAACTTATTATTTAATCATTATAAAGTAACAATAAAAGGTATACGTATAATCATTAATTTATTAGAAATAATAAATAATAAAAATTAATATTGTTAAGCCCATGATAGATAACCCGTTATTACACCAGGGAACTTTCTAAGGGTGCGGTGCACGATGGTAAGATTTTCTTATGGTGGTTTGGTGAATATAGTTTGGAACATGATCTCAATAATATTAAACTTGTCCTATAAATAGTTTCACTTGTGCTTTAGTTGTTGAATATCAGCTTATGCTTGGTCAAGGGAAAATCCCAATGACGCTATCTCCGTTGGAAGCTCTGATAAGTGGGTTTCATAGGGTATACTATTATTGGTCGAGGCCATCACTTTATCTATGTCAATTGGATTTATCATAAACCCACACCCACACACATATATAAATATATATTAATGATATAATCACTATATAATTATTATACTATCAACATTTATGATGCTTAAAAAAATTTAAATTTGGAAAACTATATAATAGTTCAAACTAACCAAAGTAGCATATGTGTTTTCTATAACTAAATTACTCAATGAATACTTCATTTATTCAAAAGGAAATTTCATTTATAAATGTTCAGGTCATTACATTTCCTTCAATTGGTTAGAAATATGCCCAATTTGGATTCCCATGTTCCTCATGGCATCCCTTTGATTTCAAGAGCCATATTTTAATTCATGTATGGACGTAGATTTATACTTATAATGGGATTTCCATTTCTTACGTTCATCCCTTTTTATAGTCTTAAAAGTGGACATGGTCTCCTTCAATGATTGGAACTAACTTGTGAGTGTTGGACCTTGGTGTTGGGGATGAAAACATTAAGCCCTTGGATCAAATACATG
Organism: Viscum album; assembly: GCA_963277665.1. Classification (NCBI taxonomy): domain Eukaryota; kingdom Viridiplantae; phylum Streptophyta; class Magnoliopsida; order Santalales; family Viscaceae; genus Viscum; species Viscum album. Next base: position 149,246,156 of record OY728125.1, read on the forward strand.
GACTTATTCTTTATTCTGTTTTTCTTATTGTGGTGGCTATTGAGGCCTCTATCCATGAACATTATTTTTTATATTATAATCTTAATAATTAACGTATTCATAATTCATTCCCTGGGGATATTGATTAGCCATCATTGCATCAAGTTTCCTTGACATTTGGTTCATTTGGATGAAAACCTAGCTGTTTTACACTATGTGAACTCCCTCTACTATCCTCCCTTGGTCTGATTTCCATTTGAAACTATTGTTGGGCATTTAATCCACCAATTTATAACTCTCTTATGGTGACTTCCTCTTGAGAGAATCTCCAACGACTACATGAACAATTGAACAACTACCTTGGGATACAACATTGTAAAACATTTGTATTAGAATAAAAATTTTAATGTAATGATGAGGAAAATATCTTATCAAAAATTTAAACCTCTTATAAGCATATATAATTATTCTTCAGTCATTTTGTCAAAATTAATAACAATTATTCTGTGGAAACAACCCTGTTAAAAACTTCCTTACCAAATCCTTTCATGTTGTGACTAAATGTGGAGGTAGACTCTGGATATATTATCATGCATTTTACTTTAATGAGAATATGAATATGCATAATTTCACTACATCACATGTGATTTGGTTAAATTGGAACATGTCTCACAATTCCAAAAAACACCAAATATGAGAACTGGGATCTTCATGTGGCAGCTCGATGAACTGAACTGAATGTGTGATATTTTTGGATATCTCAAGATTTATCTTAGAGTGTTAGGCCACCATCAATGGTACTATGATTATAGGATGAACCCCCAAATTTGATGTAATTTTTTAATTGCTAAATTATTTCATCCTATGGTTTCTTCTTTGAACCTCTTTCACTACTCCATGGAAAACTTCATGTACTTATCTTCTAACCATGTTCTCTTCTTTGCGTGTGTTTTGTTTTCTCTTCTTATTGTCCTTTCGATATCATGATTAAAATCGTGATCAACTTTCTTTTATTTACCCCCAGGTAGAGTATTCGTGTGCCAAATTTGATCATGAAACCACACCACTAGAAGAAAAAGTGTGAAAAGATGAAAAAGATAAAAAGAAAAATGGTAAATTCCAAAAAATTATAATCTTTACTAACTATCACTCCCTTGAAAAAATTCCAATTTTGATGTCACCATATTGTGTCCTTACTTATCTTGAGTAATATCAAAGAACAAAATTTCAAAATCTCAAAAATCACTAACAGATTTTAAAATGTTGAAGAGTAGTGATCAAGGTTGATCCACTAAGAATGGTGTAGAAATTATTTAAAATGTTTAGGAAAATTAAATGAATAAAAGGAAATGATTGATTTTGTTGGTTTCTTAGTTAATGAAGAAAATACCTAGAAAATGTAATTCCAGGTTCATATATTATATTATATTAGGTGTTTTGGGGTACAATTACATTAAACACACACACACTAAACACACACAGACCTGAAAAGCAGGTCATACCTCCCCAAAAGGGATAACCCACCCAACAAGCCACTATATTACATAATATTTTTGGCCAGAAAGCCCAGTTGGAATGAATCCCATTACATTCTTGGCCCATGTCCCATTCTTTTAATAGTAACTTGGCTATTATAGTACCCTCTACAGTACTTCCACCGATACAGTACTTGTTACAGTACCCACCGCTGCTACAGTGTTGCCTGCCGCTGTTATAGTACTGCTACAGTACCCACCATCGCTACAGTATGCTACAGTGCCACCACCACTATAGTGCCACTGGTGAATAGTCCATCTCTGCTACAGTATACTATAGTACTGCTATAGTACCTCTCCCCAATGTGTTTTTAACCCCCACTTTTGATGTATTATTACGAGGTGCTTACCACTAATCCAATACCTAACTACAATTTCCATGTTCATATACTTAGTTGGAAAGGTGATGTGATTTAATTTAGATTCTACCAGAATTGAAACAAAGAAAGACTCCTCTTATATTAATTAATATCCTCTTCATGAACAACCATTTCCCTTTTGAGATATTTAGTTTAATTCATAAGTTGGTGTTAAAAACATTACTTAAACATAACTCTCCCAAACTCAGGCATTTGTTGTTCCATGAGAGGTATAAATAGTAGATGTGTTTTATGCAGCAGATCCTCTTTCCACAGTGTTGTTCATTCATTAGGAAGGGGGTGAGTTTGAGATGTAGAATGAAATAAATACACTACTCATCATAATATTAAATTACACACATCCTTAAACTAACCACAATTCATCTTCTTTACATTACTTGGTATAGGACAAATTCACCCCCTCATGCTAGTCATGAGTGGATAAATAAAATAAAAACAAAACCTATTAAAGTAGTAGAAATCCATGGAAGCAGCAATTCCTTCATCTTTTAAGTTGTGGATATCCTAAAAAAATACCCAGTCTAAGTAACAAAATCCTTCTATCCTTTTTATTCTCCTTAAGATAATCATCTCTCCCTTTTCAAAATTTAAATTATTTCTCCCCCCGCTGTATTTTTTTTCATCCCTGTATATTTTATCCTTGTTTGAACTTGTTAGCATCAGAAAATTTTTAAATATGGGTTTTCTAATTTTTTTTTATGAAAACAGGATAGGGTTGGGAATATTTTTAAAAATGGGTTTGGAGATGTATGAACCCCATTCACACATCTTCCCTCACTAGGAAGCGTGAATGGGGTTCATACATACAATATAAAGTTTATAATGGATGCGTGAAACCTGTTCACACATCCTACAGAAATTTTAAATAAAAAAATCATAAATACTAATTAAATATTTATAAATACTGATTAAAAAAGCATGAAGATATTAAAAAAATTAATAAATATTAATGAAATAATCAATAATATAAATAAAATAGTAATAAATATGAAAAAAATATTTTCTATATTTATAAATATTAATTTTTAAAAAATAAACTTTAATTAAAATTTAACAAATATTCCAAAATATTATTAAATATTAATTAAAATAGTAAATATTCAATTAATATTGATTAATTTTAATAAATTTTTAACAGGTTTTGGGTGAAACCCTCTTATTAAGAATATAAATATTAAATAAATATGAATTAATATAAATAAATATTTATTAATTATTAATAAATATTAAATAAATACTAATTAATGTTAATAATTATTACTAAATATTCTTGAATAATAGATATCCATTAAATAATTATTAATAAATATTCACGCTTCCTACAATTGTTTTAATTAAAATAAAAATCATCAATATCTATAAATACTAATTAAATATAAATATTTTATTAATTAAAAATCATCATTATGTATAAAATATCAATAAATATAAATAAATATTAATAGATATTAATTAAACAGTCAAAATTATTAATAATAGTGTTCATGGTAATTTTGATCAACTGGTCTGATTCTTGGTTCACTGCTCAATTTCTAGTATCAGTTCATACTTAAGAATCTATCATCCATTATTCAATTCTAAGTCTACATGAGTCAAAATCCGTCTAGAAAACAATGGGATTTTATTTGGGAAATAATGTTGTCCTCTACCAACTGATCATGATACCACATGAAAATGAGAACTCATTCACTTAACATCAAGTGTAATCCAATTTTATTTTTGGATGAAGATATTAAATGAGATATTAAAGTTTTATTATAAAAATAAACCTAAAATTAATGCACTTACTTTAATAGATAGATCAAAAACATTCAACTGCAATAAGAAGGATAAATGGCCTTTGAGCACATCCATATTGGAACTTTTCTTATGTCTTTGATTAATTCAATGACAACCCATTTCTATTAAGTTTATTTTTTTAAAAAAGGAAGATATTTAGAAAATCATTCCTCTTTCAATAATATGATATTTTTGAACATTCTATAATAATTAGGTTTGATTCTATTTTATATACTAATTCGGGCAGTGATTTCATATTTCTTCATTTACCTCCCCCTCAAGGGAAACACTCATAAAGTTTAGTTTTTAAAACATATATAACATCACCAAGGATGATCTTCTTCAATACTTATTCTTAAGGATACCAAAAATATGATCACACCATGATGATATCTTCTTTATAGTTATTGTCTTGGATATGCTAACACATTATTAAAATTCATCAATGATAACCATCTTACTTACATCATAAGAATAGATAAATTAAACAATGATTAAGTAAATATAGAGGATCTTCCTTAATTATTAATGTGAATAGGAAGGTTGAGGTTTTTTCTCAATGAAGTTGGTCCAGTTACTATAGTATTCATGATTGTATATCTGAACATCTGTTCTAATTTATATTGTGTAGCAGGGATCTCTTTATATTAAATTCTTATTTTTGTTGAGATTGTTTCCTTATTAGACTTCATGGATGGTGAAATATTAATCATCATAAAGATTATTTATTATTCTGAAATAATATGATAATTTCCATCATTTTATCACGTGATGGATGTATTTTAATAGTGAAATCCTCCAATGAAGATTGCATACCAATAGAAATTGTGTCCTTTTATAAAGTCTGAATATGTATATTCTAAAAATTGGCCAAATGAATTTTAATTCCATACCTCTCATATTGTGGTTTTTATGATCTTCAATCATAATCATCTACTCTGCACAAATATCCACTATTCATTAAAATTATTCTTCATTCACTTTAGGTTTTTTAAACAAAGAATCATGTTCCCTGATTTTTGGATTCAAATCATTGAGATCAATAATAATTTTCAAAATTTCTTGAAGTTCACAGATCTTTTTCTTCAGAGTATTAATATTTATTAATTAATTTAATCATATTATTTATTATACATATATAGATAATAATATTAAGTAATAATATGAATAAAAAAGATAAATTATTTATTTTTGCAGATAATTTGATAACAATAAGACACTTATTAAAAAAATAATAGAACTATAAAATGATAATAGTAAGGATCATAAAAAATGTATCGTAAATAAAAAATCAACATAATCTAAACCTCTGGCATGGATTCTACTCTATATCACAACCATGCATATACTTGATGAATCCTCGTCGTGTCTATCTATGTATGTCATCTAGAGTACATTGCACATCATCATCAGCGAACACCTCTACATCCTCCTGTGTGACATGTGGTGGATGTACAATCACACCATACGTACCTTGTCCTATATATAAGGATTGTGGATGCTGGATAGAACTCTCAACAACATGGGAAGAAGATGGTTATTGTGATGAAGATGTATGTAATAAATCATCCAACTAAATCCAGTCAATGTCCGTATCTATCTTTGGATGAGCCTGAGAAGTTAGAGGAACATCTGACTGATCAATCTGAACACTCTCCTCCTGTGGAACAACAACATATGACTGATCATGCTAAATACCCTCCTCCAATGGAACATAAACATCCATAAAAAGGTCTTCACCCTCTGGTACATATGTATGAGGCTCAGCAAGCTCCACAGCCTCCTCAGCATGCGGTGGATCAAAGAAAATTCCATGATAAATATCGTCCATCAAAGGAAGAAACTCAGTCACAAGGATGTGAAAATATGTTGGGTCAAATACAGCTCTCTCTACTAGACCAGACATGTGAAGTAGATGATAGATACAAGAATCTTGTGAAAACAAATTCCATTATTAAGTAATATGAATAAAAAATCTGTTGAACATTAGAAGAAAGAATGTTACCAACTCATGAAAGCCCCATCTATGTCATGTCAGAAATCTGATTGGGGACTTGATGTACCAGGATGTATAATCCATCTGATCCACCAAATGAAAATGCATTGTCCCTACCCCTCGCAACTGGTACTCCTATCGTCTGTCCCATAAATCAATATATTTGGCGTGGTATCTCCTCCAATAAAAATATCTCTTCCCTGACATCTTCAGGGAATTCAGTGAAGCTAACTAACTGGGCGGGTTAGGAACAGGCTAAAATAATTCAAACTGCCTCATAACTCTATTAGTATGACGCCACTCGACTATATATAAACAAATCAACGAAACCCTATATGAGTCAGTAGAAAGAATCACTGTATATTATGGTGGAAGACTCTGGATGATATCATCTATATATGACATCCATGTAATCTGAAATAAAAAATGAATAATAAATTAATAAATAGATATATGTATAGTAAATAATAAATATTTAACAATATAAGTAATAATCACTTACATAATTTGGTCAAATACATCCCAATATAAGTCTGTAGGCATGCATGTCATGTATGGGGGTATCTAAATGTCGATGTTCCTGATTCCACCTATAGATAATATTGTTATATTTACATTTTATAATAAAAAGTTATAAAATTAATTTAGACATTAGAAAAAGGGAATAACATACCATTATCCACGCAGAGCCTATACTACAATATCGGTTGGAAATGGTTCACGAGCATGTGGAACTAAATGAGGGATGTGCTCCCACACCCACATCTGTAGAAGAACTATACATCCCGTGATCAACATCTTATTGATGCGACATGCACCGTAGAGTGTAACAACCCAATGTTTTTAATAGAAACTCCCTTCTTATAAATATGTCATAAAATCACATGAAAGCACAACATAATGAACTACTAAGTGATAAGAGACCTTTACACATAAGGTTTTCACTTATGTGTTTGGAATTTCAAAAATCCGGCATACACGGTTGTGTTCAAGATGTTTTTTGGAGTCTAATAAAACAAAAAATAATTTTTGGTGAATAGTAACCTACCCTAATGAATAGTAACATACCCTTATGAATAGTGATATAACCTAATAAATAGTAACCTCGCCTATGGTGGTATAAAAATAATATTCAATTTGGAAGTGTAATATACCTACATTTTAGAATGAGTTAATGAATGTTTTAAAACTGGTTTAGATAATAAATTATTATTTTAATTAAATATTAAAATAATCATATTTAGAAAATTATTTTTGAAAAATGGACTTCATTTTTGGATTCTACACGTAGAGAAATGGTTAGGGTGAATTTTTGGTATTTTTCTAAAGTACTTGATTTTTTTGATGAATATTAAAATACGGTAATTTACTGTATATATACATTATAATCTAAATAGGATATTCCTAGAATCATGGATGATTTCACCACCCATGGTTCGAATTCAAATGACCCATTTACTATTCTTGGTCATGGAATACTTACTATTCTTTGTCTGGAGAAGAAATAATAAATTAAGGATTATAATATCATGAAATCCCTCCTCTCCTCCACTATAAAAACCCTCCTTCACTCCATCTTCTCTCCACTCCTCTCAAGCTCCATGCCTTCTGTAAATTCTGACCAAATCTCTACCCAAGGTCCTCCCCCACGTCCAAAAGCTCTTAACCTCCTCAAAATACCAAAACCTCTCCCCTTACGAGGTTCTCAAAGGAGGAAGTCTAAAGAGGTAAATTCCTCTTCCCAAATTTCTTCTTTTCGTTTAAGTTCATTTATTTTTAATTTCATTCCTCAACTACCTTCACCAAAATATTATGATAAATCCAGAAGCATACATGTACCAGAATGTATTAATTCTAGTGTTAAAATTAATTATCTTCTCTCCTTTCCCAACTCATTTATTTGAAAGAAATGAAAGAACTGTTTGAGATGTGCTAATTTAGCACATTCAAGGACAACAGTTTATCAATTTTTGTTATTATCTTTAATTATGGTCATGAAACCATTTGTGTTATGTTTGAACCTGATTATTATATATTTAATATATCCTATTTTTGGTTCTGTAATATTTTGGTACAAATGGAATTAAGTTATAATGAAAAACACATTATTTGTAATCAAATCCACCGATTAACAAAAACGGTTATCACTAAGGTTATATATATAATAATTCGACATCACTCTAAGTAACCTAATTAAAATTAAAACCATGTAATCTCATGGATATGATCTAAATAATGTAAATTCAATTCTGGACTACCACTTTCATCTTGATTATAATCAAAACATGAATATAAGCGAACCTATCTTTTAAAGCCAAGTAAACAAACGAGCCCGAACAATGAAATTGAACCTTATAACTAATCAAGAAGGATTTTAATGAACTAAAAAGAGTTACAATAAATCAATTACATATATAAGAGGTTATGGACTTATGAATTAGTAATCCTAATTTTTTATTCAGGTCATTAATAACAGGTGGAGAACACCACCAGATTTGAGGCAAGGGATCCTCTCCTTTTATCTCTTAATCAAGATTGTCCTCTATACTATGCCTTTATATTTTACTAGAAAATGATGGGGTATGTTTAAGAACCTCCCACATACTTCCTTATGGATTTATAAGTGATTAGAAACCCCATTTCTCTCTCATCAATCCCTCTTGGTCACACTCGACACCATGCCGATAAAATAGTAACGAATTCTACCCGAACCTTCTTTGTTATTTTGGGTTACCTTATCATTATTTCAAAATGGTTCTATCTTATCTATATATGCGAGTCTTATTAATTCTAGTTATTTGTACCAGATTATTATATCAATACCCTTTAATCACATTATTTCAGGGATATACATGATTTTGAAAGATTCCCTCCTTAGAACTTTCCAATAAGCCAACCTGTTTAAAGGGGACTTCCCAAATTTTTACCCAAATTTAAATTGAACCCTATCCTATGTTTTGAAACACCATTTTATTTATAAAATAATTATTTTTATTATGAAAAAATTCTTGGTTAATTTCTAGTTTTATATAAAATAATGTCCTATTTTCAATTTGAAAAGCTCTAGAGTGTTTTCCATAAAACCACACAAAAATGTTTTAATGATAATGTTTCTAAAATACATTTTTAATATGTTTTCACTTATATTTGACACCACTTAACATGTTATATTACTATTTTACCCTATTAATTTCCATGTATGTTGTAATCCCTTCTTTTCATTGACACTTTCGTGATACGCCCATTAGATATGTTTTATATCATGATTGTGATACCCAATTCTTTCCATGGGTAACCTTATGTTTATGTATGGTTGATTAGGTATGATTATTTATGTGGCAATCATATTCATGAATATTTTGATATGGGTTTTCTCATATAGCACTCCAATGCATTGGGTAAGGATAAGTCTCATGAGATGCGATGTGGAACGGGATTGGCGGTTAGCCTTGACCCGTACCAAAATGGGAAACTAGATTGGCAGTTAGCCTTGACCTATACTAAAGATATGATTTATGATTCTTGCACATTTATATGATTCCATTTTTATATGATCCCATGCATATATTAAATTATTTCATAAGTTTCATGCTTTGGATATCATTATGTCATGCCTCTTAACTCATGTGCTTGAGATGTATCCTTATGTTCATTCCCTTAATGAGCATTTTTAGCTCATCCCTTTGTTCATGTGTTCCCCAGGGTACCCTATGAATATGTAAGGGCTCAGAGGAAGTTAGAATCTCTTTATGGGGATTAAATAAAGAAGTTTTTTAGCCCCATGTTTTTTTAATATGTTTCTAGTCTTCCATGACACTCGACTTAATGATCCTTGGCTTGTACTCTGATGATTAATTATGCTTAAAAACATGAGATGTTATATGTAAAAGGATTGGGTCACTATAGTTGGTATCATAGGATGGTCTAGTTATTTTTGGAGATTAGGAATAGAGCACCTTAGTGAGAACCTTAAGAATGAGACTAAGTATAAGGAAACAGTTCTAAATTTTGGTGAGTATAGAGTAAGTGGTTTATCAAGAAAATACATCCCTATATGGATATGAGTAGGTAGACGTGGCTCTGGCGTAGATGTATCTAGGGGTAAAACCCAAAAACAGCGCTTTAAGCTAGACTTGAACGGGAACTGGTGCATGATAATAGGCCTTGCTGCACTCTTGGTTACCACACTCCCGAGGGATATGCTTTGGTAGATTCATGAGCTTATTACAAACCATTATTAAGGGAAAAAAAGAAGCCCATTAGAATATAAGTTAAGAAATAGATCTAGGATAACCTATATATAAACCTAAAGAATCACAAGTTAGGATATACTTATTCTTTATAAGTTTATCCTTTAATGTTCAAAGTTTCTTTTTTATGCTCAATAGCTAAGTATTCAAGACCTATAATTATACATTATTTTTCTTAGTTAATGGCGGGAAATAGAAGAACATGTTCCAACAACCAATGTGATAGGAAATGTAATGATTTCCCTAATGACATTCCTGATGTGATGGAAGCGGGTGCTCAAAACTTCATGGTAGTAATTGATCAGATGGATCGAGTTATGAATAATAACTTGAATCAGGTGGAACATCCACCTACTACAAGGAAAGAGAAAGTTGTCGTAGAATCTTTCATGCGGCAAAGGACTCCCATGTTTAGCAGGTCTTCTGATCCCCTCCTCGCAGAACAATGGATTAACTCCATTTAAAAGATTTTCTCTGTCCTCCAGTGCTCGAAAGAAGAAAAAGTTTTACTGGAAGTCTATCATTTTGATGGGGAAGCTGATCAGTGGTGGACACTGATCAAGAATACAAAGTCCCAATAGGAAATTGATTCCATAGATTGGGAGGAATCCAATAGGATGTTTTTCAACAAATATTTTCGTCGAACCCTCCATCTCAAGATGGAAAGAGAGTTCCTTGGACTCAAGAAGAAGGAAGATAAGTCTATCGGGGTGTATGAAGTGAACATTACAAGGCTTTTAAGGTACACCTATGGCTTTGTCATGAACATCGAAAGCAAGGTGGATCGCTTCTTTAACAGACTAAAGCTGAGTCTATGAAAAGTGTTGTCAATTCGAGACTTCAACAACTATGAGGAGATTGTCCGTTGTTCCCTAAAGGTTTAAATGGAGATTGGATACTCTCAGTGGTCTCATGGGACTAGTGATAAGAAGTGGAAAATGGAGAAAAACATGGGTGGTTCATCAAACAAATACCATGATGGAAAGAAGCCTCACTTTCCCCTTTGCAAGAATTGTGGGAAGAAGCATCTTGGTGACTATCTCAAGGGAACCAGGAATTGATTCAAATGCGGAAAGTTTTGTAATTTGGAGAAGAACTGCCGAAGGGATATGAAAAATCCCACAAATGTTGAAGAATAACGGAAGGTTCAGATCAACACTCAGCCTACAGTGCAGTGTTTTAACTGCAGGGAGCTTGGGCATTATGTGAACAACTGCCCTAAGTCGAGGGTTGTCGGAGGCAATTAGAAACAACCTCCAAGGCAACAAGGAAGGTCTTATGCTATCACTACTGCTGAGGTGGATCCAGAAAATGATGTAGTGACAGGTAAGCTTGTTATTCATTCAATAGTAGCGAACATACTATCTGATTCTGGTTCTACGCATTCTTTCATATCTTGCAAGTTTTGTAGAACTATTCAAATACCACCTCAAAATTTGGAGGAAAAGTTATCTGTGAGAACAACGAATGGGGAAATTATTTAATCCATGGTTTATAACTCCTCCCCAGTTAATGTTTTGTGGACTGAACCTACCATCAAATCTTTTCATACTTCTTTTAGTGGAGTTTGATGCTATCTTGGGCATGGATTGGCTATCTTTGTACAATGCCAAAATCAACTATCTGGAAAGGGAGATTACTCTTCACATCCTGAAGCATCCCCCGATTCTTTACAAGTTCAAGGAGGAAGATGAGTCTCCTTTAGAATATTCATCTCATGTTTGTATATTTCTTCCTTATGAGCATGCATACCTAGCTAAAATTATTGAGACGAATGAGAGAATCATGCTTAAAGACATGCCCATTGTGAGGGATTACACTAATTTGTTCCCTGAAGAGTTGCCTAGTCTTCCCCCTGACCAAGAGGGTGAGTTCTCAATTGAACGTACCCCTGGATCTCTTCCAATCTCAAATACACCTTATAGAATGGCCACCGTAGAGCTAGAATAGCTGAAGAAGCAATTACAGGAGAATATAGAGAAGGGTGTTATACGTTCGAGTGCTTCACTGTGGGGTGCTACAGTCATCTTCGTCAAGAATAATGATGGATCAATGCACATATGAATTAATTATCATGATCTCAATAAAATCACTATATAGAACAAGTATACCCTTCCACGGATAGATGACTTGTTCGATCATCTCCATGGGGCCAGTTATTTCTCTAAGGTGGACCTTCAGTCGGGATATCACCAACTAAAAGTGAGGAAGGAAGATATTCCAAAGACTGCCTTTCAAACGAGGTATGGACACTATGAGTTCATAGTGATTCCCTTCAGACTCACTAATGCTCTAGAAATTTTCATGGATTTAATTAATAGAGTCTTTATAGATTACCTCGACAAATTTGGGGTGTTCTTTATTGATGATATTCTGATATACTCAAAGATCAAGGAGGAACATGAGGATCATTTGGAAACTATGTTAAAGACTTTGTGAAGGGAGAATTTGTATGCAAAGTACAGTAAATGTGAGTTCTGGATGGTGGAAGTATCATTCTTGGGGCATGTTATCACCAAGAAAGGGATATCTGTGGACCCTTCCAAGAAGAAGGTAATTGAAGAGTGACCGAGACCAAATTGTGTAACAGAGATCCGCAGATTTTTAGGTCTAGATGGGTATTATCGACAATTCGTGAAGAACTTTTCATGATTGTTAAACCCAATGACCAAGCTAACATGGAAGGGAGTAAAGTTCATTTGGACACATGAATGTGAAGACTGTTTCATGGAGTTGAAAAAGAGGCTTATCACTATGCCAGTACTCACACTCCCTTTAAGTGGAGAACTATTTGTGGTGTATAACGATTATTATAAGAAAGTATTAGGCTGTGTGATAATGAAAATGATAAAGTGATATCCTATGCCTCAAGGAAGATGAAAATCCATGAGCAAAACTATACCACGTATGATCTCGAGTTAGCGGCTGTGATCTTTGCATTGAAAATCTGGTGGCATTATCTCTATGGGAAAAAATATGAGATATATACTGACCACCATAGTCTCAAATATATATTCACATAGAAAGAGCTTAATATGTTCCAGTGAAGATAGATAGAGCTCATCAAGGATTATGACTTCTCAATCCACTACCTTCCCGGTAAGGCAAACAAGGTGGCAGATGCTCTGAGTAAAAAGGATCCTGCATCTTTATCAATGATGAGAATTGAAAAGGATCCAATCTTCTTAGATTTGCAAAGGATGGACATGGGAATAATTAAGGGATGAACATCATCAGTCCTTTCACAAATGATTTCTCAACCATCCCTCCTAGATAAAATAAAGGTTTCTCAAAGAAAGGATTTGGAAATTCAGAAAAGGGTGGAAGCTGTTAAAAATGGGAAATCCTCCGATTTCAAAATTGATGAGGAAGGAGTTGTAAGATTTGGGACACGATTATGTGTACCATCTGATCCAGAGATAATGAAAGAGCTATTTAATTATGAACATAGCTCGAACTTCTCTATCCATATTGGGATTACCCAAATGTATCGTGATCTACAAGAACACTTCTCGTGGGATAACATGAAGAAGGAGATTACAGAATATATATCAAGGTGCTTGGTATGTCAGAAAGTTAAAGATGAGCGACAAAACTCCAAAGGTATGATGTATCCATTGCCTATACCCATGTGGAAATGGGAAAATGTTACTATGGACTTTGTTATGAGTCTCCCGAAGACGTCGAAGGGAAATAATGCGATATAGGTTGTGGTTGACCGACTCACCAAGACATCCCATTTCATCGCTATTCGGGAAGATCTCTCACTTGAACAACATGAAAAGATATATGTGAAGGATGTGGTGAGACTGCACGATGTTCCACTCTAAATTGTCTCTGAACGTGATCCAAGGTTTACATCTAAATTCCGGAGGAGTCCTCAACATGCTTTGAGTACTGAATTAAATTTCATCACGACCTATCACCCCCAAAATGATGGCCAATCTGAAAGGACTATTCAAGTGCTTGAAGATATTCTAAGAGCCTACTCTCTTGAATTCAAAGGTGGTTGGGATCAGCATCTCCCAATGGTTGAGTTCTCATACAACAATATCTTCCACTCGAGTATTCAAATGGCTCCATGTGAAGCTCTGTATGGAAAGCGATGTAGAACTCCAACCTGTTAGGATGAAGTTGGAGAAAGAAAGCTACTTGGACCCTATCTTGTTCAAGAGATGAAAGAGAAGGTTCAAGTCATCCATAAACACATCAAAGCTGCTCAAATTCGGAAAAAGAGCTATGTTGACAACCGTCGAAGGGACTTGGAGTTCGACGTTGGAGATAAAGTCTTCCTTCGAATATCTCCGTGGAAGAGAGTCATGCGATTTGGGAAGAAAGGGAAGCTAAGACCAAGGTATATTGGCCCCTTTGAGATCCTTGACCACATAGGAGTAGTGGCCTATCAGCTTGAACTTCCACCGAATAAGGCTCGAGTTCATGATTTTTGCCACGTATCACTCTTGAGGAAGTACATACCTGATCCCTCGCATGTACTAAGCATAGAGGTGGTGCAGCTGGAAGCTGATCTCTCCTATGAGGAGCATCCAGTAAGGATTCTGGATCGAAGAGATAAAGTTATACGCAACAAGAAAACCCATTTTGTCAAATTTTTTTGGAGGAACCATAAGTTTGAGCAAGCAATATGGGAATTGGAGGAAGAAATGAAAGAAAAGTACCCGCACATGTTTTTGGTTTAGTATGTAAAATGAAATTTTGAGTGCAAAATTTCATAAGGGGGGAAGAATGTTACAACCGAATGTTTTTAATGGAAATTCCCTTCTTATAAATATTTCATAAAATCACATTAAAGCACAACATGATGAACTAATAAGTGATAAGATACCTTTAAACATAAGTTTTTCACTTCTGTATTTGGAATTTCGAAAATCCGGCATACACGGTTGTGTTCGAGACGTTTTTTGGAGTCTAATAAAACAAAAATAATTTTTGGTGAATAGTTACCTACCCTAATGAATAGTAACATACCCTTATTAATAGTGATATACCCTAATAAATAGTAACCTCACCTATGGTGGTATAAAAATAATATTCAAGTTGGAAGTGAAATATACCTATATTTTAGAATGAGTTAATGAATGTTTTAAAACTTGTTTTGATAATAAATTATTATTTTAATTAAATATTAAAATAATCATATTTAGAAAATTATATTTGAAAAATGGACTTCATTTTTGGATTATACACATTGAAAAATGGTTAGGGTGAATTTTTGGGACTTTTTTGAAATACTTGAATTTTTTGATTATTAGTAAAATACGGTAATTTACCGTATATATACATTATAAGCTAAATAGACTATTCCTAGCATCATGGCTGATGTCACCACCCATGGTTCGAATTCACATGACCCATTTACTATTATTTTTCATGGAATACTTACTATTATTTAACTTGTAAAGAAATAATAAATTAAGGATTACAATATCATGAAATCCCTCCTCTCCTCCACTATAAAACCCCCCTTCACTCCCTCTTCTCTCCAATCCTCTCAAGCTACAATACTTCCCTAAATTCTACCCAAATCTCTCCCCAAGGTCCTACCCCACGTCCAAAATCTCTCATCCTCCTCAAAATACCAAAAACTCTCAATTTAAGAGGTTCTCAAAGGAGGAAGTCTCAAGAGGTAAATTCCTCTTTCCAAATTTCTTCTTTTCTTTTAAGTTATTTTCTTTTTAATTTCTTTCCTCACCTACCTTAAACATAATAGCATGATAAATCCATTATAATACATGTACTATAATGTCTTCATGCTTGTGGTAAAATTCATTATCTTCTCTCCTTTCCCCACCCTTTTATTTGAAAGAAATGAAAGCACTGTTTGAGATGTGCCAATTTAGCACATTCAAGGACAACGATTTATCAATTTTTGTTATTATCTTTAATTCTGGTCATGAAACAATTTGTTTAATGGTTGAAAAATATTATTATATATGTAATATATCCTATTTTTAGTTCTGTAATATTTTGTTACAAATGGAATTAAGTTATACTGAAAAACACATTCTTTGTAATCAAATCCACCGATTAACAAAAACGGTTATCACTAAGGTTATATATATAATAATTCGACATCACTCTAAGTAACCTAATTAAAATTAAAACCATGTAATATCCTTTATATGATCTAAAGAATGTAACTTCAATTCTGTACAACCACTTTCATCTTGCATATAATCCAAACGTGAATATAAGTGAACCAATCTTTTAAAGCCATGTAAACAAACGAGCTCAAACAATGAAATTGAACCTTATAACTAATAATTTTTTTTTGAATGAACTAAAAAGGGTTATAATAAATCATTTAAATATATAAGAGGTTCTGGAGTTATGAATTAATTATCCTAATTTTTTTATTCAGGTCATTAATAACAAGTGGAGAACACCACCAGATTTGAGGTAAGGGATCCTCTCCTTTTCTCTCTTAATCAAGATTGTCCTCTATACTACACCTTTATATGAGTACTAGAAAATGATGGGATATGTTTAAGAAACTCCCCCATACTTCCTTCTGGATTTATAAGTGATTATAAACCCCATTTCTCTCTCATCAATCCCTCTTGGTCACACCCGACACCATGCCGATAAAATCGTAACGAATTCTACCCGAACCTTCTTTGTTCTTTTTGGTTGCCTTATCTTTATTTAGAAATGGTTATATCTTATCTATCTATGTGAGTATTATGAATTTTGTTTAGTTGTAAAATATTATTATATCAAGAATCTTTCATCACATTATTTTGGGGATATATATGATTTTGAAAGATTCCCCCCTTAGAACTTTCCAATAAGCCAACCTGTTTTAAGGGGACTTCCCAAAATTTTACACAAATTTCAAGTGCACCCTATACTATGTTTTAAAACACCATTGTATTTATAAAATCAGTATTTTTATTTTTAAAACCATCTTGGTTCAATTCTAGTTTTATATAAAAGAATGTCCTCTTTTCTATTTGAAATGCTCTAGAGTGTTTTCCTTAAAACCGCAGAAAAATGTTTTAATGCTAATGTTTCTAAAATACATTTTTTATATGTTGTCACTTATATTTGAAACCACTTACCATGTTATATTCCTATTTTACCCTATAAATGTCCATGTATGTTCTAATCCCTTCCTTTCATGGGCAATTTCGTGATACGCCCATTGGATATGTTTTATGTCATGATTGTGGTACCCAATTCTTTCCATGGGTAACCTTATGTTTATGTATGGTTGATTAGGTATGATTATTTATGTGGAAATAATATTCATGAATATGTTGAGATGGGTGCACCTAGATAGTGCTCCATTTTATTGGTTAAGGATAAGTCTCATGAGATGCGATGTGAAACGGGATTGGCAGTTAGCCTTGACCCGTACCAAAATGGGAAACAAGATTGGCGGTTAGCCTTGACCCATACTAAAGATATGATTTATTATTCTGCCTCATTTATATGATTCGATGTTTATATGATACCATGCTTATATTAAACGATTTCATAAGTTTCATTATTTGGATATCGTTATGTCATGCCTCTTAACTCTTGTGCTTGAGATGTATCCTTATGTTCATTCCCTTACTGGACATTTTGAGCTCATCCCTTTGTTTATGTGTTCCCCAGGGTACCCTATGAAGATGTAAAGGATCAAAGGAAGTTAGAATCTCTTTATGGGGATTAAATAAAGAAGTTTTCTTAGCCCCATGTTTTAGGTAATATGTACCTAGACTTCTAAGACACTAGACTTAATGATCCTTGGCTTGGACTCTGATGATTAATTATGCTTAAAAACATGAAATGTTATATGTAAACAGCTCGGGTAACTATATAGAGTGCCCTGTATGTATATTCTAGACAATAAGACCCCCATCTATACCATCCTACCTCATCCAAATCCTCCAAAAAGGTAAATACATTATATGTACAAAATTAGTGGAGTGATCAATAAAAAGTGTGCCATAAATCATCCTCAATATATATGAACATGAAAATCACAACATAGTGATCTCATCAGCATCCTCTTCTAAATGTGTGAAGTTCTAGTATAACCAAGGCATGTGTAATATTCCACCGACAATGGTCCTGACATCATCAGGGACCTCTATACCCAGTATTCAATAAAAAATCTTGGGAAAATCTATTCCAAAATGGCCTATAAGAGTCGCACAATTGATGGGGAGGGGAAACATAATGGTCACATCCAGCAGGGTAATAGTTATCTCCCCTCTATAAAATAGAATGTATATGACTCTATCCTCCATATCTATATAAGAGATGCAATGATATGATGATAAAGAAAGGTGAAGTCGCATATCTCTATGCCATAGAATCTAGCGTGACGAAGATGGGGGATGATAGTGGGAGGTGGTGCGGTATGATGGAAATGGTGAGATTTGCGTACACTCAATAGAGGCACATGATGTACCTCTAAAAGTAATCATGATACATGAGTAGCATAGGATGTTATAAATATAAAACCTTTCATCTTCACAAATGTTATCATCATTACTTTTTTATAGTGAATTCTATAAAAATTTTAAACTTTTATTTTAAAAAATATACACTAAGAAAATAAAAAATGATTGTGTTAATATTTTTGATTTATGCTTGTTTTTTTGTGTGTGGATTAGTGTCTTTATTACATATGGAAGCATAATATATTCATTTAAATTCAATGTTTATTTTTTAATATTTTTAGTATTAAAAAATTATTTATTATAGAATCCAGAAATGAGACAACCCAAAATTGAAACACGTCAGAAATGGAGAAATTCAGAAATAAAAGGATTCAATACTGAAACATCCACATACAAAACAGAATATAGACATTCATGATACAATACAAAGACTCGATCATGGATGAAGGGATGTGGAGCTCTGCCTTGTGACTTTGGAACATCTATTATGAGTATTTCCTTCTACGTGACAAATAATGCAACATATTGTCCCTCCTCGTTGCCAAGACCTATCCATCTCATTTCTAATTCAAGTTGAATATTATCTTCCTCGGGACCAAAAACTGGTAGTATGAATCCAATAATTTAAAAAATGGTAGACATTGAAAAAATCATAAATAAAAGGAAATACAACTTATGAAACCTAGAAATATCAGGGACGATGGTTAGCTGATCAAAAAACAAGGAGATAGAATGAAAGTCACCAACATGCATCCAAGTTGCACTATAACAATTAACCAAAGGGATCATGTGATACACCAGGTAAACATATGGATCCCATGATATATTTATAAAAGCATGAGCTGAAATAACATGTGCACATGGATATATCAATACCTGAAAGTTTCCAAAATCACAGTACTTGTTATCCAACAACACCATAGACACTCAACCACTAGTGCATGTAGCCCAGTCATAGCACCATCTTACTTGAAAGCTCATCTTTTTCCTATCAAAGGCTAGAACAATCCATCTTGAAGCCTCATTTAGTATCTGATCAATATCATTTTGGAAATGCTGAGTAAAATGCATTCTGTTTTCCATCCTCTGATAAGCCATTTGGGACAGGTCAAAAAAGTAGTGAACATATCTCTAAAATGTCTCTTCTATTAACCATGTGATCAGAATTTTTGCGCACACCCTTGAGGACCCCATTTATAAACTCTACTATATTAGTGGTCATATGTCCATATCTTCTACCACCATCATATGCTAATGACAATTTTTTCCATTGAAATATGTATCATATATTCATACACATCTTCATTAGTAGTTCAAATATCATCAAGGGATCAATCAATTTTTTTTGTTGGGGATCATATAATGAAACTAAAAGAGAATAACGTATTAAAATGGATATTAATTTTTTTTAAATGTAAGTATATAAATACATACCCAACTTGAGAATACCCTTCTTTATGGACTCATCTCTGAAATGATTGTGCACATTACTTGCAATGTGTCTAATGTGATAATGATGATAATAATTCATCTCTGTCCATGAAACCCCATCACTAAACATGAACTCTATAATCTCTTGATGGAGATTAGATATCAAACACACACCCTGGTTTTGTGTGACATGAACACGTAAACATACCAAAAACCATATCTGTCATTCAAAATTATCCTTTTCAAAAATATAAAAATAAAGTGGCAGAGGAGCACGATTATCATTCTGTGTGGTAGAAATGTGTAGAACACCTGTATAATTTTCATATAGGAAAGTGGAATCAACCTGAATAAATTGTACACAATAGGGAAAGTAATCTATGCATGGTCTGAATTCCCAAAAAATCCAATTGAACTTTACCTTTGATCGATCAACTCGGTGATTGGGGGATACATACTCAACAATGTCCAAATGATAAACAATCTTATTTTTGAGAGATAACAATTCCATAAGCTATGGGATCATTACATAAGATTCATCCCTATCACCATACACTTTTATAATTTCCTTCTTTTTTTCATTCCATGCTTTTTTGTATGATTTATTATAGTTATAAAATTGTTTAATTATTTCCTCAACAAGGGAAATGGGAACATCTTGACATGTTCATATCATCTCGCAATTAAAATTTTATATAAAATATGAATCAAGGGAAGAGTGATCCGACGACAAGCTTGGATGCACACAAGTGTGTGGCCATTCAAATTTGATTATCGCCAACATGAAAATTTTATCAAACATTTTCCTTAATAAAAATTTATATTCTCGCCCATATTTTTCACAATGAATGTGATATTTTTTCTTCTTCTACACATCAAACACAAATGTAAAATTTCTCTCAATGTGGTATTTCTTTACCAAATTTTTCATGGCTAGTTTACTTTCAAACTCTTTCCTAACATAGATAGAATTATCATTTGATATAGACCTATTCCCTATAATGATAGGGAATTTGGAAGACAGTGTAATGAAATCCCAATAAAAATGTTATTAACGATAAAATCCTTCAACTAAGGAACTCAATACTGAAGGATGATTATAACTAATTGGTGTATGTCGTGGATGCATGTCTCTCAAATGAACCTCAAAAGGTTCATTCCCCACATCACCCTCACCCAAATCTCTCAATGAAACCTCATAAGGTTCATTCCCCACATCACACACACCCACATTCTCTCTTGATGTATCCCCATATTCTTCTTCCTCAGATAAATTTTCATTCACTATATAGGCACACAAAGGGATGTCATCTACATTTACTTCCAAATTTTGATCACCTTCTTCATAATTTACTTATATCCCAGGAGTCATATGAGAAGGAGGCAATGGACAATACTGATGTAAAGGACCAAATTATACAGATCTCAAAAAACATGGTTCTGTAGTATTCAGTTGCCCCACATCTATACCAGAAATCACCACATAAAACTACATCAAACTATTAGTATACTACTATATAAATAAGGAAGATGAATCCATCCAATCATCATCATCGACCAGAGGGTACTCAGTGCGCTAGAAACATTTCAGATGTTATAGATGTCGATATGGTATT
The DNA here is from genome assembly GCA_963277665.1 of Viscum album. NCBI lineage: Eukaryota > Viridiplantae > Streptophyta > Magnoliopsida > Santalales > Viscaceae > Viscum > Viscum album. The sequence continues at coordinate 149,267,536 of OY728125.1, forward strand.
GAATAATTGGATTGATTAGACCTTAGTTTCAACCAATTATGAATCTTTTTGCGAACTGCATCTAATGTCATACAACCACGAGGATTTACCACTATGGAAGGTGGCACACTATATCTAAATCATGACTTGGTATAAATGGCCTCACCATTCCAATATATTTACACAAACATTATTAACTATAAAAAAATAATTAATAAAATATTATACACAACATTAAAACTTTACATCATTTAAATTTGTTTTGAATAATTGAATTTATCTTGAGAATTTTTTATGTATTGATTTATCACTATTGAGGTATAGTGATGACGGTATTATTACCAAAGTAAATATAATATAATGTTTTATATGTTAAATACTTATGAATAATTAATCATGACTTGATCTTGATACTTACGATTAGTTTATCATTATATGTTAAACTAACCAAAACCTATCGGTGGACTCCTGTAGTCTCTATTATAAAATATTTCAGTAACCTCCAGTCTCATTTCAAACAACAATGTCTCCTATTGATTCTTTATTCTCAAATGTCTCTTCCAAGACACCTCTTCTGGGACACCTCTTTTGGGATGTCTCTTTGAGGACTCCTCTTGTTGATTTCATTTTAATTACAAATTTACTTACATTCATGTGAGGGGGTATAGGGGTATTAAATACATAACTTTTTTATGAGTACACGTAGGTCCTTACATACTTAGTCAGAGATGACTCGCAGTTCATCATTGTGAAAAAATAAATGCAATTATTACAAAGTAAATAACCACATTCACAAAATAAGACATGTAATTTCAATTATGAAATAGTCAGTCATCTCATGATCAGTCATCACACAACTTACTATGTTTTTTAGTATACATGTTATGTTATACATATTATATAACTTTATCTATTAATAGATGAAATATATATTAAGTATCTACCCCTCTTTCCCAACAATTTAACTTTTCAATGTGTATGTGTATATATATATATTAATAATATTTAAAAAATTTAATTATAACTAATATAATTTACATTTACATAACAACCATTTAAAATAATGAAAACTTATGTTATGTTCAATTTTATAAAATTGCATATATATATATATAAATACAATATTTCTTTGGTCATTATACTAATTTTCAAAATATAAGTGAATATATTTTATATTTTATTGGTTAAATTTATAATTAATATTAAATAAAAGTATTATATGTTATACTTAAATAAAAACTAATCATTAAAATAATATAAGAATATGTTATTTTCAATTTAATAAAATTATATATATATATATATTTTATTTTTATACTTTCCAATATTTAATTAATTATATGTCATACTATATTATTTCAAATAATAATTATTTACACTTAATATAATTTCAAATTATTATTTATGCAAAACTAGTTTTATACCATTAACAAAAAAAATTTCTATATATTTTTTAATAAATTTAAATATGATACTTAATATAGATAAATTATATAGCTATTATATAAACTATTATAATTTAAATTAATATTACATTATAATTTATTATTTCAAATAATAATTATTTACACTTAATATAATTTAAAATTATAATTTATACAAAACCTTTTTTATACCATTAACGAAAAGAGTATTTTATATATTTTTAATAAATTTAAATATGATACATATAACTAATATATTAATAATAAATTATATAACTAGTGTATAAAATATTAGAATTTAAATTTACATTACTTTAAAAATAACATATTTTATAACATATTTATTTTTCATAAACATTAAATATCAATTCATACAACATTTTAGACATAACATAATTAATTTTCCAAAACATTCAATATGAATTCATACACCACACCCACCATTAAAAAATTAAATCACACAAAAGACACTAATTTACACATCATGCATCAATACATATGAAATAAATAACCCATACACACAAACACTAATTTTGACATATTATAAATAAAATTAATAAACAATAAAAATGAAATAAATAAGAACAATTAAACAATTACAAATTTAAATAAAAATTTTACCTTCTTAAAATCATCAAATATTTTTTGAGAAAGAAATTTTGTAGGGATTCATAGCATAATCTAGAGGATAAGAATGAATTTTGAGGGGGGGGGGGGTCTCTATTTTATAGATTTACCTCAGTGAGATGCGTGAACCCCATTCGCACATCCTTCATCCCGTATACGAAGGATGCATGAATGGAATTCACGAATCTTCCACCACACCGAAGATGCATGAACCTTGTTCATGGTTATTTTTTGTGGAGAGATGTGTGAATGTGGTTTATGCATCTTTCATCACATTTTCGAAGGATGCATGAATGAGGTTCATGCATATTTTTCCACGCATAATATGCATGAACCCCATTCCTGCCTCACTGGAGGAGGAAAGATGCATGAACATGATTCACGCATCTCCAGACCCATTTTTAAAAATACCCCAAACCCTTTCCCATTTTAAAAAAAAATAAAAACCCATATTTAAAAATTACTCAGTTATCATTGGTGAATACCCTTGGATGAATGATAGTTAGCTGAGATTGATTTTTGTGTGTGGAGATATCTAAATTTTTAAATGTTAGCAAGGCTCCCACATGTTTCATCATTTTAAAACCCCTATAAGGCTCATTCCTTGTGGAGTGCGTAGATCATATATTTCCCGATGATGTTAGGATTTTGAATTTTAAAAAATAGTGAACTACGGAGTGGGGCATGTGGCTACTACACAACCCATTCATGGTTTCATGGATACAGTGTAGCATTGATGCTACAACCATAGTAAATATTTTACTCAAAATCATTAGTTATACCAATTTCTCACTTTGTACGCTGTAGTGTAGGTGCTACGCCACTGCCTTCTCATTTCTCTCTCAATGTGCATGGCTGTAGCATATCAGTATTTTCTACAACACAACTTCTAACTTCCATTATCAGCATAGAGGGAACCAAAATATGATGACCAAACCATGGTGCAATAACATTTTCTTTGTTTTAGAAATGTTATAATGAGTCCCTTTTATATGAAAAATTCAATGATGTTTTCATAAATAGTCAAACTTCAAAGGTGAGATATAAAATTAAAAGGAAAGTGGTTCATAAATGGATAATAGATGTTATGACCAACCATTATACATACTTATGTGACTTAATAAAAGTTTTATGATATTTTTATTAATTTATGGTTCATTTTTAAGATTAAATACACTTTAAAGTCATTTTCAGGGTTATTTTCATAATTTGAATTTGAATAATATAGTTATATATCAAATTCTAATTTATTCATTAAAATATTTTATTACATATCATGTTTATCCATAAAAATTATATAATTCCATAGATAATACTAATATTATCATTTTTTAAAACCATTTACTTTGACTTTTCTCCTGCCCACACAAGCTTTACATGAATATCGCATAAGAATTTTTGGAAAATTATCATGTTACTTATTATTTAAAATAAATTAATAACATAAATATATTTTATTATTCATCAAAATAATTATATAAAAACATTCATAACATTAATTATTCCTATTTATATTATGATAACATTTTTAGGATTTGAATTTTGACTTTCCTTAACTTGCGCAAGCGCCGGGTAATTATTTTGATAATTATCTTGTTATATAATTGTAAAATTTATAAATATACTTAAAAATTATTTATTAAGAATAATATGCATATTTTTTATTCAATAAAATAATCACCAAATCCAAGATACTATCTTAAAGACATCAATTTTTCTTTTTAATACTACACAAACACTGCGTTAACACCAATAAATGTTTTCATATTTATCTTGACATAAAAATTATTTTATATTAATTAAATAATATTTATATGATATTCGATTATAAATTCATGAAATAGACTTTCCAAAAGGTTCATAAATCTTTTTTTCATATTTATATCATGATGATATCATGAAAGATACAATATTCATGAAAACTATATTTTTAGATATTCACCAAAAAATAAACTTATAAAAATACAAAAAATTCAAATGAAGTCCATTTTATCAGAATAAATTACAAAAATTTATAAATTTAACTTTTAAATAAAACCATATAGTTTATAGAAAAATAATTTATTTAGAATAAAAACTATTATATTCTAAAATTAAAAACAATATTCATATTTCTTATTTCGATAAAATTATTATTATTATATCAATATAAATCCATATAATTAATATAAATTTCCATTGATAAGACACACAACAATCAAATAATTATTTAAATAGATCATAATAAGAAATCATTTTAAGAAAATATTTTGAACTCTTATAAAACATATTTTTTTCATAATAATTTTAAATCTTTAATAAGTATATAATTTTATTATATAATATATTTTGATACATGGTACAAACACACACATATATATATATATATATGTGTGTGTTTTAAGAATATATATAAATTCATAATCATGATTATTGATGAACTCTAAAAGTGATATATTATTTTAAATACCCAAGTATTCATAGCATGTTTCTTCTTCAATGAAGGTTCCAAAACACCTCAGACTTGTTTTTAGACAAGAAAACGCCCACAATCATGTGTTACATTATTAATGAAGGTATCAAATAAAATAAAACTATGAGAAAAAACGGGATTGGCTGGGCTTCTGATTCACCTGATGGCTCTCCTTTTGGAACAAGAACACCTTCCATTACCTCTAAGATTGCACTTCATAATTTTTTTACTATATGTATTCGAAGTTCCAATGATACTTTAGTAAAAATAATGGATTTTCACCACCTTCTCACAATTTATCATTTACCATGGAGTCCCTACTTGAATCCCACACCATCTGAAAATTATCATATAGAAACCTATGCGCCAGCTAATCAATGAAAAACTCCTTCCGTATCTCAAGAATCTGTCACACTTATTGTATATATGAAAACATATGTTATAAAATATAATGGAACCATCACATTACCAATAGTATTGAGTGTTCCAAAAAATGAAGTCTCTAAAAAAAACATATTCTACCCTTCTCATACATCGAGTGATGAACCCCAGATCCAAAAAACCATGACTCAATCCGATTGGGGAAAACTTGCTTGAAAATTACCACCCCCTCAACTGTAGGACTTGGGAAGCCTCTATAAATTGATCTTTCAAAATAGACCTTTCATCCCAAAAAATCCCTCCACAATATCCTTGTACACTAAAATTTCATATGTGGAACCAAGGTACCTTTTGGAATACATCAAATCTTTATTTAATCTCCTTAAGCATGTCACTATTTATAATATCTTAGTTCTAGGTTATGTTCCATATCACCTAGATACACCTTTCAAAACATCCCTTTCATCTTTCCTTTCATGGTTTCATGTTCTTCTAAAAACCTCACTTCCAACCAAATGTCGTCAACTAAACTTAGGAACTCTCTATGTGTTGTAAGGACAATATCCTGTAAAGTTTAAATATTTCCATTATAGAACATTAATCTAGACCTTACCCATTTTCAATGGCATCCTATGAAAAAAATGAGCTCCCTATGAATCTGAAAAAATCATAAAGGATCAGGGATTCCTTCTAAAATTATTCATTAGTCTTCCAATCAATATTTGAATTCCACCTAAAAAACAGAACATGACTATAGATTCATGATTATGGGGGAATTTTTATTGACATAGATACCTGATACTTACACTATATTACCAATGACAATCTTACATACTTGGTAAACTACTTGACCAAAAGTACCATATAATCTTCCAATAAAGATAAAAAATAATTGACTATAGTTCTTCCAAAACTCAATAAACCACATTATCGGTGATCTAAAACCAAACATTGATATCATTGTTTTGGAATATCAGTTAGTTGAACATCACCTATACTCTGATCCCACTTATAGATAATTTTTCCCATCACATGCATCTGAAACCCAAGTGTTCCATATTACATCCAGGGAATTAAGAGCCACCAAATCAAAACCACCCAATATCCAAACTGGAAGTTTATTTAAAACCATAATTATGGAACAATGCACACATAAATGTTTTAAGTTCCACAACATTCCCCTATGAATTCAACATTTTGAACTAGGAAGAATAAATAACCTATCCACCATGTTGATCTACCCTTTAATATAATTTCAGATACTTATAGTCTTTTAAAATAGCTTCAGTAAAAAAAGAACAAGTTGTAACAAACTTTCCCAGACCACTAAGTCTAAAACATTGTACCACGTGACTTCATGTGTGCCTCTCCATGTATAAGAGGCCCCCAAATAGTAGCGAAGGTATAGTTCCATCAGCGAGGATACTATAAACATCATATCATATCAAAAAAAATTATAATAATAAAAAATATAATAAAAAAATAGAGTAACATGTGGAAATTGAAAGATGTCATAAATGTCATACAGTTAAAAAATCAGGCTCATATGGTGGAAAGAAAAATAGAGTAATTCAATTGGAATATAAAATAAATAAATAAACTACAAAAATCCTCTGAATTCAATCTTGATACACCACTAGCTCCATGCTCCTCTACTCAACCATCAGTCACAAACCCATTTCCCTAATTCAGATCCCTAACATAATTTCTGTATGCATATCAAAAACTACCATACAAGGTGTGAGTAATAAACCTAGTAGGAAACCACCAATTCATCCTTAACAAGTGTTATCATGTATAACAAGTGTATTCCATGATACTAATATATTTGCAACAATCATAATAATCACACCACACATAGGGTGTAGTCATTCACTAACCAACCTGCCACAGACCCTTGAGCATACTTGATTCTGTTCCAAGCCTATAGGATAATAATATGATGTTGTAATTGATCAATAAAATGTCACCGGGTTTGTAACAAATATCCCAACAGTCTCAAGGCATCGAATCATATTGGGCCCCCAAACATTCATATCTCGACTCCGTCAGGGGTTATTCCTCTACATTGTCAAACCGCATTTATACCTTGGTTATGTTTGCTAAGGCATCATTCCCATAACACAATATTTTGGGTTAGGTCTCTCGAATATCACCCCCCTACATTGTGCTAAGGTTCATTATCGTTATCATCAAAAACCATGTGAACTACCCCTTTAAGGGAAAAAAATTTCTTGATGGTCCATATATATCAAGTACCAATAAAAACATCCAAGACATGGTAAAATACATGATATGGTAGATAATATAGTGAAATCATATAATATCATCTTAAGAAAATAGCAGCAACATGTAAAAATATTTGATCATAGTCAAACATGGAAATAGTTTAATCTAGAAATTCTCAAGGAACCAAATATCATAATGGGTCTCATGGGAAACACACACCCACATGCGATCACAATAAATAATGATCATCAAGGTATGATAACATAAGAATTATACCAAGGATACATGTGTAAATGAGATCCCTAAAAGGTAAGGAACTTCTACCTTAAGATTGTTGATGTTATCTGTTACACCCCTAATTCTATGTAATTTACCCTTGTTTTATTTAATTTAAGATTATATAATGTTGGGTTATTTTTTTGGATTTTCATGGAGGTTTTTCATGTTTTGGATGTTTTTATAGAGGTGAATGATTTTTACACTAATAATATGAATTTAAACACACATTTTGGATTCATTTATTTAAGGTTTAATCATGTTTTATTTGAAAATTCATTGATTTTTGTTTTATTTTTTCAGTAAATAGAAATTTTAGAATCAAAGGAATAATTGATAAAAATGAAAAAATAGGATTTACATGTCATGAAAGGATTTCAAAATATGTATTCGAAACTCATAGCATCTTTGAGGACCAAAGGCCAGCCTGTGAATCATTACATGATGTGAGTCTAGTACGCAATGTCTAAACACATTACATATAATGAGATCTTCAAAAGAAAATCCTGCTGGAATTGCATGATGTGAAGGAAGTTCATTATGGGAATCACATACACATATTATATATAATTTATGATGTAAAACTCTTGGGGAGGATTTAAAATGTCATGAAACCTTGGATCATGACCACTTCCCCCTTCCTTCTTCTCCCGTACATGACATTACCACTCCCGACAAAATATCCTCCTCCCTCATCGTTGTCGCCCACCCTCATCCTCCTTTTTTCTCCTCCATTTTTCTCATCCACATTCCTACTCTCCATCACTAAGTAATTAATTTTTTCAGTGATGAAAAAAACCAAATCCATTGGCACTTCATTCACCAAATTCACACCTGATCACAATGATCATCCTCCACCAAAGTGCCCAATGGTTGCACCTAATCCACCACCCACTGATCCATCCACATCAGCCTCCACTTATTCCTCTACTTCTACTTCATCCTTTGAGTATTCATAGTAAACTTCATCTAGTTGCATGTCACTTAATAACACTCTTACTTACACTAGTTCCTTCATTTCTCTACTTCTAAGCACTAGGTCATGTTGGTCCATATACCAGTGAATCCCACGAGGACCAACAAGACCCTAGAGCTCACAATACTCGAGAGGATCCAAGTGCATTATATGGTCCTCAACCTCATTGTCCATATTAACCTCTCCACTATAAACCTGGTGCATGATGTGATCTTCAGAGATATCTTCCTTGAGTTCCTAAAACCATCAAGATTTCCATATCCCACATCATTTTCCAGATTGAAGGCAGGCTGTGGGACCTCACCCTTGAAGATTTTGGTGTCAGACTCAACATTTACTCCACCAACTTCATCATCTCCCCTATTTTCTTGACCTAACATCTCTATCTAGACTAGATGGAAGAAGAATGACATTGGGAATTGATTTCTCATGATCCGTAGAGAGTTTATGACCCGTGTATGTTGAAGAGAACTAGATCCATGATGATACCTTATGTATCCTCCATTGGTCTCGAGATCATGTTGGGATTTCATGATGAGATTATTATGGGAGTTTTATCTAGATAAAGGTGATTATTCATGACTCATGGGAAGATTCATCATCAACATGTATAGATAGTTTTCCATATTTTACCAGCCTCTGGTATGGTGAGATCATGAAACTTTTATTGGAGGAAATTTCATTACCCATATTTCCCACCATTTTGGGTGCCTTTGATGTTTCCCATCCCATAAAATCTCTCATAAAGATGGATTCTATCAACCAATTTATGCTCCAAAATATGAGGCTATTGAGGAAGGATGAGAGTATCTTCCAGTGGGCACTAGTGTACATTGATGATAAAAATGAGGAACCTGCTCATCAAGAACCATCCTCAGCGTCACCTTCACATACCTCATCAACTGCCACCTCTACCACCACCATAGTCCCTACCCTTGCTACTATACCACTGGCCCTCTCCATATCATCACTTACCCCATAACTTCCCATTGAAATCTATCCATTTCTATAGTCCATCATGGAGAACTAGAGTCAGATATGTCACCATCTCCACATCTTATTGATCGATCCATATCACTTCACCACCCCTCCACCAGGCCCTTCATATCCCCACCCACACCCAACCATTGACCCTACTTATACATCTTTCCCCAAACCACATACCACCCCATATGATATACCTCTCGAGATCAAAGACCCTTCCTCTATATAGGAGTTTCATTGCGAGTAGGCCAAATAAGACTTGGTCCCTGCAATTCCATCTTTTATCAAAGTCCCTTTAATCAATCCAGCTACTATACATATATCCTCAGTATGGATCGACACCTAACCCACTTTATCCTTGACTGAGCCTAATGATAGAAACACAATCCCAATTACAGTGGTATATACTCCCACCCATGCCTCTATATATAAGATCAATAACACAGATATGATATTGAACCCCACTGTTCGGGAGGGGACTACTGATTCCAATAACAGTGACACTATCAATAATATTTAGTTTTTCCCATATACCCCTTTTTGTACTCTATTTGGGTGTAACTTTTTGTATTCCCATTATATCTCATATTAATTGATGTATCATTTCTTATATATATGGATGTAATAAAAATTTTTGACTTCATTTTGTGGTTTTCTTATTCTCATTTAACTGGTGCATTACTTTAGACATGTCTAGATCAAACACATATTTTATGGTCATTGATGATATTTTCATGCCATCATATGGCATCCCACATGACATCAATCAAAATTTGGATGACCTATAGATACAGGTTTAGTAGATATACCTTCAGATCCTTACTCAACAAGGGTCCCCTTCCCGGCCTTCCTAGATGCTATCCCTACCACATGAGTTTCATGGTCGATACATTCCTGAGGGGGTCAATCCCACCAAGATCTCCTATGAGCTCGATGATACCTCCACTAGTTCCAACATGAGGTAGTGAACTTATGAGATGATGAATGTAACTAACTGATTCCTTTGTCTATCTATCTAGCTGAAAATGTTATAGTTCATGATTTATGGGTGGAAAACCATATTTTTTTTCGTTATCTTTATTTTCTTATTAGGACCATCATTTATAAATTCTTTTCCATCATTAGTCCCAAGGTTTTTTATATCCAATTCTAGAATCCATCTTAGCTACTTTACCCTAATTTTAATTGTTTTCACCTACCGATCTTTATAATGACATATTGGTTGACCACTTTAGACAAACCATTTATATAGTGTAGGTATTATTTTTCTAAAAATTTTTACAGGTAGAAAAATTTAAAATCCATAATCTAACAAGTTTCCCCATGGAATTAATTTCACTATTGGGATATATTTATTCCTTAATTTCAAATTAAAAATTTCTATTTCATTTATATCTATTCTATACTTGATATCTATCCCACATTTCTTTCTTAAACAATTCATAAACTGTATAATTTTAAGTGTGGGGGACTCTTTCTTAAGCTTTATTGTCAATGCACTTGGATTATTGCCTATTTTCAGTAGTTTAGGAGAAATTTTTCATTAAAACCATTCTTTAAACATGAAATATCAGCAAACACATTTAAATAAAAGAAAAAGTTAGGTTGAATATTTATAGTATCTATTTTTATTACTATTTTTATTTTTTAGCATAATTATTAAGTAGATTAATTTTATTCTAATATATATTCTTAAAATTACGTTTAATTGACTTATTACTGGTTATTATTCCCTAAGTGATTTTCATTTATTTTATATAATCTCATTCCTGAGATAATTTTAGACATAAATTGTTATATTATTTTCTAAGAATATTTCTAGAGAGATACTTGGGGGGTGTAAACCGATCAAAACTTTCATTGAGATCTTATTGAGGTTATTATTGAAAAAATTCACTTTAATGATTGAAGAAATATTTTTTGAGAACTTTTTCTTGAGACACAATTTTACATCTTTCATTCTTTATCCCATAGTATCCATGAATAACCTTGTTAGGATGGAGACATTTAAAGCCTACTATCCCTTCCCACCCTACTATTGGTACGATGCAGGATTTTATTTTGAATATGTGTGGGGGATTTATCACTACTGATGGATGCAAGATGTTATTACTAAGGATACATATGGTGAACTTTCTGAAAATTGATATGATGTGATTGATGATTACTTCTATTATTTTTTATGATTACTATGTTCCCTAAAAAAATATGGGTTGTGTATTAGGATGGCCAAAAATCACCATTACTATATTGATGAATCTTTTGATGGATCAAATGTGGTTAGTTAATGGATGTGAGATCTATCATAAACATTATTTTTGAAGAAAATAAAAATAAAAAAAATTAAAGAATGTGGTACATATATTAATGGACCCACTTTGAGCTGTTTGGAGCATAGAGATATTTTGTCCAGGAGTTACTGCATCACACTGTTCATGATTATCATGCATTATACTACAGATCATAATAAATTTTTTTAACTTTAGTTTTACTATCTTCATACCTACCCTTAGCCTCAAATAAATTTGAATCCTATTGCTTAATACGTCATGATTGATTTGGTATTTTTCTTTACAAAGTAGAGATGATATAACCAATGAATACATATGATTATGAACATGTGTTTAGGGTATGATCATTACTCCAATTTCATTTTACCTTGAGTGATGTGAGAAAATTCAATTTTTGGTAAATTGAAATATGGGAATTGTTTCTAAGAAATAGTTATGAAATTGAAATTAAAAAATAAATAATATGAATAAAGAACTTAAGTATGAGGCATGATTTATTTTCACTTCAGGATTGATTCTGGTGGACTTATATTTTCTACTTGCACTTATTTTTATTTTCCTGGTTGTAATTCATGTTTTTTATTTAAAAAATGTATGATTTGGAATCCTTGTTGAAAATATTTCGTCTTGAGGACAAGAAAACTTTAATGTGGGGGGAATTTAATAATATTAATTTATATAACCATTTTGGATTCATTTATTTAATTTTTAATCATGTTTTATTCAATAATGGAATGGTTTTTGGTTTGTTTTTTTAGTAAATAGGAATTTAAGACTCAAAGGAAGAATTTTTGAAAACTGTAAAAAAAGATTTACACATCATGAAAGGATTTCATGATATGTATTACTCATTTATAGAATACATGAGGACCAAAGGATAGCTCGTGAATCATTATATAATGAGATTCTAGTACATGACGTGTAAAAATATTACAATTCATGAGATCTTCAAAATTATAATCCTGCTATAATATCATGACGTGAAGGAAGTTTGATACGTGAATCACATACACGATGTGTATAATTTACATGACATGAAAAAATTGAGACCTTATCCTGTCAAAGATACAACCCATGTATCCCATAATATTAATGTTTTTTCTGGAGAAGAATGAAGATATTTAGTATATAGAATGAATTATACTTACAAATAATGTTAAATTTGATTCAAAAACCACTTCAAGACATTAAATGATGCGGAGACTTTACATGCCATGTAATTTTCAATCCTATTTATATTGGAGCACCTACACTGCATAAAGGAGCTCCAACTTACATTATTTATCTCATTTCATTCTTTTTTATCTATTTTGTATATTTTAAACTAGTTTTAATTCATTCCTTTACTTTTTTTATCAAATCATTTTCATTTTTTACCATTCTACATTTAATATTTTTCAGTTTTGTTTCCACCTTTCATTTCGATTCCTATTTCGATGTCATTCACCATTCGACTTTAATTATTGTGATATTTCTTCATTGTTTCTTCATTCAAATTAATTATTTAATTGAATCTTACTTGATTTAATTGTGGATTTATTATCTATAATCTTTTTATTGATAATGTTAACCAAGTTTTACAAATATTTTCTCTTGATTAACACCATTAAGGGTTTGGGGTTGAGAGTAATGGTGGTTTGAAACTAATAAATATCTAAAATTAATATTATTACCCTATATTTAGTAACAAAGTTTAAAAAAATTGTAAATATCATTTAATTTCACTTACCCTGACCATCAGGGTTGTAATTAAATGACCATGATGTAATTAGAGTTGATCAAGATATAACTAATATCCTGTGATTCTTTTTACCTATATTCCAAGATTAATGCACTTAGGTTGTCAAATACTGTGGACCAAGGTGTAGTTTCTATCTTAGGTTGATTTAATTGGTTAGACCAAGATCAATTGGTGTCTTTTTCACCGCATTACAACCTATGCCATAGGTCTATACCATGTTAGATTTAGGATTATCCATTTCCTATACCCTAAAATTGACCTCGAACCATTCCTTTAATCTATTTTAAATCCCAAGCTACTTAGTTTAGTAATTTCAAACCAAAGTGAGTGATAGTGAGGAATCCGACTGAAATGGTTCTTACCGATGAGTAACTAATCTGCAAGCTGTCCCTACAGGTTCAACCCCATACTACTGCTTTGTTATGCCTTATTAGATGAGAATAGTTTGGAATATAAATTTCTAATCTAATCATGATTATAGGACATAAAAATATTTTCTGGGTGCATCACGAACTATTATTAGAAACCATTAACCACATATAATAAATTGTGTAATTTCTTTTGGAAGTCATTTGGTAAACACATAATTGACACCTGGTTTACCAAACCATGTGGATGCTTAGGCGATACCGTGAAAATGAATAAAATGGAAAATCATGGTTGGAACACAATTTTTTGACCATATAAACCAACCATGAAAGGTGTTTTCTTGAGATAATAGAACCACAAAGTTGACAGACAGTTTTCCAAATTGTGTGACCTTACCATGCGATGTACAATTTCACTTTAAAAATTATGGTTTTAATCAAAATCAAGATATGAAAGCCTCATTAGTCACTTAGTCTATCAAAGTCTGGAATTTCATTTTCTCCCAAGGCTCTTTTGGTGATTCATTTCAATCTAGATACAAATTTTGTCAAATAAAAGTGCATTGGATATCCAAATTTGTTAGCAAGTAATACTTCTTCCCCATTCTTCTTACATATAATCTTATCATCTCATATAGAACCATAGATATAGTCTATTATGGATAGATATACATTCTAAAATGGGATTATTGATGAGAATTTATTGAATCTATTAAAGGGAAGATGATCTAAGGTTGTATCTAAAAGATCTTAGTAACATTATTCATTTTCACGCTTTGTTGAGAGGTAGACATATTCTCTCTTAACTCCACTTTAATAGAACTTAAAGTCTTTGATTTGATTAATTTTTTTTCTTAAAATTGTTGTGAAACATTTATGTAATTATGGAAATAAAACCTTGATTGATCACAGATTTGGAAGTTTAGGAAATCAGATGACTTTCATTTATAATTTTAAAATGATAGTTTTAAAATTATGGTTTTGTTTTGATGAACACAAGTTTTTTGATAAAATTAATTTCCATAAGGAAATTGTTTTTTGTGAAATGGTTTGGAATGGGTTCTGGTATACATGGTAGTATCAAGTTCATTTCTTTGACATGACCCTATTGAAGGGGAATGTACTATTGGGGTACCAGGATGTGACCCTGAAGAAGGGGTGTGTGACATTGGGGAATAAGACATTGGTCATCTAGTGATGACTTGGTGAATTTATTGTAACTGATCATGAGTTGGAACTATCATTTGGCATGAATGTTTGTGTGTGTGTTTGGAATCATGGAAATGGGTATTCAAAATAACAATAAATGATTCAAAATATTTCTTTGTTATTTTCCATTAATTTTTTATGGGATTGATATAAACTATTTTAACTAATTTTAAACTCTTTTTTTATATTAACTCTTCTAATGAGTCTTTTCCTTTTGGTGGGAGCTGGTAAGTCTTTGGGAAAATCTTACTAATTTTATACTCACCCCCTACCTGGAAACTTGTGTCTATTTATAGATATAATCTATATAAAAATAGGTAAATGGAATGTATCATATTTTCCCAGTGATTCATCTTGATACCATGGGAATAGAAGGTGAACTTGGGGTTTGGAGCCTGTTCTCGTGTTTCTTGGGATTATGAATTTTGGGTATCTTTGAGTCTTGATGTTAATTGGACTTTTATAGTTATTATGTATTTTTTTCCATTGGTACTTTTATAGTGATGTTGGATTTTGGATATTTTTTTCCTTTATTTCAAATCATATATCATATTAGGGGATTGGATGTTTATTTATTTATGTTTATCTGGATGTTTTATTATTAAAGGGAAAATTATCTCCCATTATTCCTCAAAGCCATTAGAATTTAATCTTATCATTTTGTGTCTTGTGAATCTCACCTAAGTCCAGTAGATACCCCATCAATTCTCAAGCCAATGAAGAATGGGCAGTATGTTTCAAATGGTATCAGTTTTGTTCAGTCCTTGGGTTGGAAATGGTATCATTTTTTTCAATCATAAAGTTGTAAATGGAATTAATCATGGTCATTTCATCTGTATTTTGGGATTGTAACAAGTATATTGGAATTTCATAACATGAAATGTATAACCTAAAATTTGTACCTAACTATTTTATACTGATACTCAATTTAATAAGGTGGTTTGGATACACAAGTGTTCAAAGACAATTCTAGGTGACTTTTTACCTCATCATTGTGGGTTTAGTTGATAGGGATTCTATATCATGAATTTTATTGAGTCTTCCCACTATGAATGAATTCTTCATTTTTAGTTTAATTATTTATTAAAATGGTTAAACAAATTGATTTTTTAAAAATAATGGATATTTATTACTGTTGGAGTAATTTGGAAGGAATGGTTTTCGTATGTTTGAAAAATATTTTAATTGATTAAAATGGTTAGATTTTGAAAACAATAATTGTGATAGTTGTTGATATGATTATTTTTAGACTCTAAGACTAAAGTTTCTAGTGAGTGAGACTTCACAAAGTTTTGTTTTGGTGAAAGAAAATGGAACTGGTTAGACTTTGTAGGAAGGAACTAGAAGTGGTAGTAGATAATATGGTTTCACTTAAGACATAGGTGGACAAATAGTTGATCTAAAGAATTGTTTATAATTTTCAAGCCAAAAAAATGAAATAAGAATAAGGAACCTTGAAAGGAGGAAAACTTAGTTTAATTTCAAAAAATAGAATCCAATCATCTTTTAAGGGGACCAATAACCTAAAAATGTAGAGGTGTGGCTGAATAGGTTGAATTAAATATTTTATTTTCTAGGTATACCAGTCAAGTTGAAATTCAAGTTGGAAACATATATTCCCAAGGATATAGAACACCAATGGTGAGATTTAATCCATCAGGCTAACATCAAACAAGGAATTACATGGGATGATTTTGAAGAATTTTTCAACAAATAAATCTCTTCACATACATTAAAAAATGGAATAATAATATATTTATTCAATTTAAATAAAGATAGTCTCCCATTTATATAATAAGTAGCTAAATTTGTGAATTTAGGTCAATTTTCACTTAAATTGGCTAAAAGTGTGTCCTTAAAGAAACACATTTTTGATTAAAATATATAGCCATAAATTCACTCAAATATTACCATCCTTTGTATTATAGACTATACAGAGATGGTAAATAGAGTGACTGTGGAAAAAAGGGAAATATCTAGAAATATGCTTAAGGGAGTATGTTTATCCTTATAAGAATAGTTAGGAACTCCAATGCATGGAATCAGTGGAATAGGGACACCTAATTATCACTACTACAAAAAACAACTTTAATGGTGGTAGAATCAGCCTTTATCAAGGCTAGAAAAGCACTCACTACCTTAGCGCAGTTAAAAAACCATGGATTTTATCATCGCTAAAATGTATGATTTATCAGTGATTTTATTTTCACTGATAAAAGTATTATTTACCAGTGCTTATTAATGCACTAATAAAGATATAATTTATTAGTGCCTATATAAGTGTCGATAAAGGTGAAAAATATAGTGTAATGCTGCAACACACTGCATCACCAGAAATAGGTACAATGTGATACTATAACACACTACATCAACATAATCAAAAAAAAATTACCAAAATAAGATACAAATACTGAATTTAAATTAAATAAATTTTCTAACATAAATACTAGAAAAATAAAACACTATTATAGAGTGTGTTAGTTGTTTTTCTACTGAAATTAATGTAAATTTTGAATAAAAAGGTGCACTTGGAGTCATATTGGTCATAATATGAGTTTAATTGGGTTTTGACTGATTACTACAAGTCAAAAATGACTTATATATCATTTTTCTAAAATACCAAAACTATCAAAATACATTTACTCTTTTTGAGTATGTTAGTTGTTTTTTTGATTATAATTAATGGTAGTTTTGAATAAAAAGACGCACTTGGAGTCATACAGGTCACACCATGAATCAGATTGATTTGTGACTAATCTCTACATGTCATAAATTATTTATGGATAATTTTCCTAAAGTACCAATATAATCCGAATGCGTTTTCTCAGTTTTTAGTATGTCAGTTTTTTTTCCACTAAAATTAATGTTAATTTTTGAATAAAAATTATGCACTTAGAGTCATATCGGTTACACTGTGCATCATATTGAGTCAATTTATAATGATAAATGTTAAAAATGACTCATAGATCATTTTATTAATGTATCAAAACAATTGGAATCTATTTCCTCAGTTTTGAGTACACCATGTGTATTTTTTTTTTTACCAAAATGTCATTTTAATCAAAAAACATGAAATTTGATCCATATAGGTGGCATAGTATGTGGCTTTGAAATGAGACTAATTCAAAAATGTCACAAATGAATTATGAATCATTTTACCAAATTATCAAGACAATTCAAGCGCATTTTCTCAGTTTTTAGTGAGTGATTTTTTTTGTATTAAAATTTCAATTTTAAACTAATAATGGACACATGGAGTCATACCAGCCACACCGTGCATAATATTGAGGTGAAGATAATACCTACACATCCAAAATTACATATGGATATTTTTCCTATAGTACCAAAGCAATCTGAATGCGTTTTCTCATTTTTGAGTATGGAAATTGTTTTTTTTCAATAAAATTAATGCCAGTTTTGAATAAAAAAGATTCACTTTGAGTCATACTAGTCACACCATTAATTAGATTAAGGAGTTGACATATTATACACATCAAAAATTACTCATGGATTGTTTTACTAAAGTTTCAAAGTAATTTGAATGTGTTTCCTTGGTTTTCAGTACGTCGCATGTGTTTTTACTAAAATTTCATTTTAAACTGGAAACATGCACTTTGAGCCATACAGGTAGAATTATGTGTGGGTTTGATATGGGAATTATTCATATACATCAAAAATTAATTATTAATAATTTTCCCAAATTACCAAGACAATATGAGTGCATATTCTTGGTTTTTAGTGATTGACACATTTTTGTATTAAAATGTTAATTTTAAACTGATGATGGACACTTGGAGTCATACCAGTCACACTGTGTATTGGATTGTGGTGAGGACGATCCCTACAAATAAAAAACGACATATAGATCATTTTCCAAAATTACAAAAACAATCTGAATTCATTTTATCAGTTTTGAGTATGTCAGTTTTTTTCCACTAAAATTAATGTAAATTTTGAATAAGAAAGATGCACTTGGAGTCATACCGGTCACACCATGTAGCGGATTGAGACACGAATGAATAATATACATCCCAAATGACCCATGTACCTTTTTAATAAAGTATGAAAACAATCAAAATTAGTTTCCTTAGTTTTTATTACACCAGGTGTGTTTTTTTCTAAAATATCATTTTAAACTGGAAACAAGCACTTTGAGCCATACATGTGGAATGATGTGTGGATTTGAAATGACAATTATTCATACACATAAAAAATTGATTATGAATAATTTTCAAAAATTATCATGACAATACAAGATTCTTTTCTTGGTTTTCAAAGAGTGACATTTTTTTGTATTAAAATGTTGATTTTAAACTGATAACAAACACTTGGAGTCATACTGTTCACACTATGCATTAGATTGAGGTGTAATTTATCCCTACACATCAAAAATGTGGTATGTATCATTTTCTTAAAGTAACAAAATAATCCGAATGTGTTTTCTCAATTTTGAGCATGCCACATGTGTTTTTTAATAAAATTTCATTTTAAACTGGAAAGAATCACAATGGATATTATCTTAAGTAACAAGTGTTGTGTAGAATTTTAAAGAATTGTTCTTAAACACAATCATGGTATGATCCTTATTCTATTTAGTTTCCCAAAGAGTTTACTCTTTGCAAGAGAATGCTTCTTATCATCCTCCTCTATGGTCTTTGCCTCTGCCTCCTCCTCCACATCAATCTCCGACTCCAACTCTGCCTCCGCCTTCACCTTCACCTCTACCTTTTTCTATGACTCCACCTCCACCTCCAAAATTTCCCAACAAAGTTGTTATTTTTAGGCCAGAACATCTAAACAAGTTTATTTCCTACATTAATATTCTCCTTATCAAAGAGATCAAAAATAATATACAAGCATTCTGACAAAAATGCTTCACACCCCAAATATCATTCAAAGGTCATAAATAATACTGGATCACAAACATAACTGGTACCTAAATTTATTATCAGTATACATTCTGACAAAAAGTATGTTGCCCACTCATCTCTAAACAAATCAATTTCTTCTTTTGAATAACTCTATTGTCGAAAATATTGATAATACTAAGAAAATATAAACAAAAAATGATTATGAAATATATTTAATGAAATTTTAATTACCTTTGGAAATTACATATTGGGGGATGCTGGACTTTTCATGATTCATAATTTCTCTTATAAATATGAAAACATAATATCCATAATCGATTTGATTATCTTCTTTTGAACACTGTAGAAACATTAACCAAAATAAGTAAATTGTTTTTAAATGTTTTGATATTTAAATCTTGTTATATATACTTTTATTTGTTTCCATTTATAGTAATCCAGAGGATTTAGCTTTTTATAAACCTACTTCATTCCATGATCTTTCCTGTGTTTAGTGACCTCCCTATCATAACAAAATTCTCATTTAAACAGAAACCGAACATATAATTAGAATTTTATTTGTAAAATATTTATATTAGTGTATTAGATATTCATAATACACATCATGTGTTGTTGTTTGGTTAGAAATCCATGCCTTGAATCCAAAAAACAAATACTCGGGGTGCGTATGTTAACTACTATCAGCATCCAGTGCTTCCTAAAAAAATAAAACCAATTAAGTAATGAAAAAATTAAAAATATATTTTATGTGATTAGATATTAGAGTTTTACCCTTTTATTATAGGGATAAAAAAGAGTCTATCATCTAATTATTTTTTATTAAATTATTTGAGAAACTCTCCTTTTTTGTTCTTAATTTCTTCCTCATTCAAATTAAATTCTAGCATAGAAATGATACAGGGATTAATGAATCCAAATGGTGTTTTACACAATATTCCCTTTATATAGTTATAATATAAAAACCCATACAAAATATGTATAGTTATAAACATTAATAAACATATTTAGCTCACTATTTGGAAAAAAAGTATTATGAAAACGTATACTATGTATGAATTCACAACTGAGATGCCCAACCATTAATGCTTGATAATCTTAATTAGAGTCTTGAGACTAATTTATATGTGAAGGAAACTCTATATATTTATTATTTATATTTAATGTAAGATATAGTTTTATTTTTAAATTTTGTCTCTGCATGAAGTTATAATGATAATAATTATTTCCCTAGAACTAGTGGGGATAAGGTACTCTCATAAGGTCGTTTTGTTTTCTTAGTCGATTCACTAGATTTTCTTGATTCGACCTTTCGTTTCTCCACCAATTTATCCATTTGTAATATCATACCTCACTTCAGTCCTTTTATCATAAAGTATTACATGTTTTTAATATGAAATAATTTGTTAAATATGTACCTCATGTATCTCTATATGATTAGATGTCCATGCTATGAAAGATCCAACAACTGCTTTGACTGTTGTAATATCCGAAACATCAAGTGGAATATGAAAATCAGAAATCATCTCATAAGATACCTCAATCCCCACTCTCATGTGATTTTTTGGAGGGGTTTATTATGTACCTAGTCTCTTGGGATATTATACACTTTACCCATCACAACACGACAGTACATGGGAGTTTATAGATAAAAATCACATATAACTATACCCTGTAGTATTTTAGTAATATAAAGTTATTAGATGTTATTTGATTCACATTTAGGAGAAATAGTAATGAAAAAGTTGATTACCTTGGGTAAGGTATGTATTTGGGAGGAATGACTATCCTCAAATCTATTGGGATCATTTGGATCATGTGTGGTTCTTTTCTCCGCCACCAGTTCACTTTGATCTTTTCTAATACATTGGTCTACCAAACCAGACTGCAAAATAATATCTTGCAGTGAGTCTATTTGTGTATGCATTCATCTCATTATATTATATGTATCTTCATGTGGTTTTATCTTCTCAAAATATGTTCTGGGAGAGACTCAAAAACCTAATCCTCTAATGTAACCATATTGTTCAGGATGCTTCAAATCTACTGAAAGTCGCTTTTTCTTCTAGTATGACCGTTGATAATTCTTAAGTCTAAACCATATAAAAAAATATAAAAATATTAGTTTTTATGTAATATTGTTATAAATAATAATTAATTACATTTATTTCATACTTACACATGATTCCAATTCTACTTTTTTCTTTTCATCAACTAATATACCATACATATTTACACGAGCCTCCTTCCATTGCACATGGTGTGGGATAGAAGTGGATACATATTTTGATTCATCAATATGCAAATAAAAAAAGGAACATATGTTGTTTTATATCACATAATTAAAATTTTATTGTTGATTTAAAATAAATACTAATTTTTTTTTCTAATGATGCATACCCCATCCTTCCTTGGTGATAGGGGTATGCTGGTTTGGATGCACGCTATTTATTTTTAGCACTCTTTTACTCTTTCATAAATTAACAATTTTGAACCAAGTTGGATGAAATAAATAATGTCAAATAATATATTATAGACCAAAATAAACCTAAAACAATTTATCATTATGAATATTTCTAGAATAATTCCATGTTTTCTTCTTTATAATGTCTTCATAACTAAGTGATGTGTGGGGATTTATTTTCCCCTTAGCATCTCCAAGATGTAACTTTGATAGAAGATTCTGGAAGCCTCTATGGGATTTTTTGGCAGCCATTAAGACAAATTTATTATGGAAATATTATAAAATAAATGATGTATGTAAGGAATAATGAAAACTAAATCAATGTTTCATTATATAATTTTCAGTAAAATAAAGAATGTATATTGTAACATTAAAATTATATATTTCCAAAGGATTTCCTTTATTACAGGTTGGACACATCACCATGATTTAATATCAATTAGTATATTCATCCTCATTGTGACCCCATGGTAACTAATGAATTTTGACTTTTTGGGGTTAATAGGTTGTCCATGTTGATTCCAAGCAACCTCAAATTTTATACCCTGACTTCTTGCCTTGATAATTTCATTTAAAATTGTGATTTTGTGTTGTTGTTTTTTTAATTGTTTTTCATCAACATGTTGTTGATACCATAATAATTCATTAGTTTCATCATCAATAGTATATTCTTTCTCGGTATTGTAAACATCATCATGTTCATAAGACATTGTTTGCATGAATAGAGAAACATTTAATTTATCTTGAATAACAACAGTGCAATACACTTCATGCATAAAATTCCACAATTGCATGCATCTTGAAGGAAAATTGTTACTATCTTGAATAGAGATATAATAATTCAATAATATAGTACAACTAAACTTCAATTAATTTATTTAATTCGTCCTCAGACAATTGATTTACTTCGATCTCTTGATGATGGATTTTAGGCTACTCATTCCCTCTTTCAAACTAGCCTTCCTCCCATCACGGTTTGGGAGGTATGCCATCAATGAACTTTGGAACCAAAATTATGGGAGGAAGGCTAGTTTGAAATAGGGATTCCAATATATCACCAATATATATAAGGTATTAAAGCATCTATGGATTAATGTGTCCTAGGAAACTAGTCTAATGAAATCACTCAAAATGTTTCCTCAATTGAAGAGGAATTGGAATACCTCAAATATAATGGTCTTGAAGAAATGAATATCACCCAACATATATTGGACATAACTTTTGTCTACTAAAGGATTCCTCACCTTCCAATTTTTGGATATTTTTTTAATCCGCCATAATATCCCCCCAATAACATACATCCCTTTAAAGGGTGAATTTTTCAACTTATGCTCACTATTGATCTCAAATTTTTTTACTCTTATAAATGAAATTTATTTATTAAAAGGAATACTAAATAAATTTTTATTATATATTACCATAAAATCATAGAATAACTATAGATACGTCCCGTCATTTAATATTATACCACACAACTTGAAGTAGATCTATAATTAGCTCTTGTAATGTCCTACTTTACGACTGATAATGATATTATCGGTTGTAAAATATAATATTAGAGAGAGGTATCCCGAAAACAAAGTATTCTAGAATTTTATGAGATTACACTAGACTTTAATCATAGAAATATTATTGAGGAACATCAATCACAAAATGATTTCTAGTGCCTTAACCTAGTGATAAATAGTGATAAAATAATAATAGTGGTTTGGATATAGAATGCAACAAAGGGTTAATTATAATAGGGGGATCATATCCCTTTAGAGAGACTCTAAATTTAATAAAGAGTGCCTTGACAATTGACCTCTATCTCATGGAAACTAATAATTTCATCATGTCAGAGTACTCCTTTCATTGAGTGTTTCAATAAATGTTTCAATACATCTATGATGCTTTTTATGATTTATAATTGATGAGAAACCATTTGGGAGAAGTATCCAAATTCATTCATACAATATAATATATTTAATTACCCACAAAAATCTACATTAGTCATATGTCTTATCCTCTGATAAAAGTATATATAAGCTTAAATTTTCATTTATGATTCAAGAATATCAGCAAATATGATATCTTTATTTTTTACATTTTGGACATGGATAACAAATTACATGACTTATAGGACCTAACGATCCAAATAATCAAAAGTGTATTTTAATCAATTTTTGTTCTCTCTATAGTTATTCACCTTGTTAGATTAATTTTCAAATTATTTCTTATCCTATGAATTAATTATATCTCTATTTTGATTAGTAAATATATTAATAAATCACATCTCATATTTTTCTTGATCAATTATGAAACCATTAATAACTCAATTACTTTTGGGAAATACACTCTTTATATGATGTTTTGTATTTCTATGTCTATTTACCCAATGATTTCTCAACTCTATATAATCTAGGAATTTTTTAAAAAAATCGTTGAGCATACTTTTCCCACCAAAGAAATTTCCCATCACTCTTTGTAGCCCATGTTTAATGTTTAATAATACTCTCGAATTAATTAAAAACAAACAAAACTCTCAAAACACGAATCACTAAAATAATTTTTTGAATGTGAATAGTTAAATAAATATTTTTTTTAAATTAAATAAATAATTATTCATCAAAATTATAAATCTAAATAACCCATTCCGGGGTTTAACAATTTACTTGAATAACCAAAATCCACAAAACATGTTTTAATGATTTTTAAACTTACCTTGGTCCCTATATTTTCATCACTGATAAATGAGGGCCCCAACTTGGTGTTCCCTAATCATTAAAAACCCTCTTAATTAAGCCTTTAGAATCTATAATATAGTATATAAGATGAATTCAATTTTTGTAATTACCTATATTTTGGAACCCTATATTACTAAAATGAAGAGAAAGCTGAGTGGGGATTATAGGTCTCCTTGTTAATGTTGAGAGGAGAGTAAACCATCTATGTGTGTCTCTAGGGACAAATGGCCTGGACACTAAAATACATATGAAAGGAGAAAACAATGAAATAGAACCACAATTATTGTAATTTAGTAGTGATGAGAAGAGAAGTAGGGTTAATCATGTTTAAGAACATAGAAAAAATGAAAAATGTGGAACCCAAAACAATAAAAAACGATAGAGGAAGAGTAGAATACAAAATACATTAGATTCTAGACTTGATTAATCTAATGGAATGTAGAGGAGTTGTGCTGGCAGTAGAGAAGTTCCATGAGATCTTGAGAATTGTGAGTGACTGAGTCATGGTTAGAGTTTTTTAAATAGATTAGGAAAACTTGTAATAGCACTTTCAGAAAAGAACTCATAAAGATCCTTTTAATCAATGATCAGTTTATAAGTGTTGATAAAATGAATATTTATCAACACATTTTTAGAACTGATAAATCTCGAGCATTATCAGCTTTAAAAATGGACTAATAAAAGACATATTTATCAGTGGTAACATTTTAGTACTGATAAATATATCTTTAACAATGCCTTTTTAGCACTGATAAAAGT
Source organism: Viscum album (assembly GCA_963277665.1). Lineage (NCBI taxonomy): Eukaryota > Viridiplantae > Streptophyta > Magnoliopsida > Santalales > Viscaceae > Viscum > Viscum album. Next base: position 149,293,290 of record OY728125.1, read on the forward strand.
TTTATAATTATAATTATTTAAATAACTTTATTATAGTTTTCTAATTATTTAAATAAATTTATTATAGTTTTATAATTATTTAAATAACTTTATTATAACTTTATAATTATTTAAATAAATTTATTATAATTGTATAATTATTTAAATATATATGATTATTTATTTATAATTATATAAATACTTATTTAAATAATAATAATTATTAATATAGTAAATATACATTTATAGATATATTTATTTATAAATATTTATTTAAATATTTATTTCCAAATATATTTTTAACATTATTAATGGATATATAATCTTTAATACATGTATTTTAAAAATGAGTGAAATTGAATAATTCAGAATGAGTACACCTTAAAAATATTGAGAAAATTGATAAGTTTTATTAATTAAATATAAGTTATTAGAAAATATTGATATATATATATATATATTGAAGTGGATGAAAACATATTGAAAATGATAAAACATAGTAAATAAATATATATAAATAAATAATAACAAATAACCAAATTCAAAAATAAAATATAAAATAAAAAACATTAAAAATGAATATCGTAACTATTGTATTAAAAAATAATAAATAAAATTGACCGATTAAAAACATATTATATATTAAATGTATCATGTTATAATGAAATTTTAAAATAAAATAAAATTTTAATAAATTAGATAAATATTAGGTGTATGTGTTTCTATATATTGTGTAAATATATTTGTGTGTGAATTTGTGTATAAAAATTCATTAACATATATATATGTATGTGAAATAAATGCGACACAAGACATTTGATATAGGTCACATTGAAAAATCAAACAACATTAAAAATGAATAAGACATTAATATATTTTTAATTAACATTATATATATTATACTTATTAATTTTATATATCTACATTTGATGTATACTATTTATTAATATTTATAATCAATATATATTTAGATTAAATTTATTCATTTTTATCAATAATTATTTGATTAATAAATTTTTTCCTATTTTTATCAATTTACTCATTTTATTTTTATTTGTTTAATTTTTCATTTTATTCTGGACCTTTATCAATGCTAGAAAAATTCACTCATAATGTACACATTTTATCCTCACTAAAAATAAAGCGTTGGTAAATGGATTCCTTTATCAACGCTTATTTGAGCACTGATAAAGATGAACTTTATCAGCAAATTTTTCTAGCGCTGATAAATGCCAGCGCTGTTATAGGCTTGTTTTATTGTAGTGTCTAGAGTGGTGGGATATCTCAAAATAAAACTATGGGATTAGTTAATTTCCCTCCTCAGCCGAAGATTAATCTCGGTTATTTTTATTTTGGTTCATTTGAGCATAACAAGTGAGATTTCATGGCACCACCTAGACCATGTCACAACTATAACAAGATGGGACATCTGTAGTGTTGTTGTAGTGCTCCAAATCTTGGTGTCAGTAATACAATATCTCAAAAATCCTATTCTTCAAATGGGTGATCTTAGTAGAATAACTCTAATCCTCATATCCAAGGATCCAAGGTGATTCTAGGAACACCATGACTCCATAGGTTATACAACTTTAACAGGTTAATAAAGAGAAACAAATAGTGAGTAAGCAATTATATGGTGCTGAGCAGGTGATCACAGATGATCAACCTGGATATTTGATGATGCGAGGTACGATTATTGTAAATTATACACTTATAATATCATTGTTCTATACGAGTGCATCCCAAAATTTTATTTCTTATTGTGTTGTTGATCTTATGAGTTTACATGTTGAGATGACGCCTTCTGTTTTGAAAATATAAATGCCTCTTGGAAAACAATAATGTAGAGATTTTAAGTGTGTAGAATGTAAAATGACTATCGATGGAGAGAATCAAGTATGGTACTTCTCTATAAATTATATAAATGTCTATAACTTGATTTTGGGAATGTAATGGCTGACAAAATTTGAGGCCCATGTCAATTTTTATGCTTGAAAGGTGAGTTTCATGTCATCAAATGACATTAAACATATTTTTAAAGGATATTGGGTAGTGAAAGAAAGTATAGAAGGACCTTTGGTACCAATGGTTGGAAACATCTCTTACCAATTGGTAGTGGTTACCTTAGCATTAGTGGATGATATTAAAAAATAGACATCACTATTATAAATGGAGGATAATCCAATGGATGTTTTCCAATTATTTTCATAAACTGTTAGAATAGTGGCCTGAAGAGGTCCTTAACCAAAGGTTTCACTAAACCGTTGGAATATAAATTTTTCTGATGTCTTTTACCTAATGGTTTGATAAAATTGTTGGGATATATCAGTTTTAGAGTACTTTTACCCAATGGTTTGATAAAACCGTTAGTTTTAGGAATGTTTTCCCAATGGGTTTTTAAACCATTGGTAAAGCTTACCTTTCCCAACTGTTTTTTAAAAACATTGGGAACTTTTTTCCCTAAATTACTAGTAGACCCAATCCCCCATCTGCACAATTGTAGAAGTAAAGCCGAGAACTAATATCTCTCTCACTTGTAAAATTATTCCACCAGATCCATATTCAATCAGAAAATTATTTTGTTCTACACTTTAAATCTGTAAGTCCTACCTTAGGTTTAATGTTTATCATCTATTTTTTTATTTTTGTTTTGATTTGGCCTAAAACCAAGGTTTGTGCGGTATTCTATGCCCAACAATTGAAATTTGATTTTTTTTCTATGTTTGATATACATTTCAACTCTCATGATTGTGTGAATAAAATTTATTTGAAGTGGGGGGGTGCATGTGGTGGGGGGTGTAGTGGGTGGGGGGGGGAGGGGGTGTGTAGGTGGGGGTGTTAAGGTGGTGAGATGTGCAGTGGGTGAAGGGGTATGTGCATGTGGGGGTGTGTAGTGGGGGGGAGTCTGTTGGGTGTGAGGTGGGGGGGGGGGGGGGTTGTATCGATGGGGGTGGGGGGGGGTGTGAAAGTGGGGGTGGGGGGTGTTCAAGTGGTGGGGGTTGTAGTTGGTGGTGGTGGGGGGGGGGGAGCTTACAGGTTGGGGTGTGTGTGAATGTGGGGGAGGGGGCTATGCAAGTGGGGGGTGGGGGGGGGGGTTGTGTAGTGGGTGGATGAGAGGGGGGTTGTAGGGGGGGTGTGTAGGTGGGGGTGGGGGAGGGGGGTTGTGCAAGTGGGGGGGGGGGGTGCAGGTGGGGGGGGGGGTTGTGTAGTGGGTGGATGGGAGTGGAGCTATGCAGGTGGAGCCTGCTGGGGGTGAGGTGGGGAGGGGGGGATGTGCAGGTGGGAAGTCATCACTTCCATAGTTCGCCAATAAGCACTAGGAAGTCATCACTTCTAGAGATTTGGATAGGTCTGAGGCCTCTTTAGTCTTGGTTCTTGTCTAGTAATCATGAAGAGTAAGGCATAATATGATCTAAAAGTGACCTCAAAAATATACAATGAATTACTTCTCCGACAACACATTTTTCTAGAAAGAATATATCCTTGAACGGTGGTGGGATCCTTTTAGAATCCTTTCATACAAATACCAATGGAGGAAAATCTCCATATATATCCACCTAGACTAGGGACCTACTACCATATGAACATCCCATATTCATAATCCTACCTCTCCATGTATTAAATTAATAACGATTCTATCTAGACTTCACCTTCAAATGAAATCCTAAATTTTATTCATGTTATGATCAAAAAAATATCGATGAATCCGTATAACTTAATATAGGAAAACAACCTTAATTATCATGCCATGATGATGAAAATCCTTACAAACTCATTACCATAAATCATATCAATCCTAATAACTACCTAAAGATATTCACTAACCCATATTCCTTCCACCAAAATCCAATTCCCCAACATTTTCCCAATTGCAATCTTGATACTATCATGTTATCAAGTCGCCAATCCTACCAAATTGGGCTTTCACTAAAAAAATACTACTCTAATCCTTAACACCCATCATTTTTTTATGA